>JAJJKC010000024.1:0-623055 GCA_022984845.1 Xylaria nigripes | reverse complement strand
GAACACCAAACAGCACTCTAAACAACATGTCACCGTTTGAAGCCTGGACTGGAAAGAAACCCCAATTAGCGCACCTTAGACGTCTAGGAAGTCGTGCCTACAAGCTGATACCAAAAGAAACGCATCCAAAGAAGCTGGACGACCGGGCAGAAATTACTGTCCTCATCGGATATGAAGGAGAAAACATATACAGACTTTGGAACGCCACTACCGGACAAATTGAACGAGCAAAGGAAGTTGTCTTTGACGAAAGAGTTCAACTCGGCAAAAGCTACACCTTGCCGGTCATGAGTCCAAACTTACCAGCACCACCAGCAGCGGAAATGACACTAAACCACAATGAATTGTCCAAGCACCCTACCCTACCAATCGATGTTGCATCACCACTAGAGCAGCTTACTGATCAGATCGAGGCAGGGAATCGAACTATACAATCTGAACTGCAGCTGCCTAGTATCCAACTAACGACCGATGATGACACAATCTATGACGCCAACAATCAGTTGGATAAATCAGCAGATGACGCCGACAATCGATTGGATGAATCAGCAAAAGAACCAGATCATGCTTTCAACATCGAAAAACCATCTACGGCTGATGAAGCACAGGAATGGGTGTGCAAGGAAAATCAAGCCGAAACAGTTCCTCAAGAATGGTCCTTCCTTGAACAAGTAAATAAGCGCATACATGAATTAGAAGATAACCCTGAGGACGATGCCTCTCCACTTTGGACAAAACTTCAACCTAAAAACGCCGACATACTGTCGTACTACACTGCCATTCTTTACGAAGAAACGTACCATGCCACAGTCCATGAGGAACCCAAAACATATAAAGAAGCCATGAAATCTCCTCACTGCGAGGACTGGAAAAGGGCCATGGACGACGAGATGAAATCCATAAAAGACAACAACACATGGGAAGTCATTGACGATCCAGGAACTCTCCATGTTTTGACGGGCAAGTGGGTATACAAATTAAAGCTAGGACCAAAGGGAGAAGTGATTCGACGCAAGGCCCGCTTCGTTGCTCGAGGTTTCGAGCAGAAACAAGGAATAGACTTTAGCGAAACCTTTGCCTCAGTAATAAGACAAAAAACCTACCGCACCCTCTTCGCATTGGCCGCACAAGAAGACTGGGAAATAGAGCAACTTGACATCAAAACGGCGTTCCTGTACGGGGACATCGACAGCCCTGTATACCTTGAGTTACCCCTCGGCTATCAAATACCTGGAAAAATAATCAAGCTCTTAAAGGCTCTCTATGGCCTGAAGCAGTCACCAAGAATATGGTACAACACTCTCTCATCTTGGCTCACTGAAAATGGATGGACAAGGTCAAAACTAGACGAAGCCCTGTTCTTCAAAGAAAAGCTGATACTAGCCATCTATGTTGATGACATACTCGTCTTTAGAAAGGACAAGGAAGCCATAACCAAAGCCAAGAAAGAAATTGCCAGCAGATTCGAAACCACTGACCTGGGGCCATGCAAATATTTCCTAGGCATGGAAATTCACCGAAACAGAAAAGAGAAGAAACTTTGGCTTGTCCAGGGAGGCTACTTGAGAAGAGTAATTGCACGCTTCTTTCAGGATCAAAACTTACATACCAAAGCCACACCAATGGAAACAGGAGAACAGCTCCAACCCGCAAACCAGGAATATACTGCGGATCCATCATTGCGAAAACTGTACCAAGAGATTGTCGGATCTCTCATGTATGCTATGGTAGGAACCAGACCCGACCTAGCCTACTCGGTATCCAAGTTGAGTCGCTTTCTCACAAATCCAACTACGTGTCATACGGTTAACCCGATGACCCGCTTTTACTAAACATATCGCAGACTAGTTCCGATACAGACACGGCACAAGACCATACATCACCCAGCCCCCTATGGTCTGATCGGCATTTAACCGAACAGCTGACCGAAGAGATTTTACAGAGCCTGACATCGTATCATTCTATTGCCCCGGCGGCTACCCCCTACGTCCCCGACATGCTGACGTGTCCCCTTTACTTGACTTGAAGCCCGATATTACCCAAGCCCGATACGAGGTGCCCGGGTTTCAGGTCAGTCGAATAGGAAGGGGACCTTCATCCCCTTCGTCGCGTCAGCATACGTCAACGTAGCCGCTGTGGCTTTATTGAGAAGGATACGATGTCTATCAACACAGCAACCCTGTGTTCTAGATCAGTCGCATCACAAGCGAGTACGAAGTTATCACGCCATTAGGAGACAATAGCCCAACTATCAGGTCATCGGATGACCCGGGAGATAGATCGACGCAGCAAGGCGCCCAAGACATATCGCCGCTTAGTCGTCATTGGGCTACGGAAGGGCAAAGAAGGCCCGACTGAAGTCATGAGATCATAACCGCTAAGTCCAGACCCTTAACCTCCTGAGAACTCCTCTCGGAATAGCTCCCGTGAGTCCTTTTGAAATATTCCGCATACTAATAATATCTCGGAAATGACCTTAGCGAGCGGGAGAACCTCGGACCGTGTTCCTAACCCAAGTGGGGTCGGTGGGTAGATGGGGAAGTGACGAAAGGAAAACCAAGAAACCTGACGACACCGAACCACAGTGGCTTTTAGCAACAACCGACCCTACGGGAAGATAACCGCACACGGCAGAACACTATTACAGAGAGCTGGAAGGCCCGGAGAGCCTATAGAGAGTACCGGAGGGCGCTGGCAGATTATTGCAGGTCGCGACGGAGGAAGATATAAGACGGAGACAGTCCCCGACGAGGAACGGGAGAAGAGAAGCAGAACCATAGCGACTCTTGCGACCATAATCAATTATAAGCTGAATTGAACTATCGTTCCGGGCCTCATAGAATTATTACTTGTGCCGTACCGCACTATTGTACCGCACTATTATACATACTTGTCAGTCCAGATCCCGGACTTCAATTGAATCAACGGCACGGCCTCAGTTATTTATGACCCCCGTCACATATAATTGATTACCATCGCAGAGATAGAAACTGCTACGGGCAATACCCTATTATCATACTATCGGCAAAGAGTCACAGACACAACTCTTTGAAACATCAACTATTATTATCACTACTTTTTATCATCAACACTATCATCATGGCTTCGGCATCTACTTCTCAGTCCGAGCAGGCTACTGCTTTGGTGGTATACAACCCACCAACATTCGATGTGGTTATGGCTGACGCTACACCACTCACGAGTGTGATAAGCATTGACAATCCACCCGAGTGGATGAGGGAGTTCAATCGACAACTATTCGACTCCCATGAAGCTGTCCTAGCCTATTCCAGGGGACTCAGTAGTGAGAACCAGAGGGATATTGAAGGCCTTCGCATCCAGTACAATCAGATGCGAACTTCTTATACGGCAGTCATGTCAATGCATCAGGCTGGCATAGCAGCCACCCAAGAACAGCTCGATCAATTCCAACAGCAGATGGAACGAGCCAGCAACGGATTTGCGAAGGACGTCTACGGAACCATCGCCAAATATACGGCAGATAACGAAGCCCGCGATAAGGCTATCACTCAACTGCAAGCCATGTCGGCGAGACAACAGGATGTGCTCACAGCACTACAGCAGAAGGCGGGACAACAACAACAGTTCCGCGACGACGTTACGAACTGGGCAGCACAGAAGGAACTACAGATTAACGATCTTCTGGCCCGAGAGTTCATGGATCCGGCTCAGGTTGATGCTCACATGAAGGATAAGCTGAAGGATCTACGAGAATATACAAAGGCAGTCATTGAGGAGTTTCGAATTCAACAAACGTTGGATCCGCAGGTTAACTCGCAGTCGGTAATGGAGACCATGAAACGACGTGCTGCCTCCAGAGCCGACTCTCTCCCCATTTCTGACCTAATGGGAGATCCAGAGATCCAGCCAAGAAGACCCTCCGTATCCTTTCATAACACCATTCAAGGAGATGATCTTTTGGTAACAGATACAAGGCCTGAAAAAGTTCATTCCACCCAACGCATGAAGGCTTCGTCTTTTGGAAGCACTAAACCTTCTTTAAAACATTCAACATCAGGTGTGGGATTTACAAGTTACAGCTTATTAGACGAACAGGTCCGGCTAACAGAGGAACGTGGCAACACGGAATTTCGGAACACCATGGGAGGCACGTTGCCAGGATTTACTCCCATGATGACTAGCGCTCTACCTCAGAGAGCTAGCGGTGGTGGCATACCTCCACGACGTCCTGGACGCCCCAGCGCTGTGCCTGATAGTTCAGACGACAGCGATGATGAATCAGAAGGATATCGGCCTAAACGACAACAGTCGGACCCCGACTGGGAAAATCTTAACAGTGATTCAGATTTACTCAAAGCACTGATCTCTAGACTAGCTCGGCCTCAGCCCACGGCTACTATGACGCTTCGGAAACCATCCACATATGATGGCAAGGATCTATCCAAGTTCAAAGCTTGGTGGTCTGAGATCGACTCATACGTGGAAGCGTATTCCGAGAATTTTAAAGATGATCGTCAGCGTGTACACTGGACAGCATCGTTGTTGACTGACAAGGCTCAAATCTGGTTTCAGTATAGGCTGTCCACCTTAAGAGCCTCCCAGAGGACTGATACTTGGAGTACCTTTACTCAAGCACTCCAAGAACGTTTCACTGATCCTGCTGAGCAGTTTAAGAATGCAACCAAGATGCAGGAGCTCAAGTACCAAGGCGATATTGTTCAGTACTTGAGTGAGCTTACTGAACTAAACATCACTGTTCAGTGGTCTGGCACAATGTTTCGCGCACACATCACTAAGGTATTGCCTCGAAAGATCACTGAGATGATCTACTCACGACAAGGGGCGCTTCCTCAAACTGATCAAGACTTCATTCATGCCATCAGGGAAGCCGGCTTGATATACGAAAATATGATGGCTAATCCAGGTCTAGCGGGAAGGGAAGTTCCCAAGCCAAGTACTGGGCGAACTAATCTCAGTTCTCCAAGGGACAACCGGCCCCGTATGTCATTGCCTTCAAGACCCGCCGGTGCTAGACTCCCAGCATCAGCGTCCGAGAGAAAATGGACAACAATCCGTGAGGCACTAGAAGGAATCGAGCAGGTAATGATTGACCGACGCAAGGCAAACAGAACATCATGTTGGCGTTGCGGTCGTGATTCTCATCACACTCTATCGTGCTTTGCAACAAGCGATACAGATGGCAAAGCACTACCTTCTGCAAAAAATCGGACAGCTGCTATCACGTCAAAACGAAGCAGAGAGGATGAAACTCCAGTTGGAGAACCCTCCAAGAGACCTAGGATAGATGCTATCAACATTCCCGACAATGAGGTAGAAATTCCAGCACCAGCACCCGAGCCAGAGCAAGACCCAATGTACCTACAGTATCTTGCCGAAGAAGATGGCGATTCGGATTTTTAGACGGCCTCCTCCCCGGACCCCATGAGGACTCAAGGCCGTTCAAGGGTGTCATCAGTGCTCTTAAACAGAAGTATGCAGAGTTTCCAGAAGACACTATTACGATTCGACAAGTCGAGAAAAGCGAACCCAAATCAGGAAGTCGGCCAATTGTTATGATGACTTTACTTTGGGGTGATGCTGAACATACTGTGAAGGTGTTGCTGGACACTGGCAGCAGTGTTCCAGTAATGAGCATGGCTAAAGCTAGGAAATGGAAACTGCCTATCGTCAAACGAGCAGTACCGCGACCAGCGCTCGGATTTGATGGTGAACCAGTACCCTCTTCAGGGAAGTACTACACTGAAGACTTGGTCTTACGGCATCAGGAAGATCACTATACTCGACTCAACTTTGAGGTCAGTAGTGTGGAAGACGAATGTGATATCATTCTTCCACAATGGTGGCTTCAAGAACATCAGCCATCCTATTTCTTTGATGCGAGTAACCAGATACAGTTCATCTCCGAGCATTGTCGGACTCACTGTACGAGTCAAGTCGTGGTCACACAACAACCCGGCAATACACCAGTTGTTGCTTTGTCAAAGCTCGTTCAGACTAAGATGTATGAGATGGCGGCTCGAGGAAACGACACAACTACCTTTGAAGATACAGTTAACAAAGGTATTGACTCCGTGCCAGCCGAGTTTCGGGAATTTCTTCCCATCATGACAAAGGAAGCCGCCACCAGGTTGCCTGATCGGCGACCGTGGGATCATGCCATTGACTTTTTACCTGGCACTACGCCCTCCTTTGGCCCTCTTTATGCTATGACAGAAAAGGAACTCGAGGCATTGAGACCTTGGATTGAAGAAATGTTGGCTATGGGAAGAATCCGAAGATCAACATCATCTTGTGCTTGTCCCATGATGTTCGTGGAAAAGAAAGACCCCAAGGATCCTTTACGTCCTGTCGCAGACTATCGAGGCATCAACAAGATAACTGTACCCGTCCGATATCCCATTCCTTTGATCACTGAACTACAAGATAGGTTGCGAACTGCTAAGTGGTATAGCAAGATTGATCTTAAGTCAGGATTTCAACTCGTCAGGATCAAGGAGGGTGATGAATGGAAAACAGCCTTTCGATGCCGATATGGCCTGTTCGAATACACCGTCATGCCCCAAGGATTGATCAACGCACCCGCTACATTCCAAGCTATGATGAACCATATCTTCAAAGATATGATGGATTCAGGTGTCATCGCATACTTGGATGACATCCTTATCTACGGTGATACCATCGAAGAGCACGACCAACTCGTCAAGGAAGTGCTACGACGTCTCACCGAGAATCATCTAGCTGTCGCACCTCAGAAATGCAAGTGGCGTGTGCAGGAAGTCGATTTTTTGGGCTATATCATCAATCCAGCCGGGATATCAATGGCGGAAGACAAGATACAGTGTATCACCGAATGGCAGCCACCTAACTCGCTGCATGAATCGCAAAGCTTCATCGGGTTTGCCAACTTCTACCGACGGTTCATATATGGATTTTCGAGAATTGCTCACCCAATTACTAGGCTTAATGCATTGGATGCAAGGTCCTGGGCTTGGACTCCCGAAGCGGGAACAGCCTTCGATACCATGAAGTTAGCATTCACCAGTGCACCGATCCTGAAGCACTTCAACCCTGACAGGATAGCTTACGTGGAAACTGACGCGTCGGACTTTGCATTAGCAGGAGTGCTGTCACAGAAAGATGATGACGGCAAGCTTCATCCAGTAGCCTTTCATTCAAGAAAGCTCAAGCCAGCCGAAATGAATTACGAGATCCACGACAAGGAACTGTTGGCCATCGTCGACTGCTTTGACAAATGGCGACAGTACCTAGAAGGCAGTAAAGAGAAAATTGAGGTATTCACGGATCATCAAAACCTCGAATACTTCACAACTGCCAAGGTACTGAACCGCCGACAAGCCCGATGGTCTCAGATGCTCTCGTCGTACTGGTTTAGCATTCATTATCGACCTGGCAAACAGAATGACAAGGCCGATATTCTGTCTCGACTAGCACAATATCGCCCTGAGAAAGGGGGAGCTGAAGACCAGCCGATCACGTCGGTCTTGCAAGAAAAACACTTCGCTCACTCTCACGGGACGATGTTCGATAGTGCACCTCGAATTCTAGTGTCATCTCTCAGGTTATGCAGTATACCTACTGCGCCATGGCGTTCAGAATTTGTCGAAGCAGTAAAAAGGGCAGCATCATCTGATCAGCAATACTAGGAAGCATGTGAACATCCAGACAAGAACATGGTCATCGAAGACGGGTTACTATACAGGAAAGGACGCCTTTGGGTACCAGAAGCACTGCGTCTAGACATCATCAGGTCAGAACACGACACCAAGGTAGCCGGCCATATGGGCATGGACAAGACTACTGAGCTCATCAAGCGGAACTTCTTTTGGCCAGAATATGAGGAAAGTATCAGGCAATATGTACGAGGATGTCGCCAGTGTCAAGAAAATAAGGTCCCGCACCATTCGAGTTATGGATTGCTACAGCCTATGGAGATACACTATAAACCATGGCAGTCTGTAGCAATGGACTTTATCACAGACCTACCCTTATCAAACGGTTGCGACTCCATCTGGGTTATGGTAGACCCATTCACCAAGATGGCTCATTTTACTCCTCTGAAGGTTGGCGGAAAGAAAACCGAAGATCTCATACATATCTTCGCAAAAGTATACTGGCGGTTACATGGTATCCCACTCGACATCATCTCGGATCGCGACTCTAGATTTACAGCAGAGTTGTGGCAAGACTTCTTAAAGTTGGTAGGTATCAAGGCTCGAATGAGTACGGCATTCCATCCTCAGACGGATGGTCAGACAGAACGTCTCAACCAAATACTCGAGATATACCTACGGGCATTTGTCAACTACGAGATGTCCAATTGGGAAGACTTGTTACCTTCAGCTGAGTTTGCCTATAATAACTCAGTGTCGTCGGCCACGGGAATGTCGCCCTTCTATGCCAACTATGGATATCATCCAGCAGCTGCTAATCCTCCAAGGCCCGAGATCAAGAACCCCGGCAGTGAACTATACAGCCACTGGATGACAAAAGTATACGAGCACGCTCAGAAACACCTTGAGTTGTCACGCAATCGGATGAAGGAATGGGCAGACACTCGTCGAACTGATGCCCCGGTCTACAAGGAAAAGGATCTTGTCATGTTGAATGCGACACATGTCAAAACTAAACGGCCAGCGAAAAAGCTTGACAAGAAGATGTTAGGGCCGTTCAGGATAGAAAAGGTTCTCTCCCCCACTGCAGTTCGGCTTCACCTGCCTTCTACATGGCGCATTCACAACTCCTTTCATGTCTCTCTAATAGAGCCCTACCGTGAAGGGCCACAAGGAAAGCCTGACCATCTCCAAGTACTACGCGAAGCTGGTCCGATTGAATCTGAAGAATACACTATTGAAGAGATTTTAGATTCAAAAAAGACACGGAACCACGTGAAGTACTTGGTCAAATGGGAAGGATGGCCCGCAAGGAAACACTGGACATGGGAGCCATTCGAACACTTCGATAATGAAGGAGCACAGGTCATACTCAAGGAGTTTCATGCCCGGCATCCAGGTAAGCCTGCTGATGCCCGTATCACGGAATGAATTGTCATATTGGACGAAAGGAAGAAGGAAAAATTCAGATTGTTATATCACATGTACTACTAATTTCATTAGAATCTCAACTCATATCATCTCAAGCATTCAAGTGTCCCATAAGTAGGAATTCAGTGACTACCTAAATTTGAAAGTTGACCAAGCACAACCTTCGGGTGTCGGGAGAAGGCCCAGGAAGCCTCTCAAAGGAGTAAAGTCTCCCGACTACGTGATGGCCCTTTCGGAGGAAGGAAACCGTAACGGCGGGTGTATCAAGCACAACCTTCGGGTGTCGGGAGAGGGCCCAGGAAGCCTCTCAAAGGAGTAAAGTCTCCCGACTACGTGATGGTCCTTCCGGATAAGGTCATTGTCTATGATGAACTACGGGCACTATCGGCCGGGACGGCCTTTGAGAAAGAGGGAGCTTGTGTCATACGGTTAACCCGATGACCCGCTTTTACTAAACATATCGCAGACTAGTTCCGATACAGACACGGCACAAGACCATACATCACCCAGCCCCCTATGGTCTGATCGGCATTTAACCGAACAGCTGACCGAAGAGATTTTACAGAGCCTGACATCGTATCATTCTATTGCCCCGGCGGCTACCCCCTACGTCCCCGACATGCTGACGTGTCCCCTTTACTTGACTTGAAGCCCGATATTACCCAAGCCCGATACGAGGTGCCCGGGTTTCAGGTCAGTCGAATAGGAAGGGGACCTTCATCCCCTTCGTCGCGTCAGCATACGTCAACGTAGCCGCTGTGGCTTTATTGAGAAGGATACGATGTCTATCAACACAGCAACCCTGTGTTCTAGATCAGTCGCATCACAAGCGAGTACGAAGTTATCACGCCATTAGGAGACAATAGCCCAACTATCAGGTCATCGGATGACCCGGGAGATAGATCGACGCAGCAAGGCGCCCAAGACATATCGCCGCTTAGTCGTCATTGGGCTACGGAAGGGCAAAGAAGGCCCGACTGAAGTCATGAGATCATAACCGCTAAGTCCAGACCCTTAACCTCCTGAGAACTCCTCTCGGAATAGCTCCCGTGAGTCCTTTTGAAATATTCCGCATACTAATAATATCTCGGAAATGACCTTAGCGAGCGGGAGAACCTCGGACCGTGTTCCTAACCCAAGTGGGGTCGGTGGGTAGATGGGGAAGTGACGAAAGGAAAACCAAGAAACCTGACGACACCGAACCACAGTGGCTTTTAGCAACAACCGACCCTACGGGAAGATAACCGCACACGGCAGAACACTATTACAGAGAGCTGGAAGGCCCGGAGAGCCTATAGAGAGTACCGGAGGGCGCTGGCAGATTATTGCAGGTCGCGACGGAGGAAGATATAAGACGGAGACAGTCCCCGACGAGGAACGGGAGAAGAGAAGCAGAACCATAGCGACTCTTGCGACCATAATCAATTATAAGCTGAATTGAACTATCGTTCCGGGCCTCATAGAATTATTACTTGTGCCGTACCGCACTATTGTACCGCACTATTATACATACTTGTCAGTCCAGATCCCGGACTTCAATTGAATCAACGGCACGGCCTCAGTTATTTATGACCCCCGTCACACTACGCAACATCTAGCCGCAGCCAAACATGTACTGCGATACGTCGCTGGAACGCTCGACTATGGTCTCGAATATGACGGCAACTACACCAACTTGGAAGGCTTCTGCGATGCTGAGCACGGACGAGACCAATCGGACAGCATTTCGACGGAATGCTACATATTTAAACTAGCCGGAGCAGCCGTGAGCTGGAAATCAAGAAAACAATCCATGGTCGCCATATCAAGCTGTGAGGCCGAATACCTCTCCCTCTTCACAGCAGCCCTAGAAGCCGTATACCTTAAACGACTCGTTGAAGAAATGGGCTTTGCAAGAGATCAAGCAATCACTGTATCTGTTGACAACAATGGTGCAAAGCAACTAGTCGACAACCCAGTTCACCATTAGCGTACTAAGCATATACGCATCAAGTTTCACAAAACCCGTGAGCTAGTAAGTGAAGGAGTCGTTAAAGTCAACTGGATTCCGAGAACCGCCAATCCTGCAGATCTAGGAACCAAGGCTCTCCCTAAGGCAGAATTCCAACGATGGAGAGAGGCCATTGGAGTAAAACAAGCAACGCATATGATTAGTAGGTAGCTGCAGACCATGTCGCTGGGCACAGGTCAAGGCAGGGAGATGCTCTGTTGCTTTTTTCCTCTAGACGTCCAGAAAGGGCCGGAGGTTTTTTGTACCAGGACAGAGCGGGACATGACTTTTGGAATTCGTTGTTGCTTTCCCTTACAAACAATCTTGAGCAGTCAGTCGACTACTACTACGATTGAGGCAGGGTGTTGAGCGCACCTTCTATATTGGGTATCGAGAGTACAAAGGTGCTTATGTAACACAAGTGATGGATAAGTACCTTGTTAGACTACCTGGTGGAGTCTCTTGTACCTTTACTTATAATTATCCCAATAAGAAGAATAAGGTACCACAGGAGTACTAAATTGACCTACCCCAACACGTACTCACCGAACTTTATGATCCTCGTGATACGAACTAACTCAACACCAACCTGCCCTCGCACATTCGGTTTGCTTCGCCTCCATTTAGACAGGATGGGCTCCTAGGTATCCTACTGTAGATTGCTCTCCGAGTTTGTTCTATAGACGTCCTATCTCAGCGAAAAGCCTCTAGAACCCCCAACATGACGCCACAGATCTTGGAGAAGAGCTTCCATCCACGACATGCAGGGTTTGTGCAACTCCCTTGAAACCTCTGCTAGCAAAAAAGGCTTCTTCTATTAGGTACACACAGACAGGCTCGGAGCTACTACAATGAGAAGTCCGCCGCTATATCGTTGAGTACAATCTACCTACCTAGGTACTATGTAAGTAAGCAAAATAGCGTGCCCATCATCCTGAAGGGAGTAGGGTGGGTGCCCTGAGAGTCATGGCTTCAAAGGGGTCAGCCATGCCAACAAGGCCGGAAACAGCTGTGTGTTTCAATAAGGAAGGCGTGGAAGGACTGGTGAGTTATTTCTTACATACACGTATGGATATAACATATGCTGCGATTGACTTCGGTCTCAATATGACAATACTCAGTGTAAAACACGGGAATCTGCCATGAACGACGATATTAGCCGAGCCCACTACGAGCCATCATAACTTTCACGGACCACATTCACCCAAACATGCGAAAGCACTCAAAAGGGGATGAAGGAAGAGTAAAGCTCTTCCTATGCATAGGATGTAGTGGCTTTATACTGATCGTCGTGCATCATGAGGAACATGAGAATGTTATTACTTACCTACGTACCTCTATTCTTTGCACCGGTTGGTACACTTATATGAGTCGAAATGCTGCGTCACTAGTGACGCAAAGTAGGTATTCGCATGCTTACCTAACCATCATCAACGTTCGGTTTCTTTTGCATCGATACTATCTATGTTTTTTTCTGTTCCTATGCTAGACGGAAATTTACTCAGCGTTTTGATGGCGTCCTTGTCTGCGCACCACTGCTACTAGCTCGGTTCTTTGCTAGATGTGTCGCCGGCTCACTGTCGCTATGGATAGCAAGAACGGCGGAATCGTCATTGCCGACAATCACATCGGCGGTTTGGTTGTTACCAATGTTGACTTTCCCGACTACCATACCTTTCCCGACCGCTTTGATGATTGCCTTTCGAGAGACACCTGTGACATCAACATAGACGAGCGCAACATTCTTGACACTACCGCTGAGGTGCTTAGAAATCTCTCCGGCTTCATCACCCCATCGGTGCGTTACCATTGTCGTAGCTGATGAGGATGCGGAATTGAGCAGACTTTTAGTCGCATGGTCGATTCCGTCGGCTACTGTTGAAAAGGCCATGAGACTTTTATTCAACAATCCTGGTTTGAAATCTTCAAGAAGTTGGCCTTGCGAATCTAATCCTCTCTTCCCATTTGTGTCTTTGTATCCTCGTCCTGCGAGATGAGCGCCGAGATTCTGTGCCACTTTGGTTACTTGCCCAACAGTTTTAGAAGACATTCCCGCGACTCCGCCGGAGAATTTCCCGATTCGACGGACCCGTTCGTGTGTTGCCGGCTCGAACTTCAATGGCTTGCTTGCGGGCTTAGTGTTTTTGGTAAAGCTGTCTGATCCGCTTTGCATCGCATTGGAAACAAGCCTAGATGTTGTGATAATGAGTCGTGACGCGTACGCAGCTTTTGATACGATGAAGGACTTCTGATACGCCGGATGTAATTCCATCTCGATAGTTTCTGGCGAAGCCGGTATGACGGCTAGCTTGTTTCCTTCCGTAGGGAGAGTTACTTCTACGGGCTCTGCAATACTACTATTAATCGATCTATCAAGGCTGTTTAGGTTACAAGTTGTCTGCACTTACCTTTAGATCCAGGTTTGATGCCGGATTCCACGACCTGAAATCCATCCGACAACTCACCAATGACGCTTCCATCCTCCTCATCAACGAGCACAATCTGCCCGCCCTGAAGGGAGCTATGACTTCCTTGTACGTAAGCCTCTCCAGGTTTGTAAGCAGCGGGATTGTAGGCTGGGAGCTGCTCCTCATGCAATGAATTCGACTTAGGGTTAGATTTGGAGGTGGGTGGGGACGGGGAAGACCGAGTCGCAGTTCGCAAACTGGTGGATGGCGACTTTTCATGGTTCATCTTGGCGCTTTTAGGCGGAGGAGCTCTTTCCAGAAATGCAGTACATTGTGCTAAAATGGTCTCAAATGTATCTACATCTTCCTGGAGACCGGGACGACTGCCAGTTGAAGGAAACTCGATACGGGTGAAGGCGCCGCTGTCCGGGCCCAAATCCCATCGGGGAATCAGATAACTTCGGGGTGGTTGATGATATATCTGGGTGGTTGCGGGGAGAGGGATGTCGAGCTCAGGCGGCAAGTGAAGATGTAGATAGAAATCTTCAGCTTGGGCGCCGCCATTCGCATCAAGAGTCGACAGATCTGCGAAGGGAGAGGAGGTAGGTACCATCAACAACGATAAGGTCTGAGGGCCACCAGGAGTCAGGGCTTCTTCTCTGCCGTAGGCGAGGTGGTAGGCAGACACGCCTGGAATAGCGTAGAGCAGCTTCGGGTCCTGCCGGCAAAGCAACTTATCAGCACACGAGAGAGACTAGGTAGGTCGTAGGCCACAGGAGACATCATATGCGCCATCAGATGGAGGGGCGCTTACATTATGTCCAGATGCCATGGTAAGAAAACGTTGATCGGCGCAGTTTGGCTATGACGGACAACGCTCACACGACCTCGATTGCACCCAGTAATTATACTCAATTTAGGGAAAATAGCTGGAGAGGGGCTGTCGCATGGAGATATGTCGCATGCGCTCTTTGTCCGATATATAGAGATATGGAACTCAGCAATGCTAGATGAGTAGACAGAACAAACTGCTGCTGCTAATTACTTGAGGACGTACTCCGTAAGGCAGGTAGCTTCGTGCGAGAGGCCTCACGGACTTGCAGACGTCATTCGTGCATTCCGTATTTGTGCAATGAACAAAGCGCCCCGATTGGAATGACATGGAGGCAACCGCCACTCACTCACTACCTATGTAGCTTTCGTATGTAAGTATACGGACTACGGACGTACAAAGTCGTACGTACGTACTTCGTATACCTAGGTATATCAGCCTACCTAACAATATGTAACTAGTAGGTACGTACGTACGTATACCTACGTAACTACGTAACTACCTACCTACACTACACTACGGAATACAGCGCCTAGCTACCTAGTGCAGGTCGGATAGGTACCTAAGGTATGGATTATTAATACGGAGTATATCTGATACCTAACTATTCCGTATCATGGATCTGTACGTCCGTAGTCCGTAATCCATACGAATCCGTAGTATTTACGGAATACTTGGTGGGTAGGAGAGTACGTCCGTACGTCCGTAGTATATAATGTACCTAAGGTACCTACCCTTAGGTACGGACGTAGGTAGCCTCTAGATGGATTTCAGAGAAGAGGGGTTCACCGGCGCCGGCGGGTGTCTACTAATAAGTAAGTACCTATAAGTATCCATGTACGGAAGTACGGATCCGTACGAAGTACCACAGGTACCTATCTGCTGTACTAGAGGCCCCCTCCCGCCGGGGGCAAAAAAGCCCTTGTTTTCAAATCCTAAGTACTTCATATACGTACCTAGTGTACAAATACCTGTGCTGCCACCTGGAATTCAAACAGCGCTCAATTCAAACACCTGCATTGCCACTGTTTACAATAGGTATAGGTAATTAGGTATGTAAGTAGAAAATCCAAAGGGCACCCAATATAAATAACTGTTGCTGCCTCATTCAACCCTCTCACCAGTTTACTAATTCACTATCATGGTACTACTTAATCGAGTATCCCTAAAAACTAATTATCTATATCTTCAATTCCACCTCTTGAAGCTCTGCCAATAGTCTTCTGCTTTTGCCGGGCCCGTCCAGCTGCAACTTTCAGATTCAAAATTTTCTATTCAGATAACCCACAAATGTGTGCGCCATGGACTTGACCATTGCGGTAACAACTCAAATACAAATTGTGATGTCATGGGCCCGTACAACACAATTCAATAGCACAATATACAGACATTTAGTTACCGACATACAAAACATGTCCACAAATAGATGTGGCTACCACCACCCTTGTCATCACCCTCTCATATGCAAAAAAAATAAATTACATATGACTTCACTTTTTGTGACAAGGACTTCTGTACCAGGGATAGCGTACGACATTGCGCACGATAAGTGCGAAGACCTTTGGTTGACGGAACAAAATGTATCGGTCATAGATGATTGTTTGATGCGCAAGAGTCAATTGTACGAGAGCGAAGAGCTTGGAATAATAATTCAATTCAGCTTATAATAGTTTATGGCAGTAAAGAGTCGTTTGGGCCCTCCGTCTTCTGTTAAACAACATCAGGAGGGACTACCCCTACTTAAACCTTTGCGCAAGTCCCCAGCAATTACGTTGTAACCAACCACATCGCAATTGCACACGACAAGCTTCGGGGTTTGAAGAACTCCTAGCTCACCGACTAGCGGTCGAGGCCTATTTATATCCATCTACAACGTGTGGGAGGTATCACCGCGTTCTGGCATGGATTCTGACTTAGAGGCATTTAGCCATTATCCAGCAGATGGTAGCGTTGCGGCACTGCCCGGTCGGACAGCTGCAACAACCAATTATTAGAATTCCATACTCTCAATCTCAAAGTCTTTGCTGAGACTCCCTTGCCTTTGGCAGGCCTCGTCCGGCGAAGACTTTGACATTTCTAATCTCGTATTCAGAAAACCCACACGTGTGTGCACTAGGGATTTGACCCTTGTGCTAACGACTCTAATATGAGGTGCGACGTCGCAGGTATCTGCAACTGAATTTCTGAGGACCCACTAAAGACCGTTAGCTACAGCGGTACAAGACATGGCCACGTATCCGTGTGACAGAGTGGGTGATAACAAAAGTGTTGATGGCTTCATTTTGTGATTTTATGATGTAAGGTAATAACTATATAAGAGGTTCCTAGGATATGACATTTATCAAGTATGCATCTAGTATGATGGCTAAATAGAGATTTTTTTCAAGCATTTAAGAGTGTTGTTGTTGAATGGAAAGAATACACGGTTAGCTAAAACTCAATAAATATCATATGTGTATGTATGAATGGGTGATAACAAAAGTGGTGATGGCTTCATTTTGTGATGTTATGATATTGGGTAAAAACTATATTATAGGTTTCTAGGATACGACACTTATCAGGGAGGCATCTAGTATGATGGGTAAATAGAAATGTTTCTCAAGAATTTAACAGTATTGTTGTTGAATGGAAAGAATACACGGTTAGCTAAAACTCAATAAATATCATATGTGTATGTATGAATGGGTGATAACAAAAGTGGTGATGGCTTCATTTTGTGATGTTATGATATTGGGTAAAAACTATATTATGGGTTTCTAGGATACGACACTTATCAGGTAGGCATCTAGTATAATGGGTAAATAGAAATTTTTCTCAAGAATTTAACAGTATTGTTGTTGAATGGAAAGTAGACATGGATGGCTAAAAATTAACAATTATCATATGTGTATGTATGAATAGTTGATAACAAGAGTGGTGATAGCTTCACTGTACGGTTTCATAATATAGAATTTATGTTCATGCCTATATTACAAGTTTTTAGGATACGACAATTATCAAGTAGGCATCTAGTATGATGGGTAAAGAAAGATTTTTTTCAAAAATTTAACAGTGTTGTTGTTGAATGCAAAGAAGACATGGTTAGCTAAAATTCAACAAATATTATATGTGTAGATATGAGTGGGTGACAACAAGAATAGTAATAGCTTCACTGTACGGTTTTATTATATAGGATTTATGTTGATAACTATATTACAACTTTATGAGATACGACACTTGGAAAAAAGGCATAGAAGGTACAAATCAAGAAATCTTATATATGTATATATAGGATGTGATGACAAGAGTGGTACTTTCCTTATGTATAATTTTTCTGGTTTTATTCAAAAATAATAAATAATTACTGATTGTATTTGCTATAAGTATTAATAACATAAAATAATCTAATATCCTGAATATTTCCCATATTAAAAATTCCATCTCAATTTTAGTTAAGAGCTCACAAGAAACAACCCTAGGGTCTGATTTTCCCTGAAAGGTTATATCACCAATCATTGCCCAATGTCTCAATTTTTCTAAAGCTATAGGGAGGCAATGGTCCTGGCCACTCAAAAACTCATCTGTGTTATACCAGACCTGCAGCTCACTCACATGAGTTTGAGTGGAAACAAATTCCCAAAAAATTTTTTGTTTTCCAAACAAAATCTCTCTGATTCGAGGTTGCTCATACACTGGTTGTATCTCATCACATTCCACTTCATCTTCAATTTCTTGAATATCAGCTGAAGAAGAGTTATACTGTTTGCTCAGTGAGTTTCCAGTTTCTGATTTCATTTCAGTAAAGTTTTCATCTCTATAGTTGTTCTTTTTGTCCTTTTTTGTTCAGCCTTTAAGGCTCTTTTTTTTCTTTTTTTCTTTTTCTTTTCTTTGTCTTCTTTGATTTTCCACACTAGATTGGGGTCACAGTCTCATATAATCATGGCTTTACTATTACCATAATTATGTTGAGGAGTTTCAATAGCCACTACAGCAATAGTAAAGTAATGCCATTCAGCTGTTTTCCATGCATTTCTAATTGATGACCCTGTGAGTACTGAAAAACACCCCAATCATGTTTTTTTTACTTCATGGTTTATTCTTAAGAACTGATCAAAGGTATGACGTGACATAACATCTGGCATTCCTACATTCTTCTATGCCCTTTTATCTGTGCCAGAACAAAATAAGACCACATGCTTATCAATATAGGATAGATTGGGTATGCCACAGATGTTATAGAGAAAAATGTACTAATGTAGCTTGTCTGCCAAAATAATGGGGCATTCAGGTACATTGTGTACTGAATCAATGACTATTGTAAGTAGTAAATGTTCATATAAATTACTGTTAAAATACATACCAATTGCATCAGGACCAGGATCAAGTACTCGTGCCACGCTCCACTTTAGTTAGATTCCGTCAGTCTGCACCAACTAAAGTTGGTGCTCCCTACCCCAAAGGTCGCATCACCCTGAGGGCCGGAATTTACCCTACTTCCCACAAAACCTACAACCTTCCTCGCACAGCACATACAAAGCACAGCACGCATATTGGAAAGTCGTATTCAGGAAGCGTTTGAATACATGAAGGTATTTTCGGATGACCCGGTGGCCAAAGTAGCGCGTTTATTCAACATAAAGCGAGAAACCCTGAGAAATTGATTGCGTGGTGCTAAACCAAGGCAAGGACGGACCGCCACCTACAGATTATTTACAGAAGCTATCTCTGCAGCAGGTTGCTATGTGTCAGCTTTTATTATACTATTAGGGTCCATACACCTTGCGCAGTGGTATAGTCAAAAGCTGTAACCCGACACAAAATTTTGTGTTGCAGAGACAGGTTACTCAAATGATGAGCTTACTTTGGAATGGTTGAAACACTTTGATCAGCACTCTTAACCATGCAATGGGTCTGAAAAACGCCTCCTCATAGTGGACGGTCACGGGTCATATCATACAAAGCAGTTTATCGAATACTGTGACAGTAACAAAATTGTTCCTTTTGGATTACCGCCACACCTTACTCATATGCTGCACCCACTCGATATTGTTGTGTTTCAACCATATAAGCACCATCATGCTAAAGCACTAGACCAATTGGTGAGGGATGGCCTCAAAAACATAGGAAAAATCGAGTTCCTATCTATTATTGAGGAGGTGTGAACACACACTTTTAAAAAAAGCACGATCCGCTACCTTGATCCTACTGTTGTATTGAAGGAATTAATTGAACGACACCCTCGCACCCCGTCACCTACTCGGAATCACGTCCTTCAGTCTTTCCCTATCAATGTCACACCTATTACGATTCCTCATATGCACCGGGGTGCTGAATACATTGAGGAATCTCCACTACTTATTCCGGGTAGCATGGTGACTGAAGAAAGTGCCCGGAAGCTGGGAAAATTTGTTAAAGCGGCCATGATACACTCCACAGAGGGTGTGCAGTCAAAACCAGATCTTAGTCGCACCAAGCTGGCTAAACGCAATGCTAAGCAACGTCTGGCGACTAAAAATTACCAATTACATATGGGAGTAGTGCTGACAGTGCAAGAAAGCTGGAATATGGTACAAAAGAAGGCGGAGAATGAGGAAATCCTGGCGCAACAGGTGTTAGATGCTATCCTGACCCGGCACCAAAAGCCTGCTCAAAGGACATTCAAGAAAGCTGCAAAATGGGCCCGGAAATGGAGAATTGAAGGCCAGCTGCCACTAGCGGAAGTCACGATGTTAACATGGACGAAGCCGTTTAGGCAATTCTAATTGTATATAGTGTAGATAAATACCTACATCTTGGTCTCTAGGCCTCTAGGGTGATGCGGCCTTTAGGGTAGGGAGCACCAATTTTAGTTGGTGCAGGCTGGTAGAATCCAACTAAAGTGGGCCGTGGCATGGGTATAGCTTCCCCTTGGTCAGAATCAAAATGATCATCATCTGAAGCAGGTACATAGTATTAAGGACAATGTCCACTAGTTGTCTTGCTGTGAGTTTAACACATTTTGTTGTTCAAGGTAATAAGTGCAATAGCAGACCTTAACTTAAGTAGAGTGCAACAACAGGGTGTGATAGCAGGGCGCAACAGGAGGGCGCAATAGGATAGTGTAACAGTAGGTCGTAAAAGTAGGCCTTGCGTAGGGCGTGACAGCAGCAAGAGGGCGCAATATGAGGGCGTAACAATAGGGCATGACAGTAGGTCTTGAGGAGGCCGTGATAGCAGATTTTAATCAGGGCGCAACAGGAGGGCGCAATAAGAGGATGCAACAGAAGAGCGTGAGAGGAGGTCGCAATAGGAGAGCAGAATAGGATGGGGTAACAACAGGTCTTAAGCAGGGCGCAACAAGAGGGTGCAACAGGAAGGCGTAACAACGGGGCATGACAGCAGGTCTTGGGAAGGGCGTGACAGCAGGTCCTAAACAGGGCACAACAGGAGGGGGTAACAACAGGTCTTAAGCAGAGCGCAACAAGAGGGCACAACAGGAGGGCGTGAGAGGAGGGCATAACAGTAGGGCGCAATAGGAGGGCGCAATATGAGGGTGTAACAATGAGGCATGACAGCAGGTCTTGAGAAGGGCGTGACAGTAGGTCTTCAGCAGGGCACAACAGGAGGGCATGACAGGAGGCCTTATATAGAATGGGACAACAGGATATAATAGGAGTGTGTAGCATTCCAGGTATTTGAATTGAGTACTGTTTGAATTGAATTACAGGTAGCAGCACAGGTTTCTGTACACTACCTACCTAAGGTACGTATATGAAGTAATTAGGATTTGAAAACAAATGCTTTTTTGCCCCTAGAGGGAGGGGGCGTCTAGTGCTCTTAATATGGCAGGTTTAGGCTAAGGAATTTCTAAAAGAAGCTGAGCTAACTGTTGAGGCCATGTGCTGACTAATGTACTGATTAATCCTCCAAGCATTGCAGGTTTAGGCTGAGCAATTTCCAAAGGAAGTGGTGGTAACTGTTGTGGGCATGTGCTGACTAATGTGCTGGCTAATCCTCCCAATGTGGCAGATTTAGGCTGGGGACTTTCTAGGGGAAGGGGGGGTAACTGTTGTGGGCATGTGCTGACTAATGTGCTGACTAATCCTCCCAATCTGGCAGCTTTAGGCTGGGGACTTTCTAGGGGAAGGGGGGGTAACTGTTGTGGGCATGTGCTGACTAATGTACTGACTAATCCTCCCAATGTGGCAGCTTTAGGCTGGGGACTTTCTAGGGGAAGGGGGGGTAACTGTTGTGGGCATGTGCTGACTAATGTGCTGACTAATCCTCCCAATCTGGCAGATTTAGGCTGGGGACTTTCTAGGGGGAGGGGGGGTAACTGTTGTGGGCAAAGGAAGTGGTGGTAACTGTTGTGGGCATGTGCTGACTAATGTGCTGGCTAATCCTCCCAATGTGGCAGATTTAGGCTGGGGACTTTCTAGGGGAAGGGGGGGTAACTGTTGTGGGCATGTGCTGACTAATGTGCTGACTAATCCTCCCAATCTGGCAGCTTTAGGCTGGGGACTTTCTAGGGGAAGGGGGGGTAACTGTTGTGGGCATGTGCTGACTAATGTACTGACTAATCCTCCCAATGTGGCAGCTTTAGGCTGGGGACTTTCTAGGGGAAGGGGGGGTAACTGTTGTGGGCATGTGCTGACTAATGTGCTGACTAATCCTCCCAATCTGGCAGATTTAGGCTGGGGACTTTCTAGGGGGAGGGGGGGTAACTGTTGTGGGCAAAGGAAGTGGTGGTAACTGTTGTGGGCATGTGCTGACTAATGTGCTGGCTAATCCTCCCAATGTGGCAGATTTAGGCTGGGGACTTTCTAGGGGAAGGGGGGGTAACTGTTGTGGGCATGTGCTGACTAATGTGCTGACTAATCCTCCCAATCTGGCAGCTTTAGGCTGGGGACTTTCTAGGGGAAGGGGGGGTAACTGTTGTGGGCATGTGCTGACTAATGTACTGACTAATCCTCCCAATGTGGCAGCTTTAGGCTGGGGACTTTCTAGGGGAAGGGGGGGTAACTGTTGTGGGCATGTGCTGACTAATGTGCTGACTAATCCTCCCAATCTGGCAGATTTAGGCTGGGGACTTTCTAGGGGGAGGGGGGGTAACTGTTGTGGGCATGTGCTGACTAATGTGCTGACTAATCCTCCCAATGTGGCAGCTTTAGGCTGGGGAATTTCTAAGGGAAGGGGGGGTAACTGTTGTGGGCATGTGCTGACTAATGTGCTGACTAATCCTCCCAATCTGGCAGCTTTAGGCTGGGGACTTTCTAGGGGAAGGGGGGGTAACTGTTGTGGGCATGTGCTGACTAATGTACTGACTAATCCTCCCAATGTGGCAGCTTTAGGCTGGGGAATTTCTAAGGGAAGGGGGGGTAACTGTTGTGGGCATGTGCTGACTAATGTACTGACTAATTCTCCCAATGTGGCAGCTTTAGGCTGGGGAATTTCTAGGGGAAGGGGGGGTAACTATTGTGGACATGTGCTGACTAAGCTGCTGACTCATCCTCCCAATCTGGCAATTTTGGCCTAGGAGAGTTCCTAGTGAAGGGGGGGGCTGGCCAAACCGTGCTAACCCCAAATAGGAAAAACACGCTAGGCCGAAATAGGAAATTCGGGCCCTGGGGATATGTGAGGAAATGACCTTGACCAAAAAACCCTTGAAAACAAGGGCAATGTGCACCACAGATTCGTTAGGTACCTACTACCTAAGGGTAACTACGGAATACCTAACGGAATCACTATTACGTCCGTACAGACGTCCGTACCTTAGGTAGGTACCTAGGTAGATATGTACTTACGCAGTACACTGTTTAAGCCCCTCTTCATTCCTTCTTCCTACGTCAAAACCCTCACAACCAACCAACCACCCAAACAAATCTCAACTCATTGACAAGCCCAGTTCTCACACACTTCTATTTAAGGAAACGTCTCTTTAAGGTGTATTAAGCAGTATGACTAAGACCGATATCAACTTCATTACACTACGTTCATACTCATGCGCTGTTATCGCTCCATGGGCCAGAGAATGTCGAGCTACCTACTGCATCGATGTCTCTGCTATGAGGCACGGGCTGGTTGCCTGGTGATTATTCACGATTATATTTGAACTAACAACTGCCATGGACCGACAGTACACATACCTACTTCTATTACGGGGTACCATATCGAACGCAGCACGGCGTGTCCCAATGCTTTGGAGAGTATACATGGTACATGATGTGCATTGTAGTATACCACACCTCAGCTGTTATTGGCAGCGATCCCCAAGCCGTTGCCGCAGGGCAAGGCATAGGAGGGTGGCCCGCCTGTCTTTATAAGTAGTACAACACCTGGCCAAATCGTTCAATTATGTGCGAAGTACTCCGTACATTGAGAAAATGAGGGTACCTAAAAGTTGCAGACAGCGGGGTGTCGGGGTGTCGGGGTGTTCCTCCCGCTCCCGGTATCATTCACTCAAACCGCGCACGCGCCCAAGCTTAGTGGTTCTCAACGAGATTGGTCGCCCTCGTTCACCGTCCATTGGTTATCGCATTTTTACGATGGGTGCTCACCATTCGTTCGGTTGCGCTGCTGCTGCTGCTACTGCTACTTTACTGTGCAGAGCACTCTGAAGCGCAGTAGATAGGCAGTGTAGTGTAGAATAGGTAGTGCACACTACCTACACTACATCAGAGAGAGAGAGAGCGAGGAATTGGATGATGCATCCGATCGACCCGCATCTGCCGCCTGGAATCTAGACTTGACTGTCGGTATGTACATGCCTATACATACATACCTCTTACCGCTGCCGTGTAAGAGAAAACCCCAGCATCCCCATCCCCATCCCCATCCGCCCGCCCGCCACTCAATAACGGGAGTTAAGTTTTCTACATATGTGCGGATTATTAGACATCCTTTGTTTCATCTTGGTACAGACTGAGATTCAAGTTTCATGAAGCATCTTGTCTTGCCCTCTCATCTCAGATTCGACGCCTAGACAAGTCCTAATCAACAACAAGATTCTCAGTTTGTTTTTTAGCCTAGTCTTACAATGTGCTCTTAGGGTACATTTAAGACCGTCCCATTTGTGCAATACCTGCTCAGTGCAATCAGATCAGCCGCCCCAGCTGTTGTACATCACGACTGCCGTGAACCAAACTCGGGATTCTCGTTTCTCATCCGCTATCTACCTGGTAACTCTGACGACTAGACGTTCAACTGATTCACAATCGCCACTTGATCAAGTTGTACGTGTAACACTTCATCGGAAGGACTTCCTGACAAGTCAATAACACCCTAGCTCTGAGACGTTCGTTTGTCCAAGCTTGACTCTTACTCGAAAACGTAGGGCTAGTCTCGCCTCGGACACGCAAACCGCAGTTCTCTACATTTAGTAGTTGTCGGACATTTGGCTGGGTAACGTCACCTTGTGCGTCTCGGAGTTTGATACCCACTCCAGGCAGGCTTTCCAAGTCACCTTCAAACGAACAATCAATTTCTGGGTCTGTTCAAGACCCAACCATCACAATTTCGACCCCAATACGTATTCACTCGATTCTTTCCCCTCCTGATCCGCAAGACTTCGACGAGAATATTAGTAGTACATCAGGTCGCGTGACACCGAAATCAAGACCACCAGGCTCGTTTTCCCCCTTTGATACACTCTCTAAGCCACCTTCTCCCGTTTTACGAGCATACTCAGAAGTTGAGGCGTCCGATACCGAATTGCAAAGAGTGGATGGGGTTGGAGGAGGAAGCAGCGGCGGATATGGGGCTAAAGGGATAAGGTCTGCGGCCGCCAGCAATGTTGAAAGCAAGAGGCAACCCAGAATGCGACCGCCGATGCGTTCGAGCATCGCTTGTACGAGATGTCGTAAATCCAAGATTAAGTGTGAAAACACAA
Source organism: Xylaria nigripes (assembly GCA_022984845.1). Classification (NCBI taxonomy): domain Eukaryota; kingdom Fungi; phylum Ascomycota; class Sordariomycetes; order Xylariales; family Xylariaceae; genus Xylaria; species Xylaria nigripes. Next base: position 597,914 of record JAJJKC010000024.1, on the reverse strand, counting down.
ACGGTACTAGCCCCTGCGACAGCTGCATAAAGACAGGGAACGAATGCATCTTTAAAGTTCCCGATCCTGTTCCCCCCAAGCGGTCCGAACCTCCCGCTGTGGTCAAGCAAGAACGAGATGGGGGATCAGACAGGAAGCGACTTAAGAGGATTGATGATATATCCAAAGTCGACAGCCAAAAAGCGACGATGCTAGCCGAGGATGTTTTGTCTGTTTCGTTTCTGACTGAAGATCTCTGGGAGCAAGTTCTTGATCTTTACAAACTTCATTTCGGGCCCGAACTGCCTTTCTTACATCTACCCACGATGAAAGAGAAGCTGGGACGGAGATCCAAAAGCTTACATTCTTCTGAACATAGTTCAGACAGTAATTTAGTTTTATTGGGTGTTTTGACTCTGACCGCACGTTTTCATCCCGATCTAGTCAGATATACGGCCCATCTGCTCAATAGCCAAAGCAGTAGTATGAGGGTGCGCTCACCCCAGAGTCAGCCGGATCCGGCTGCTGCGTCCGAGTATTACGCTGATGTTCTCGCTATGGCTCTTGGTCCTGTCCGAACAACCATGAGCACTGCTTCTGTCGAGAGAGTGGCAGCGCTGCTCATGCTCGGCCTTTACGAGTGGAGCCAAACGCAACCCAAAAACGGGGGTATGACTGCTTGGATGTATGTTGGCACAGCCATCAGGATGGCTCAGTTCTTAGGGCTCGGCTTCGAAGACGCGAAAGAGCCGGGGGACGCAAAGTTTAGAGCTGTCGACTTGCGACTCAAAAGTGCAAACTGCCAGTCCCAGCTTGCCTTGCAAAGGGAAATCAGACGGCGGCTTATGTTTAGTTGCTTCGTTCTCGATAGAATGCTCGCCTGTGGCAAACACCGGGTACCGATTATACGAGGCGAGGATCTTGACATCCAGCTTCCTTGCTCTGAGGATAAGTTCGATTTGGCCATGGAAGTGCGAACTTGTCGTTTGACCCAATTTGAGCGCACTGGAAACGATGATAGTGTGTTGAGTCGCTTTATACAACTAGTAAACCTATGGGGCGAGATATCCAAATACAGCTCACGAGGTGGCCGTGTAGAAGACAAGCGTCCGCCTTGGCACCCGGAATCGGATTTCTATACCTTGAATAAGGCCCTAGAAGCATTTGACTCGTCGCTTCCGGGTACTTTTACTTTTTCACGGTCGAATTATTTCAAACACGAAAATCATCAGGCGTCAAGCACATTCGTTTTGCTTCATATGCTTCGATTCGTTAGTCTCATCATGTTACATCGAGAGTACGTCCCATTCGTGCCAATCCGTTGCAGGGAGCCCGAAGGACCGCTCGATCAGCCTACCTTCACGCGGAAAGAGACACCAGCAGGGTTTTGGCGAACAAGTGCTGAGCAGCTCTTTAAGGCTGCTCGAGGCATCGTGGATTTAATCGAGATCTGTCAGAGAAAGGACAAGCTCCCACAGTCAACCATTGTTCTATTTGCGATATGGACTGCTGCTTTTGTGGGACTGTACGGCGCTCACTTTCCCCAGATGGATACCGAGGGACATATGTTAAATTTTGACTACGAAGACACACGCGAAGATGGTCTGAAAGCTGTTTTCAAGCACGGCCCTACCGCTCTCATGTTTCAAACGCTACTGAAAATGTCGACTTGGCAAAAGATGGCAACCACCTACGTGGATATACTACACGGCATGAATAATTACTTCGATACGATTAAGCAAGATTATTATCGATACAGTGATAAGAACGGCCGACCTAATCAGAGGACAGTTCGGGTGCGAGAGGGTGGCACAGGCGGCGGACTCGAGGAATATCAACCTCTGGTCAAGAAACTGAAGGATTTTGGTTCCCTGCAGCCAGATGAGCACGACGTCGTAGACATATCGGAGCGACTCCGCATACGCAATTTGAATCATCCATCGAGTGACATGGACAATCCCGATTCCTGCCGAGCTGCACCCCCAGCATCTTTCACAGCAATCAATCAAAGTTCTGCCTCGCTGACTCAAGAGCCGACTCATCCATTGAGTCGAACTGCTAGAAACATAGGACTGTCTGAGTCCTATTCAGAACCGACACCCCATCACAAAACATCGCAGCAATCAACAGAATCACCCCCCGGTCAAACATGTCCTATAACCGGCTCTGTACATGAACCGGGAGGTGTTCAACCAGTTTATGGGTCCGATCTTTTGAGCGATAGTGATGAGTTCTGGGACAAGTTTCAAAAAGAAGAACCGCGTCGTTTCGGAGCCACGGGCGATCTCAGCCTTTTCTCAACCGGGCAGTCAGAAGTTTCCATCGCAGACATGCCTTTTGGGTGCTCAGCATACATACCAGTCATGAGTGGTTCTTCATATCAGCTGCTATAGTTAAACAGAGAGCTTCATGGATTCCATATGCGAATGGCGAAGTCTTAGAGAAAAGCAGCCCGTCTCCTAGGACCAGGCCATCTATACATCAATCATGATGGTTTCGTCTGACCACCGTCTTCTGAGTAGCCCAGGGCCAGGACAGCTGGGATAGGATAGGGCGAGCTCGTGGGCAGTTTGGATAAGAAAAGTGAGTTTGTCAAGTAGCTGCGGGCGTTGATGGCGTGTCTGCTTTCATTGTTATTTTTTCAGCGGGTAAGTGGAATTGAAAGTTGTATGCTGCACGAGGGGATGATTTTGTGTCGGGAAAATGAGCTACTTCTTAACGACTCCGGTTTCTTCTCATCAGCGCTCCGCTCAACGGCTGGTAGCATTCTCTTCAGCGTTCATAATGTGTAGCTATACACTATCTAGAGCAGCAGACATCTAGACATATCTATTTGTAGAAGTTCTCTCTACTGTGTATACTCGCTTTCGTTGAAGTCATTCTTTACTGCTTGAAACAGCTTTGCTTCGTGTTAGCCAAGTCATTGACTTACTACAGCTTATACAATCTGCCTTATATATGGACAATCCGAAAATGCACGGGCGAGCAGCCCGGCTTGCATTTCAGATGCCGACAATTACTGCGATCTTGGCATCACAACAGAAACCCGAGACAGTGAGCTCACCAAAGAATCTGCCGAATCCTAATGGCTCTCTGACGTGGCACCAAAAGCTTCCTTTGTTCCTTCATCGATCGCCTTCATCGATCGCCCTGGATCGAGAAGTCTTTAGCCACGCTTGGTAGGCCCGATAAACGAGAGTAGCCATCGAAATTCTCTTAGTCGCGATAAACCACGACCCGACAGCGACACTCGAGATGACATTAACGAAATTGCGTAGGTGCCTACTCGTTTTCGCCTAAGGAAAACAGATCAAAGTTTTCGTGCCCAGATTAATCGTTTTGTGAGCCGCCAGTAGGCGAAGGGTGGGGATGAAATTGAAAGGCGTGCCGACGCTGGACAGTCGTGTAAGTAAGGCGAGGACTACCTATCTAGGTATGGACGTATGTAGTTAGGTATTAGCGCCAACATGCAGACAATAATAGCACACTAGCCGCGACACCGACAGGGCGGAGGAGAACTCACAACCTAAGTAGGTAGTAGGTAGTATGCACACTAGGTAGTTGAATTGTCTCTTATAAGTATAGGCCGCGTGTTCCAGGGAAAATGACCTCATCGCCGAAATGCATTGCGAGTCCTCGAGTCGTATGGAGGCTGCGGCGGCAGTCCTCTTCTCGTGTTGTTGAGATGAGGATCTGCAAACTTCCCGGCACCAGGAAAATACCTACCCCTCGGCCCGCACATTCCTTGACAACTCGCGGCGCGCTTCCGCAGTGAGACCCTTTTCTGGGAGCATGGTTCGAATGTCGAGCTGTGGCGATCTTCCTTCCCCTTGCTATGATGCGATGTCTCTGGCACTTGGGGCACATGCTGATCGCGTCGCAAATTGCCGTGTCTGTTTGGGGGTATATTGCCGTACCTATTGGAATTCATGTGCTGAGCTTTTTATGACAGCCCCTGGTGACCTTGCGTTGAAGAACCTTCTCGATGACCCCTCAAAGCGTAGCTATGTCTTCCGATAGGTAGGTACCTAGCTCTTTTCGCACAACGATGTCGGATCATTCTGAACTCGACAGGCACAATTGGCCCTTATTATGTGCCTAGCGATCAACCAGGGTCCATTCGTAATGCGAGTGAATTCGGTATAGGTACGGTCGGTAGTGCAGATACACCTACCTTTACGAGTTAGTGTACTCTGAGAGTAAAATTACTCAAAATAGTACCCAGCGGTCATGTTGTGACATGTTCACCCACCCCCCTAGGGCCATACCGTCAGTTCTCAGTGTCAAACGACGTCGTACGTGTGGTGTAGGCATAGCTACCTACCTAGTAAATACCTATATCTACCTACCTATGTTCCGCATTAGATCCGTACTGACCAGGTAAACACGTGCTTGTCCAGGAGCGCGCCCAGATATGTAGGTACTTGTAGGAGCTTAATTATTGGGGTTGAATCAAGGTCGGAAACTCCATGTCGTCGATAAGTCCAAGTGCACATGACATTTATTATGGATAAGGAACAGTCACTTCCGTTACAATTAATGCCTACTTATAAAGGGCGACTCACACTATTGAATGAAGCTATGGTCGGGTTTCATGAGGCAGCAATCAAACTTCGTACATGATACATAATGGGGACACATTCATTTATTTATCAAGTAAGGGAATAAAGGCCAGTGAATGAAATGAAGAGACAATGTTGATGTTGGCCTGGTTGGAACCCATCGCCCGTGCCGAAGTCAACCCGAAATGGGAGCAATAGGGTACGAATCCGAATCCATACACTACCTAGATAGACATTGGTGTACGGATCCGTAGAGTCCAACTAGTTACCTAGTTTCTGTCAATAACTTGATAGCGTAAGTAGGTGATCCAATTAAAGAGGCTGTAGATCCAGATCTCACGACGGGCACTGCGCACGCAAATCACAGCCCTACGTAGCGCACGACTACCTAGGAGGTATTCCATGCCCATTACCCATTCAAGGTAAGTACACTAGGTATCTACCTAGATAGGTTGTACCGTGCCTATCTATGGGCCTCCCGTAATCAACGAAATTGGATACAGGAAACTTACCACATCCTTGTCCTCAAGGACCACAAGGGGTCACAGTTAGAAATGCATTCGGGCTTCTCACATAGCAGTTCCCCCGTTGATGAGGCTGAGCCGGCAAGGACGAAATGGCCTTAGCACCCACCGCTGGATCCAACCAACCCGGTGTACAGATCGTCAGTAGGTAGTGTAGATATTACTGTAGTGTATATGTACCGATCCGTACGCTGGAATGGGTTGCTGTATCAATAACCTTCTCTCTTAAGCATCGTCATTTGTCTGGTTTTCATTAATAACTACTCTTTTGTTCCCTTCACTTGGATTTTTTAAAAAAAATTTTTTTTAATTCTTAATATTTTGATCCACTTTCTTTAATACTTCATTCCCAAACAAGATAATTCGATCGGTGTCTCGCTCTCTTTCTAGTTTGTACGGATAAGTTTGGAAAATGAGGTCAACTCGGATCGTGGGTGCGCTGTCACTACTTGTGGCAGCTCAGCTCTCACCTGCGGCAGCAGGATCAAACCAGATGATGATGAGAAGTCGGCCAAGTCATATGAAAGACAAAGAAATGTCAGATCACCACAGACAAATTCACCAAGATAATGCTCAAACTATTATGGGTATGGGGACTTTCGACCAATTGATTGATCATAAGAATCCGGGAAAAGGCACATTTAAGCAGAGATATTGGTGGAATGCTGAATTCTACGAGGGAGAGTGAGTTTCTAGTTTCTGATATTTCAATCCGAAAAAGACGATTAATATAAAATCTTTCAAGCGGCCCAATTTTCTTGTTTTCTCCTGGCGAATCCAGTGCTTCACGTTACGGCGGGTATCTGGAAAACACCACACTCCCCGGATACTATGCTCAGCAGTTCAGGGGTGCCACTATCATCCTCGAACATCGGTATTTTGGAGATTCACGCCCCGTCAACACATTTACGGCGGAGACAATGCAGGATTTGAACGTACCAAACGCGATTAGCGACTTGACGTACTTTGCCAAGAACATAAACCTTCAATTCTGCGAAGAGAACGCTTGCAATAGCGACGACAATCCTTGGGTGTTGATGGGAGGTTCGTATAGTGGTGCTCTAACAGCTTGGACAAGTCAATTAGAACCTGGTAAGCGGACACATCAGAAAAGAATCTACTTCCCTACATATCATCGAAGCTGATCGGTGCCCCAGGCGTTTTCCACGCATACCACGCGTCTTCCGCTGTCGTCGAAGCAATCTATGACTTTTGGGAGTACTTCAGCCCAATCGAAGGGGCCTTACCTGAGAGCTGCAAGACTAATGTTAAGGCTGTGATTCAGCAAGTTGATAAAATACTGGAATCTCAGGTTGAGGATGATGTGTCCGCGCTCAAGGATCGATTCGGATTATCTGCTCTCAACGATGCTGACTTTGCCGATGTCCTCTCATGGCCCTTGACCGAATGGCAGTCTAACAAAACTGCAGTCCTTGATTTCTGTGACCATCTAGAACGAGTCGCAGACGGCTCTACTCATTTAGATTCATATGGATCATACGTCAACGAAACTTCTGGATGTGGAAAGGATGGCGTCAACTGCGATACCTACAATCCCAATATTCAGTGGAACACCCCCAACGAGATTGCTGACGTTTACAACCGGGCGTGGATGTGGTTTCTTTGTAATGAGCCGTTTGGATGGTGGCAGGTGAGCTTCCCAGAGTCTCTCTTACCCAACCACCCGTCTAGAAGCTCTGTCGTCAACGGGACTTGCTGACCCTTTATTTCTATTTTAGGTTGGACCTCCTCAATCCGACGGTAATAACATCATCTCATCGGCATTACGTCCAGAACATCGCCAGCGGCAGTGTCAGCTAATCTTTCCGGAGACTGGTGGATTCGTAGTTGGATCCGAGCGTGGTCTCACTGCTGAGCTCCTGAATAAGTGGACGAATGGATGGGATGCATCTTACCAGCGTGTTCTCTTTGTTAATGGCCAGTTCGATCCATGGCGCTCAGCTACGATCGCATCCGATACCCGGCCAAATGGTCCCATTGCAAATTCGGAAACGATCCCGTCCCTCATCGTCGGGAATGGCGTCCACGTACCGGAATTCATGATTGACGACAATAATCCGGATACGGCCCCCGTTATTAAGGAAGCGGTCGAGATTATGGGCGGCTGGCTAAAAGAATGGGTGAAGCCATCTTCTACTTAGACGACGGCGGAAGGTGGTTGGATGGCGCGATTGTAAAAATACTTGAATTGCGTGTGGGCATTACTGCCGCGGTAATAGGCGTGAAAAGGAGCTCATGAAGTAAATAAGGGTTATTGGATATGTTTTTCTGTATTTACCTGGGCGTTGAGGTCATGATTTGACATTTTTCTAGGATAGGCGGCTCATGGGAGCCATGATAATAATTTTGATATGCCTGCATTTCACCTACTTCATCGACTATGTCTTGTTCAATCATTTCCGTTAGCAAAGCCCGCAGCCATTGCAACTGCATTGTGCACCGGAAATATATCCCATCTCTGCCTTTCCAGTTACTACTCTATAGGTCTATCCTACTTGCCTTGACCTGTTTCTCAATTGGTTGTTTAAACCGCACTCTCTATAGATTGTGCCTCGATCTTGGTGGATCTTTCCCATGTCCCAATATATGTGAATTGTGAGGTTCTTCAGTCGATGACTTAGTCGTACTGTTTTTCTGCTTTTCTCCAATACATTCTCACAAGCAATTTATTCTCCTCTGAAGATGCTTGACTGCCAACTCTTATTCTAACATTCTTTTCAGCACGATATGCTTCTCTACGTGACTACGTCTCGCTCCTCGGGTATTCGCACGATCCGAAATTATGGAACAACCCTGCGAAAAAGAATTCTTCCCCGGATACAATCACCCCGATCTATCCTTGACCTTTCAAGGTCAGAATACATATGTTCACTACCTAAAGTGTCAGAAAGATGTCACCACTTGGCTTGTCGAGACTGTCGTAGCGCTCGGGGTAGATGTCTTGGAATGTCCCCCAACGATGAGAGGCGTCGAACTAACCCATAAGAAATTGAGCATCCTTGCTAAAATTGTTGCAGACAGAGGCTGTGTATGCCAAAGTGCGCTCGACTCTCTTGACTTTATGCTCAAAGTACGCGGCGAATGGAAGCCAATTCGGACAGCGCGGGATCACAAACAAAAGATGAAGAACCAAACCGAAGAGGCAGATCTTCGTACATATACTGAGGCGATAGACGCTTTGCGGACTGTTAGAGCTCGCCTTGAGTCGGGTGTTATCGTGCCCACAGAACCTCACCATGACGACTCCCCTTGTTTCGATACAGACTGCGATGGGTGCAAGTTGAAATCAAGGCCAAGCCAAAACACTCGGCACAGAACAATATACACCCTACATGCTCTAAAGGACGAATCTTGCTTCGCCTGGGTGTGTTTTTTCAACGATTTGCTTGTTATACGAACGTACTTAAGGAACTACTGGTACTCTTATCAGCAGTCATTGGAAAGCTTGACTATAAGGGCTCTTGTCACCAATACGGCAATTAGGCTAATACGACAAAATTGTGAGGCTCAATTGAAGGCCACAGCTCACCTTACGGATCAGCCGAAGAATGCTGACGTCTCTCATTGGATCATGAGTATTATTATCAACTCTGAACAGGGTCAGGGAGATGACCCAGAATCGGAAAGTTGGAAAGTTTTCGAGGCGAATTGGGCTTGCTATGAAGCCATGAGCGGGCTGTTGTGCCTCGAAATTGACAAAGCAGATTATCCAGAAGACAGTCTAGTGCCCGTCCATAGGGACCGTTTAAGGAGTATAAGATACTTTTCCGAATGGCCAGGGTTTTTTCCGCATCGATTTGAGGTGGCCACAACTTTCGTGGCGCTTGCAGGTAATGTCATAGACAACACAAAGCGACTATTGCGGAGACCAGGTGGTCCGCCTTTTTTCCCCTGCTTTGACGAGATCACAACCGCATGTTTCGAATGGTTACAACAGAGCCCATTCACCGTTCCGCTCTGGGTTGTTATAACTGTTCAGATTTGGATAGACATTCAAGCAACCATTCATCGCTATACGAAAGCGGCATGTGCTGATCTCAGAGCCGGTGCGAGCCGCCTCATCGAGCTTGTGCGTAAAGGTCAAACCTATGAGTGTACGCGAATGAGTAAAATAACAGACGGCAAGAATATGCCCAACTTCTTGGAGCTTCCACAACTCTATGCAAAATGTTTGCAGGCAGATAATTACCTTAAAATGTGTCACGCAAAAAATGCAGAAACGCCAATGTTACCGATTTACGAGCCACATTCTATCGTCCCAGAGTTCTTTTTACTGGAACACCATCCTACGCTATGCGGTATGCAACTGTGGTGGGCGGAGCAAAAGTATCGCGGTTTCGAAAACTGGGCAGTCAAGCTGCATGAGAATATAATACCGGCGGCGCTCTTATACATGTCGATGCAAACTGCCGACCTTGTTAATGAGAGATGGAGCGATATGGAGTATTTCCGTGAGTGACGCTGAGAGATGCTTACTCTTCCCCTCAATCCGAGTATGAAATACCTGTCAAGTACTGAAGATTTTACTGTAGTCAAGATTCGCTTTCTAGATGTTATGCCGTACGCACAAAGCCATTGGGGTGGTTTGGGAAACCTGCCGGAGTACCGTGACATCAACATGGCGTTTGAGAGTATTACCCATCCCTCACATGTCATCAACTGAGCATGCCTTCGCTAATCACCGAGAGTACAGAGCACTTCAGAGATATTTATCAGCCAACTACATCAACGAATCCTGCAGAGAAACCTCAGCAGAATGGTGGCGCCGGCCTGCTTGGTCGATTTTGTGATGATCTATTTCAGTGCTATCTGCCACAGGACACATCGCAATGCTCTCCACCCGTTTCTTCCGCCACGCTACTCAAGATAGTCGACAATGTTTATCCAAATGGCTCCACCAGAGAAGTCGTCCGAGAGGGTCTGTGCCTTGGAAATAACCCCAACATACTTCGGGTGCTAGATTGTAGGTGCTTCTAGGAACTTGCCATCAGTCGTGCTGACTATGGGCTTTTTAGTGGTAACCGTAGCCCTCAGGGCCGATGCACGAATGTGTTGCTTCGATTTGTTTGTCTTTGACCGTTATTGTGGGATGTTTCTCGCTGCTCTCAGGGACAAATTCATGGGGAAATTTAAGAAACTCTACCATGAGCTTGATAGTGAGTTACCATCCTATGATCCTACCCAGGCAGATACTCTTGTCGAGTATCGCTAGACTTAATATGATTATACAAACACCATCAACGTTCCGCTTGCCCCCTTCTCCCCATTTCCCCACGCCTGCTTCGGGAGTACCCTTTTTCTAATTGAATTCGATTGGTCTACGAACCGCTGAAACTGAATAATCGAGTTGTTCTAGACGAGAATACGAACTCCGACTCAGAACAACCCTTCTTTGGTGCTGACATCGACCCCTCCGCCTTGGATGCCTTATACTACATCATGTTTCCCACAGTGTCTCATAAACGTGTCGCGAACATGATTATGGCTAGTATATGTGTTCAGCCATCAGACTTGGCGGCATACACTCTCCCGGATCATGCATACGTGATTGACCTATTGGGGTCAGATATGGTGAGACTTATCAAGAAGCTGGACATCTCACTGGAGTATTCTGCGAGCGTTTTCAACGAGTTCAATCTCTCTTTTGGAAACAAGACTTCTATTGAATCAGCAGCAAGGCAACGTGAAAGCTACACGCCTAAAGAAAATATCCCCACAAAATATGTTGAACTACATAATGCGGCGAACCGCACTCGATGGTATCACGCTTGCCATTGGAAAGACAAACCCGATGAATGTTGTGATCCCCTCAGATATGAGAAGCTATTGGAAACACTCGTAAACGAAAAGTGAGTGCCCCAACCTCTATCTATATGGGTTGTAGAGGCTCATAAGTCCATGCCTATACTCGAACCATTGACTCCGTTATATAACTCGAATGTTCGGTCTTGCGCACACTTTCCCGCTTACCAGCTTCTTAGGTCGGAACATTCAGAAGGACAAGAAACTCGGGACAGCTCGACGTTAAGCCAAGAGTCCCAGGCCAATGAGAATGAGAAAAATACAATCTCAGAGACAAGCGCAGATCATGTAAGATTTTCCTCTTATCTTTGTAGAATCTTTTTATGATAATGAAAGCTCCTAACTATGGCCCAAGGAACGGCCGGAGACCAGAGCGTTTCAATTTCCTTTACCTCTTCTTGGTTGGTTGCCCAACCAATATGTCTGTCCCTTCGATCAGCCGTACTGGAGTGGCGAATCGGGGCATTTTCCATTAAAGGAATTTCCGGAAGAGTGCGAGTACGGGAGCGAACAGGAGAGTCCTTTGGAAGAGGGCGAGTACATGTACTGGCAGGAGCATTTCCCGCCAGACTCAGACTTGGAGCTGGATGACAACGAGGCGACCATATTGACGTCAGGCCAAAGGGAGACAGACGGGAAAAACGAATTGGGGTACAGCGTCGACGAGGAAGAAACACGTCGCCTTTACTATCGAGAAGACTTGTCATCAGGGCCAAGACGCACGCAGTCGTGGCCCCTACCTGATGAGGACTCCAGTCTAAGAGACTGGTTCGCAAATGCTGATGATCCAGTGTTGCACATCGGTTGGTTCGGTCAGCCAGCGCCTCCTGACCGGCCGATCGTTGTTCATCGGTCTACAGATACAGATTCACTGGCGGAGCCGTCAGCCATTAACTCCCGATTAGCAAGTAGAGCCCGGGGGCTTATGTACAATCTATACCCAATTTCCTGAGCCAACTGCTAGCTGCTGTAAAGGCTATCGTGGTCGACCGATAGCTTGAAGAAAAGAAGAGTGTCCGTCGCGCAGATCGCCGGTTTGACCGACCGATGTACATCTCTGCGCAGATCTGAGAGCAGCTGCATCGGCCGCGACTCGATTGGAGGGAAAAACTAGTCGTTACCGGATTAACTATCAGCTTTTTGGTAAAAGCGGTCATGATAGTGGGTTTCTTGTTTTTGTATTCTTTCAGTAATTTGCTATGCGTAGTAGTCTACCTATAGGTATGCCATCGTTAGCCAGCGGCAGATAGCGATGATTCTTTTATTGTGCGTTTGAAAGCTGCGGTTTATTTTTGAGCGTCGTGATTGATCTGATTCCCACGACGAAGTGTTGAGATTTCACTATGCACACGAGAGATTGTGTATTTTGACAGTCTGGATATCGATTCGCGGTCGCAATCAAGTACCTAGTATCATTCAGCATGCAATAGCGATATAATCTCCTTGCCACCCACACAAGGTGGCGTCTCGTGTAGAAATGAGGAGTACATGGCATATATTACAGGAAGACGGTGGAATGTTACTGTCAAATCTTCCATGCCCTTTCCGGTCCGGTACGGGTAGCTCAACCCAATATTCTTTGGCACTGGAGTCCTTCCACAGACAAAAAGATTCAGACCGAACGCTTTTGGATGCTGTCTACTTGCCGATTTTCGTCGGACAGCACCATGGCGTCTGTCTCAGCACCCTTCTCTATGTCATGCTTAGATCTTGTTCTGGTGCTGAGCGGATTTCGTAAATGATCCTCGACCTCTTTTGGTACGTGGTCATCTATGGCTAGCCAGGCAGGGTACGCCGCAAGACCTAGCATATATTCCCATCAGCAGATGCGTTCAGAAGGCAAATTTGCCAGAATGAGGCCAACTGGGTTAGGTACTTACCCAACAGTATCGTATTCACGGCTAAGGGCACGCGCCCTCCGAACCATCTGTGTGTGTTTAATCCGAAGCTAACCGCCTCGCCAAAACTCTCCTGACCCCGGAGGATGCCAGTAAACCGGGTGAGCTCCGAGATATTGTCCGTCTTTGTCGACACAAGGTAGTAGATCCAATTTTGCAAAGCTTGACGTGAGAATTCCCAGAGAAGCAGGACAAAGTATCCCTCCACAAAGCCCTTGTCTGTCCAGTCATAGGCCGGGGGGTTGGCCGTATATTTCTCCTGGATGACCCATCCGTAGACCCAGGCAACGATGTGCAAGGCCAGGGCGCACCAAAAGCCATAGATGAGGCGATCTTTTACTGGAATTCTGTTGTAATCGAGGAGCATGCTCATTAGCTGCGATGAAAGAAGTGTCCCGAAGTTGATTGTAAGGCCGATCAGCGCGCGAGCTCGAACTCCGAAATAGTAGGTTTGGAAATTGCCAGAGTACTGGTTGAAGTAGGCAGCCCAAAAGATTGGCAGGAGGAGCAGGATATCTTTGCGCGTACTCGCCTTCCACAATGCCGTCAGCTCCCCTTTGAACGTTGTCTCCATCTTGACGATGACTGTGCTGCCATCGGCGCGTTGAACCTTTTCGGGCGGAGATAGGAGAAGAGCGATCGGAGCAGCGATCGATTGCAAGGCGACGAAGATCAAATAAGTAGTGTAGCCTACCTTTCCTTTGTTCTTGGCGCTGTCATCGTGGTTCAAAGCCAGGACAATGGCTCCTCCGAGCAGAGGTCCGCAAGTACGGAACCACAGCCAGATATTCAGGTATCGACCTCTCTTGCTAGGCTCGGGATACCCTAATGCAACGGCGCCCTCGCTCACCCAGAATAAGCCGGCACTAAACCCGCACAACACCGCACCGACTAGAACTAACCATACAACTCCATAACGGTTGTTTAGATAGAGACCGGCTGAGTAAACTGGGTATCCTATAGCCCCGAGGAACAGGGTCCAATTCAACCCAATCCGATTTGCTATGGGTGCGCCGAATATACACATGATACCCAGAATACCAAACACGAGCGCATTTGCGGCATTCACGAGATAGGGAGCCTGTGCACCTCCCGCACCTAGCGCATTCATCGCGTTCCAGAGACCCGGCGCAATGAATCCGACGGCGCCGATGACGAAGGCATTGAATAGGGTCGTACGATACCATGTTCGTCTCACTTGCGTCGCGCCAACTGACGAACGGCTTGGAGCAGTCTGATTCACCATAATGCCTTGAATTCCTGTGCGAGGTACTCAATACCATCATGAGCTGTACTCGTCTAGTCCGGGAGCTGTAACAGAAGTTTAACAACGGAGCCATATTTTGAGGGGTTTGGGGAACTCTCCAGCCTATGCATTATGTATCGGAATGCGGGACGGGTGATTGACCCGGGGCCCGGGTAAGCATATTGGGTGATGAACCCACACGATGACAACATCGTCGACCCCAAATCGACTTGGGTCTAGTTTCCGGTAACCCTTGCGGAATTGGTCCGTACGAGCTCATTACGGTAACGTGCTGTGCACACTATCAGTCACATTGAAGTCATTCGCAGGTACAGGTAGAATTGAAGACCTCTTCGGGCCCGGGACGCAATGGCCCTCGGATGCCAAGAGCTAGAACCCCCCCTCCTCCTTCCCCCCCCCCCCCCCCCCGGTTCTTTCAAAAAAATAAAAATAAAAATAAAAACCCTTAAGTCAGTGCAGCCAAGGTTGTGAAGAAACCTCTAAAAGAAATTGAGTGCAATAGTATTGAGTTATTCCACTCCAATTGCTACGTGCTTTACTTCATAACATGGGGGTTTCGTGATGTAAGTTTTTTGAAGGTGGGCGAGACTCTGAGTTCTCCAGGCCGGAGATACCAAATCCTCGGCTATCGTTACCGTCCAGCTCAATTAATTCATCTGATTCTTGTAGTCTTCCCAAAGTTGATCAACTCGCCTGCCTAGGGTCGCTGTCCAGAAAACCTTCTCTTCGTACTTGGTTACTCTCAATTCCTCATTTAGTCTTCTCACTGTGCCGTCGCCGAACCTGTCCTCGAGATACTGGAGGAAAAACGCTGTGTGCTCGTACCCGGCGTCCCAATTACCTTTGATCTCTTCGCCTCGTCGCCAATGCGGGGGTGCCAGATCAGCTCTTAGCCGTACCCAGTCCGCGATGCCCTCTATCAACCCCCCGGGTGCGGCACCCTGTCCATTGTATTGGAAGCAGTGCACGAGCTCATGGACTATGACACCCTCAATCTCATGACTGCGTCTGTCAGAGGAGATGGTGGCGACATAGCGGGATGAGAGGTGAATTTCTTTGTGTTGCTCCGGATCAAGATCATGACCCGTGGTATAGGCTACCCCGTCCATGGGTCTGACTATGAATGTCACGCTGCGTATAGTAGGCATGTGAAACTTTGGATGAGATGGAACAGCATAAAGAGCATTCTGAACCCGCAACACAGCAGATGCAAGAAGGGTTGATGGAGTGACACATGAAAGGAAGAGGGCCGACCCAGTGTCCGTGGCATCGTCGAGACGAAGTAGGAGACGTGGTTGTGAGAATTCCCGGTAGGATAATAAGGATACAGCATCCTTTTCTTTCTGATCTATCGTGTTTTCTTCGAAAGGCTTCGGAACTGGTGTTGAGGTTGGCATAGAAGTTGCCTCGGGTTTGGGGGTTGAAGCTGACATGACCGGGTCAGAGATGGGCGGTTCTACGGGTACAATATCTGAATAGAGGGTGCAGCAACTTTGAGAGACAAGTTGAAAATGACGATGGAGATACTGTCACGTTGGAAAGTCGTCTAACTAAGGGGTGATGTCTCAGGTTGGTAGAATAGGAACCTTACTTAGTTCCAGAGTTCCTCCGATTTGTGATTGTGAAGACAAAGCTCACATCAAAAAGATACTTATACTTATAGGTCTTGTGAGTAGCTTATAGAAACAGATATGCATACGTTGGCCTACCTAAATGTTAGGTACGTGGTCTCACCGAGAATGAGTTCAACCACTGAGTTACGTACGGACAGCTGGAAGTGGGTAGCTGTCTTGAGATGCTGAGTACGGAATACGGGATGCCGTTCCAGTTCCTGCCGAGATTACTAAGCATTGCTAGGTAGTCTTAGAAGTAGCTGGTGGAAGCGTGGAGCCAGTGATCCACTCGCTGTCTTAGAATTTGGAACAGGCGGAGGGGGCTAAGTACCTAAAGTACCTACACAGTGTATTTCTAATTGAGATAGAGCTTATTGATGGCCCCGCGTGTTGATTTATGTACTGTGCTGGTACCTACTAAACAGAACTTTGGCAAGGCAACAAGTCAACAGCAAGGGGTAGCTATTATTCAACCTCAACGTTGATTCGCTGTTTTCTCTGGCGTCTAGGCAATGTACACTGTGTAAAATGGACACTGTGGTTGTCCAGGCATAAAAGTTTAGGTAATCAATGTTGTTTGTTGTGGCGGCGTTTGTTGTCGCCAGCGATAATTATCTCATCGTCCCCGACAACCCTCGCCCTTACCTATAGAGGTACCTACCTAATAGAATACCCAGCTCCTACGACCCCTCCAGAGCGTATTCAAACCATCAATATCTGATTTACCCTACAGCCTCAGCCCCTACCTTAACACGTCTCGAACTCGTCTACGTATAATTCAACCAACGCCAAACCGCGCCTACTAGCGCTGTCGCCTTCACTTTGACCCTTGCGCATTTTGCCTGCATACGACGAAACTTTTGCCAGGTCCTCGATCCTTGAGGATCATGGCTGAAAAGCTCACAGATGATCAGGTCCTGGGCCTGCTGGCTATCCTGAAGAAGGACACAACTGTCGATGCCAAGGTCCAGTATGTTACCGTCATTAAGTCCAGCATCAAGCAGCACAATGTGCCCGACTCATGCGTCGCCAATCTCTTCGAGGGTCTGCGTCAAGCCTCATCCGCTCAGCAAGCCGCTCTCGTCAATGCCGGCTTCACATCCCTGAACCACTTGCTCACTCGTTTATCGCGACAAGAGCCAAAATACATACATAGAGAAGCTAAACAGACCCTGTCTCTCATCGTCGACAAGATGGGCGACCCGAAGGACAAGTTCAGGACCTTGGCCATGCAAGCCATGACTACAATGTACGCCCACGTACCTATCGATGCCGAAAGATTTGTTCGCAATATCGCCATGACTGGCAAGAACCCTAGGGCCAAAGAATCAAGCATGCAGTTGTTGCTTCAGGTGCGCGCACTTAATAGTATTACTATCCAATCAAAACGACACCTTGCTCACTCGTTCTAGATGCACAAAGAACACGGCTTGCCTTTCCGGACCTACGTTCCGACATTGATGGAGTTATTAGAGGATGCCGACGGCATGGTGCGCGATGTTGCCAAGTCAACAGTCATCGAACTTTTCAGGTACGATAAGCTTATTCTCAGGCGCTCCAGTTCCTAACCGTACAATTTCTTCCCAGAGATGCACCGAACACAGCAAAGACCGATCTAAAAAGGCAACTTAAGAATTTCAAAGTGCGCCCTGCTATAGAATCTGCTATTGTGAAAGAATTGAACCCCACGAGTGCAAAGGCCGATTCAGAGTCCCGCCCGCCCTCCGCTATGCAAGTTCGATCCAATCTTACCGCGAGTACTGCGAGTATTTCGTCCCATGTGAGCGAAAGACCAACTACGCCAGTGCTGCCAGAGGCAAAGACGGAATCGGTCGAGCCCGCGCACGTGAATACTCAGCGAGAGCTTGATGATATTTTCAAGGACATGCACGGGTGCTTCGAAGGTAAAGAGACGGAACATAACTGGATGAAGCGTGAAGAGAGCATAACAACACTGCGGAAGCTTATTGCTGGGAATGCATCAACAGACTTCTCTGAACTGTTCATTTCTGGTTGCCGTTCCCTGCTGGACGGTATCATCAAGGCCATTAATTCGCTTCGGACAAGCTTAGCCAAAGAAGGATGCGCTTTAGTTCAAGATCTGGCTGCGGCTTTCGGCTCCGGTATTGATCCCATGGTGGAGTTACTAATGCAGACTTTCATTAAGCTCTGCGCAGCTACCAAGAAAATAACCTCGCAGATGGCCAATGCAGCAGTTGACACCATTGTTGCAAGGACGACATATACAGTTAGGATCATGCAACACTTATGGGCTGCCTGTCAGGATAAAAATGTACAACCAAGGATGTATGCGACTGGGTGGCTTAAAACCTTGTTAAAGAAAGAGGCTCGCCATAAGAGCCATTTTGAACATAGCGGGGGACTGGATCTGATTGAAAATTGCATTAAAAAGGGACTTAACGATCCGAACCCAAATGTTCGCGAAAAAATGCGGTCCACATACTGGGCATTTGCTGTCATTTGGCCCAGTAAGGCAGAAACGATCATGGATGGTCTTGAATCCACGGCGCAGAAACTACTTCGAAAGGATCCAAGCAATCCGAACTCACCAAAGAAAGCGGAACCAACTGGTCGCCCGGGCTTGGGTCTCTCCAAAAGTACGATGGGTACCTCTAAGCCCTCTATAAGGGAGACTATGATGGCACAGAAGAGGGCTTTGACTACGAAAAACCTTCCAGCGAGGCCGGGATCCGCAATGGCAACACTGACTCCGGCCAGAACAGCTCCAACACCTTCCAATGCGTCCACTGCTTCAATAGCGTCCTCATCTAATCGAACTCGTGCAGAGTCCTCCGTAAAGTCACATGGTGGCATGTCTGTGGCGCCAATGCGGCCGGCTAGGAGGCGGCCTGAGATGGCCGCCCGACCTGCCACGGCGGGGCCGTACTCAGTCCGAACACATGATGGGCCATCTACTGAACGAACAAGTCCGGAAAGTGCAAAGTCCAGAGCTGCAACTCCCAAGACAATATCAGGGTCTCCAAGAAGGACGGTACCAAGAACTATGCCCGGTCATGCCGCGACGACTAGTGAATCGAGCATCAATGATCCTACCTCAACCAATATGCTGGGCAGTAAGTCCGTGACATCCCCACGGACAAGTCCTACTAAAGCCAAACCGACACCTGGCCATGCTTCCCCCAGCAGTCCATCTCAGGAGGAGAATCTCACGTTTCTTGCGCCAATGATAACGACGCCAGAAGATGGCTTGCTCCATTCGCCGAGAGTTATTGTTTCGCCACAGAGTGGACCTCCTCGTATTGCTCATATTGCCTCACCAAATCCCATTTCTCGTCCACAAGTTGATACTATGCGGCCTCAGGGATCACGAGAGGCTGAACATAAAATGCTTTCTAGCACGCCCGAGGCAACACCGTCAAAAGTACTACAGGTGTATGAGGATCCCTTCGTCGAGGATCAAATGCCGCTGCCGCAGCCGCAGTCGACTGAGAACGTAGAACGTCCCGTACTTGAGGACATCCCAGTCAACGAAGATGTGGCCAAGCTTGCTCAAATTACGACCGGAACTAACAACAGCACGCCTAGCACTCCTGATAAAATAGGCCAAACTTCTCGCCTCCTCGACAGCGGTATTACGCGTGTCAAGGGCCGAACGCTGGATGTTCATGGCTTTCGCAAGCTGCAAAGCTTGATTCGTGAGAATAAGCTAACTTTTATTGGTGATAAATATTCCGCGCTCCTGATAGGATTATTTGAGTATCTCGAGTCAACGCTCGATGGTCTTTCCCCCCAAAAGGCGCAAGACATTAAAGCTCAAGCTCTTACTACCATCAAGCTTCTTCTCAAGGTGGACAGCACCAGCTTTCAACCTCATGTCTCACGGGGTTTAGAAGCACTGCTGCGAACGCGAAGCTCTTACGATGCCCGTACACATATTGTGGCCGGACTTGAACTGCTCGCCGATGAGCTGGTACGTATTGGAGACGCAGAGGAAATCACTGTAACGATGACACGCTCCCTAGAGCAAATGGACCACGATACAGCTGGGTATCGTAGCTTGAGCATGGGTTTACACGTGCTGAAGGAACTCATAGAATCCCGTCCATCATTTGCCCCAATGGAACGCGAAATTGCCGCTCTCACTAGCCTTGCGAGTCAATGCCTAGAGAGTAAGGAAAGTGCTGTGCGCATGGATGCAGTCCAGCTATGCGTCGCGCTACATGCCCGCCTTGGAGATGCCAAGTTTTGGGAATCAATGAAAACAGTCCGCGATGACCCTAAAAGCCTGATTACATACTATATTGTCAAACGTCAGCGGGAGGCGGAGAGCACTCCTTCCTAGATGATGATGTGCTTGCATCTCTGCTGGGGGTGGGTTGGTGGGGTTCTTGCAGTCCTGATATTCTGGTGTTTGGTCTCAAGAATGTCCTGGCTTCTTCCTGGTCGCGGTCTAGGTATCGCCTGCTATAAAGCGCTGCCCAGCTACCTTAGCTGCGTGGCCATAGCAACTCAATCGTTATAACCTCTTAGGTTGCGAACCTGTTGATATTGTCCCTGGTAGTAATTTCACCATGCACCTGATGTGGCATGCAAATGGGTAGCCGTCGGTGTTGAGGAAAAGTCGGTGGTAAGATGGCGTTTCGATAGGGTTGATACCTCCATGCCCGTCTGTTTGTTCTTGGACGTGAGGGGAGGAAGCAGAGCTGTTTTTATTTCATGTGCTTTTTTTCTTTTTTCTTTTTTGTGTTTTGCTGTATTAATGCACCGATACCTCTTTGTAATCAATCATAAATAACAGCGCTTGTTGATTGCTGGGTTAGAAGTAGTACCTAGTATTTTGGAGGTATTAGTGTACCGGTACTTGGTGCTGAGTGTTTATCCAGGTCAAATCCCGGGCCGTCAAATACCTACCTAACCTATTGGCGGGTGCCCCGATACTTATCTAGGCAGGTATTGAGGTCGGAAGATTTGGATACTTACCTAAGGTATTATTTAATTAGGGGAACCTTACGGACGTACCGGGCACCCCAATTCCTTTAACCAGCACCCCAAATGTGGCTAATGGAGCGGCTGGGACCCGCCCAGAAGTAGGTATCTTTTGTAATTGAATGTACAGGTACCTACCCAGGGTACCTAAGTAGATTTCTTTGAGTGCGAAAATCTTGCCTAAATACGCATATAATTGAGATAGGTACCTAAGTCAGGGAAATGACTTCACTGTTGGCCACTACATAAGTCAATAACAAACAAAGAGTGAAATACCTACGGCATCTGCCTACCTAAGGTACTAGGTAGTACTTAGGTAGGTACCTAGCTCATTGGATACTAACTGTCTAGGTACCTAGGTATACAGCTTAAGATTTTACATGTACTTACGTATAAAGACACGTTCAGCCACAGCCGGCACGCCGTCTCCACTATCGGGGTGCTGGTTAGAGGAATTGGGGTGCCCGGTAAAGGTTCCCTTAATTAGTGCCTACGGACGTACGTACGTACTTAGCCGTGGTTTTCACGATACCTACCTAGGGACGCTACTAGGTACGTCCGCACTTACACACTACCTAGTTAACTCCGTTTATACGTGCACTAACGTCCGTACTTACTAGCCTACCTACTACGGACTACCGTACGGACGAACCTACGTCCGGAAACGATTTTCTCTGTCGTCGTCTTGTTGTTTAGCTCCTGACAGTGGGCACAATCACTTTTCCCTAGGTAGCTGGCGACCAGGAATTACCTTAGGTACTACCTACCTACCTAGGTACCTAGCTAGGTAGAACGGTAGGTAGGTAGTCGTCTTCTCGCCAGACCACCCCGACTTTCTCTTCTCGTACTTATCTACCGGCCTACTAATATAGCTACCTAAGGTAGACTGGTGCACGATCTCTTTCAACTCCAACCAACGCACGATAGGTAGGTGATCCCGATAGTAACGGTAGGTAATACCTAGTGTATTACCTAGTCCCTACCTCCACGTGCATAGTCTAAAGCATTCCTTCGCACCAGTCCGATGTTCGGGGGCTTGGTCAACAACTTTACCCCTGATCATCGCAAAATTGACCTCTCAGAAGCGATATCTCAATCAGGTGGGAGAGGGGGTCAACGTGCCTGACAGAGCGTTGCTTACCGTTCATCCTCCCATGTCGACGACGTTTGGTCTGGTCGTGATGTCTTGACTTGCCTATTCGGGCGATTTATGATACCTATGTCATTGACCCGGGTCAAGCTCCCTAGTGTTGGTAAGGAGGTAGTAATCCGTATGTAGGTAGTAATCCGTATGTAGGTAGGTAGTGCAGATTTACGTATGCATAGGTTTCTTGATCGTTAGGAGAAAGATGGTGAATCGGTACCTATCTATTTAGGTATATAATATGAAGATCGCCTTCTTGTTCTTCTTATTTTTCTTGTCCTTCTTGTCCTTCGCTGTGCCCATTGTCGCCCTTTAACAGACTGTGGTTTTGCTTCTCTTTGACCCCGTCTCTGTGGTCGCTGCCAAGATGTCTACCGTGCAACGCGTCCTTACTCTCTCGTTCCTCTCCCGGGGTGTCCTCGCTGGACTGTACCTAGGGATGAATCCTGACAACCACACATGCAGCCTCGGTAAGAGAGAGCGCCTACGGCATTTTTCTGTCGCTGCCCCAAGATTACGATAGGCGCACAGAATAGGAAGCTCACATGCCAGTTGTACCTAGTGAAACCTGTGCTCTCCTGCTCCCCCCAGGCCCAGCCCGATCTCGTAGACACCTGCTGTACCGAGACGTTCGGTGGACTTATCGTAAGACCTACCGATAATCCCCTGGAAGAAGAAGAAAACAGGGACAGAAAAAAGAAAAGGCGCACGTTATGCTAACTGCATTGTAGCTGCAAACCCAGTTCTGGGACACCTATACCGGTCTTGAGTCGAAGGGCCAATTGCTCCCCAAGGATTCATGGACGATCCACGGTCTATGGCCTGGTAAGATAGTCCCCAATCTACCCCAGCAGACCGAGGGAAGGAAGTCAATGCTAACGTGCGAGTAACCGCCAGACTTCTGCGATGGTGCGTGAACCAACATATGCATGACATATTATATAGCCGCTCAGGTAAATTATTCTCTAACACAGCCGGGGAAAAAAAGGTTCATACACGCAATATTGCGACTTGAGGTAAAGAGAGCCCCCCCCCCCCTGCATACAACAATTTGTCTCCGCGGAAGGAAAAAGCAGCCAGTCTAATGCGCCGCCAGCCGTCAATACGACCCAGCCCCAAACCCGACCACCACGACAGGAACAGCCAACGGAACAATCGTGCCGCCGTGGACGGGAAAGCCCGTGCAGAAATTCCTCGAGAAGTTCAGCAAATTCGACCTGCTGGCCTACATGAACAAGTAAGTAAACAAGAACCAAACCTCCCCTTTCCCTTCCTCCCATCCCGACGTTCACTACTAACGCCACGCTCTTCTAGGTACTGGGTCGCCCAAAACCAGCCCAACACGGACTTCTGGGCCCACGAATTCAGCAAGCACGGAACCTGCTACAGCAGCTTCGACAAGGAGTGCTACGGCCCCAAGTACGTCGAGCAAGAGGAGTTGGCCGACTTCTTCAGCACCGTCATCACCTTCTACCAGCGCCTGCCGACGTGGTCCTGGCTCGCGGAAGACGGCATTACGCCCTCTAACACCACCAGCTACACCCTGTCCGACATCCACACCGTCCTCGGCTCCCGCTTCGGCCAGCGCCCCTGGGTCGGCTGCGGCGGGCCAAAGTACAACGAGACCGAGGCCGGCAAGGGTAGCTCTGACAATGGCGGTACTGTCCTGAACGAGATGTATTACTATTACCACGTATGGGGCCGTGTGCAGGATGCCAATGGCATCCCGCTCGATGCTAGTATCGGTGGTTCAATTAGCAGCTGCGCGACATCGCCGGGCGCCATCTGGTACTATGAGCGGACTGTTAGCTCGGTCGCGGAGTAAACGGTCCTCGTCTCGAACCCATAATGCTACAATATATAATGATAGCCCTGTTGTAAAATAGTCGGTCGCAACCAGGTGGAGAAATGATGCGGTTAATTATCGCAACTTTGAGCTATCCCATTATAATACAGTTTTTTAATCCTCGCCCGCCATGTGTTGAAAAGAGTCTGACCATTAAACCACCAACGCCGATCTCGTACAATGCAATCTCTTTGATTACTACCTATTCATCACCAAGCTCCTCGACCTGCGGTGCCACATAACCGGCTCTATGTTGTGGAGCCGTCTGTACTTGAGTTGCGGTTGCCGTAGTCGTAGCAGTAGCAGGAGCGGCGTCGCCAATCGAGCCCGCGAAGCGGGCGGCCGACTCTGAGTTCATCGCGGCACTCTTCTTCTTTTTCTTGAGCTTTGTCGTCTGCGTGCATGTTAGCATTTCCTTTCTCTTCTCGCAGATACCGAGCAAATACGAACCTCGTGCCAGGCCCAGACTGGTCGGAAGCTGTCCATGAAGGAGACGTCTTCCCACAGGTTGGGGTACAGCCATAATCCAGGTGGCGTAATGAAGTAGGTGATGCAGAACAGAATAACGCGGAAGATGGCCATAAGGAAGAAAAGACCAAGAAGCCCCAAGAAGCCCCAACTGAGATAGTAGACACCTTGTCGCAGGACCAGCGGCCACAGAGGGTACAGGACAACCAAGAAAATCAATACCAAGGCGAGAGCACCGTAAACCTTGCGCATAATCTGGCTACCCTCGTACAGCCATATGTAGTACATATCATCGCCGGCCTCCTGCTGGGGCTCTACTTTCACGGTCCATAGGCCCTTTTGGCGCTTGGGTTTCTTCTGCGCGTGGTCGTGACCTTCGTGAGCATCGACCTTGGTGACTCGCAATGCTAGCATAGACATGGGGAGGAGCTTGAAGGTGTTTTCCAGTGATGCGCGGTCTCTGATCTCAGGTAGCGCAGGGTTCTTCGCTCGGGCTTTTGCATATGCGGGGGATTGAAGGGCGCGAAGAGCGCGCTTGACTATTTCCCACGTTAGAAAACGAAGCGTCAAGAACCCTTGACCGAGACAAAACTATACCTCTGAACATATCCTTGCGTTCTCCATTCATTATGCAGGTACGCGGCTTCAGCGGCTGACTGCGCAGGAAGTTGGCAAGGGCGAGGGCGACGGGGTTTGGCGGACCGGGTCTGATGGGTTGAGGTTGTCCCGGGGGAGGCATGCCCGGTCGCATTCCGGGCGGCGGTGGTCCACGAAGTCCTCCTTGTGGTCCTCCTTGTGGTCCTCCTTGTGGTTCTCCCTGTGGTTCTCCCTGTGGTCCTCCTTGCGGCCCTCCAGCAGGTCCAGCCTGACCTGCTTGTTGTCGCTGAAGCTGCTGTTGCTGCATCTGTTGAATCTGGGCCATTCGTTGGGCCTTGAGTTGTTCAACGAACTGGGGCACTGTCATTCCATGTTTCTGGGCTTCGGCGGCGAGTTGCGCTTGCATGACTTGAATCTGCTGAGGCGTAGGCATCGGCATTCCGTTAGGACCTATGGGTATGGGCATGCCATTTGGTCCCATCGGCATTCCATTGGGGCCAACCGGTATTCCATTAGGGCCCATCCGGATTACCGTAGGACCGCCAGGACCGCCAGGACCTCCAGGGCCTCCAGGTCCTCCAGATCCCTCCGGACCAGCGTTGGGGTTTTGCATGACTTGTTCTATGTTTTTTTTTTGGGACAGCGATTGTTATTTCGGAGTAAGGGATATCACAGGCGATGAATCAACGCGCCACCAAAATATGGGACATGTGTTGTGTCGTGATGAAAAGTTGAGGCTAGGTTGGTCGCGCGAATAGAGTGTAAAAGTGGCTTGATGAAATGATGTACATACGTCCGTACACAGTTCAGATAACGTCCGTAGGTACCTAGGTAATTAACAATCTGTCATTCTCGGCCCTGGCCCCTCACTAGATATTACGCTACAGCGGATACAAGGTTGAACAGTACAGGCATTACCTGTCTTTCCGGTGTTCAACCGACAACCGGGAATTATTCATAAATACGAAATGAACTGCAGGATAGGTAGGATAGGTAGGTACTTTCTGTCGACATGCACGAGCCACATGTCAACAAATAAAATATGCCCTTAAATACGTCGTAGTAACCTTACAGTCAAGTAACTCCTTCGTACTTCACTAACTCTCGAGTCTCTAATCCGTACGTAGTACCTAGGTAACCACCTATCTACACTCTACGGCCTCTTCTTTTTGCGTCCTTACCTACTGAAGAAGAACTCAACCTCCAAACTTCTCCATCAGCATCCGCTTGAGTATTATTAATAAGGGAATCGACCTACTTTAGCAGTACGGATCTACATTTTGTACGTGCTGCTATGTACCTACACAGATCACAAACCACCAAATACATAAGTATCCGTACACTTACTTGCATGCATTCATTCATGCATGCATGCATAGCTATCTAGGTATTCAAATCCTGCTCTCTCTCCATTCCCGTTCAGGATATGTTCTGTCTCTCTGATGCAAACCGCATGTGTCGCGGATAAAGCAACGGTTATCCACCGGCTCGGTCCACGCAACGCTTCAGCGCCAAGCTATGCCCTGCCACAAGTGAGGCCCGAAATAGGTAGGTATTGTACCTACTGCAGACATCCGTCCGTTGGCAACGGACCGTTGCGAAATACATACGTCCGTATGTTGTTATCCTTATGGCCCCGGCGGGCCGGGTGAACCTCTGGCTTCGTCTTGATGGGCCTGACGTGTGGATCATATTCTCGAAGCACGCGTCCTGTCCACTCGACACCACCATTTCGGGGATGGTGAGAGACAGTGTACAAGTAGTCTCCAGACGCTCCACGCGGCGACCAATCTTTGCAGCCCACGAGACACATTCGTTTGCGCTGTTTATGGTGGCATGACCACACAAAACCGTCGAGGTGTGCAACTCAGCCCTCTCTTACACCAAGGCATTCTGAGACACAGCATAGACTGTGCCACATTGGCTATCTTACCAATGGTGGGGATCCTGCAATTCGGTGCTTGTCGCCGGCCATTTCATCTTCAGCAAAAGCCCCGTCAGCAAGCGCCGGCTGGCCCACGTCCTGCACATCACGGCCTATCAAAAATACGAATGCATGCAACCAATCCACCGATGGGTATTTCTTTTCCAACTTAGGCGAATCTTAATCTGAGGGCCAAGTCCCGTCTCATGCTCTCATCTGCTTCGAGCCTAATGCGGATACCCTAGATTGATATATTAGGTAGTATGAACCCAATGTGACCTCTGAAGTCTTCCATAAGATTGTTTGAGCTATCATCAGCCATATGCTCGTTCGTGAATCTTCATGTCCAACCGCTGGTCGTCCTTTCTTCCCCACCCCGCTTGACATGTCGTTGCTATCATGAAAGCACTTAGTGGGTTGTTTAATTCATGGTCTTATCATATATTTCAGTGTTGTCGACCCCAGGCTTGCTCCCTCAGCGAGAAGCCTCATGATCATGGCGATCTTGATACTTCGTTCGCTGTCATTCGCGACGAACCGTCATTCGTACCCTCACCAAGTACGGAGCCATTCAGACATACCAATGAAATAATGAAAGAAGAGCGGGCTTCCAGAAAGAGCAGAGGATCCGGATGGAGTAGTTTCTCAGGAAGAACGCGACTATCCTCGCCGAATACCCCCATATCACCCAGGCCGTTTATATCAGCACCTTCCAATTTTCGCCATGTCTACTCGGAGTCTTTCCAATTTCCGGATAATACACCATCACAACCCCAGCTTCAACGAACACCCTTTCGCCCTCTTGAACTCAATATAGCTTTGTTCGACACACAGTTCTCAGTCCTTCTGCCTCAACTGGACGATTCCAGCGCGCCTATTACGCCGCCTCCTCGTGCGCATACTGCTCCAAGCCCACGCGAGAACTACATTCATACGATCTCACATGAGAGGAGCTATTCATCCATGTCGTTTCAAATACCACGTCGACCAGTGAATGATGGGTCTGGAATCGACTCAATACGTTCAAATACAAGTACGCCAAAGCGATCTCAGCTCACGATGACACGGAACCACACACCACCACCCGTTGTGGAAGATCTGGTAAAACGTGTGGCCCACGCGATGCTCGAGCGAGACAGGTTACAAGAGCAACTCGACGATATTGTTGAGAGGCAGAGTACTTACATCAAAAGCAGACCATCCACTGCTCATGGACCGCAAGCCTTGTCTGCTCAAGGTGATGCTTCAAATCAACAGCATGACCTCTTTGCTACGTTAGAGATGGAGGCCATGCCAGAGATACCAGCCATGCCTCCCAATGCTCCGTCTTTTAGTGAGAGACTCAGCTCAGATCGTCCTCGAAGCACGTCAGCCAAATCTCCCACCCGCACACAGTATCAGGCAAATTCGTCGCGAAAGATCAGAAGACGAGCTCCGCCACCTCCTTTACCACTTCAATTGCGGCCCCCTTTGCGTAAAAAGAAATCATTTGCTAGGGTATCGAGCTGGTTCTTTCCTTCTGGGATGGAGCATAGGAGGGAGCGCAGCTTTAGTTCTCTCACGAATGAGCCCATGCCTGTAACAGATCGCGATGGTTTTTACCAGGTAGCACGGCCAGAGCCTAACAGCTTTGACAGCGAGAGCACCATTTCTGAATGGACTACTGAAGACGAACAAAATATTCCCAGCACCTTATCACCCAGCAGTGTTGTGATCCCGAGAAGCATCACCCGTCCGCGACGGAGTCTACCAGTTGGCTGGCGGGAGCCGATTCGCTTTCAGCAGCACGACAACGTGGCTGTTGCTTTTTAATCCTACCCCGCTGGATTATGTTTCATAATTATTCGGTGCCAAGACACCAATGTAATTACAGTAATCTTCTCACCTACCAAACGCCGACAGGAATGGCGTTGAAAGATGCGTTCTTAGACCAAAGCCTGGAATAATAGAAGGATTGGCTTCATTGTTAGGTATCTTGATACCACCACGGTCTCAGCGTTGACGATGGGCCCTGGCTCGCCCGCTTAGACGGGTCGAGGTGGAGGTAAATCTCGATACATACTTACTGTGTACTTGAATAAGAACTGCCATCCAAGAGGACTTCATGAAAACGATGATGTGACACGGCAAGCGACGAGCCATCAAGTACAGGGCAGGCCATCTCAGACCGATGGTCGCCGGGTTCGTTCAGCTCGCGTAGCTAAGTAAGTTATGTACCTACGGACGTACACTAATCAAGTTACCGTACTTAAAATGAATGCGCCTCTTTACGCAACGCTTTTGACTGTTCTAATTCGTTGAGGTTTACCAGGGGTCTTACGGGTATGCACCCAACCACTGCCAGCCAGGTGCGGATGTAGACAAGACAAGACCAGACACGAAGTTATACTTAGGCAGGCAAGCAGGCAGGCAGGCAGGCAGGCAGGCAGGCAGGCAGGCAGACTAGGTAGGTACCTAGGTACGTAATAATTGCTGAGTGCAATCGACGTCTTTTCTTTTCATGCGTTTAGGCGGATACCGGTAGCTCCTGGTACCAAATACAGAATACGGTTAGGTACATACAATATCGCGTCTATTATTATAGCCCTGTTAGGTATGTACCCAGTAGTTGGGTGCCTAACACTAGTGTACAGTAGATACCTAGGTAGGTTGTACGGATCCGTACGTCCGTATAGAGTAATACGTATGTACTTATAGCATATGTCTAAGTACTTTTAATGCATAGTTCCATGGGGTTAGTTACTTACCCTTCACTAATCCATATTCCGTAATCCGTACACCAGTATAATTTGCTCCACCGCTTAAGCGCAACGACCAATAACTACCTAACTACACTAAGTACTTACGCAGTCTATCTGTCTGCGCACTGCCAGCACGGTTCCATGATTTTCTTGTTATAGCATTCAAAGAATCCTATTTCATTTCTTGAAACACATCGGCGAAGTAATGTACATCAGGCTTTAGAAAAAGGGCATGCAGATATCCATTGTCTATCAAGATATCGCGGCTGATTCCTATGCAGAGCGCATTTGTGCAGGATCGGGGCCATAAGGATCTTCTGATTTCAAGTTCTAGAACCCCGACCACGGTTATCTATCACAATCCCCCAATCCCGCATTCCCTTTACAGCTTGGGACTGGTCTTGGGGATATTCTCCAACTATAGAAATCGAGAACAGAGTCGAGCAGGTAGGAGTTTGGGTACATACCCTATCATCTCTAGTGTACCGGTACTCTTTACAAGAAGCGAGCTGATCAAGTAGGAGACGTAGTGTATCACTTAGCTCTACTTGTATACTAACTAGTAGTCATCATGGTTACTACCACCAGTATTATTGTTAATCAACTGCTCTTATACCTTACTATCGCCTCAGTTCGGAATCAAGGGATCCTAGCTGCCGTTATCTGGGCGTATCCCTGAATCATCTCATCATACTTAGTCGACTCCCTAACTGCGGATTGTTACGTGGTAAATGCTTACGTAGATAGCACGGGATCAGGTACATACACTATCTACATTATGTAGGTCTGTGATTCGTATAGGGACAAGTTACTTTCAGCTCGTGAGTAAGCCTCAGTTCATGAGTTGCCCAACACATTTCGCCCGCTCCCTTGAGGTACATCTGACGCGCTTCGTGTGCTGTTGATGCCGGACGGTATTGGCCGCGCCCTGGCGGTTAAATAGGAGGCCGATCGCTGAGACGAGCGAGCACATTTAATTTAGCTAAACAGATTCCTTGTGGCTGAGAAGAGCACAATCGAAGGACCTGACCTGTCACGAACCAGAAAAATGAAGGGTTAACTTGGTAGGAGGAATAGTCCGGTTCGTTCCCGAGTTTTATCTCTTGCGTCTCTCCTGCCTGAGTCTGGTACTCCGGACCGAGCGTCTGCAAGTCTCGTCTACAGTAGGATCGACCAGTCAGATGACTGCAGCATCTGCCGCGCTCGCGCATTTTCTGGTTATGTCGTAGCATAGGTGCCTTATTGTATCGAGAGCGAAGACCCGGGGTGATGAGCATATAAATCATCAGTCAACCCCTCGCTCATTCAAATAATGGTCGTCTATACAGAGAGAGCATATCTTCTCCAGCATCATCACACCCTAGGCACGACCATCATCAGCGCTATACACAGCACATCCGCACGTGTAGATAAGCCGGGATCTACAAGTAAAATGGCACCTTTGACCGTCCAGCAGACCAGACCACCCTACGACGCTGCTATCGAGTCGGTCTTAAAGGCCCTCGGCCGCGGTCCTGAGCGTTACGAGGTCGACGGGGTGCGAAAGGTCTCTGCGTGCCGAACGAGACCACTCACCGATGCTTTACTAGCCGACAAGAGTGTTTGCATTGAAGATCGTTGCATATCGGGCCCCAGGGGTAGCCTTAGCATATCCATTGTCAGACCGATGACGGAATCACATGTCGAGAGACTGCGACCCGGCATCGTTTACATTCACGGCGGCGCACTAATATCCTGCGACCGGTTCGCAGGTCTTGACACTAGCACTGTGTGGGCGAGGGAATTGGACGCCATCACCATCAGCATTGAGTATGGCCTAGCGCCAGAAAGCACAGGAGAACAGCCGGTGAACGATTGCTACGCCGGCCTCCTTTGGATTGAGGCGAATCTCACCCAGCTCGGGATCGATCCCAGCCGTCTTGTTTTATATGGAACCTCGGCCGGAGGTGGCTTGGCGAGTGCAACGGCGATCATGGCGCGTGACAAAGGGGGGCCCAAGCTCGCTGGACTGTTTCTCGAATGTCCTATGCTCGACGACAGGAACGAGACCATCTCCGCCCAGCAGTACACAGATGGTCCCTTCTACAACTCGACGATGAATAGGTTCGCATGGAGTTGCCTCCTAGGAGACCGCCGCGGGACGAGCGCCGTGTCAGAGTACGAGGCCCCGGCTAGAGCTGCCGATCTCACAGGCTTGCCGCCCACGTTCCTGGATTGCGCCTCTGCGGAGCCGTTCCGTGACGAGGTCGTAATGTTCGCCACTAGGCTCTGGGCCGCTGGTGTATGCGCCGAGCTTCACATCTGGCCCGGCGGCCCTCATGGATATGATCGGATAGCGCCGGATGCACCGATCTCAAAGCAAGCTAGGGGCGCCCGGTTGGCCTGGCTTCAAAGAGTATTTACAGGATGCATCTGATTGCACGAGCAGCTGATTGATACCCCCAGATAGTTGCCCCGCCTCCCTGCCCAGGTGACCACTGTGTGGGCGGCGCTTCTTACCGGATGGGTCTGAGAAAAGAATAGATGATGTGTATGTAATACGTGTTGTATTTGGGTCTGGGCTTCGATGAGCGGTGTCACATGTGATATAGGAATTCAGAGCTAGGTTTGAATGGTTGATGGCGGATTATTAGCTATCAAGACGAATGTATTTACATAGGTCAAGAGTTCGAGTTGTGTGTTGGTAGACGTGGTAGCGTTACTGGTGTATGAGTTAGCAATTGCATTGCATACCCTGGATCATTTCGCTGACTCTTCTACATAATCATGGCTTTTTTGAAGCATCGATACCCGAGCTGAGAAGATGGAGGCCGTTAGACTTGAAGCTGTTTTGAATTTATGTAACTGAATAGATACTTCTTACCAGTGTGTGAAAAAGGATATACCTTGAACTAGGGTCTACAAAGTAGCCAACGTTCTCATCCCCAACTATACACTAGTCAGCTAGCTCGCCAAAGTTCCAGGAGTACGTCCATACTTACTCGATAATCTGGTAACCAGCCAATTAGACTGTCAGTACCAGCTGCGCGAGTGACTGACTGGCCTGGGAGATACGGATAGTACAGAGCCAACCAGGTGACTCGTACCTACACGCGTCATTCTACCTCATTCATTCCTTTCAATACCCCCGATCCTCAATTGCATTGGCTTTGTGAAGATTCGTCCGGCCTCAGACTACAAGTAAACGTATAAAATACCTAGTCACATACCGCATCTAGATAGGTCATCTTGTCGATGTCAAGTTGAGGTTCTGGTGTTCGACGGTGTTATAGAATTGGTTATTATAAAAGCGCAAGGATATATTCATTAGCACTGAATACAATTGGCTACTGACTAACTTCACAGTCTCTCGGCCCAAAGGTTCTTCGGTTGTGGGCTCGATCATAGCCACAAAGCATGCGCTTTATTCCATACTCTCAAAGTTAATAGTTAAGCGTGATGTCACCTTCATCACCCGGTTGCTTACGCAGTAAACTTCACGGCAACATCCCCGGGCAATATCGAAACAGCCTCTCCCTTAACAACTACATGTCTCATCAACATAAGTTCAAATAGATGATTCGGACGTTGGCATCTGCCTTCATTGTTCTGCCTAGATCAGGTTCTCATTGGCATTTGCTGCCTGGATTCTGATTCGAGCTGCTCGGTGTGGTCAATGGTAGCGTGCCCACAACGACAGTAGGGACCTGATTTTCTTGATGGATGGATTGTACGGCTCGATGTCTCCTGCCACGAATATCCGTTTAGTTTGGCCAGGTTGATGCGAGATCGAAGTGGTGATAGTGCCTATAGGTACCTACCAGTTCTTCCCATTCGTATAGGTAGCTGCAAGGGTCGTCATTCCGTCTACTTCGTACATCATTTTAAGAGATGATCTGCAATTCGCAGATCTGCAATGTGCTCACCCCTTGGATGTTTCATACGTAACCCACTGACTGTGTGGCCATGTCCTGGATGGTTGCTGAGATGGACACATGGCGCGGAACTCTTTCCGCAGCCTCTCATCTAGATGCACGTCATTTGGGTTTTATTTCGCCATAGTATTCTTATCTTTAACGGTTGTTTCTATACGTTTCTTTGAGATTCGTCTCGCTCCAGTCTCAGTAACTCGCCTTACTCTTCAATTTTGGTTCAGTGTAGCAATTCAAGTTCATTCGAATACCCATTGCCTAGATGGTTTGTCACGGTATGCATAGCCTACTAACAATGAAGGATGATATAGTCAACCCTCTGAAACTATTCCCGCTTACGGTTCTTTAGAGATTATGGGTGTTGTTGAAGTCCCGCCGATTCATCTTGCACTGTGTCGAATGGTGTGACCTGTCCTCAGTCTTCCTCCTCATCTAGCATCATTTTCCAGCCATCAGATGCCAGAGGCTCCTGTGTCTTCTGTGATGGCTCCCATAAACTACGCCAGAACTTGGCGAGTTCTTGAAAGAACATCTGGAACTCGGGCTTGAATTCCCGAGTTTGCTTTGATTATTGGGATCAAGGCTAGAGTTGTTGCCGAGGCATATATTTGAAACGAGCAAAGCTACCGCGCAGTGTCTTCGGGTGATAAATAGGTCGTGATGAGCTGACAGTATCAGACTCGTCGGTTCCCTCTGCTCCGAAGCGTACTTGATGATGCTGGATGCGTCCTGAGCCCCCTGGCGCTTCAGGCTAGGCATTCGCTTGAACACAATAGCTATCACTACTACCAGTAGAATTTACACTCCGAGCAGCTTACTGTAGTGTTCTTTTCTTGAAAATTCCCCGACTTGAAGTCTGATGGATGTATGTTCAGCTAGAAATAGGTAGGCCTAATTTATATCGAATCAAGCCACAGGGTTTGTCGGTTTAGACAAATTCGCTAAGGCTGATTGACGGTTCGATGAGATATATAAATGTGCCGCACTTGTTCTTATAGCAATATATGAGCGGATAATCCTAGTAAAAACCATGCTCGATATCTGGCTGAAGCAAGGCGTTTTTCAGCATCACGCCACCTTCAGTGCTGGTCTAATTACGTGAACACAGTCAATAGAATAAAAAGGTCTATTCATAGGGCGATTTCCCATTTGGCCAAACCGAGAGACCCGCACCAGTGTATATGAGCTTACCAACCTTGAGCTGTAAGCTCGCGGACCCTCGCAACCGTAGCCTTGAAGCCCCTTTTAAATCTTTTTTGCCAGCGCTCGCTCTTCAGTCTCTTTCGCTTCATTCCAGGGCGTTCATGGAATCTCTGCGAATAGAATGATTGACGCAGTCTGTTCTGCGAAACCTGGGTGGCTAGAAGTTTAAACGATCTAGCAACATCTACATTGTTTTTTACATGAACTGTGCGACCCGTGCGAGGAACCATGCGTATCGGAGTTCGTACGGCAAAGCCCAACTCAACTTGGGGTCTCCCCTTCGGACTAATTTGGCCGATATCTCCTATATCAAGCTTATAGTCGTCAGCGGCCGAATCTTCGTTGTCCATTTCGTTGTTCGTATCGTCTCCATTTTGGTCGCCTCTTGAGAACTTATAAGATGAAATATTGGGTTTCTGTATGTTGATCTGCGAGATATTGCTGAGGTTTCCCCGAGTTTCACGCCCATTATTGACCCAGTCGTTGGATGAGTAAGATTGCTGCTGAATCCTCGACAATGATGTCGATCTCGATGGCAAAGAGTTATGTGTAGGTCGGACAGGCGAATGGGCGGATCGCAAATTGGAGCTCGTAGACATATAATGACTCCCGGATAAGGAAGCGGGAATGAGACTAATCCGGGCAAGATTACGACCTGAATGAGATCGTATTGGTGTAGTTCGTAGGAGTGAACACGTCGAGCGGATGGCTGCTTGAGCAACCAGGCCAAGTTCCGCCCTAGATATTATGTTAGGGCAAAGCAGAATGAAAAATTTACAGTCATCAATTAAGGAACCTACATTGTGGAGACCAGTTCAAGCGTCCACGTTGTGGAGGCCGAGAGAACAGGAGTCGACGGTCTCTAGAAAATTGAGGTACAGAAGCGTCGCAGAGTGAAATTCAAAGTTGAGATCCGGATCCGTAGGTACGAAGTACATGCGGCGCGAAGTATGTGGCACACCCCTCCCGTAGAAATAGACAGGTAAGGTACCCACACTACCTAGTGCAGGGGTACGGATCGGTACAGTAAGATTATTTCCAGCCACAAACTACGTCCGTGTGTACACTAAATAATTACATAATTATTTTGTGGCTGAGCTACACTAGTTAGACGTTACCTTAGTAGGGTACACCAATCGCGCAAGTGCATTATACTGGTACACTGCATATCGCAGCTAGTCTATGTACTTATACAGTAAATACTCATCATGTACGGCGCCACTCTCACACTACCGATGCATCGCGCCGCGCCTGGCAGCTTGCCTTGTCAGGACCTCGTCGCAAAAATGGGCTTCGGAATATTCGTATCTACAACTACATAAAAGCTGTCACGAAAGTATCTGTTAACACAATCCAATTTCGTGCCCACAAACCTCGAGTACAAGAACCTTTGATCGCCCAGAACCAAAAGACAACGAATTTAAGCATACTCGGACACAACAGTAATTCCACCAACATGTCCTACAATCCCTATGGCGCAGGTAAGGCGACTACTCAGTGGCTACTATTATTTCACTACGGAGGCTTTGGAAGGAATGAGGGCGCCCTGCGTGAAGAAGAAAAGTTGCTGACAAACTCATCAAGTGCCCGGCTTTGGCCCGCCGCCTACGTATAATTCATATCCTGGTGCCAATGGCCCTCCAGGCATGTCTTCTGTACCTGGTCTTGGTTAGTATTATCCGAGCTTCTTTGGCGCTGTTTGGCCAGTGATAGTTTTACCTCATGCTAACCTTTCTGCGCAGGACCTCCACCAGGCATGTCTGCCCCGGGAATGGCGCCACCACCGGGCGTTCAGCAGCCCAGCATCACTCAAGCTAATCGACCCAGCGGCATGCCACCCAACTTCCAGGCCCCCCCAAACATGCCAAATATTAACTTCAATGCCCCCGTGATTCGGCTGGGAACCCTCTCAGGGAAGCCGTCCGCGCTTGGCGCACAAAATCGTAAGGATAGCGACACGTCGACATCAGCAGGCCCGAGGGCCGGCGTTGGCATGGATCGAGGCCTAGACCAGGCTCGCCAGACAGTCAGAGACAATTTGCAGTCATTGGTACCACCCACCAAGGAAGAGATTATGCGAACTATATTTGTCGGCGGTATCACGGATGGAGTCAATGGCAACCAGGGTGCTGAACAGATCCTAGGGACAGCAGGCAAGTTACGACGCTGGGACCGAACTGTGGATTCTAGTGGAAAAGAACTAGGGTTCGGGTTCGCTCAATTTGAAGACACCGAATCGCTTTGGATAGCTTCGGAGCTCTTTCATGACATTGAAGTTCCCATCAATAAGCAGACCGCTTCGGATTCACCTCCCGCAGACGACAATGAATATGAGAAGTTCGAGAAGTCACTGCTTCAGTTTCATTTCGACGAAAAACTAACCAAATTTCTGGAAGATTATAAAGAAGGCAGAACAGATGTGGCCGGCTCAGAGGCCAAGCTCGAGGCTGCAAGAAGCGCTCTGAAGCAGACGATCAAAAATATGTTTTATCCTCCTGTACGATCTAGTGCCGACGGGGATGGCGATGTTATCATGGGGGAGGCATCTGCACATAATGGAGATAATGTTGAAGTGGTCAATATCCCCTTGGCGCAAGAAGATGATCTTGCCGATATCCCTGCTGAGATGAGGGAGACCGTAGCAGCAGAAATCGCTGCGTTCCGAGACCGCAGTATTCAACGAGACATGGAAAGACTGAAAAGAGAGGAAGAACTCGAGGCTCTTGAGCGACAACGAAGTGGTGCTCCTAGACACTCCCGGTTGGCCTCGCCGCCACCATCTAACTCAAATAATATTCCACTAGGACCCAGAGGGGTGCCCAATGCGCCATCCGGTCCCAAAGGGCTAAAGTCAGAGCTAGGCAAGGATTACAACCGGTCCGTCGGTTTCGTTAACGGTAGCATCACCAATAGCAGCATGACGTATAACAGAGACGATGATGACGACCCAGCGAGTGATGAGGAACTTGAGCGGCGTCGGGTTGCCAAACAGAAGTCGGAAACAGAAAAGGCATATTTGGACGCCGAGCGACGTTGGCTCAATCGTGAAAAGTCACGAACTGCAGCTCTAGAGCGAGAGAAGGGTCGCGATGTTACAGACGAAGAAAATGCGTCGGCAAAACGAGAGGAGACATTCCGTTGGCTACAAACTTTTGATGACGATGCTGAAGCAGCGCGGAAGAAAGAGAGCTACTATAAGGACCGTAGCGCCTGGATGCGAGACCGTGCCGCGTTCAGAGGACGAGAAGTCGCTGCGGATGAAGCTGATCGTCAAGCAGAGGAGCAAGAACGGATTAAAGAAGAAGCAGAACGCGAACAGGCCCGCGGCATGGCCGACTCTTTCCTCGAGAGACAAGCTCAAGAAATGGAACAACGGCAACCCCGTAGGACTGGTTTAGCCGCGCCGCAACCCTTCAAGCTATCTCTTGGTGCAGCGGCTCAAAAAGCTCAAGCGCAACGTGCCGCGCCGCAAAGGAAGACCATAGCTGAAGTCGAAGGACTCCTAGAAGACGAAGATGAAGATACAACTACAAGACGGCAATTAGTTCCCATCAAATTCGAGCCAACTACGGCGGCCGCCATGTCGGATGAGGAGCGTGACCAAGCTGTACGTGCTCTGGCGCAAGAGATTCCCAATGAGAAGGAAGGTCTATGGGATTGGGACGTCAAGTGGGATTTCTTGGATGAAAGTGTCATCCGAGAGAAACTTCGTCCTTTCGTGGAGAAAAAGCTAGTCGAGTATCTAGGCGTACAAGAGCAGTTGCTTATTGAGGTCGTGGAGGAGCATCTGCGGAAACATGGCAATCCTGGGGAGCTAGTGGAGGAATTGGCAGAGGTATATTATATTATTCGATACTTCCCATTGTTACTTTATCTTGCTAACGCTATATCACAGGCATTGGACGATGAGGCGGAGGCTTTAGTGAAGAAACTCTGGAGAATGGTCATCTTCTTCACAGAGAGTGAGAAACGAGGTCTCTCTGCATAGGGAGAGCGAGCCAATCAGTCCTAGGAGATTAATTGTAAAAAAAAACAATAAGTACGTAACCCAAAGCGGGAGGCGGTGGCACGCACTGACTGACGAAGACAACTTCGCGTAAAGCCAAAAGTAAATCTGGAACTACTTGCTGTTCCCGATTAATGTAACTGTGACGGAAAGCCCCGACATGAGGGAGCTAATATCTATCTATCGAATAGGTAGTGGCCAGAGAACTCCATGAAGGAGTCAGGCTTTATTTGGTCGATTGCGTTGCTTTAGAGACCGTACTAATATTTACTTACTCCATAATAGCTAGCATAGTTGTAAGAACCGAGGTACAACATGTATAAGCAGTCCGGGGTAATTAGGTATACCTACCTAGCTCCAGCTCCCTCCCCACTGCATCGCATTCTACCTACCTTACCTACTTACCTATCGCATCGCAAGATACTCACTCTTCTTGACAATAGTCATCATATGTGATATGAATGAATGCGTACATCCCACCAAAGTCGTCGCGTTAACTTGAGAACATAAACACACATCATGGCCGCCCCATCCACGCTTTATTCATCACCGCCCCCCGTCCCGAATGTTGTCATTTCATTCCCTGCGCAGCACATTCTCCTGGTCACACTCAATCGCCCGAAGCAGCTCAACGCAATCCCCCGCCCACAGCATTCCGCGCTGGATAAGCTGTGGAAGTGGTACGACGAGGAACCTTCTCTCCGATGCGCTGTGATCACCGGCACAGGCCGCGCTTTCTGCGCCGGGCAGGATCTCAAAGAATGGAATAGCTCCAATACTGCAGCCCCGTCATCGTCTCCCGGCACCGCCAGCGCGGCTCCGCAGCAGAATCGCTCGGCGCACGACCCACGGAGCGGCCGCATGCCGGCCAGTGGCTTCGGTGGGCTGAGTAACCGCGCCGGCAAGAAACCTGTCATCGCGGCCGTCAACGGCATTTGTTTCGGCGGCGGCATGGAGATGGTCATCAATTGCGACATGGTGATTGCAGCTGAAAAGGCCACCCTCAGTCTCCCGGAGGTGACTATTGGCGTCGTCCCGTTGGCGGGCGCGCTGCCGCGTCTCGTGCGCTCGGTCGGTCGCCAACGCGCCGTTGAGATGGCGCTGGGTGGCAAGATCTATTCGGCCGCGGAAATGCTGGGCTGGGGCCTCGTTAATGAGGTTGTCAAGGACGGTGAGGACGTCCTCGCTGCTGCGATGAAGTGGGCAACTAGAATCGCCGGTAATAGCCCTGACGCCGTTATTGTTTCGCGCGAAGGGCTGAAGCTGGGCTGGGAGGGCTTTGGGCCGGAACAGGCGACTGAAATTATTAGGAAGGGAATGTTTGAGCAGATGAATAAGGGCGAGAATATGGTTGAGGGTATCAAGAGCTTTGTCGAGAGGCGAAAGCCCGTTTGGAAGAATAGTAAGTTGTAGAGGATGGTGCGAGTTGATTGCTGACTTGTCGGCGGGCTCGTTCACGTTGAGAACCTACGATTCAAATTAACAAGAGTTATGATGTCTTCTTTTCAATTCGGTTTTATTCATTCGGTTTGATCAGGGCGAGTGTTTACGCAAGAATTCCATCAATTCTCTGCGCCAGCACTAAAGCTTTGGTCTTCATTCATGTCCCTTACTTGATTATCTTACCGCATATACGGCTTGGTCTCATTTGGATGAATATCCGAGCACCATATTACCAGCAATATCATTCTAGATTTATTCGTTTCAATCTGAATGTGCCCTACTTCTTACAAACACATCTCGTTGCCGAGGTTTACTTACATTCCAAGGCTTGCCATTAGCTACCCCAAGTATGGTATACGCGGGGAAAGGGTTGGAGAAAATGTGTAGGATAACGAGAACCCAGAGTTCTGTATTGTGGAAAAATAAGTATCATTGCACGTTGTAAAGCTTCCATCAATCACACGCTCAATCAGAAAGGATATCGTATCCGCTTCTGGAAGCTAAGCGAGATCAACAGCGACAGCATTGCATCGATCTCCCGAGGCCGATTTAGCCAGCTTCTTGTCCTGGACAGATTCTCGAGGCATGCCCCCGCTGATAGGCGGGAAGATTTGCCAGATATTGCGATTCTTTTTGAGTATGTTGGGGACGCGCCCTGTCATTAGGGTCTCTTAAGTGCGTGTGGGTGAACCATGGCAAAGAGCCGAATTGGCGAATCATCTCGCTCTGGCAGACCAGACCTGGGGGTAAAGGTTTACGCATAAGAGATTGCTACTCCGCGCTCGATTGAGCCGATACTCCTACTCTTCAAGTTTTCCTTAACTTATATAACTACTGAGAGCTTGTTTTGCCAGTCACCATGCGTTTGTCAAGCCTTTATGCTCTGCTCTCCATAGTCACGGGCCTGATCGATGGGTACGAGCTGCCAGCAGACGTACCGCGAAGCATCGAAGAATTTCGGCGGAAACATCCTTATGTTGGAAAAGGCCATGGTCACCATGACCACCGACCAGTAATCAGAATTCGCCCGTCGAAACATGATACCGATGATGTATCCGATGAGTTCAAGGCTGGCCTTAGAAGGGCAAATCATGGTGGCACGCTTTACCTACCGAAGGATGACCTGTTTGTCATCGGCAAGCCTCTTGACCTAACCTTTCTCGACGATATCCAAGTCCACTGGGACGGCGAGGTCAAATTTACCAATGACACTCGATATTGGCAAGCCAATGCATTCAAGCATCCTTTCCAGAACAGTCTGATGTTCTGGAAATGGGGAGGCAAGGACATCAAGATCTTCGGCGACGGCGTTCTGAACGGCAATGGGCAGCGTTGGTGGAACGAGTTCGCCGGCTCCGATATCCTGGACCCCAACAACGAGTATCTGCGCCCAATCCTCTTCTACGCCCAGAACGCGACCAACTTCGAGATGGAAGGCATACATGAAAAGGACTCGCCCTGCTGGACCAACTTCTTCGTGACGTCTAAGAAAATCTCATTCTCCGACCTCGTCGTCACCGCCGTGTCCAATAACGCCTCTTCCCAGCCCAAGAACACGGACTTCTTCGACTCGCTGAATGTCGAGGATGTCGCTGTGAAACGGATGTGGGTGAATATCGGTGACGACTGCTTCTCTCCCAAATCGAATGCTACTAATCTTCACGTCGACACTATGTACTGCAATGGGACGCACGGCCAATCTATGGGCTCCATCGGTCAATATGAGGGCGAGATGAGTTTCATCAAGGACGTCGTGATGGAGAATATTTGGTTGCTGAATGGGCAATGTAAGCCCCCTAAACCCCATGACAAGCACAGAAGGGCATTCCTGACTTCGAATGATAACAGATGGCGCCCGCCTCAAATCATGGGCCGGTCCCGACGTCGGTTACGGATTCATTGTAAAGCTGACCATATTCCATAGACAGACCTCGCGCAGTCATTAACAAAGCACAGGACAACGTGACATTCAGGAACTTCTACCAGGAAAACAACGAGTACGCCACCTATCTAGACTCATGCTACTACGATGTGAGCGGCCAGCTTCCAAGTTCCATCTTCATGAACGAAACAAAAGCAAGCAATACTAACAGAGCAACCGCTAGCTCGACGCCGAGACATGCGATCAGTACCCGTCAAAGATGAACGTGACCAACATCAGCTTCGAGAACTTCTCAGGCTACACGAGCGGGAAAAACGGCCTCGCCGTCGCCAGCCTGCGCTGCTCCACGAATCCCGACGCGATATGCGAGAACATCAAGTTCAAGAACTTCAACATCGCCTCCCCCTGCGGCGGGGACCCCGTCGTCCTCTGCGACGGCATCAAGGGGGACATTGGACTGAAGTGTATCAGCGCCAACAGCGCCGAGGCGTCTGCTGCGCTG
The DNA here is from genome assembly GCA_022984845.1 of Xylaria nigripes. Taxonomy (NCBI): domain Eukaryota; kingdom Fungi; phylum Ascomycota; class Sordariomycetes; order Xylariales; family Xylariaceae; genus Xylaria; species Xylaria nigripes. The sequence goes on along the minus strand of JAJJKC010000024.1, from coordinate 555,613 downwards.
TCGAGGACGTGCTCCGTTCCTTTGGCAACACCGCCGTTCTAATCCCCTTAGGTGGTTTGCCGACTCCGGTGGTTGATTAGTGAATAGTACCGTATCTAAAGTAATATAATTCACGCCCCAAAATATCATAGTCACCCACTCGAACAATTGGATCCTATTCACCTCTATTGTTTCTCCGGGGCATAACAAACGAAGTAGGCGGATAAAGCGACTCTCGCCACATCATTTTGATAGATTCTATCGATATCTATGCCTATAGCCGCCGACTTACTGAGCAACAAGATATTGAGACTTTCGATATAATTCAAAGCGTAGCATATCATACGATGAAGCAAGCTGTCCGCTTATAATAGAACGAGTCACATAGAAGAATACGCGTCTTGTTAACTAGCTACGTAGTTCATCTACCACGCGATCTACAAAAGGGGGCGCCCCGGGGCCGCAATATCATGGCTAGCCATGGAAGAACGCAATCACCAGTCTCGCGCATACATGAAGTGATCCTTTCAACCTCGGATACGACCCATCTGCTCTTCATCTCCTACATACAAAGGGCCTAGTCTAACCAGAAACCTTGTAGACCAATGTGTCGTCCACCCTGATGCATTCGTGCGGAGGCGAAATTGAGATACCGGCCAAGCTCATCGTTAATACTGACGCGTAAAACGAGAGAGGTATCAAATTGACAACGATGAAGACTAGGGTTGCACCTGAGAAACTTAGGCGGCACATAGGCATGAGACAATCCCGTGGTCTCAGGCCATATGTTCTTGAAACTTGTGAGGAAGACGGCATGTTGAGGAAACGTTTCGCAATCCCAAGCAATGGGGACCAGATTGGCCGCAGGGGTACCAAACATACGACCAGAAATAAAGATTATGAACAAGAAATTTCCATGGACTGCTTCACGGATAGTGCTTTGCAAACAGCCTGTGTGAACAGTTCTATTCGGCGTTGGCTTGGAATTTTTGGGCAGCCATGAAGCTACGTCGTACCACGACGAAAGGAACTGAAATGTAAATGTAATACAAGGTTCAAAGACCAGTGAATGTAAAAAGGTCGAAGGAATGTCGAGAAAATATAAGTGTCATTCCAGTGTTCATCACGTTTCATCAGCCATCTTAATATGCCTGGCCGGGAACAGGCTTCTGATCGACTTGTCCTTGAGGCGGTGAACCGGAGGCGCCGCGATATTGTTGAGCTGCACCAGAGCTATTGCGCGGAGTCATTGGGCTACGACCAGGACTCATGGGTGTCACCGGGCGCCCATCTGCTGGAGTGGTAGGACGGCCAGTATGCGGACTCATGGGTGGTGCCGCGGCTGGCGAGTAAGGACGCGTGTGAGCAGGGGACTGGGCTCGTCCATTGGGAGGGTGGATTGGGCCAGAACTACGAGAGGGTCCATGTGAACCGGTGGTATTGATTGGAGGGCCGCCGTTACGAGAACTCGTGGAGCCACCAGCAGCGCGGGGTTTCACAGGGCGGGTAGATAGACAGGTTCGGGGGACAACACCTTGCTGAGAACGGTCAAGACGAATGCAAAGCGCCTAGCAGCATGTTAGTTTAGCGGTTAATCCTAAGACGTATTCTACATACCCATCCATCATCATACTCGTGTAGAATCCGGACTAAATGACCAGCTTGAAGCTCTAGCTCGTCTCCCATAGATGGCTTGAAGTCTAGCTGAACTCGATGCACGGCGGTGGCGGGTGGACCACCAGCTTCAGCGATGGCCACAGCACCCTTAGAGGGACCTGCAGATTGACCAGGAGGAACTGAGCTCATACTGTATTCAGTACCAGAAGGACTGGGAGGGGTCATGGGCGTTGTCAAGTCTAAGGGATCATCGTCCTGTTGACGAACCGATTCCTTTCGTTTCAAGGAGGTACCGGTAGTAGAGGCAGCAGCAGTAACAGCGATCGCAGCGGAAGCGGTGGAAGCAACAGCCACAGTGCCGTTTTCAGCAGCAGGAGCTGTGTTGGGACCCGCGGGAAAGTTGGTGGTTTGAGCCACACCGACGACATGCTCTGGACAGTCAAACGGATTACTGACTTCGGTATGAGGGAAGGAAGATTCAGCCCTGGTAGGAGAACTGAGACGAGCTGAATCGTTAAAGGGGTTCTGGGGATTGCTACTATTAGCTGTGGAAGGACGCTTCGACATCATATCTCTCTCATTTTGCTTAATTGCGCCGGCAGTTGCAAGCATCAAGCCAGCGCCTTTGCTCGATCGTCTTTCATTAAAGGCCGGGTTGAACGAGGTGACGGGTCGCGAGTTTAGCTGGGGCGCAGGCGCGCTAGAACTTCCGGCAGGAACAGGAGCAAGGCGGCCACCAGCAACAGCACCGGCGCCAGCAGCACCGGCAACACCGGCGGCACCAGCGGCACCAGCGGCACCAGCAGCAATAGGCCGGTTAAATTTCTCATCGTCATGCGGTTGTTCCTCTTGCGGATTTCTACGTCTCCTGAGGAGGAATATGAGAAGAAGGCCAATTATAAAAATACCACCCAGAACTCCAATGGCAATACCTGCCTCCGCCGCGGAGCTCATCCCGGAGCTGGAAGATTTTACCGACGAACCAGGACCGGATAATTCAGCGGCGCCTGTAGGGCTAAGAAAACCTGCGGTCCCAGAAACCGTAGGGAAAGGTGACTGCTGTGTCAGCAAGGCAGTTTCCGCTCCTCCACGTGAGTCACCGTCATTATTGGAATTAAGTGCGTTTGATGGGGACAAGGATTTGGGAATACCATCAGAAGCATCGACAACTTGAGGGTTGGGGATGGGAACCGCTGTCTCCTTGGTCGAGGCAGCTGTTACATCAGCTGCTGAATTTCCCGTTTGGGTTGGATCGGCTGGCTGCGTAATAGTGGAATATCCAGCAATTGGACCATCAAAGGTTTTTGACATGGTAAAGTACACTGTCTTGACGACGGGAGACCTGCCTTGTAATTTGGAGTCGGCATCTTGGTCAGGGCTCAATTCGTTTGCAACGTTCTCGACGTCCCGGACGAGATTGTCCCAGTGTTGGTGTGCCTGCCTCGCATGGCGTTGAAAGCTCGGCATTTTGGTTGTATATGAGTGAGTCCAGCAGATATAAACAAATTTTCTGATGCTGAGAATTAACCTTTCCTAGGTTCAAATGTCTGTCATTGCACGTAGTTCCAACCCAAATAGAAAGGCAATTGGCCAAGTTTCTTCTCAGATCGTCGCATCAAAATACGGGATGGAAAGGTGCCCGGCGGTTGGCGACAGTAATAATTATGTATATCGAAATCAAGTAAAGTAAAACGTGGTAGTGTTGGCGCCCGCTCGCGCTGGTGTCGTGAATTGAGGCGAAGAGTGAATCGATATAGCTAGGCAAATCGTGATCGGACTTGATTATATTAGTGGTTATAAGGCGAAAACGAGAGTATGGATCGTTGAGGAAGTACGGTCGAGTTGATTATGATAGAAAACATAAAGGAATGGATGGAACTGTACGAAGATCCGAAAGAAGAAGGCCTATCACATAGGTACTCTCGTGAATGAAGGGAAGAGAGAGAGAGAGAGAGAGAGACAGACAGAGAGACGATGTAGGTAGGAGGATGTAGGATGTAGGATGCGGCGTGCAGAGAGAAGAGAGCAAGAGGAAGAGAGGGAAGGCGGAGGGAACTCGGTGCACTGGATGGCAGGTGCTTTAGCGCAGTGGACACCACCTAGAGAGGTTGTGGTACTGGCCAATAATTATGAACAGCTGATTGGTTGATTCCCTTTGGCTGGCGGAGTCCGGAGGGATTTAGATGTATGCAAGTATGAAGCAGGTACCTGCAATGCTGCAGATCGCGTATAAAAAGTACGGATCCGTACGGACGTAGACCAGCTGAGGTGTGTTTACGGATCGTAAAGAGATCTAACTGATAGAGAGGTACCTGTTTGGTACTTGTCTGGTATCAAGACAAACTAAACTACACTCAGGTAGTGTTCGAAGTACTAACTACATGTACGGACTACGGACGTAGGTATGTAAGTAGGTAATTGGCGCAAAGACAAAGAATTGACCTTGGTTGGCATAGGGAATTCCCATTGAAGGTACCTAGTACGTCCGTACCTTAGGTAGATAGGTATTCCGCACTCCTTCATACTTATACAATTACGGAATACCTACGGACGTATTCCGTACAGATTCTATTTTAGTGTAAGTATCTACTTATACAGACAGACGTACCTTATCATAGGTAGGTAGTTAGTAAGGTAGGCATCACCGAAGTCAGCCCGGGATCCGGGACCTGTTCAATTTCAATTCTGCATACCTATACCTACGGATTACAGTGACGGGAAACTTACCTAGGTATGTGCTTTTTTTTGTCTTTGCATCAACTCTGGCCAGATGCTACCTATCTATGTCCACATGTTGGTAGGGATTATGTGGTGGTGGTGAACTCATGAGGATATCGACGATTCGCAAACTTTGCGATTATCGCAGATATCGGTCCAACCCCAGTTCCCGGTAACTCGTGGGCGGGGTGAGAATCTACATACCTACATGGTACCTACAACACTAGGTACCTACCTACCTAAGGTATGTATACGTAGGTATAGGTACTTATGGAAGTACTCAAGGTACCTACCGGTAGCTAGTGCGCCGGTAAAGCACCTAATCCGTGATTACAGTAGTGGACTCGGTAAGCCGGAATACGCGCAGGTACGCTAGTGTACATTCCGTAAGTGAACTAGGTACATGTACCTAAGCACTTTCTTGCAGCGAGCCAGCTTTCAAAAAGTTGTCTCTAATACCTACCTAGGTAATCCGTAGGTACCTACCTTAAGTACTTAGTAAGTCAGGCACAAGCACGGGTCCCACTTTCAGGTACACGACTGATGTGATTGGTGGGAGAGTTGCCAGTGGCAGTGGTTGCTCTTAGCCCATGCAACCCCAAAATTTATTCGACAGGTAGGGCTAGCTGAATTTGGTCTGATCAAAGCGTAACCCCAGAAAAAGCCCCTTTTTTGGCGCATAAACAAATAATTTACACTGTACAAACATTTCAAGCGGTTCCAAGATTAGGTATGTACTGATAAATGGCCGAGTGTAGGTACGAGGTACCTACCTACGTATACGTCCCGTGTGCTCTCTCAAAGAACAATCTGGCTGGGCGTTAGGGCTTTTTGTTGATTGGAAAGTCGCGGCTGAAAAGATTTGAAGGGCCTTGAGTGTTTTCAGTACATACCTTAGGTACGAACGTACACTACACTATGTAAGTAGATACCTTATAGGTACCATGAAGCTCGGATGATTTGATATCAAGTCTCGATATTGAAGATCCAGTCTTTGTGTACCTGCTATCCGTGCGGAAGGCTTCTGTTTCACCATTTACCCATGGCTAGGAATCGGTAATCTATTACGACGTACCAAACAAAAACAACAACAACAACAACATCGTGTCCTTTATACACACACCACTTCGTGTACGTTCAGAACAACTACACTGCACAGCCTACAATTATGTGCTCATCTACACGAGTGGTTTAGATAACTACATATCAGTAAACAACATACCTACCTTACCTACCTAGTCCGTTATTCCGTACTGAATACGAAGGTGGTGGCTTGAATTATCTGAGACTCGCTATAGCCGCAGGTAGCCCTCCGTCCGTACGTTCACAATACCTATATACACAGTAGGTCTTGTGAAGGGATTAGGTATGGCTCTGCCAATTAATGCGTAAGTATACCTACTGTGTTGGTACTTGCTACCTAGGCACCATAGGTAATGTAATGTACGGATCCCGCAGTGGCTGCAGCAAATGTTGATACAATCACAGCAGTTTCCAGCGATGTGTTTCTGAATACTACCTATCTAACCTTTCTACTAACCTACTTGTACGGATCCGTACTCGGCATCTATTAAGAATTTCTAACTGACAACGTCCGTACACTGCAACGACTGCACTAGGTACCTACGCTTCTTTGGCTTCAAGCAATCCTCTTGTCCTCTAGATTGCCTAACACACGACGCCAGCGAACCCAATCTACCCACCCAAAGCCTTACCTAGGTAGGGCACACTAAGGTCTGCGCCACCGAGACCTGAAAAGGGCAAACCGTTCAACAACCGCTGTCTACGCAGTACCTACACTACCTACATACTAACTAGCCGGGACACCAGTGCCGCTGAACTGGTTATACCTGGTCTACAGTGCCTCACTAGCCTCATCACTGTGTCGTCAATCTACCCTAACTCGCTGAAATTTAGTCGTTGGCAACCGGGGGGAAGAGGGGGGGCCTGACTTTAATTCACGATCTGGAATACGGATCCGTACGGAATACAGTAATACCTAATTAAGCATACGTATGTGTTTCGGTATAGGCAGTGATGGGCCCTCTGGAGACTACGAAAGTACGTATACACTAGGTAAGGTAGGTACCTAGACGACTTACCTATCACGGTTCATCAAGCACCCTCGGACCCGCTCGCAAAAATTGTATGCGACAACAACTCCGTACGTACAAGTAGGTATGTAGGTACAATACCTAAAGATAAAGAACCCTGTTGTTTGTGCGCTGGTTTGGCTATGCCTCTTATGATCGTGGGTTGAAAGAGGCTTAAAATTGCGGCCCTTTTTTTTTTTTTTTCTTTCGCGCGCTCGTACAACAACAACAACAACAACATAACACTTCTTTCAGTGTTTTCAGCCATGGATTCAATTGGCTCCGAGTAATCACGAGCTACGGCCCGCTTTGCTAGTTACACTACATCACAGGCCCGGTAGTGTCTTGGTTGTCGACAGTGGCAGGGCAGTGTAATTGTAAATTCCCACCGGCTGGTACGAAACACATACCTATATACGTAAATTTGGCTGGTGGGCCGGTCATTATGTTGGTACAAGTAGTAGGTATTCCGTACCTATTTCGTTGGTACTGCACATAATACCTGCCCACGAAATAGTAAGGATCCGTACCCAGTGCCGGTATGCTACCTACCTGGTAGGTATAAGTATTACCTTAGGTACGTCCGTACCTACTACACCAGGTAGGTAGTGAAGTCACACGTGTGTGTTTACCTATCTGCTAGTTATGCAGTAGTGCAGTTTTTCAAGTGGACTCAGAACAAGCATCTTACCAATAAGCTACAGAGGTCCATGCCTGGTCCATGTGGATGTCTAATATCCCCTCCCGCTTAGCCTGCGAGCCGTTTTTAGGTCGGGCGGGTATGTAAGGCACCCAAGGTACCGGTACATTCCTTGCTTGCCCGAAGACAACAATCATGTAGGTAACTGACATGGGTCTGAACCAATCAAAAAACCATCAACCAACGAGTAACAATCGCGAATTCTTGACAATTGGCCGGCGATAAAGGTACAGGTAAGGTACGGATCCGTACTTTTTCTCATGTAGTGTGGAGCTGTCTCGTGACCGAGTTGCTGTCTTCGGACAGCCAAGACGATAATCAAGCCCTACGGAGTACTCCGTACTCCGTACGAAAAACGACGATGGTCACCTTGATGATTGCGGACCGTCAGATTTTTTTGACGGATTGATTCGGCCCGATTTCTGCGCAAATGGCTTCGCCCAAAATCGCACGTCACGTGTAGCCATCGATAAATCTCCCGTACACTACGGATCCGTACCTACCTATAATTCTGTTACTAGCTCCACCATACTCAGAAGAATACCTACTCATCTGGACTTTGGCCATCACGCAATACCTAACATAATTATGCGAGGTAGCTATAAGTAGTATAGACATGTTTTAGATTGGTGTAAACCCATGTCCGTGACGCGAGTTGTACGAAGTAGTCTTCAGACAGTCAAGCAGATAATGTCTAGTGGCCCAACGGAAAGTTCTAGTGTAAGTTATAGTGTAGGCCTACACAAACTACCTTATGCAGTCAGTCGCACACGATCGGTGGAACTGTTTGCTTGTCGAAGCGCGAGAATATGTTAGAAAATTGATGCTTTCGACGCATATCGGATTAATATGGAATTCTGGGCAGAATACCCAGATCCGCACACCCTTTGTTACACTCCAACGTGATGATGTTGTACGGGATACCTGAGTACTACGCTAATACTTGTAAACGTCAAGCTACGACGGGTCGTTGTCTTGGAGAAGATACAATTATTCCGTTGATAGGGGGTAGGTAGTACACACAACTTTTCCGTGTTACTGGCAGGTGGCAATAATTGACTTCTGAACCCCGAAGCTACAAACCGTCTGTTGCGGAACCGGGATAAGGGTATATCTTGTTCGTGATATCTGAACCGGTTAATATGCCTATATACTAGTACAATGAACTCTGGAGGCTCGCTAGCATCGGCAGGCGCTCCGTGGACATCCATCATATATCGCCATTACCGTGGTGAGCGCTGACGTGAGCCAACGGATTTATACATTCATGTATATCCATATCTCGGGGACTTGATTCCGCTGGACCACTAGACATCATACCTAGATCTATCCATGGCTACCTGGGGGGTCCTGTCCACTGGTTGTTATTTGGATTAGGTTGTCCAGTCCATTGGTTGTTCTGCTGATTATGTTGATTCTGAACTTGGTTCTGTAGGGCGGTCAAGAAATTCGGGTTGAAATATATCCCGTTCGTGCCCTGCTGGACCGTGAATTGAGGCGGCGGAGGAGGATAAAATCCAGGCTGGGCATTCGGCGGCCAGAGGAAAGGAAACTGTTGATTGGGTGGCTGCTGGGGTTGCTGGGCATTTGGTGGAGGAGGGAAGACTGGGTATGGCTGGCCATTCATTTGCACTGGGGGAGGAGGAGGTAGGGTGTATTGCTGCATCGTTGGTTGCTGGAATCCCTGCGTGCCTTGCACCCCTTGACCCTCGGGTCTCGGTGGTAGTGGAAATCCTCTGCGTGGGTTACCACCACCATTGCCACGTCCGCCGCGACCGCGGGTTACCCTTCCTCGGAAATCGCCTCGGCTCCCTCTATATGCATCGCCACGAGCTGAAAAGCCACTTTGGGTTTCATTGCCAGCGTTAGGGGATTGACTTTGACCGAATCCCGCGGGCCTTACCAATGGACGGTAAGGACCCCCATCGTCATCATCATCATCGTACTTTAATCCGTTGGCGGGGGCAGGGGCACTCCCGCTGGCGGCATCGCTACGACCACCTCGACCAACTGCGCCCTCCCGGCCGCCGCGTGCGCCCTTCTTCTTGGCTTTTACTTGTCGCTTATGCTCTGCCTCCTTCTCGTCGTCGGAAAACTCTACCTCATCCTCAGCGACCTCCTCATCATGCCAGTTACTCGCATCAGTGCCTCTGTTGGCTCTGAGCGCTTGTGTCAAGCCAAAGTTTGCAAGTGCAGGCGGGTAGAATACTTTGGTTCCAGGCACCAACTTGAATGATTCAATTTCTTCTTCACTCGCAAAGCCTGCGGTGTAACGGGGCTCTCGTACAGTCGCAATGACGTCCGAGAGGGCGGCGATTACGGTTCGGTCTTGAAGGCAGAGAACAGACCCTGTGTCAAGTACCTGGTATTCGCCGTTCGTATTGGCCTTAATAACAGCAGTATTGCCGACAAAATGTTCGATGACACCCAGCTCAATAATCTTCATTTCATTTGTGATTTCCACTTCGGGCCGGGGAATCATCACTTCAGGGAGTTCGTTTTTAGTTCGTACGACTCCCGCACCGTCGCCTTTTCCTTTTCCTTCGCCCTCGTCGTCAGATCCACCGTCCATTTCCATGAGTATCCGGGCAGTCTCCTCGGGTCCGAGAATTTTGTAATCCTTTTCATCATCGGAGTCATCGTCAGAGTCATCCGAACTGCTAGAGTCGGACGATGATTCATAGGGAGATGAGTCAATTTCCCACTCCGGATGCTCCTCTTCTCCGTTATCATTATTGTCTTCTACAGATTCTCCATTTTGTGCGGCGACCTCTGGCTCTGATTGGGAGCCATCATCAGCATGCTTACTTGAATTTGATGCAGCAGGTGTAGATTCAGGCAAAGGGTCTAAACCGCCAAGCAGAGCCTCTAATCCTGTCGTGAGTGATGGTGGACTAGGAGCATGATCAACAATCATTTCATCCTTCCGCTCTTCAGACTCCGTAAATTGCGAAATATTACTACCGTTGGATGCAGATTGGGACTGTCCCGCGGCTGTGTGATTGTCTGTCATCGATGTGGATTGAACATTGGCACTCTCTGATACAGGCAATAATGTGCCAAGCCCAGGTATTATAACACTAGACATGGTGCTCTGAGTGACGGGATGAATGAGAAAAGTGCTATAAATTGCGCAAGATCTGGTGTTGGTTGTAGGCCGCAGCTTGCCACTTGATAATGATTCCTATTGAGCGGCAGGAATATGCAAGTTGGCGAGATGAATCGTATACGCGCAAACACCCGTTGACCACTCAGATTATTGGCGGTTTTGTGTGAAAATGTGAAGGCCACCGGCTATATATACACCTTCGTATACCTAAAGATATGTAACAATTCTAGGTTGAAATGCTAGAAAGGTAGAGTCGCTTTGCGATGTGATGAAGTTGATAACTGCTTCACATCAAGAGAAAAATAAAGTGGCGCCACAGAGCAGACCCGTTAAAAATGTCTTATCGATAAAAGCACCTACCTAGTAATTCCATGGTCTCACGCTAATGAGATAACAGGCACGTATGTGCGTAAGTAGCGGCCCACCTGCCCAGCCAACCATATTGTTCGGCCAACCCTTGTCCACCCGTCCCACCTTAGGTACCTACGTAGTGATCCCAAGCGAGACTGGAGCCCAAAAAGTGCCATTGCGCGGTGGAGCTTGGGAGGTGGGGCGGCTGAGCAGTTAGGTAGGTTGACATTTTCTGTGCCTACGAAGTATGTAGTGTAGGTACTTTTTAGTAACAGAGGTACTTACGTCCGTAGACTCGGCGCCAGGAGCACCATCATGTTCACACCCGCAACGAACGCCATACCTACAAGCTCTTCAGTTCTTCCTGTCTTGGTGTTTCGCCATGTCACCCGCAGAGGTGCAGCCGCGACAGGAGTTTGTCCATCCGGATGCGCAACATGCAAAGAGGAAGTATGTGCTTTTCTATCTACTCCATTGTCCGGAGCAGTTTCTGAACCCCGACCGCTAACCACCAATCTCGATGTCTTCGATATAGAACACCATCGCCTTTCGCGATTCAGCCGATCACCGCTTTCTACGTTTTCCTGGCAGCAAATTTCACTGCTGCACTCTTCGCGCCCATTCAAGATTGTGATGAGACCTACAATTACTGGGAACCTACGCATTATTTGTCTCATGGCTACGGTCTCCAGACATGGGAATACTCTCCAGATTACGCGATCCGAAGCTGGTCCTACGTAGCACTTCATGCCATCCTGGGTAGTTTTCGCAGGCTGCTACCTCGGCCTACTAAGGTGCGTTAATGAGTGCTTCACAACGCCTTTGGAAACATCCTTGGTATTGATTGGCGTCTTTCTAGGTTGCTGAGTTCTACTTTGTCCGATTTTCTCTCGCCTTCCTCTGTGCCTTTTGCCAAGTAATATTATTCCGTGTCATCAGCTTTACGCTAAATCCTAGAATTGGGCTGTTCTTCCTCATGGCGCTCGTCATGTCTCCCGGCAACTTCCATGCCAGCACCGCCTATCTCCCCTCTAGTTTTGCTATGTACATGTCCTTCCTTGGTGCTGCTGCTTTTATGAACTGGAGAGGTGGCCTTAGGACATCTTGGGGTATCTGGTGGTTTGCGGTCGGTGGGATTCTGGGGTGGCCCTTTGCGTCAGCCCTTTGCGCTCCCTTCATGCTTGAAGAGGCCATCTTTGCACTAATAAGCGATCGCCAGCTGTTTTGGGAGGCTCTCATACGTCTTGGTCGTGGTGTCGTCGCAGCGCTTTTACTCCTCGTAAGTCGCCCCTATCTCACCAAGATTTTCCCAGATTCTCACATCATAAAGATCAGTGATTCAACAATTAATGCGTTCTTCTACCATAAATTCGAAGTTGTATCCTGGAACATCGTCAAGTACAATCTATTCTCTTCCACCGGGGGGCCCAATCTCTACGGAACGGAACCTTGGACTTTCTACTTGCGCAACCTGGCCATCAACTTCAATATGTGGTTCGTCCTCGCGTTGCTCTCGTTGCCTTTATTCCTCCTTCAGAAGGTGATGACTGCAAGCAATCACAGCTTTCAATCTGGGCTTCGGACTATTGTATTCCTCGCACCATTCTACATGTGGCTTGGCATATTCACTTTACAGCCTCACAAAGAGGAAAGGTTCATGTACCCGGCCTATCCCTTTCTTGCTCTGAATGCAGCTGTGGCGTTTCACATAGTGCTTTCAGCATTTGGCAGCTCAGATGCAAAGACTATCATTGGGAAAATCCCAGCACGACTAAAGTTATTTGTTGTAATCCTGGTGTTATTTTTTTCCCTTGATCTAGGGCTTACCCGGATTCTTGGTATCTATACTGCATATTCAGCTCCGCTCAAAATCTACGAACCCCTTGGTGCTGGGATAGCGGGAGAGCTCGGTGTTGGTGGTCGTGGTGACAATGTCTGTTTTGGCAAGGAATGGTACCGCTTCCCCAGCTCTTACTTTCTTCCGCGCAATATGCATGCCAAATTTGTACGGTCAGAATTCCGTGGCTTATTACCCGGTGAGTTCTCAGAGGCACGCGTGGGATTTGGATTGTTTAGCGGAACTTGGCTGCCCGCTACTGGGTTGAACGATCAAAACCAGGAGGATATGACGAAATACGTCGATATTAGGCAGTGTTCTTTCCTGGTGGATACACAATATCCTGAGAATATGGATGTTCTGCCACCTCATGAACCGGATTATATTGCAGATGACGACAAATGGGAAATTGTCAAGTGCGAGCCATTTCTGGATGCCGGCAGAACGCACATCTTGTCAAGAGTGCTTTGGATCCCAGAGTCAAACTTAGTACCCGAAAAGTATAGGCGGAGATGGGGGCGACATTGCTTGCTTCAGAGAAAAGCATAGGTCGTAGACGTCAGTATGAAAGCGATGATTTCTGCTCCAATGTATATGAAATCAACAGCCATGTTTGGTTTGCGGGGCTTATATATGCAACAAGGTGAAAGAAAAAAATCAATTAGAATAGAGAATCAACATACGATTTGTTCGATCCTGACCAGAAAGCGAATCTGCCTATCTTGATGCCTATCCAGTGAAGACGACTCCCATTTGATCAAGTTATTGGTAGTACGATGTATTATACACTCCAGAAGTGCATGAAGCTGAGAAATGTCATGGCAGCTCAGCTTCCTGTTTTGTCAAATAATCTACCTCATTTATAGTAACATTTACATACTTGCGACACCACAGCAACGGCAACCCTGCTGTGCCGATTGCCTCAATTCTTCAACCAAAGGACTCCTACTCAAAATAACTAGGCATGGGCACCTGGTCAGCATCCGCATGCACGATACCTACCTACCTAGTCATGAACCCGCATATTAAGCTCAACTACCTATCTGGGGCGCAGCAATGTAGGATCGCGAAAACCGCTTATGTCAACATCAGAATCCCACCTACCTTAAGGTACTATGAAGATCACTCCATCGCATTATGTGCCATATCGTACGCGCGTAACTGACCAGCGCATATCGGGGCAAATTAAGCAAAATGAAACACCGTAAGATGTTGCTTTCTTGATTTGGTGATATTTTACCATTCGTTGCACTGCGCTGCACGTTCAGCTTGGCTGGTAGGTAGGATGGGAGGGTTATACCTTGTCGATGCAAAGCTTGAGTTTGAAATTCTTTTTAAACCCGCCCCGTATTGATCCGTTTCTCGCATAACATGACGGTGTCGTTAACATAAGAATTACCTACTTCGTCATGCGGCGCGCGTGTCATGACAAGATTTCCCTGCTGAGATGTGAGTAACGTAGCAGGCGGGCTTGGGGATCCGATAGTAAGAGGGCTTCTGTGACTGTTAACGATTCGGGCAGGAGATATATCAATGTAGCATCATCATTGGTCATTCGTATCGTTACAATTTAGCTGCCATAATCCCTCGCTATATAATCCTTTATTACACCTGACATCACCTATAAATAAAGATTCTCATGTCTAGGCAATGGCATCAAAACAACTAGATTGCCATCGTACGGGTTCGTCTGCTGAACGTAAGTTAAGCCGGGTTTGGTCCTCTTGTCTGAGACCACGCCTCTTTGTAATTTCTTCTGGAATCTCCACCTCAGATGAGACAATCCATCGAGGCGCGCAACCCTACCTACAGTGATTCAGGAGTCAAGGCCAGCTAGGTATTCGGGTCCTTGTTCTCCGGCTGCTTCTTACCACTGGCCAAGACGAGATACGGTAACGTCGGGCATGGTCGCCGAGGTTTTCTTCGACTATTATAAATTCGCGTTTTCCCGACCTCACGTTATGCTGTATATCAGAGAAACCACGGACTGTATCGTTACTTATCACAAATGCCCATCATGAAAGGGATAAGCCTTCTTCTCGTCTCAACTGCTCGGCTGGTCGTAGGGTTGCCAGCAAAGGGGGAGTATTTCCCTACCATTGGACTAACCAACATAACGAGACTAGGGAGAACTGACTCCAACGGCATTGGTGGACGCAGTCTCTCTGGACCAGCACTAGGAGTGGACTTCCCAGACCCTTCAATCATATATGGGGACGGCTCCTGGAAGGCGTACGCAACATCGTCCAACAACAAGCGCGTACCAATTGCGACGTCGTCTGATGCTGCCTCATGGTCGCTCACAAGTCATGATGCGTTGCCAGACCCTGGCCCTTGGGTAGATCCAATGGACAAGTCTATATGGGCTCCCGATGTTCAAATAAATGTTAGTCATCGAGTCGAGTCGAATATACACATTTCTGTGGGGAGAGGATTATTGACAACTGGTATCTTAGGATGCGGGCACATATGTGATGTATTATACAGCTCATCAAAATGGCGGTACCCATTGCATTGGTGCAGCAACCTCGTCAACAGCCGTGGGGCCGTACAAACCCCAAAGACAACCCATCATATGTGACCAGGCCAACGGTGGCGTTATTGACGCCTCCGGGTATGATGATGGTGTTGACCGCTGGATAGTATGGAAAGTCGACGGCAACAATCTCGGTGGAGCCACCACGTGCCAAGGGGGCATTCCATCGGGCTCCTACAAGCCCACGCCCATCAAGATCCAACGAATGGCGCGGGATGCCCTTACTCTTCTGGACAGCCCGAGCCAGATACTTGATAACGAAGGACGGAGTAACGATGGTGTCGTCGAAGCACCGGTTCTGTACAAAGTGAGTCCTTCTTTCGACGTCAGCTGACACTACCCCACAAAGGTATCATTTCTAATATGGCTTCAGCTTGGGGACGGAAACTTTGTCCTCTTTTATAGTGCTCACTGTTATTCGAGTGATGACTATGATATCGAGTACGCCTTCTCAAACAGAATCAACGGCGCGTACACCAACCGCGGCATCCTCCTCCGTACGGCAGATAATAAGGGCATCTGGGCACCTGGTGGACTGGACATCGATCCCAATGGCCATTCAGTCGTCTTCCACGGACGTCTCCAGCCCGGTGGAGAGGGTGCTCGTGAGCTATTCAGTGCAGAAATCTCGTTTAGCGGACACTCCGCTAATTTTCGAGCTTGATCAACCGGTTATGGAACCGATGATAGCAGACACTTTTAGCACTTAATCTAGATGGAGCAGGTACACGTACGAGAGGGATTACACAATGTACAAAGCATGTGGGGAGAATTTTAGATGGATGATATAGATTCACAACGATTCCTGTTTCTGACCGATGAATACATGAGAACCAGGAGAGACTGGTGTACAAAGCGCATAAATAGCTCTTTAGTGAAGAGATCTTTTTTTTTTCTCTGAAGTGCAAATATCAAGTTACGAAAAAAAAGTCAAGTTTGGTGTTGACGTGATTCATGTGGTTGGTGAGCCTCAGGAATCAAGCGGGACGAGCCGGATGACTGTACACTATCGGGGGTACATACTTATCAGATTTAAAAGTTTTGCGCCGCATTACTGGGATTACAGTGGATACAAGTCGGCTTGGCGGCGCAAGACTTTAATTCGACTTCCGTGTGTGATGTGCGCTTAGGTAACCTTAGGTTCCTGATAGGTATTATGTATCTAGTCCGTACGGATCAGGTAGGTAGGTACCTATCTAGGCACTGACAGATCTACCTAGCCAGGCCCTCCATACGTATAAACAAATGATCACCGAGATGCACTAACCGACTTAGTAAGATATAGATGCATGTTCCCCATGTTCGAATATTCGATGCAGGTAATCCGTAGGTAGCCTAGGTCCCTAAGGCTAGGGACACTATCTAGACCTACCAACCAACCTACTTCACCAACCACGCTCTTGACGTCACCAATTCGCTCAGACGGACTTTATCATCATCATCTGGTTCTCGATCTCAATAACTAACCGCGCCTTGTATATAAAATTCAAAAGATAGCATTCTGTGAAATAGCAGGTTGCTTGTAGTAGCCATGGGTTTATGCTACACTGCATACGTGAGACATATCTACATGCGTTGCTTGACGCCGACGATCCAAAGCCCTCTTTCAACATATAATATCCATGGGAGGAGAGCAGCGTGCCCGTCTATAGCATTATTCCATAATTTGACGGCTTCGCGTTTCGGGGTTGTCATGCTGAAACGAACCGCTTCGTCTGTTCCGAAGCTGACAACCGAGGTAAAGAGACCGCGTCCGCAGGTCCCCGATTACCATCTGACGCCTTCGTTGCGCGATGAATCTGGTGATATAATATGGCCGGCTCCTAGAAATCAAATTGAAAATGCGCGAGACTTCATTCGAGAATGGCATGTGGAATCGCCTCCCGCTGTTTTCTTTCTGAGCTTACTAACCTGTCCTTAGTGTTGCGGCCAAGAAGAACACGTTGATTGTTCCTGACAAAGATGCAGACGGCTTGAGTTCCGGTGCCATATTGCAGAATACCCTCATATTGCTTGGTCTTGATCCCGACTTGATATCGGTACATCTGCTACAAAAGGGCTGCAATCCCCATGATGAAAGCGAACGCCAAGCCATGTCCGCGTATGATCCAGCATACATCTTTATTCTCGATCAAGGATCCAGAAAGTCGCCGCCTGTTATCAATGAGCCGCATAGAGCACTAATAATAGATCATCACTGGGCGACGGACGATGATTTTCCACAGGGTGCAGAATATGTTACCTCATGCAACTCGCCTCCCGTTGCAGCATGCGCGTTGCTGACGTATCAGATATGCGTTGGTCTCCATGAAAGTGTAGTGAACACTTGCGACTGGCTATGTGTTATAGGGACACATGGCGATCTGGGAACCTCGCTGAAATGGAATCCTCCTTTTCCAGACATGACGTCCACCTTCAAGACATATACAAAAAGGGCTATAAACGAATCCGTCTCGCTCATCAATGCGCCGAGGCGTACTGCAGCCTTTAACGTCGCAGAGGCTTGGGAAGCGCTAAGTACCGCCACTACGCCGGATGACTTGCTCCAAAATTCTACACTGCGACAAGCCAAGGTTGAGGTCAATGCAGAGGTCGAGAGATGCACCCACACCGCCCCAAGGTTCTCAAGCGATGGCAAAATCGCCACTTTCCGAATCCATTCGGCGGCTCAAGTACACCCCATCATCGCCATGCGATGGGCCGGACATTTACAGACGTCCGAATTGGAAGCGATTCTTGTGGCTAATGAGGGTTATCTACCCGGCCAGGTGAGTTTCTCCTGTCGCATCCCTCGGAGCGTAAGGGGTCGCGATCCACCGGTAAATCTAATCGATCTGCTACGAGGGGTCGCGGAGAGGGCGCCAGATCCTACACTTCGCGAGAAGCTCGGTCAGTCGTTTGCTAGGGGCCATAAGGAGGCCAGCGGTGGCATCATGCCTACGGCTGTGTTTGAAGAATTCATGGATCTACTCGAGATTGACAAGGGGCCGAGGAGAACCAACCCTAGAAGGACCCGAACTTTTTCCGGGGAGAGACAGTCGAATACGCTGATGAATTACTTTGAGAAGAAGCCTGCTATCGAGTAGGTCGTGAGGCGACCGAGGCCCAAGGGCCAATATCACATAAGGTAGTGAGTGCTGAACTCACTTGAGAAACTGATTCTCAATAGCGAAGTGGGTCGGAGTGATGGTGACGGTGACGGTAAAGACTTTACCATTGGAGGCTTCATTCGATGGTAAAGCCTCTAATAGCTACTGTTCATGTCCATGCATGTACCTAAATCGGCGTTATCGCCAGTTGTTCATCGAAACAACCCGTATCGACTACTTAGGATAGTGTAAATAAGTGAGTGGTGAGTCTCACCTTATCCGGACCACGGGGGGTCATGACTGACATTTAAGTAGTACCGTCAGTGAGCAGATTGTCAATGTTAGGTAGGTATTACACTATGTATTCGCCGGGAAATATGAGTCAAAGCAGACCGGTATCATTTTCTGAGACCATGTAAATACCGACCGATCTCCGAGAGGATTTATGCGAGGAACCAGGATCAACTAGGTAGGGAAATAATTGGATATCCTGCTACCTACCTACCTACTTGCTGCACCACTTCTTGCTGACGTCAGCGCTCAAGTCTTACACTAAAGGACACATCACATTAGAGTGAATAGGTAGGTATATCGCGCAAAATGTATCAAGCTTCAATCTGCATGTTGATTTATTGTGCCTAGTGTAGAGAGCGCTCGAGGACTAACCGTATATATGTAAATGCTTTCATTGGTGATTCTCAGCCTAGTAACGCAGGACCGAAGTTCACATGACGGTATAACGCGACCCGACTGAGAGGTAATCCAACGACGAAATCACGAGGTCTAGACCTCGCGACTGGTGCAAAGAAAAAAGAAAGAATGAATGAAAGAGGGAGGGAGGGAGATTTGGGCATCTAAGCTTTCATGTAGGTTTCGCCATCGACTAGGATACACCAACCCTCACTGCCATTCCCGCCTTCGCCGGCGATGACCTCGCCCGCATACCCGCCGGTCTCACCACCATGGGCAAACTTCATGACCTCGTCATCATAGGTGCCCGGCTGGAGCCAGACGGCTGGAATGCCAAGGCGTTTAGCCTCCTTCAGGACCTGGAGGGTCGCCGGCGGCGGCGTGATGATGGATACGGACGTCTCTCTTGGTTCCGAGAGCTCCGAGATGGATTGCAGAGCTTCGGCCTGCCCGAAGGACGTCTCGATGATTTTTTCCCTTGGGTGGATGGGCGTTACGGGAAGCTGGTGTAATTGGTACCAAAGCAAGACTAGGTAGGAATGGCGCCGCTTAGTTCAAATAACATGTTTCGCGATATGTTGAGTAAGGGCTGGCTTGCTTACCTTTATTTCCGAACCTTTGCGGGTTTGAGTTCGCCCCAACTACGGCGTAGTGCCGGGACTTGAAGAACTTCCTGGCACTTGCTTCGGTGTTTCTTTTAATCATGGTGTGAAGAGTGGCGATTGATCGAACGATTGATCCTACCACTGTAATTAAAACGATTGGTGTTAATGATGATGAAGGTAAGAATATCCCGCTGACACCTGCAGCCCCGCCTGACGTTTTGAGATGGTGGACAAGATTACGGACGTACGCAGTAGGGAGATCCGAAGTTCGGAGTAGTGGCATCCGAGGCTAGACTCTAGAGGATTACCTGCCTCCATAGTATTAAGATAATGTGCGCGACGGAGCAATCGAACTTCTTCAACTCTTTTTAACTTCTTTTTTCACTATATCGATTCTACTGTAGTCGCATCATGGACAGGATACTTTTCGTCCGACTGCGACTCGTACCTTGTGTGGAATCCGGTTTCCTGCTTTACACAATTGAGATAAGTAGATGTACTCGTTGATCCTAGCACTCACTCACCATCCCGGCTATTGATGGCGACATTTGCGTAAGTAGTTACGGGTTGCTCTCCAGCGCCTCATTTATGCGACACACTGCTCATACACCAGAATTCATCTACAGTCGGCCGGCCTTCTTCGCAAAGGCTTATGCCGCATTTCGGCCTACATACCCACCGTCGCTCTTTCGCACGGTTCTTGGTTTCCACCAGTTACCGTTCACCGGGTCGGAGACAACGCTACTGGACGTAGGCTGCGGACACGGCCTCGTCGCACGGGCCTTAAGCTCACATTTTCACCGCATCATTGCCGTCGATCCGTCGGCAGGCATGATTCAGCAAGCGCGTCGAATGACGGACGACGTCAAAATTATGTTTCACCATGGCAGCGCCGAGGATCTGTCAGGGCTCGTGCGCCCGGCATCTATCGACATGGTCGTGGCGGGTCAGGCTGCGCATTGGTTTGACCATAGCACTGTGTTCCAGGAGCTGGCACGGGCATTGAAGCCCGGCGGCACGCTTGCTTTCTGGGGATACGTTGATAATGTATTGATGGGGGCCGAACAAGCTACGGAGATAATGGAGAAGTTTGTCTACGGGTTCGGTGATGTCGCGCCGGGAGTGGAGGGCATGGGGCCGTACTGGGAACAGCCCGGGCGGAATATACTAAGGGGCCTCCTGCGTTCTGTGGAGGTGCCCGAAGATCAATGGAGAGATATTAAGAGACTGGATCACGAGGCTGGAAAGCCGGATGGCGAAGAAGTTTGCTGGCTCAGAAAAACGATGAAACTCGGTGAGATCGAGGCATATCTACGAACATTCAGTTGCTATAGTAACTGGAGAGATGCGCATCCTGAGATCAAAAGTAGGTCTGAGGGTGGAAATGGGGACGTCGTTGATATCATGTTAGATCATATGGTCGAATCGGTGCCAGAATGGCAGGCGATGGGTGAGCAATGGAGGGACGCGGAAGTGGTAAGTGACTGGGGAACTTATGTGCTTTTAGCCAGACGCAAGTAATTTAGGTTAGGTACTGCCTGTAGCTACTGTGATAGGTAGGTGCCTTAGGTACGTCCGTAGTGAGTCCTACCTTACCTAGGTAGGTAGGTAGGTAGCCCGTACGTCCCTACGTACACTACCTAAGGTACTTATTAGCCAGGAGCCTCTACGTATAAGCAGCACCCCACCCACTGTAGTTGCCTGAGCCAGCCAGTATGTACGGTACCTACACGGTCCACTAATAAGTACCTACCTTAGGTAGGTACGGATCCGTACTGCGTTAGGGAAACCCTGTGTTCTCGCACAAGGCGCTACCAAAAGTATTCTATTCAGGTAGATACCGGTTTGTTACCTATGAGTGTCCGGGTTGACAATCAGCTCATTCATTCAGGTCGGAAACCTAACTATCTGGGTACCCAATACATTGTTTTGTTGCGTTACCTACCCGGTGGTGTGTACCTAAGTGTACCAGGTACCTTAGGTAGTATGTGTAGGTAGGCACTCCGTACGTCCGTATACCTACCGGTAGGTATAGGTAGGTAGGTACTCATCACACTCCACTACCGAGGCAGCTACGGACGTACGCTACACGACATCTTCGGCAATGATCTGCAATGCGACTTCGTTGGCAGCGGTTGCCATGGCAATATAGGCTGTCCCACTGTACTGGGTAAACGCCGGGGTGCCCCAGAGACCAATCGTCTCACTATTACCAATAAGTACTTCAAGAGTTGTTTTCCTCCTTCCTTTATCGCTTTGATTACCTACCTGGCTATATAAACGGCTCAACGTCACAAATAGATCCTTTCGCGTCCTGCCAGACAAACTACTTAACTTTGCATCGATCCCATACGAATAATATTTCGAGAACACTTGTATACCTTCAGAATGGTAAGTGATTTTTATCTTTCTATCCGATTTGCCCCCCCCCCCCCCGTGTGACCCCCTATACGGGCCCTAGTTTAGCGCACCGAGGTTGGCCCTTTTCAGGAGCCAGTGAACAGAACGAGATCTTGGAGCGCTGTTTCGCAGCGGCGACAAGCCCCGAGAAAAGGATGAACGAGCTGGAGCGAGCCCACCAATCTGTGACGATGGGGGGTACGCCGGTGTCTGATACATCAGATAAACTAAACACAGCCCCGAATTCGTCATCGAAATTCGCATTTCTCCTTTTTGCAAAAGAACAAATAGCCAAATCAAAGGCACTACATCCACAGCCGGAATAACAACCAGAGCCACAAGGAAAAACAAGTTCGATCGCAGACGTCGCCACCTCACGCTTCACTACTCTACACCTCCACACTTCGTCCGACTCATTGCTTGCATTCCCCCCCCGCCCCCCCTCTCTCGGGGTACCATACACGTATCTGCTGCTGTCTTCTGCCCGATAAAAACACATCTAGATCGCGAGCAAAGAAACATGACCACTAATTACGAGAACCACCAGGCTTCAACCAACTACAAAGAGGCTTTCTCTCTATTTGATAAGCGAGGAAACGGTCGCGTTACTCTCGACAGTCTCGGCGACCTTCTGCGTGCTTGTGGGCAGAACCCGACCCTTGCCGAAATCAAGGACCTGGAAAGAAGTGTCGGTGGAGAATGTGAGTAGCATCTATTCCGCCATGAATCTGTGCGGGGTTTCCCCTTTCTGCGATGCTTTGCTACAAAAGAGCGCATCTTGCACAAGAATTGGGGGTATGGGCACATCTGATTCCTCAAAAATGGTGCTGACACGGCTCGTTCTATAGTCGACTTCGAGACCTTCTCCAAAATTCTAAACCGACCAGGCGGTTTCCGAGACCCCGGCGAACCTGAAGAATACTGCCGTGGCTTCCAAGTCTTCGACAAAGACATGACTGGTTTTATCGGCGTCGGCCAACTCAAATACATTTTGACCAACCTCGGCGAGAAAATGACAGATGATGAAGTAGACGAGCTGCTAAAGGCCGTTGATACAAGCTCAGGGCAGGTCAACTACACCGGTGAGTACAACACGACTCTCACTTTACATCGCATCGCATACTTTGGTCTGTAGAGACTGACGGAGGATTAGATCTCGTGCGAACTATCCTGGCCAATTGAATAGTTGGTTTTCCTTCTTAGGCCATTTTCGATGAAAGGGAGTTCGGGAGATTGGGATTATGGAATGGACACTGGCGTTTATACATTAATCATATAATGTTGCTTGGGGCCATGTTGTATGAACTGAGCTGTCCTTTGGTCTTGGCTCGGATACTGGTAGTGATAAATGCGCAAGCATGAGAGTAAGCCAAGTGATATTGGTTTTGCTCCGAATACTTGCGTTTCATATCCTACCGCTCATCCTTACCTACCGAGCATATGGTGATATGGAGTCAAAGTGGAGGTCAATCTACCTACATCAAAACACCTTTACTCAGTACTGAGGTACGGAATAGAGAGACTGTAGATTCCGTAAAAGCTCGGCCGAATAGCAAATGTTATGTTTTGAGGAACAGATACTCATCGTTAGAGACTTTTTTTCTTTTGCTTTTACCTTTACTACTTTTTCAACAGTATTGCTGAAGATTGACCAGCTGCTTGGTCTGCTAAATTTATTTACATATTTCTCTACACTACGTCTCTGCTGGCCCCAAGATTGTTACTCAATGCCTCTGATAAACTACGAAAAGTAGGGGTCGGGACCAGAAGAGGCCCTGGATATGTAAGTAGGTAGTAGGTGGGTGATGCAATCTCACTTATTGCTTACCAAATTACACTGCCTGGTACGTACTTCGCACACCACTATTACCATCGTAACCAGCAATTGCGCACAAAGTGCTAGCCCTTGCTTTTTGCAGCGTTTCAACAGGTCATGTAGCCGGCAGAGGTGTACAACTTGGTACTTACCTAATATCAGCATTTGCATACGCAGTACATGGTTAGGTACGGATGTACGGACTACTTACGTAGGTACCTAGGTAGGTTAGGTACCTAAGGTAGGTATACGTAGGCTCGGCCCCGCATTCTAATGAGGTACCTACCTCGTACGGACTACCTATGTAGATACCTACCTTGGTAGGTACGGATCCGTGCCTAGGGGCTCTTTCTTCTATGCGTGACATCTGAGATCGTACCGTATGATGTACGTCCGTACGGATCCGTAGTACCTAGGTACCTAAACTGGCCCGTATTTTGTATGTACCTTAGGTAGTCCGTAGGAAGTAGCTTAGGTATCCTGGAAGTAAGGACAGATGCACCTTTCGTATCTACCTAGGTACATATCAGTACCTGACAGAAAGAGCCATCATCAGATCAACCCCCCCCCCCCTTCCCCCTCATCACTTCAACTCGCACACCTTCAATTATTTAGGTATCACCTATTCTGGCGACTTCGAGACGTGCCTTACCCCTCCCCCTCCTTCTACTTTCCTTATTTGTCCTCTTCTTCGCTCTCGTCTTCAACCTGGCTATTTTACGAGGCATCACGCGTTTCTCTCCGCCTATTAACCGCCTTCGCCTTTCGCCCTCACTCACCTTCGGTAAATTTTCAATAGGTCAATCATCTATTGCCATTCGATTAGTGACTACTGCCACAATGGCCCCTGAAAAATATAAAAGTCCTCCTCAAGCTCCGCCCACATTCATCGGCACCAAGGAGTCCATTGTCAATGACGCGAAGGCCCTCTGCGACAAGACGCGTTCATTGCTTGACAACATCGCTGCCGAGGTGCGCGTAGACAAGTCCAACTTTGCTTCTGTCATGGTCCCTATGGTCAATGATGAGGACGAGGCCCAACTTAGCGGCCGCATTCTAGGCTTTTACCAATATGTCTCGGCCGATGCCGATCTTCGCAATGCCTCCACAGAGGCTGAGAAACTCATGGACGATTTCTCTATTGAGTGTAGCATGCGCGAAGACATTTATGCGCTTGTCGAGGCGGCTTTCCAATCCCAGAAGACCAATGAACCAGATCTGGATTCGGAAAGCCTGCGATTCCTTGAGAAGGAGCGGAAGAGCTACATCCGGAATGGTCTTGGCTTGCCAAAGGGTCCCCAGCGGGACCGCTTTAAGGAGATTAAGAAGCGCTTGAGTCAACTTTCTATTCAGTTCCAAAAGACCCTGAATGAAGAAAATGGAGGTATTTGGTTTACCAGGGAGGAGCTCGATGGTGTCCCAAGTGACCTAGTCGATAGCCTTGCAAAGGGAACCGGAGAGAATGAGGGCAAAGTCTGGCTGAGCTTCAAGTACCCAGACTTGTTCCCTACTTTGAAATTCGCCAAGAACCAAGAGACGCGCAAAAGACTATACATTGCCAATGAAAACAAGGTACCTAACTATTGAAAACCCGCGTTCCTACCTATGACATACAAGTAATTGACGATTTTTGCAGTGCAATGATAATATTCCCCTTTTCAAGGAGACCATACTATTACGTGACGAAGCAGCACGAATGTTGGGATATGCTAATCATGCCGCTTTTCGAATTGAGGATAAGATGGCAAAGGTTCCTGAAACAGTGAACACATTCTTGACTGATCTTCGGACTAAGTTAGCTCCCGGCGGTGTCAAGGAACTGGAACATTTGTGGGAAGTAAAGAAGAAAGACGAGGAATCGCGAGGTTTGAAATCTGATGGAGTATTTTATCTCTGGGATAACCGATTTTACGACCGGATGATGGTTGAGCAAGAGTATAGCATTGACGAGAGGAAGATTGCTGAATACTTCCCAATACAAACAACAATCCAAGGAATGCTTGAGATTTTCGAGAAGCTATTTGGACTGGTCTTTGTCCAGTTGGATCTGTGCGAGCGGCAGCGTCTCTCACCAACCGGCAAAGCTGAGGATATTACTTGGCATGAGGACGTCACCATCTTCTCCGTGTGGGACGATGCATCCGAAGGTGGCGGATTCGTGGGATACCTTTATCTCGATTTGCACCCTCGCCCGGGGAAATATGGGCACGCCGCGAACTTCAACCTTCAGCCGGGCTACCTGAAGAAGGATGGATCGCGCCGATTCCCGGCTACAGCTTTAGTATGCAACTTCTCCAAACCTACGGAGACGAAACCTTCGCTTCTTAAGCACAATGAAGTGGTGACTCTGTTTCACGAACTTGGCCATGGCATTCACGATCTGTCCGGTCGAACCACATACAGTCGCTTCCACGGCACTGCTACTGTCCGAGACTTTGTGGAAGCACCAAGTCAAATGCTTGAGAACTGGTGTTGGACATCTGACCAGCTCAAGTCGCTGTCGAATCACTACGAGACGGGCGAGAAGATTCCTGACGATCTGATTGAGAAGCTCATCTCTACTAAGCACGTCAATGCCGCACTGGCCAACTTGAGACAGCTTCATTTCGGTATATTTGATATGACTATTCACTCACCAGCGAGTCATGAAGAGTTAGAGAAATTAGACGCGAGCAAACTCTATAACGAACTGCGCACACAGATCTGGGGTATCACCGGCCCCGAAGCTCTTGGCCAAGGAAGGTTTGTGTTGCCACTGGTCAACTAAGTTCTAGCTATTCTATTTGCTGACCTGATTTAATAGCACTTGGGGACATGGCCAGGCTACTTTTGGTCATCTCATGGGAGGATACGACGCCGGCTATTATGGCTACCTATCCTCCGAAGT
The DNA here is from genome assembly GCA_022984845.1 of Xylaria nigripes. Lineage (NCBI taxonomy): Eukaryota > Fungi > Ascomycota > Sordariomycetes > Xylariales > Xylariaceae > Xylaria > Xylaria nigripes. The sequence continues at coordinate 529,186 of JAJJKC010000024.1, read as the reverse complement.
CTACAGCACAGATATGTTCCACTCGTGCTTTAAGAAGGACCCGATGAACGGAAGTGAAGGTCGACGATACCGTCACACAGTGCTGGAACGTGGGGGAAGCCAAGATGAGATGGAGACTCTAAAGCAGTTTCTAGGCAGGGCACCAAGCACCGATGCATTTTATGCTGAGTTGGGTCTGACTACCGCGTGACTAGAGGGCCGGCCTCGCCTTTAGAAATATGGCGTTGGTATGCATCTGGAAATCGAGAAGAGAGCTATGTGGACGAGAGCTGGACGATTTCGTGCTCAGTTTTCATTTCCCGTTAGCATCGAAGTGCTTATCAAAATGCTTATATAGATAGATATCCTGAACGAACTGCAATACGCACCCTAGTGATCTAGCGATTGATCTTGGGAATGCATATCGATCTACGGATCCATAGTCCGTAGATGCTATCGAGATACATACGCCACCAGGTACGGATCCGTACCTGTATGAAGTTGGTTAGTTTGTGCCCTGTCCGTTGATACTTACCTTAGGTAATTCAATGGCTGGAGCGGTGGCTGTGCAAGTCATTGGAGGTACCTAAGGTACCTATTACTTACCTTGTAGTTACCTAACCTCTACGTAGGTACCTAGGTATCTAGGTGCACTGTAGCCGTGTACATAGATAGGTGCCTAACACCTACTAACCCACTTACCCCCCACACTGTCGTCTCCAAAATAGCAGCCCCCACTCACGAGGAGCAGAAAGTAAACAACGACGCGTAAAATTAGCCAATCAATAACTAACGCTACCTATTTGTCGCACACCTTCAGCTTCGGACCGCAACTTGGCGACCTGGTACCTACCTTCGTACGCCGACAACGAAGTATACTTTCTGTGGCCTTTTGTTTTCTTTTCCGTTCACTTTTTCACTCTAGGTTTATGTTGCCCGCCTTGCGAAGCTGACACCACCGCGCGCCGAGTCTTTTGAACTTCATTTTTGCCATAACTACTTTCAGCAGGATGGGGACGGACGACATGTCTGACGACTACTTCACATACGACGGTCGACTCGATTCGTTCCAGCTTGCCCAACCTGCTGGCCGAAGAGGTTCAAATGCGAAAGGCAGGGCGGCAAAAGTTCTGTCATGGCCGCATAAACAATTGGAACCAGACATTGTACGCAACGAAACCACATAGATTTGATTCTGACACTTATTAACTTATTTGTAGTTCGCACGCGCGGGTTTCTATTTTCAGCCAAGCCCTGAGTCTCCCGACAATACGATATGCTTCCTGTGCCGCAAAAACATGAAAGGATGGGAACAGGACGACAACCCTTTCGAAGAACACTTGCGACTATCGCCAAACTGCGGCTGGGCGATCGTCGCAGGCATTGAGAATGGCCTGGGCGACTCTAGCTTGGACGATCCTACGAGCCCCGCGATGATTGAGGCGCGGAAAGCTACCTTCGGTGATAAGTGGCCACACGATGGCAAGAAAGGTTGGAAGTGCAAGACAAAGCAGGTACGTTTCCCATACTTATTGTGGGAAAAACTATGAGAGATAGTTATCGGTTGCCCCTGACATTATTTCGCCATAGCTTGCGGACGCCGGCTGGAAGTATACACCTACCATGGACTCAGATGATATGGCAACCTGCACCTACTGCCAGTTAGCCCTCGATGGGTGGGAGCCCAAGGACAATCCTATGTAAGTGTGCTCGAGACTCGTCGCCTGTACGCTTTCTGATCCCATATGCCTGATATTATAGGGATGAGCACTACCGACGATCTCCGGAATGCCAATTTTTCGTGCTCATGAACCAATATAAAAATGCAGCACCGGGAAAGAAAAAGGGTCGAGGCAAAGCGGCTAGAAGCTCTAAAGCATCGCGGCTTTCTACTCAATCTATCGCGACGACAGTTTCGGATGCAACGTCACTACTTGATAATCCTCCCGACCACGACGATAGTGTTCTGACGACAACGTCCGTCATGACACAGGGTGGAACTAAGCGTACGAGGGCTAAGAAAGCCACTACTACCACCAAAGGGAAAAAGTCGAGGGCTAAAAAACAGGAACTCGTCGAGGTACTCGAGGACCCTCCCGAGTCTGTGCAGCCTGGTGATGAGGGTTTATTATCCCAGGAGGAGTCCCTTCAGACAGGAACGCCAGAAATCGTCTCTAAGCCTCGGGGCCGCAAGCGTACTAGTGCTGCTATGGAAAACTCAATACTCCCTACGACTGAGGCGCCTGCTCCAAAGAAGAGGGCGACACGTGCCAGGGTAGTGTCTAATAAAACAGCGACACCGGATGCCGATCAACCTATGCCTGATTCCATGTCACCTGAAGTTGGTGAAGCTGCCAACCATAATGAAAAGAAAACATTAGAGGTCGAAATGGAGGTCGAGCCTACACAGACGCTCCAAGTCCCGAAAAAGGGTCGTCAGGGAGGGACTCGCAAGGTTTCAAAACAGACCACAAGGAAGACGAAGGCCAAGGCACCCGTAGAACCCATACCGGAGCCCGAGCCTATATCTGATCAAGGTGTAGATGAGTTAGCCGAGGGTCATGACGTGAGCTCCATAAGTAATGGCACCGTTGTCAGAACTAGCCTAGCGTCCATGACAGCACCCAAGAAGCGTGGCCGACCTAGTAAGAAATCGATAACAGCCCAAGAAGAGCTAGAGTCCAAAGCTGCTTCTCGGCCACGTTCGGACCTTGACATAGGAGTGGAACGACTCGATGTCGCCGCTTCTGAGCCGGAACCTACTGTTACTCTAGAAGTTGACATGCACCAAACTGTTGAAAAATCGTCTCCCTCACGGGATGAGTCTCTACCATCACCGGCCCCCGAAATAGAGGAGGCTCGACGACCGACAACACCAGCACTCTCGCCCAGGCTGGCAGCCAAGCAAGCCTCCATATCGCCATCTCAGTCGCTCCAATCCTCCGACGCCGAGAACCAGCCGCCGTCATCTAAGCCGTCCAACACCGCAAGGAGCAACCGAGTCGGTTTAGAACCGACAACCCCTGTGCGATCATCTCCCTCCAAACGCAACATTATTGGCGGCCTTCAAAGCACTCATGACTGGACTGCTGTGGATATTGAGATGATCCTGGAGGATTTGGATAAAGAGAACGCTCTAACTACTAGCCACTTCTTGAAACGTGGAGTGGAGCTAACGAGCCCCGAAAAGCAGATGACTGTCGAGGAATGGATCTATCACAATGCGGAGCAGGCAGAGAGGAAATTAAAGAGTGAATGCGAAGCACTTGTCATGACTTTCGAACGAGAGGGCACTAGAGCCATGCAGGCACTAGAAGGTCTAGTTGTGGAATAAATGAGGCCCTGGGGTTAGGGCGGATCTAGATTTTTTTTTTTCTACACTACGTATTAGAAACAAAGACCGGCAATTGTTGGAACCCCATGGGGAGGGGGCATGGACCTGGGTGTAATCGGCGTCATGGCTGGGGATCGGTGCGGGGGGTTCCTGGATTGTTTAGCGGCGGGTACGCGCTTATGGGCCTGGATGCCGGGATTGTACAGTTAGCGGCTGGGGAATCATGGATAGGGTCTCGTAATTAAACGACGTAGTGCGCCATTCATATACCTAAGTACCTTCATTTCTTTTCAATGTGGTTCAACGGCTGGTCGCTGGCGTGTAATTTGTGTCTGGGCGCGCTTCAGTTTTCTAGTCATATTCATGGTACCTGAGAAACATGGCTTAAATTATCTCCTCGACTGCGCGAAGGCTACAATTGGGTCTCTGACGGGTGTTTAAACCAGTCAAAAACCTATCGACTTATGGGTACCTCTCATTGTTGAAATGGGTGTGTGATGATCAAAGTCCATGTGAGTAGTAAATGCATACGTACGTGAGATTTTAGTGTAAGAAGGGGGAGGGGAGAAGGATGCATGGGGCTTTTTTTTTTTACGCCTCTTCCGTTCGACTCAATTGGTTCAAAGTCGTGAACATAAGTAGATAAGACGGTCTTTTTGCTCCAGTCATTAATTATTTAATCTACTTATAGGTAGGACTTTTCACGTATTTACGTATACGTTCGTATAATGTGTCATTTTCCTCGACTTGGAATAGACGACGTTGCAGTTTTGCGTGGGAGCCAGCCTGATAATGATAATCAAAGTATGGAATCACTTTGTAGGCAGGTAGTATTGCGTGCGTAGTAATAGGTATAGGTATAGGTAGGGGACGGATCCGTACGCCGTGCTGGATACAACAAGAGAACTTCAATCCAACGTCGTGGTAGCCTGAAGTCTAGGTTTATTTATAGAACAACCTACTTATACTCAGTCACACCACTCACTCTCCCTCCCTATTCTCGGACCATTAACCCACCAGTCCAATGATGTCCAGGGTTCAATAAGACAGAGACTCAGCCTTTTCACTCTTGTCTTTCCTTCTTCACCGCGTCGATAGCTACATATCTCATGCAGTTCTCGGCAGTAAGAGGCGGCCTCTACCTATGTACGGATACACTATGAATAGCACACCCTGTCACCCTCACTGCGCAGCTACAACAACCGTCACACTGCCTCGATTGTCCCGCCATGCCGAGGCTAAATGCACGAAGTCGCGTGCCTCCAACCTATGTTACTTGGGAAAGGAACTCCGGACTCCACTTCGATAGCTGAGTTACGGCCGCCGTGGCAACACACTTTCGTTGAGGCGGAGTGATTATAACTCTGTATAGGTAGGTACCTACTTGCGCATCACCCGGTGTGGAGGTGCAAAGTCTGGTAGTGTTGCATGCGCCTCCAGCGGTAAGGCAGGCAGGCTGGTTAGGGAGGTATTGTACATGTAATGTAAATGTAATGTAAGTTCAGCTTGGCGGAGTGGTTTCAGGCCTCCTGGCGTCGGCAAGACACAGGAGCGCGGGCGTAAAAAATAAAAGTTTTTTTTTTTCATCGAGATCGAGAAGTTATGTGTCAGATCGTATAGTTACTTTATTTTCTCCTCGTAAGTAGAGTCAAGTCACTACTTTCCTGTGCCTACCTTAGGTATGTAAATGGCCTCGAGTTTGGATTCGCGGAATAGTTATATATATGGGTTGGTACAAGACATTCTTCGTAGGCTGTGTCGAGGATGATGATGGGAATTTGGGCTGGGCGCCCGGGATCGGAGAGCGCCACAGAGAAAACGCACCAGGAACTCGCGTCCAATGGGCGGGGGCCGAATTGGACTAATTTGGAGTCCTCTCGTGAGTTACGATGCTCATCAAGATGCTCGATATATCTAATTCGTTTCGTTTCGTTTCTTGTAACCTCACAAGGACTCACTTTATACCTACGACTTCGTACATGATCAGGCTTGATTCAGTGCACGAGTCCAAGCATGGTTAGGGCGGCCCAGCATCATGGAACCTCCTAACCTAGATAGGTATATCTAGGTGGATACCTAGTCTTTATATGGAATAGCCTATGAGTTTAATCTAAAAGTCAATAAACGCTAACCCTATCTAGGTAAGGTACAATTACATAATCCCGCAATTAGTGTAGAGATCCGTACCCTAACCAAGTCGCTAGTAGGTACCTAGTGCAGGTACCTACCTTAGGTAGGGTAGGTAGGTAGGTAGTGTACGTCCGTTAGTACGTACCTAGGTACTTATAGGTACTTACGAAATAAGGGCAGCCTTAACTCCGTACCTAATAATTACCTATAGGACCTCACAAAGTCAAAAGCATCGTTTGAACAATATTCTGACTCGCCACGTCTCATCATCGCCCAACCTACATCTCTATAGTATTATGTGACCAACCGGTCTTCTCATGACTTACTTACATTTCACATACGTTCTTTATTCCGTATCGAGCCGGGAGTTATAGTAGGTGGTAATACAACACTGTGCCTACCGCACGATTGCTGTCTGACATTCAGAATGATGACCCTTGCTTGACCGGAGGGCTGCATGATTAGAGTCACATTTTCTTCAAGAAAGTACAAGCACCATGTACTCCCATAGTAGGTAGGGTAGTTGTAAGTAGAAGTAGAAGAGGTTGTCCAGTCTCACCAACCCATGCCAATCAACACCAAACAGTCGGGTCCGTCCTCGAACGGCCCACCTATATTCGCAATTCTCTGTCTTCATAACAACACAAACAATCAGCACCGCCCATCAGCAGTTATCTAGTTATCTAGTTATCTAGTTACCTGAAGTGGTCTTGCCAAAATATTCATTCTTGCCGCAAACTATGCTTGATACATAGCTGCTACTTAGCAGCTAGCGATCATCATGAACGCTGTCGAACACGATCTGCCTATGGCCATGACCATGGCCGCCTTTGCTGGCATATCCTGGTACATCGGCGCCGAACTCAACGTCTCGCTCTTCTTGTTCTTCAAACGACGCCGTGGGCTGTATTTCTGGTCATGCGCTGTAGGGAGTTGGGGCATCATACTGCAGTCGCTCTTCATCATCCTCGCTGATTTCGGAGTATGGACTAATCTGAAGGGCTCCATCACATTCATCTACCTCTCGTGGCTGATGATGGTGGTTCCTCAATCATGGGTGCTGTACTCGCGCTTATATCTTCTCATGCAACACGATAGCTTGCTGAGATGGGTACGAGCTGTGTTGATATTCAACTCCATTGTATTTGGCATAACAACCATTCCACTCGGCATCCTAGCGGTATGTACCTATTCCGTATATCTACCCTTGTTTGAGCTAGCCACAAACGCCTACCCCAGTCGGAAACGACCGCTGACACAGCCTCTGAACACTCAGCAAACCGTAATGCCCTCTTTACAATCCGTCAATAACGTCTGGGATCGTCTCCAAACGACTGCTTTCTTCGTGCAGGAAACTGCCCTCAGCGGTTTATACATATGGCAGACGCGCAAATTCTTGGACGATCTGTCCCCCTTACTACAGCGCTCACGAAGCTTTCCCGAATCGACGGCATCTAGGGCAAAATCTAGCAAAACGAGGACTATGCTCCGTCTTCTCATTTACATTAACTTCTTAATAATCAGTCTCGACATCGCCCTACTTGGTGTCCAATACGCGAGCCTATTTTACATTCAAGGCGCGTTCAAACCCGCCATCTACGGTGTCAAGCTAAAGCTCGAGTTCGTTATCCTCAACCGTCTTATCAAGAGTGTATCCCGTCGCACCCTCAGTACTCTTGGCAGCGATATTCGCCGTGGCTCTAAGCCAGAAGCTGTGGGGATCAATGTGGTCCGTGGCTGGAATGTTCCATGTCCGCCTGGGGGAAACGAAGAGGATCGTCAGGTGAGATTACCACATGCAGCACGCGATTCCAGCATAGAGACTCTGGCCGGAACGCATATCGCCTAACGCGGTAGTAACGAGACGGGCTCACGGACACCGAGCGCGTGGGTGTAATGAATACGACAGGAAATGAATACGACAGGAAGGAGTACGGCAAGCGAGGTTTCACGACAATTGTTTTTTTCCCGATTATTAAGCGAGGACTTTGATGATAAGGTTACATATGGTATGTTCTTGTAGGTAACAGCAAACCTATGATTAGTGCATCTTTATCTTTGCACATTACATTTCACTGAGATTCAGTGCGCTTCCTTTTTTTCGGGTCAGCTCATATTGTTTTCAAGTACGGATTACCTAGGCAAGCAGATTAGCGGACTGGAAAATTTTTCTAGCATCATTCATATTCAGTGTATTTATGTCTGCTCATGAACCATCAGATCATTATCCCAATCGGAGGCAAAGGGCTAACGATGAAGAACCAGCAACGTTACGGAATACCTCCTACCATACATGATCATTCCGTAACGGGTAACTATACCAATTACTGTTGTATCTAGCTGCAGTGTACTTTATTTAGGGTCCGGAGAAGAAAAAAGCATTCCTCATCAAGAGTCTCATGCAGGCTCCACCTACTTAAGTATAATCGTGCATGTGCACCAGGGGTTACTTACCATCGCCGTACGGAATATTCCGTACCTACGTAGTACGTATATGTATGAAGGCCCCCGGGAGAAAAGGTGGAGGGCCGGTGTTGTTGGTGAGAGGAGTATTCCGTACAGATTACCAGGGAGATTACCAGGGAAATTAACTCTCAGCCAACAACCAAGAATTTCCTACTCCAGCGAGAAGAGGATTGGCTAATAAACGAATGCAAATCTGGCGACATGCAAGACCGTTACTAAGACAAAAACACTCGGCCGGCTTTGAATGTATTCCGTAATGGCGGGGAAGAATAATCTGGGACCGAACTCAGCCTGCTTTATAATACAATACCTAAGGGAACGGATATCCAGTGAACCTCGGCCGGCCCACCTAAATACTATGTACAGAATAGGTCCTGTGCCTTGATAATGAGGGCACTCACCTCATATCTGTTGTTTCTGAGGCGCACACTGGTGAAGTCAATTAAAGGTAGCTAAAAGAACCTGAGCAGCTATCTAGGCTGTATCAACTTACATGCACGTACGTAGGTAGTTTGATGATGAGTCCCCATATACCTACATAGGGCTAAGAGAGAGTAAACTATAGGAACTGATCTGAGGCCTGTATATTAAAAGTGAGAGTAATAGTTATTAGAAATAGCTTCTCGTCCTGCGCTACCGTAACAAATTTGTAATTCGGTTGAGAGGAAGGAAAAAAAAAAAGGCTAGGATAACCAAGCCCTGGAAACAATCGCCCGAGATTCTCCGAAGACCAACGGCACCGTTGTTGGGTGTCTCGATACCACGGGCAGGCAAGACCGGAATAAATAAAAAGCAAAAGGAATCCAAGTCATTGGTCCCAAAGGAAACTGGGAACTCAGATCGTCACACCTACCTTACATTACACGCCCTATGATAGGTATCCATCATCATCTCATCATGCTGTGCCGATCACTATTCGTAGCCTGCATCGCGTTTGCAACCATCTCACAGGCAACCAAGTGCCACGATGAGGCATCATTGTCCCCCGGCGTCTCCCACCACAATGCCCAAGACGTCATCGACCTCTTGGGACTGACGGCCAGCGAGGAGGGTGGCTACTTTGTTGAGACCTTCCGCGACGATGCTGTGCTACCCTCTAGCAACCGCTCTGTCAGCACCGCCATATACTACCTCCTTAAAGGCCCGAATGTGCTGTCCGCGTGGCATCGCCTAGATGCCGCCGAGGTCTGGCATTGGTATGCCGGCGCCAGCCTGATGCTGCAGCTTGCGCGGGACGACGGTTCGCCCATCATGGACCACCATCTGGGTCCTGAATTATTTAGTCACCAGATGCCCCAGGTCGTGATCGAAACAGGTGTTTGGCAGCGCGCCGAGAGTTGCGGTAGCTGGACCTTGGTAGGAACCACAGGTACGTTTCCAATCTCCCGCTAATCGGGATCTCTCTTTTCCTTCCCCCTCTCTCTCCCTCTCTCTCTCTCTCTCTCTCTTATCTAGCTTCATTCTTGACTAATCTGGATTTTATGCAAAAGTCGCTCCCGCTTTCACACCTGAGGGCTATGAGCAGGCACCGCCCGGCTGGGAACCACGCAGCGCATAGGGCACGGGCTACTTACTACAAGCCTACCTATCATCTACCACTGGCAGCAAAATTGTCTAGGCGATGGAGTAATACACATTTCGACTATTCTATTTTACGACTATTTTGCTGTGGGAAGAGCTTGATTCGACGCTTACGGCATGCCTACCACGCATCTGGTAAGAATCGGATTGGGGGGTTTTTGTTTTTTTTTCGGGCCCGTTAATATATATATATATATATATGTATTTTCCCAAGAGAGTGGTGAGTGTCTTACCTACCTGGTAAGCATTCATCCTATGGGGAAAAAAGCCAGTTTATGTATTATGGGGCGAGACCTCCGAGTCAACCTCGCTCGCTCGCTTACTGGCCTCCCACAACCACGGATAGTCACTGCATATTAATATCATTTACTTACTAACTGGGGAACATGCGTACATGATGTTGTATCTCAAACTATGTTTATTTATGTATCCATGCTTTGGCGTCTCTCCACGCTGCCCCAAGTCGCACCCCGTTCGCTGCGTTGCATGCTATCATGCAATGAACCCTCGGATGCACCACGGCCTTCCAAACTTAGCAGCGCGATGTGGATGAAATGCCCATCTGCGACAAACGGCAGTCTCCTCTGTAACCCGTAAAGTTCCTCATTTCCTTGTCGCTGGCCCTAAAGAGTTTATTTATAGAGGTTTATCACCACTACCCGATCATACCATAGCTTTTGCAGGGCAGTAGAGGATGGGTGATAATGGGATCCCGGTGTGAGCAGCCGGTGTTCATTCACTTTCCCCCCTTTAATATACCTACGTATAGGTACGGTACTTTTAGATCGCTCGAGGCTCCTGTCTATTTAAAATTACGTCTGTGACTTATTGTGTTTGCATATGGTAGATTTGTGTCACTGTAGATCTCCCACAAAGGCTAGTTAGGTTAGGTTACTGAACAAAAGCCTTCCATGTTTGCTCATTGATGAGTGATAGGTACTAGGTAGTAGGCTTGTGGTTCCTGCATGAACGTAACAAGGGTGTGCATTGTGTGGGCGTGCCTTTTCCCGTTAGACAGATTGTTGCAGTCGTCTAAATCACCAACTTGGATCTTGATCACCATTGTGAGTTGCGTCAATATCTACAATTCTATATGTTGTGTCTAATACGTGAGCCGTCTTTATCTACCATAACCTCATTCTATTACGGCGGCCATCTCGCATGATCCGGTGGCCCACAGTTCCTTCTCCCTCTTTAGAGCTCTCCGAGTCCATATGACCGTCACCCAGATCCAGACAACGAGGAACACGACAGGCTCTCCCCATCCTGCTCATCTTCGTTAGCGATAGGGAAATGTCATGTTCGGGGTATTCTGTTATTTCAAGGCTCACTGACCTACGCCGTAGGCAACCTCTTTTTGCGGGATAACCCAGACAGCAGCGAGCGTGCCGGCGCCGCTGATCACTGCACCAATTCCCCAAAACCAATTCAACCCAGCCAGGAGACGCCTGAAGTGCAAGCTCACTTTATACCTCTCCAATAACCTGCGGCGAAAGGGCCGTGCGCCTCCACCATCAACTCCAACCACGTCCTCGACAGCAGTCAGGACATAGGGTGGTTGGGGTGTTCCTTTCGGCACCGAGCTGACCTTGCAGAGTGTTCGCATGCCAAGGGCGGACATGATTCCCGTCACGATGCACAACATGCCGACACCAATGAAAAGAATGGGGACCGGCATGGCCAGTGGTCGGATTAATGGCTCACGTGGGATGGATGCCCCAACCAATATTCCGGTGATGACGGCGTAGCATATGGACAGGGTCCAGTGTGTGAAGTCAAAGCGCCAGCGCGTGCCGTCGAGCGGTCGGTATTTGTCGTTCTTGTGTATCAATCGCCACGATCGATGTGCGAATTCAAGGCCCGACACGAGACCGAAGAAAGACGTGATGATGGCAAATACTTGTATGTATGACTGTTGTTAGCTGAGCCATCACTACTTTCTCGATCATCGAAGCATCGCAGGCGGGGGATGTCGTGTACTCACGGATTCCATGTCTTAGAAGGGAGGCGTACCAGAGAGGGTAGAATAAGGCAATGGGCAGGAGACTACCCTCGAGTATGAGAAGACCAGATACTACGAAGAGCTTCGTCTTGTGGTCCATCAGGTTGTATTCCAGCGATGGTAAGCCGGGCAGATCCTCGTACGGGCTCTTTGCCATAGACCTGCGCCTAGCCGAAATGACGGCATCGCCATACTCGGGAGCATGGGGACGGTTTATTGTCTGCTCTAAACTGCAGTTTGGTTGGGCCATGCTGAATATTCAACGATGGTGAGATGTATTATATCGTATGAATGGGCATGAAATGCTTTTTTAACGAAACTGCGGATGGAAGATGAGAACGCTCTTGTTGAATGTTTAGCCGAGCCCGATTGAAAAATGACGCAGGCGCGACGAAATACGAATGAAGTTAGAAGTATTAACGAGATCCGGTAAGAAAGTTATCAATTCAAAGGAGGCTGGTGAGAGAGTAATTGGGCATCTGTCTCGCCGTTGGTAGTTTCTTCTCATGTCTCCCAGCCAAGCCATTTGGGTATTAGAGGTAGGATAAGGACGATATTCTATTCATCGAATTCCGATGTCAACATTTGACTCGGTGACTTGTGTAGGCAGACAGTAGTTGTATATTAACGTCTATCTTAGGGTAAAGTGTAGGCAGACAGTCAGCAGATAGTCAGCAGGGACTTTATCCGATCCCAGAGCCCTTCTGACGTACGTACGTATTTGAATGCCAGAATCATCGAGATTACGGATCCGTACGGATCCGTACAGCCGTGGCTTTGCAGAACGAGCATCCTTGACAATTTGAGCAGTTACAGCAGGGCGCGATGACGTAATAAGCGAGTGTCCCACCTTCCGCCAGACAAACGGACGGAACCTACGGACGTACCTGCTGCGTAGTCTGCATTTTCTCTGGCCGGCCCAATTCGACCCCCCTTTGTCTCTGCTGCTGTTACGGATTACTGGCGATGCCGATGGCGATGTGCTCTGGACCGGCCATGACTTGACGCCGTGCCAGTGTACCTACCTATTTATTGGATGATGGGTGATGCCCCCAGTATAGGGTACCTAAGCCCGGACAGCATTGTGGAGAGATCTTCCCGAGGAGGATATACCCACAACCACCGCTACCTACATAAGCCCGCACAGTACCTCAATCTTTCACGTACGACCATAGCCTCCGGAAAACTCGGGATCCCGTCCGCTCTCCCATAGATAAGCCGGGCGAGCGCCGGATTAGTAGTTGGGTCGGTGACGACCAGCGAATCCCCGGTGTTGTACGTCTTTTGTCTGATCTGGCGTCGTCGCGTTTGACAGATATTGCAGTCTCGCTGTTGTTAAGAGCATGTCAAAGCCATTACGGATCCGTACACCTACCTAGATAGTAGGTAGGTATACGGATGTACGGACGTATGAGTGTAGGTAGTCGGAATAAAAAAGCAGGTGTTTAAGCGGGCCTGCAAGCAGGGAAATTGACAAAAAAGGAGGGTGGGTGAATGAGGATTCGAACCCCAAACCCAATACATTCATGACTAGTATGAATACGGATGTAAAGTGGCCGACCAGTCACCCACTCGCCTAATAGTCCCTAGCTGAAATATCCTGCCCACAATAGACATTATACCTATACCGTTATCCAGCCGTGCATTAATATTAATGTCCTCTCCTATAGCATTATAGTGTTTAAGCGGGTCTGCAAGCTGGGAAATTGACAAAAAAGGAGGGTGGGTGAATGGGGACTCGAACCCCAAACCCAATACATTCATGACTAGTATGAATACGGATGTAAAGTGGCCGACCAGTCACCCACTCGCCTAATAGTCCCTAGCTGAGATATCCTCCTCACAATAAACAATATATACCTGTTTCCTTGCATCAATATCCTATAGAATTCTACCTACACCGACTTTTTGATCCTCAACTTCTTTTTCCTTACTTTTCGTCAAATTCTATACCAACTTCACTCGCTGCCATGCACCTATGCTGGTTTATATACCAAGTATTGTCTTTTTGTCACTATGCCTCATATAACACTCGAAATCAAACTCTTACTAAGAAGATGGTACGACGAACAAGAAACCCAACCGACACATGGGGAGGTAGCAGTATGGTTATTAAAATTCCATAACACACATGCTAAACCTAGTCAAATATCACGGATTCTTTCATCTACCCGACTGGAAAAGATGGCCTCTGACGATTCCCACTTTCACGGTAGTCATCTACGCTACCATATCAAAACACACCGAATAGTTCACCACAGAATACATCCACTCAACCTGTCGTCTACCTCCATACGGCTGAGCGAAATTGTACAGCACGCTAAGGGAATATCGAAGGGGAATCGGTATAACATGGATCAATGCGGCCTATATTGGTCATTATACAATACAGCTGGTCTGAAAACGAAGAACGCTTCATCTCGTATCTCTATTGGTATTACGATTAACGACACCGGAGATGATCGATTTCGTCTGTGCATTGTTGGTAATTCTGCTACCCCCCGAGCACTCCGAACATTCAATTTTGAATCTCATGGGCTTCTATGGAGGTACAACCAGACAGCGTGGTTCACAACACCTCTCATATGCGAGTGGTTGGCGGCTTTTTACACTCATATCGACAATACGAAGCAAGGAGAGAAGATATTGCTCATTCTGGACAATGTGTCGTCACATGTTGCAGCTGTGAAAATTAAACCTCCACCACCAAACATTATCATTGATTTCCTCCCCCCCAATCTGACGTCTACCTATCAGCCTTGCGACTTAGGCATTATCAAGACTTTGAAGCTACATTACCGCCGCAGCTTCCTGCTATGGATTTCAATTAATCTTCAACGAGATCCCAAGGCCGACATTGGCTCCCTGATGCACCTACGTCATGCGCTCAAGTGGATTTCTCAGCATTACTATTCAAGCCTCAAAGCAGAAACTGTAGTACGCTGCTGGGAAAAGTCAACCCTACTGGGTACGCACGATACATCAATGGGGATGCAGTCTGAGGATGATTCAGAAGACATAGCTGAAATTCATTCTCGGACAGTCAGACAAGTACACAGCATGCTATCCTTATCAGACTTATTGAATCCAGTAGATGAAGATGCTCCTCCACATCATAGGTAGTTTGTGAATAAATTCCAGGTCCCAGGTCTTTGGAATATAGCAACAAAAAGTTCACGGAATACCTGCCTATTCAAACATCGACGCGACTTAGCCATGCCCAGCGACGCGATTACACGATCTATGCGAGCCGTCGGGTGGAATGTTGACTTCATCATAGGACAGGAAGTGGATCCACAGGGAGCGATTTGGTAACCTTTCACCACGTCTGCTGAGCTGCGTCTGTGCTTCGTGTTCCCAGAGGCTGACTCACGAGGCGAAAACGGCGACGACAATAACGATCTGTGGGCCAGCATTGCGTTTGCTTTTTCTGATCACCCTGGCTTCCCGAGCCTGCCACTGCACTGCCCATTCTTCGTATTAAACCACCTCCAGCGAGATGCGCCAAGCACAATCCTGGCCCGGTCCGCCGTCGTGATTCTCGATACTTGCCACCGAACGAAACGCCTCCCGATCCAAGAATCACGTTTATGCCCCTCCGAACCAAGTTGGAAGCCAACTCACAATCTCCCCTCCCCCCAGACGATCTGCACCCGGCTCTACTTTGCCGAGGAAGGGTAGCCTAGATGACGGTAACGAATTTGACAACATACTTGCGCCCGCCGGCATGGACATAAGCTTTAGCGAGGCTAGGAGGGTTATAGATCACTTTAGGTCCTCATGTCTTTAACAGAGCTACCTGTTGTGCCGTCTCCGGCGAAGGAGAGTTATATCGTCCCTCAGCAACATTGCCATCTCTACCCCAGCACCAGTGGCCAACACGGTGACGACGATAGACCAGTTAAGGAGAGTCCGCGCAGGCTTCACGAAGCATGGCAGAACACCTGGAATCACAAGAACGGTATCCTATTAATGAAGCATCTTCATGGGTGTTTCGACGCACGACTCTTCTCTCTTCACCCACGCACCCTCCGCATCCGCGCTTTTGTACCATACAATGGCCCTAGCGCGGTTCAATGGCCAGAAAGCATCGGTACGTGCGACTGTCGATCGGAAGGCCCTCCAACACCACTACGAGATGTGCTGTATCGAGAACATGGCGGCTGAGAGACCGAGTTTGCATGCCACCTTCTCTGGCACTAGTGAGCTCACATCATTCGAGACAAGCACACCATTCAGTGCAAGGACAGATCTCGCCACGATTCCTAGCTTGCGAAGTCCACAGATGGAGACCAGTATTGGTAGAGTGGGCGACCCATCCAAGAGATTGTGGCCGACCGATTCGGAAAAAAGGTCAGTCCAAAGACGCTTCTGGACAGGATGACCTGGTAGAAGGACTGGCAGGGGGGCTGTGAGAAGACGAGAGAATACGAAAACGCAGGCGATTGGAAGACTGCCAGGCTGGTGCCCAAACCTCCACACAATATAACTGGGACGCATCACATAGAGCTCTTATCACTCCTCGGAGTAGTTGTAGCCAATTTGAAAGGGAACTGCCAGAAGTTCAAGGCACGTCAGCTCGCCATGTCCTTATGTCGTCGAATTGGGAACGGGCCTCGTTCCCAGATCGGTCAAATACCTACCTTATCTGCTAGGATGAATGATATGTGGAGCAAAGTTGAGCAGCGGATGCGTAAGTAGATTATGGTCAGCAGCTAGGATCGTATATTCCGAAAGACGGCCCGGACCCTTAGATTTGGAAGCGCAGATGAAAGCGGGAATGCCGAAATTATGAGGAGAGATATCGGCTGGCCAGGCCAAAACAAACCTCGATGGAACAATACCAATGTCTAATTCTCGGCGACGGTCAACTGCGTCGGCCCACTAAATAGTTGAGCCATGATGCGGAGCATACGGGTATGTATAAGTGTATTGCCAAGTCAGTCGAGGGTGCTGCGGCCAACCTCTTACCCTCCGTCCCACGATAGGTAGGTATTGTCGTCGCCGTCATGCAAGGACGCGACTGACGGTCCGCAACCGTTCCTGGAATTACGATCATGACATTTTCAAATAAATCCACATAGAGCGAAACATCTCTTTTCGCTTATATCTCTTCCACATCCCGTCGCGATGTCGGCGCCGTACCGAACCGAACCATCTTTGCTTTACGTCTCCAGAGGATTGCTTTCATGGCTCCCCATTCGATGAGTGTTACCTAAGGAACAAAAAGCTACGCTTGAGATAACGGGCTCTGCCTAGGTATACCTCAGTTATTTAAACTCGTAACTATCGGCCGTGCTTTTTCTAGCCCGTCGTCTTAGGAGCTTACCTGTGTTAGGTGGTCTCGATGGTACTGACGACCTACTGACTGACTAATTACCTACCTATAGCGCTCAACATAAGATAGCAAGACAGGGCCAGTCTGAGAAGTCACTTGCTAATATTGATCACCGACATCAATGAATCCACCGCATACCAAGAGTCGAAAATATCCCATGCCCTATATTAATTACTCGGCGACAATCAACATAAATCTACAACATCATTGACGCCTCCCCTGGAATGACGTCCACGGTGGGGAAAGATCAAGTTAAGTTTACTTCGTAAAGTAAAGTTTAGGTAAGTACTGAAGGATTTCCCGGTAAATATTCCGTAGGTAAGGCCGAGCTTGCTTGCTTCTAAAAATACATTTGCGTAGGTAGGTAGTTCATACCTATTATCGTTAGCATTTCCGTTACTCCATACTGACTCGCTCAAATCATGTTCCCTACGTCCGTACGGACGTACCTACGTTGGCATAATAATCTGGACAAAAGCTCAGTAAGAGGCCACACTCCCCATATTCACCTCTTTTTGCAGCCGAAGCATCTCGTCTGCTCGCGTAGCATCAACACATTATATCACACGCAGAGGTCGGTGAAATGACGAACTTATCAGTGGAGATTGTCCGAACGGGTCTGTTGATTGTACGTCTTCTCCTTGTATGAAAAAACCAAAAGGCGTGAGCTGACAGTCAAAGAGTATCGTGTACTCCATAGGACGAATCATCTACAATGTATTCTTCCATCCCCTCCGAGGGTTCCCTGGTCCTCTTTCTCATCGCATCTCCGTCTTCCCTCGGACAAAGCATCATTTGGATGGCAGCCTTCCCTTCCACGTCAGCAAGCTTCACAAGCGCTACGGCCCCGTCGTCCGAATTGCGCCTGACGAGCTAGCGTTCTGCAGCCCTCAGGCCTGGCACGATATCTATGGGCACAGGAAGGCCGGCAAGACCGAGTTGCCGAAGTATGCCGGCTTCTATAGAATGTTTGATCATCTGCCAACCTCCATCCTCAATTCGGAACGTCAGGAACACAGCGCGTTGCGACGCCAGCTTGCGCACGGTTTTAGTGAACAGTCCATGCATGGACAGGAATCTATTATTGGCTCTTACGTCAACCAGCTTATCGCGGGCTTACGTGACGCCTCACAGAAGACCAGCCGCCAAAATCTACGGGACTGGTACAACTGGACGACGTTTGACCTGATTGGCGACCTGAGCTTCGGGGTCAATGGTGGCTTTGAATGTCTGAAGAAGCCAGACAACCACGTCTGGATGCATCTTATCGCGAAAGGGGTCCAGCAACTCAGTACAGTACAGGCTCTGTGCCGACTTGGCTTCCAGAGACCCATGGTATGGATTAGTAAATTGGGTATGTTTGCCGACGACCAGCACCGCGACATTGTGTTCCAGAAAGTCGGCCAGCGCATTGAAAGTGGTGAGCGGCCAGACTTCCTTGAAGGGCTAATCCGCAAGAGAGAGGAACTCGGGCTTACACAAGGCCGCCTTGCTATGACCGCTTGGCTTCTGATACTCGCTGGTTCCGAGACCACGGCTAGCCTAGTCACCGGAGCAACTTACTTCCTCACCTCATATCCTGAAATGCTGAAGAAGCTAGAACAAGAAGTTCGGACTGCCTTCAAGAGTGACGACCAAATCACATTGACAAGCGTCGGCGACCTATCTTATGTAAGCGGTGTTCCTCGCTTCGTGACGAAAATGGTACCATCTAGGTATCAGCTCGATTCGATGGGATGGCCAAATTGCATACAATGATTGGATTTTTATACCGAGTAAAAACATGCTGACTTTCATCTTCTAAAGATGCTGGCCTGTTTGAATGAAGCGCTTCGCTGCTACCCGCCGATTGCGTCGGGTCTTCCTCGCTACGTGCCGCAAGGCGGCGCCATGATTGACGGTAAATTCGTACCACAGGACGTAAGTGACTCATCCAAACCACATTTATAGGCTTCTCCAACAAGCCATAAATATTTTGTCGCATCGTCCGTAATCCGAAACAGCCACTGCGCTCACATTCGTACGACATTTCGATTCGATTCCTCGTCACAGAATGGGGGAGCATGGCTGTACATACACACCTATAAAGAGAGATTCATGACTGACTTGAGTCGACCGACATAGACCATCGTCTCTGTCTTCCAGTGGGCCGTGAACCACGACGAAGGTTTTTGGACCGAGCCCGAAAAGTTCGCACCCGAGCGATGGTTGGGCGACCCCAAATACAAAGACGATCGGCTTGGTAAGCTGGCCTTGTACAATAATCCTTTCACGTCGGGGTTAGAGGTTCTTTTTGAACCCGACCGACAAAATTAGAGCGAGCCGATGATTCCGTGCTCTGCGTAGCTTCTGCTTATCAAAGGCAATCTGCTGACGGAGCAATGTCTTCTATAGACGCCATGCAACCATTCGGTGTCGGGCCCCGAAACTGCATTGGCCGAAAGTAAGTTCTTACCATTGGGTGATTTGGCGATCGCTTCCGCTTCCGTTCCGTTTTCCTCCGCAACCATGAGTCTTTATTAGTAATATCAGCATTGTGTACTAATTGTCTTAATTTCTTTTTAAACAATTACAGCCTCGCGTATGCCGAGATGCGCCTGATCCTCGCGAAGATGGTGTATAACTTCGACATCAGCATGGCTGATGAGAGTCGGGAATGGCCGCGCGGGCAAAAGGTGTATGATGTTATCTGGAATGTACCGGCCCTGTACATGCATGTCAGGCCTGTTTCGCGGTAGGACGGCTGGAATTTTCGATGGTCGGTGGAATGTGAGATCTTATCGTCTGGCAAGGTCTGACAAACCTGATACTTGGGTCGCAGGTATTTTTAACAGCTCTGGCCCCGTAAGATGCTTAACCAACCAACTCGACCTAGTCGCATGCGGTGATGGAAGACTTTTGTTGGTTTGGCGCTTTTTGTTTGCTGGCATTGGATGGGAATATGCACGCGCAAGAAAAGGTGATGGGAATCAAATGTGATGATGATAATGCATCGGACACTGTGGGCGCCGACACTGTGGGCGGGGAGACTAATGTACCTAGGTAGTAAGTACGGATGTACCTAGGCAAGTACGGATCCGTAATAGTAATAAATTATCTAAGCCTCTGCCAGTCGCCGGTTCCAACCGTCAGTGCCATTCCAAGGCAGCCGCAGCCGAGGCCGCTCGGTACCAATGACCACTGCAAGGTGCTGGCGTTGTGGCTCGAAATGACGTGGTCGTGGCCGCTATACGTAGGGATTTGTTCCGGGGAAGGACTGGCCTCCCTCTCCTGTAGGTAAGCACCCGGCAGGTACGGACGTACCAATAAGCACCGTCGATGATGGGCTTTTAGTCAAGTGCTTATGTAAGGTGAATCCGATGATGTCATCATCTCGCCCCACAAAGGAGATACCTACGGATCCGTACTATCAAAGGGCCAATTGCCCGAACGGGAAGCATTTAGGGGAGCGTCTAGCTGTGATTGGCCCTGAACTCAGCTCCGGCAGTAGGTCTCCGTCACGGGCCGAGAGATTTCCACGGGCAGATGTCATCATTCTTATGTCTTGCGTGGTAGGGTAAAGTCGATGAATCTCGACTGTCTCTGTCAATATGGGAAGCAGGCCAAACTTTCATTTGCAATTGGGTACAATATCAGGTGCTTTTTGTAATCAGTCATACTGTACGGATCTGTAAGGACTTACGAGATAAACCCGGGGCTGCATTCGTCCTAATGGGGACGGGTGGTGCTACCAACCGTCGATAATGCGTGAGCAGAGTAATAAAGAAAACGAGAAATAATAATAATAATAATAATAATAATAGATTAATAAAAGGATTAATAAAAAGATTAATAAACCTTGAAAACAGAGGGGAAAAGCGGGAAAAAAAAAGATGATGCCTACGTACATAAGTCCCTGCCTGTGCTACCCACGCGATGCCGGGATAAGACTTGTTTATTATTATCTTGAGCCACTGCCTTGAGCCACTGTCCGGGAGATGACGTTCACAGAATCTACCAGTGTGTAGGTACTCCGTACCCAGGTCCCTTTTACTGCCTGCCTACCTCATCTCATAATCTTGGTACTCGCTGCCTCCTTACTTGCTTTCCTATACAACATTCTGACCATCCCCCCCCCCATCCTTATCACCTTTTCGGTGTTTTTTTCCTTTTGTCCAATAACGTTGCGATACAGGAGCCATTCTAGCAATACTTACTACTCAAAGATTCTAATACTATCCATCCGTTCGCGACCTTTTTGTCACGTTTTCCTCCTTTTTTTTGATCACAAGTGATATAGCTAAGCGCCCAAGTGTGGCGGTACATCCACGATGCCGGGCACATTCAAGGGCCCGATTCTCTACCTAAATCGCATCATCTGTCAGTCGGTCACAAGAAAACACATCACCAAGCTTCGCATGGGCGATCTTGATGCATTAGACCAAGACTCCGATTCCGACAAGAAATTCCTCCAGTCTGTCTACAAGAGAAGGGCAAAGAGTCAGTCTGCCCAGGAGGAGAGGATTTCCCTCCAGGTGAAGCGTCGACAGGACGAGGACGCCGCGCGCGCCGCCGACGTGCCCCAGATCAGCGGAAGCTATGGCACTATCGATGAACGTACTACCGTTCCACCCTCCGAATCCATTTCCAGCCTACCCGCCTCCCGGGCTGGCACGATGATCAGTTTCACCGCCCGAGTCCACCACACACGCAATGTGAGCGCTAAACTGGCCTTCATCGTCCTACGCCAGTCAGCAGACACAATACAGGCCGTGCTTCAGGTGCGCGAGGGTGCCGTGTCGGAACAGTTTGTGCGTTGGGCCGAGCATTTGTATTCCGAATGCATCGTGCATCTCCGCGGCGAGCTGCGAATACCACCCGAGAGAGTAAAGTCCTGCTCTATCCACCATCTCGAAGTGGTGGTCCACAAAATGCACGTTCTCGTTCCCGTCGAAACCCCCTTACTTATTGATGTCTTGGGCATGGATCAGATCGAGGAGAATCCAGACACGCACGAGAATCAGCTGACGGTATCAAATCGTGTTCGGACTGCAAATCGAGTTGTTTTCTTGCGGACCCCTGCCATGCAAAGCGTATTTCGTATTCGCGCACGCGTCTCTAATATATTTCGTTCTATACTAGATGAGGAGGGATTTATTGAGATTCAAACCCCAAAACTCCAGCCTGCCGCGACTGAATCGGGAGCATCCGTTTTCCCGGTCCAATACTTCGGAAGGACCGCATACCTGGCTCAAAGCCCCCAGTTAGCCAAGCAGATGGCCATATCGGCTGATTTCGGCCGCGTTTACGAAATCGGGCCCGTCTTTCGGGCAGAGGACAGTAATACGCCTCGCCACCTCACAGAATACACGGGCCTGGATCTCGAGATGGCTATCACTAATGACTATCATGAAGTCATAGATATCATCGATACAATGCTGAAGGCGATCTTCAAAGGGATCTACAGCCGCCATCGCAAGGAAATTGACCACATTAAAGAAAGATTCCCTCATGAAGACCTTGTTTGGTTAGAGAAGACGCCTCGCCTGACTTTCAAAGAAGGAATAGAGCTTTTGAACAGTTCTGGGTGGGTCGGTGATCATGGCAGACCAGCCTCGGAAAACGAAGACCTGGCAACACGCGCCGAGATACGACTGGGACAGTTAGTGAAGGAAAAGTACAAGACCGACTATTTTATCATCGACAAGTTCCCTACCGCTGCTCGGCCATTCTATACTCATCTTGATGAAAAAGATGAAAAGTTCACGAACTCATTCGATATCTTTCTTCGAGGTCAGGAGATAGCAACGGGCGGCCAAAGAATCAACAACCCCAGGATTTTAGCCGCGAGAATGAAAAAGGCCGGTGTGGACCCGGACACTATGGAAGAGTATATGCAGGCCTTCGAATCGGGTGCTCCTCCCCATGCCGGGTGTGGTATTGGCTTAGAGAGGATATTATTTCTCTTATTGGGCTTAGGCGACGTCCGTAACGCCTCACTGTTTCCTCGTGATCCAAAATCATTGCCCGCAAGAAATATGACTGGTGATAAACTACCGTTTCCTGAAGCTGACACAATCAAGTATGCGTTCAGCGGCGAACACAGACATGTGCGCCTACCGGACCTTGACGAGCTCATAGTCAATTATGGCGACGCTACCAATACCTCATGGCTCGACGATAGCTATAACGTCTGGCGGGACACGGCGACCGGTGCTGCGGTTGGATATGCCGAGGAAAATGGCTTTGCTTTAATTATGGGCGATCCTCTCTGTGATCCACGCCAGTACCCGGGCGTGATTAGCTCATTCCTTCGCTATTTGAAGAAGAGGAGAGATCTTCGTCCCATCTGGCTCCTGGTGTCTGCCAAGGTGGAGGGGATTCTCGGCTCAAAGCTCGGGTGGAGGACCCTGACGTCGGTGGCGGAAGAACGCGTCGATACTCAAAACGCCCTGCAGGTTGCCAAGAAAGAACGCCAAGCCAAGAATGCCGACGTAAAAATTCATTCAACTGCACTTGGGGAGCC
Organism: Xylaria nigripes; assembly: GCA_022984845.1. NCBI lineage: Eukaryota > Fungi > Ascomycota > Sordariomycetes > Xylariales > Xylariaceae > Xylaria > Xylaria nigripes. Next base: position 505,851 of record JAJJKC010000024.1, on the reverse strand, counting down.
TGTCCCCGACATTGTGCGGGAAAAGTGCGACAAGCGTATAGAGGATTGGAAAGAGAAACGGAAAGGGAAGAGACAGGTACACATGACAGACGTGCGACCCTGGATCTCCATGGCACATCGCCGATACCTCTGGGCGGAGGACAAGGAGGGCGAGATTGCTGGCCTTATTATATTACACCGTTTGTCACCCAAGAACGGATACCAGATCAAGTTCGCACTTGATTTCCCTGGCTCACCGTCCGGTACCATCGAGGCCCTCATCGCGCAATCCCTGCGCCTGTTACAGTCCGCAGGCATTCGGAATGTCACATTCGGAGCCGGTGCGATGGAGGAGCTTGAGATCGGCCATAACCTCAACGGCTTCAAGGCCAAGATACTGAGCTACACGTACAAGACGGTGGCGCAGCAATTGGGCCTAGGTGCCAAGAGCGAGTTTCGCGAGAAGTTCGGGGCCAAAAACGACCCCGTATACATCTGCTACCCCTTCATGGGCCTCGGGGTTTCGGGTGCGAGGACGCTGATCAAGTTTTTCGAGGATGGGATGTAGGAAGTCCATGATCAACAAGAAACAGAGGAAAGTGGACGACATGTGACAGCGAAGGTCCGCGGTGCGATGGCGAGGTTCTTTGGCGGTGTCTTTAATATCTGTTGCTGCGTTTCCGCGAGATCACGAGCTGCCCCATGATCAGTGTACCGTTTTACAGTATTTTCGCGACGGCGTATGGTCAGGACAAAGGTTCGTTGTTGTGGTAATTATGTACTATTGGGGAAAAAAGGGCGTCGTCATGCAGGGTAAAGTTAGAGATACATGATAAGAATAGACTAGGCTATCGTGTAGGTAGTGTAGTGTACTTCCCCATACTTAATAATGTTTATGATCACTACTTGAAATCACCATCCATATATATATATATATTCACGGATCAAGCGAGTGAATTGATCGGCAAGCAAACTGCTGGGTTTTCTTCACGATGTTGTTGTTCGCGTCGGTCTTTTGTGGAGAGAGAGAGAGGGTGGGCCCCGCTTTTATGTATCCGTCCACTAAAGTAGGTGCTTCTCACCTTACGGATTACCTAACCGCTTGATGAAGCCCCGGCACATCCGTCCGTAGGCTACCTAGGTACCTACATACTATGTAGAGCAGCGACTTCATACACCTGTCTACGTGTTTTTTTTTTTTTTTTTTTTTTTTTGGGAATTTAACTATGATGTGTAATACTGCGTCATTGGCATTGGAGAACTGGATTTACGTCTTCGCCCCTTTTTCCGGCGATGTTTGTCATGTGTAGGTAGTGTAAGTATGCATGCACACACACATACATACATACTTATATACAGAGATACAGAGCTGATCTGCTGGGTTAGAGTTAATAATCTTTATCTTTATCTTTATTATTATCTTTTCTATAGTTTATATATATATATATATGTGGATGTATGTTATGTATGTAGTGTATACGCGTGCAAGTGTAAAAGCGACTGCTTATCCTAACTTCATGAACCCCATCCCATCCCATCCCAGAACCTATAACACATCGTTTCCCTCCTCCTCCTCCTCCTCCTCTTCCTCCTCCTCTCCCTCGTTCCCTTTCGCCTAGCTCCCCAAGTCAAGATAAAGACAAAAAGGATAAGGATCGCTTTATTAGTTTAGTTTAGATTATTTTTCCTCGCTGGCAGAGCTTGATGACTTCGTCATCCACTTGTACAGCTTCTCTATCTTGTCGAAGACATACCCGAACCCGAAGCTCCAGCCACGGACCCGCACTGTGTAGATGAAGAAGTAGATAAGGGCCCAGTTGGAGATGCAGAAGGTGAGGAAGATGCCGAAACCTGGTGGGAGTTGCTTGTTAGTTGAGTCTCCTTTTGTACCACAGACTGCTTTTTAAGGGAGGTGGGAATGGGCGGTGTAATGTATTTCAAAAGGGGAGGGGGAGGGGAACATGATTGCTGGACCGGATGGGACTTACTGCGCCATTTGTCGCTGGCATCAATGTTCAGTGTTGACAGGAACTCATTTCCGCTCTTGTAAGGACAATACTGGCAGTCGGCTGTGGCGTTCGGGTTCAAAAGGTATCCGCCCGCGGAGTCGACGAAGGCGCCGGCGTAGTCTTGACACGTCAGTCCCGGCGGCGTGTTAAACTGCGCGGTCTCCGAGACTTCGCATTCGACGGCAACGCCATTGAGAACTGTCCCGACCACGCCGTTGATCCAGTGCATGCTAGGATTCACGTAGTAGATCCAGGAGCGCCAGAAGACGGGTAGCAACCGGTAGGGCTGGACGATGCCGTTGAAGAGACTGAATATGACGAAGAAGAACGGAAGGATCTATGGGTTAAATCATGTTAGTATCTATAATGTTCAATCGGGCGTCCAAGGTCTTCGCCCGGGCGGACTTACGTTCGAGATGACGGTAAAGCTGGGCGCGAAGGCGCAGATCCATTGTCCCCAGCTGTCCATGAACAGGAACATTAGGAGACACATTAGGTAAACGTATCCGGAGATGGAACTCTCGACCGGTAAACCAGTCGGTAAGTACCATAGCAACCAGTAAGCGGTACCCGAAACGATGGCGGGTGGGATTTCGGCTAGGATATTAGCCGTGCAGAACGCGGCCCATCCGTAGATGCGGGACGGATACTCACGGGTCTCCCAGATAGTAATGTTATTGTAGTACTTTGGCAGAACGCTGTTGACGATGACCGGTGGGATGATGACGATCAGAAAGCTGGTGAACATACGGTTCTGAAGATCCTGGGCCGAGTTCCCGAGTTTCCAGAATGTGAACCCGTTGAAGATTCCTATGATAACGGCCACGAAGAACTTTCCGTACACGTACGACGGCTCTCGCCAGTACTGGCGGAACATTCGCTTCGTCAACTCGACGGTCTGCGTCCAAGTCGATGCGGCGTATTCCGTGAAGAGTTTCTGTTTTGTATCCTGGCTATGCTCCGTAGCCGCGCTTCGGATACGCTTAAGCCCGTCGATTTCCTCGAGAATCTTCTGTGCCTGTTCGCTGTTCCGCCATTCTTCGTTCCAGTCGACCCTTGTGCCGTCTTCCCGCTTGTGCGGACGCGCCGCCGTTTCTAAAATGAACTCTGCGACGTTCTTACCCGGCGGGGCGTGCGCACCTCTCTGTTCGAAATATCGTATGACGTCTTGGCCGTTCTCGCCGATAGGACCGAAATAAAATGTGTTGCCACCGGGGTTCAGGGCGAGAACCATATCGAATTGCTGGATCAGGACTGAGCTAGGCTGGTGAATGGTGCAGACGATAGCCTGGCCGGCGCGCGCGAGTTTTCTGAGGAAGCTGACGATGGAGAAGGCGGACTGGGCATCCAGACCCGAGGTTGGTTCGTCCAGGAATAGCAACAGAGAAGGCTTAGCAGCGAGCTCGACACCGATAGTAAGTCTTTTACGAACTTCGACATCCAGAGAGGAGATAATGGCGTCTTCGCGGTCATTCAACTCCAAGAGGTCAATGACCTTGTCGACATAAGCCAGCTTCTCAGACCGTGGGGTTTTGGCGTCCTGACGAAGTAACGCGCTGAATTCGATCGCTTCGCGTATCGTTTGCGACCCATCGTGGATATCTCCTTGTAAACAGAAACCTGTGCCGCGCTGAAACTCTGGTCCAAGCGGACGACCGTCGACGAACATCTCACCGCTGACAACTCCTGCGCGCTGACGTTGCGCTAGCGTATGGAGAAGAGTCGTCTTACCAGCGCCAGAGGCACCTACCAGGGCAACTAAAACACCAGGTTTGGCATAACCGTTTACCTTGTTCAAGATCTTGCGCTCGCCTCCGTTGTAAGGGACCGTGTATTCGACATCGCGCCAAGTGAAAATGGATTCACTGCCACTGATTTTATGCAAGTTGCCCTCTTCGTCCTTAGCGGTCGATGCCCCGGCTCCGTTCGATGACGATGTAGCGCTGAAACCAGAGTCGAAATTGTTCTCTACGTCGGCCGGCGCCGCTGCTTTCTCGACCTGCCTTTTTATCTTTTGGGACTTCTTGAAGACCAGTGCGCCGCCGCCGTCAGATGCAAAGCTGAGGGTCTCGGTAGCCAGGATTGTGACGGCGATATAGAGCACCGTAAAAGCGATGACAACGCCAAAATTACGCCATAGGTTGGAATGGGAATAGTGGAGTGCCTGCTCTAAGTACGCGTGACTTGGAACTTCGATGGAATTAATTGCTGAGCCGGCCAGCAAGCATCCCTGGAATTCAGAGGTGACGTTGGGTCCTCGTGGGACGAGTTGCTCTGGGGCGCATTGCATCACACGTCCGGATAACTCGTTTGTAAGCACAGCCTCGAAACTGTAAGCCAACGGGTTAATCCAGTAAATCCAACCGAACCAGATATAGCGGCCAAGCAGCTGCGTCTTTGGGATGAAGTATCCGGTGTAAATGGCGAGAAGGTTCAGCCCTACACCGGAAAATCGAACAGCAGTATCTATCTCCGGCGAGACGCTGGCAAACATTCGGTAGAAAGCGGTGGCCATAATCGTTGTGGTGTATACAAATAAGAGGTATATGAAGAACTTGCTAACATCGCGATCAAGGTTCGTCATGAAGTACATGATGACGCTAAATACTAGTACCTGGACCAATAAGACGGGAAAATCTGCGAGCACACGACCCAGGGAGACCGCCGACGGGCGGTAAAAGGCGTAATCCTTTTGCCGCGCGGCCACGGCTCGTCCTGACACGGCGGCCATAAGCTCAGTGAGTTGCAGCCAGCTGAGAAAGATGACACCGAAGAAGCAAGCGCCTCCACGAGTGAACGCACCCGCCGTAGAGAAGGGCTCATTGTAGTAGATCGAACCGATGATCAAGGCATTCGAAATGATAATGAACATCTTGGTGGCCAGCGTCTGGAGGTCGCCGAATAGAAGCCAAAACTCCCGCTTGGTGCAGATTATCACCTGGCGTGGAAACGATACGGTATATGGTGATTTCTTGCTCACGTGGCGAGATTTGCTTTCTCGGACAGCTCCCTCGAACCGCTTCATGTCTTCAAAGCCTGTTTGTTGCAGATGCTTCTCGTATTTTTCGGTATCGACAAGGAGTCGCTGATAATAAGGAGAGCTTCGAAACGCCTTTTCCAGCTCCTCCGCGCTGCGGGGCGCCTTGTCTTCAAAGCCTGGCCTGAAACGTCTCTCTCTAGGATCGGTTATCGCGGTCAAGAAATCCGCCGTCGTCTGCTGTTGAGGACATTCAAATCCGAGATCAATGAAATATTGCTTAGCTTCCTTGGCAGGGCCGGAGTAAATCTGGCGTCCCCCATCAATGACCAGGACCTTGTCCATAAGTTCGTAAATGCCTTCACCTGCCTGGTAGAGGGTAACGAGCGTGGTACGATTGGTGATATCAGTCATGATCCTCAAAGACCTGGCATAATCCAAGGCGGTCGATGCATCCAGACCACGCGTCGAGTTATCCCAAGCCATGACCGTGGCCTTGGACGCCAACGTTTCCACGATCGAAACTCGTTTACGCTCACCACCGGAGACACCGCGGATAAATTCGTTTCCAACCCGTGTTAACTTGGTATGGCTGATGCCGAACATCTTCATCAACGAGTTCGCGATCGTGGGGATGTCGCCAACGGCGGCCTTCTTTGTCTTGTTGAGCAAGGCAAAGGTTATCGTTTGCCACACGTTCAGCGTAGCATGGTGCACATCGTCTTCTGGGTTGTAGGTAACCTCACCACGGTACATGTGCTTCTGCTTTTCTGCCGGGATACCACCGTAAGAGACATGACCCTCTACAGCAGCGTAAGAATCGCGATTGTTGGCGATGGCCTTGAGGAAAGTAGAGCATCCTGATCCTGGACGTCCCAAGACAAGCATCATCTCACCGTCACGAACGCATCCGGTGAAGTCGTGGATCAACGTCCGAGTTGGGGGTTTCCTAAAGCGCAATTTGGGGAAGTACTTCGTAATGATCCGATATAGATCCGGTCCAAAGCTGCCGATAATAGCGTCGGGGACGGTGCGTACAACCGATATAGTGCCTCCGGTGCCTTTTACGGTTAGATTCCGGTATGTAACTCCGACCCTCTTCTGGGATCCGTCCTCCGCGCGCTTCTCGAACTTGCCGCCACGCATAAACTCGTCCAGCTCGAAATCGTCATTACCGTCTTGTACTGTACCTTTGGTATCGTCTTGGAGTGAGTCTTTAGTATCGTCATTATGCTGATTCGCAACCTGATCCGATCCACGTGAATTGCTCCAGCGAAAACGGCGGCTGCCCTGGGTCTCGTGGGTCCTGGTCTGATGTATCCTAGAGAGGGTTTGTCGTAGTTCTTGAAGTTGTTCATGGGCTTCTTCCTCATCAACTTCACCGACGTCCCGCTCACCCCAGGTGCCGTTGAGATCTGGGGTTTCACTCATGGGCTTCTCAGCTGCGATGGTCTCGGTGGCATCGGATTCCGATATGCGGGCGTCGTCTTCGGGAGGGCTATCCCTATGCCATTGATTCATCGGCTCTGAGTTCGGGGCATGGAAGCCTCCATCACCAGGTACGGGGGGCGACCACATGATGCCCAACTTGGTGTTAATTTGTGACACCAGGCACAACCGTTTTCACAATATGCTGCCGCAAAAAAAAAAAACAACAACAACAACAACAACGGATCGGATATGCAGAGACGACGGGGATGGGTAAGAGGTCAAAGCTTGCCGAAAGCGGAGGCCAGCAAGCGTCGAGGGCTAAATTCGAAATACATCCATCTAGGTACTTCGTACTGGGGATTGGTGAATTGCCGGTCAGCGGTGTATGTATAGATAAGTATTGGTAGTTGCTGGTGATTTACTTTCTCTTCTCAATCCCTTTTAAGCAGGCACTTGCACAAGAAGGGGGGGGTTTTATGTATTGAAACTGAAACCTGATATATAAGCAAGAAGCAAAGAAGAGACACAAGAGCTTTAGGGAAAGGAAGAAATCATTCATACGGTACAGCAGGTATCCGAGACTAGGTAGTTATCTATCAATTTGATTTGTGAGCTGTGAATCCACCCAGAACACACCCAGAGAGAACAAACACACATACCTACCTACTTACACACACACGCACACCGCTGCGACCCTGCTAAATATATGTGTACGGATCTACGTCCGTACTATGTAGCGTATCAAGAAAGGATCCGGTAGGTAGTCCGTACTTAGGAGGTAGGTATATACACTAGACGTACCTGGTAGAAATAGGTAAGTGTAAGTAGAAAAGGTTAGTCCGTACGTCCTACCTAGTAGTAGGTAATTCGCATTTACGAATAGGTACTGCCTAACTACCTAAGTATGCAAGTACCTACTTACACAGTACCCTAAGGTAGTCCGTACGGATTAGTGTAGTTGTAATTGTAATCGGTAGGTAATTGGAAGTTATGGGAAAGGTGGATACCGGCTATACTCATATGAGTACTTGATGGGCGCGTATTATCAGGGAACTTGCACTAAGTGCTAGCATATTTACTTTACACTACGTACGTACCTAAGTACCTATGTGTGAAGTTAGGTACCTATTAGGAAAATAAGATCGGTACCTATTATGTAGGGTAGGTAGTCCGTAGGTGAGTTGTAAGTAGGTACGGACGTAGGCGCTGCGAACTTGGGCAGATCACAAAGCGGGATCCGTACTTTCGGCGCTAAGACTGGTTAGTAAACGAGTTGAAGTTTCATAACAGCCATACGGATCCGTAGGTAATCCGTAGGTAATCCGTAAATACTGTACTTACCTAGGTAATAGGTACTAATGTCCGGACTTTGGTGAGGTTGGTAGGTAGGCAACTAAATTCTTACGATTCGTGTTAATATTTGTTATAACTTACCTACAGCAAAGGTATACCTACTACCTACCTGCCTAGGTACGTCCGTAATTTTATGCTTGACACGCCATTAGGTATACCTACCTACCTACTTACTTACACTACATAAGTAGGTAATCCGTAGTAGGTATATTACCTACATAGGTACTAGGTATGTTAGTTATAGTCATGACTCGGGCATAGCGTAGCGTACTTACACGTGTGGGTAGGTATACTATATCTCGCCATCGACCCATCGGTAGGGCAGCAACCTTCGCTAGGTACCACCTTTCGTCTCTTCTAGGTATTATGGATTATGGATAGTTAACTACCATGTCAGAGAATACTATTATTCGGTACCTAACACTAAAGAAGGCCATTGTTGTCATGACTCATCGGATGCACACACTCACAGCAAGTAATACCAAAAGACCAGTGGCAAAGGTATAAATACCAAGTATCTACTTCGTACTTAGGTAAAGTAGGGAACCGTACGGATCCGTATTTTGTTAGCGAATCTGAGATCTTCCCTCCTTTAGTGTTTGTTGCCCGTTTTAGGTAGTCCGTATAGGTATTAACGTGAATTACCTAGTTTGGTCTAAGCACGTAGGTAAGTTCACATCTACCTACACTAGGTACGGGCTAAACGGTCTGCCTATTGAGCTTAGTGTATGCCCTGTTCTTCCTCCTGGGACAAATTTTCCACAAGTCAGAGCTGTTCCCGAGCATTTGGACTGGACAGCTTCTTGCATTTTCCTATGTCTACCCAACAAGTCGGTAGCCACACCAGCATACTTAGGTACCGGACGTACGATTCCGGTAGACAGTACATCCTGAATTTGCCCTAGTCATGCAATTCTAGGAAGAATTTACCTGCTTCTAGACTGGTTTCGGAATCTTCAAATTCACCGATGATAAAACCTATGTCAGGTACTTACATTAGATACGTCCGTACGGATTAGGTAGGTAAGTAGGTAGGTAGGTAGGTAGGTAGGTAAGGTGGTCCGTAGCTCAGTGGTACGGACGTACATGCTGAGCTGAAAGCTTCGTAACTTCGTACGGACACGTGCCGCCCCAGTCGGTAGGGAGGTAGGTATTCCGTAGTCCTTAGGAGGTTTAGGAAGATTGGCAAAGCACATCCACCGCATCCCGTCATTACTAATCAGACTACTCGGGCCACGGCAAGAGTGTCTTGCCAGTAGGCACTTCATACCTGTTTGTATTCACATGGCTATCATAGCAAAGTTTGATCAGCAAATGCCGACTCAAGTGTCATTATTCAGCACATGACCAATCAAAATCTTCAAGCCATGGATAAAGGTAGGCATTGATTGATAGATGGATTACGAGTTCTTGTACCGACTACGGTTTCGTACTCCATATGGCATCAATTCTCCCGAGATGACGTGCTAGATAATAGTGTGTGTTTATACCTATCTATTCCGTACGGATCCGTACTTTTCACGCAGATACTGAGGTACCGGTATAACAGTAGGTAGGTAATTCGGAGGTCCGATTTAAGATGAATGTTTGCGGCTGAGAGATGTTGACAAGCACATGGTAATATTACCTAGGTGCGTCCGTACCTATACGTACGAAGTAGGTAAGTAAGTAGAGTGAGCTTACGGTGGGGTGGATATTATATTAGCGAGTTTAAGCCGCAAATTTCCCTCAAATCGCTTATGGAGAAGCGATGCTTTTTTCTTGTCTACGAAGCTACGGATCCGTACACTACCTACCTACAATACCTCCTACTGCGCCGTCTAGGTTAGACGATAATATACCTACTACCTACTACCTACCTACCTACACTACTACACTACTATCTACTCCTACTGCACAGTGTTTACCCTAGCGTGGGCACAAGTTGTTGTATTGTACCTACTTCGTACTGGATTCCTTACCGGCATAGGTAGGGAGCCCTCTCGTGCCCCGCGTTCCACCTTGATTAAGTGCTTACGTTACGGACGTACAGCTTCCAACTTCACCAGCTTACCTACTTAGAATAGAATTGCACGTGTGCCAGGTATAGGTACAGCCCTGTACCAAGAGAAACCTGATGTACGGATCCGTACGATAGATAGATATAGCGTGATTGGTAACCAACAAGGGCTCTTTAACTGGCAACTACCTAGGTAGGTAGTCCGTACCTATCTGGACGTTCTTTGCCCTCGCGGTAAGTGGAATCCGTACAGGATCCGTACTTAATTAAGTCAGGGGGTTGTTGTTCTACCTACCTAGTGCCTTTGTACGGATCCTATACGTAAGTAGGCAGGCGCTCGGCAGGACCTACACTAGGTACCTAGTACCTACTACCTACCTACATAGGCACTGGCTCTCAAAAGTGGGGTCATCGTAGATGAGTGTGGGTAGAAATCCTTTTCTCTCATTGGCTCAATGCATCTACCTTTATTGTCTACCCTACCCTACCCGTTGGTGCCGGTACCGGTAGGTATTTCTGTGCTATGTTAGCCTATCGGTCAATCCTGTAGTGTGGGCAGTATAGGTAGGTAGGCAGGTGCACGGCTTGTTCATAATTTACAACAAGACTTGTGGCCACATCATCGCATCAAATTCTCTGCTTCTGGGACCATGAATGAATTTGTCGCGAATAAAATATCTGCATAGGCATGATATTCTTACCAAGTACACACCTAGGTACCTAGTATGGAGAACAGATAGGTACCTAGGTACTGTGCTTCGAACAACTTCTATAAAACGCTTACGGTAAATTTCTACGTACTGTACGGTAGGTACTGTACCCCACTGTACCGTATTGTACCGTATTGTACCGTACGGATCCACAGTAAAGTTGCACGGCGCTACGTATAGGTACTGCCGGTAGTACCGGTAGTTTGCAGTGGCCGGATCGTGGAGAGTCTTCAAAATATTTACGGATTACCAACCAACCTACATAAGCATTCAGTGAGGTAGGTAGGTAGTGTTAGCATCATGCTTGAGATCTAGGAAGAAAGACGAGCTATTTAGCTCCGCTCTCTCCTTATATACCGTATACTTAGTTCTTACTCACGCTGTGGATAATCACGCTCGGAGTTCCGAGCGAGGTGACCGCCATGACGTTGTGCTTCCGTCTTATCACTCCGTTGCGCCTCCGTCTCACCACCGCCGTTCTCTACCCCATTGGTGGGGGGCGCCTTGGCGAGCGGCCCGGTGCTCTAAACAAGTGCTATCGACCATTGGTACGCCTTCTGCCAGCAGATTGCCGTCATGTCACATCCAAGTACGTCCCGTACGTACGTACGTACCGATACCTTCATCTGCACTGAGACGTGTCTTACTTCTGTCGGTTACTACCTACCTATGTCAGCTATTACTTCCACTGGCTACGGTTTCATCCACGCGCGAAACCTTTCCCGGGCTTCAAAGGTCAGTTACGTCAGGAGATCGACATCGAGCCTCAACCTGACCTAGCAAAGATTCAATACTACGCGACCACATCGCTCGTGACTAGGTACATTCAAGAAATCGCTTTGCCCCATCCCTCCAAAAATAATAAACCAATCAATCAATACAAGCCCCCGTATTCTCCGAATCTTGGTTCATAAGCCCCCTTGCGCGATGACATCGGCCGGCATACGTGGCACGGGAGCTCAAGCATAGTACTTCGTGGTCCGTCCGCTAACTACCTAATTCACTAACCTCGGGGCCGGAACCGGGAAGTTCGGAGCATAAGACGGAAAGGAGCCCGCTTACTGTGAGCCCCTCGGTTGATCAACGTCATCGTTCACGTTAGCATCGTCGTAATGCTTACAAATTCGACGAACGTCGAATCTTGCCCGTTGCGTTCAAAGTCGCGACACCCTGAGATTTACTATCACACGACTTGAGAAGGTTGACAGTGGCGTCCAGAGGGGGCTGACAGCGTCGTAGGTAATCAAGCTCCGTATTTCGACGAGAAGGCAGGTTCTCTCCATCCCCGCCGCTGGTTAGGGGGGGTCAGAGAGCCGTTCTCAGTAACGAGATGATTAGTCGCGATTTGCCGCACATGACGCTCTGTGTATTGTCGGCGTGCGAGCATATGTTAAACATACATATGTAGTACGACGAGGTACAGAAACAGGTAAGAACTGACGTATTGAAAAAAAGAAAAAAAAAACACGGTCAATCGCGCTGTTGAGTGATATAAAGGAGCTAATGTATATATATATATATATAAAGGGGGAGGGGGCGGACTGCAAATTGACAGGAAGAGCGCAAAAGAGGCCCGAAACAAAATATATCTGAGCATATCAGCGCAAAGGAAGAAGACCCCGGGTACCAGACAGTTAATCTACACTAGGTAAAATCGCCGAGTCCAGAATCATGTTCAATCGAATCAAGGCGAGAAACTTTTGTGGGCGATCAAAACGATCGACAGGGCGAATCATCCCACGTTGTCAGGCCGATCAATTGCACAATACACAGATGTTTCATGTAAACTTCGTCGTAAAAATGTCTTAACCAATTGATCAGCAATCACTATAACCTACCTACAATACATACTACCTAACCTACTCTATCAGTAAATATCAATATTGTCAGTGGAAAATTCGCAGCATCACATGGCCGGCTTCCATTCCGTACCGCATCAGAGCGACCCGTCCGTCGCTCCGAGCGGAGAGATGAATCGGAGCCGAGTAGTCATCGCGAAGCCCTATTGCAAACCTCGCCCAACTACCCCTCAGGGGGCCATCTGTTTCCGGTATGTTATACCTACGTAAGTATTGGGCGACGATGCTTAAGCGAGCCGGAGGTTCATTGGGGCTGACAGGGAGAGACTTCTGGGCTGCATGCATGCACGGGCATGCATATGTACACTATTATTATCTGTCCAGTCTTGCATTGCATGGGACATGGGACATGGGTGTTTTCTGGCAACCAGTCGCATGGGAACCGAAGCTTGCCAGATTTTAATTTATTCATTTGGTACGCGATGCATCAAGAGTTGCATGCATGTAGCCGCACCTAAGGTCGTCGTCGGGCACACGTATGCATACCATAGTGTGGTGTGCAGCAGAAGTAAAGCAGGCTTTCAAAGCCTGAGTCTTTATTGCGGAGTGTTGTTGTGGCTACGTAGGTATTGCATGCACATTGTTTTCCACGAGTCGCGCTGCGTCTCGCATAGACAAGAGGTGAAAATAACGCCCCCTCCCCCCATCCGAAGAAAAAACAAATCGGCACAGCGCAAGACTACACACCTACACTATTATATCGTGAATAACATCGTGATATTCAACAATCCCTTTAAGCATGAAGGATCTGCTAAGATGGAGCTCGTCCGTCCTACACGTGAATTTCCTCCTGGTCAGCGCCGGCCCAGCGGGAACCTCACTTACATGTTGCGTTCAGGGCACGGATCGGTACGGATCACCTCATGCATGCATATGCAATGCGCAATTTCCTAAATATAAACCTTGCAGGCCTTCAACAAGGGCATAGTGTACATACATGGTCCTCGCCCAAGCCTCTGGGACCGCCGATATTCGGCGAACTCACGTGTTCATTGCCTTCGCGCTCGGCAAATCCTCAATCCCTTATGTCGTATCCTCGGGATACGTGATGGGTCCACAACCTCCAATCGTCACGATGCTCACAGATGGCTCGAACGAAGACTGCGGTAGAGACCTGACTGAAAATAGATGATCCAACTAAGAGGAAGGTCTGTACCACACATCAAGGAGAAGCAAAAGCTATACTCGTCTCGCCACGTGCCTGCTTCCCTTCATCACGTGCTTCAGCTCGCCCTTCGTCAACCCTTCCCGCAGGACGCTACACCTTACCAGAAAATAGTGCGGATCACAATGCCGGCGCCGTGGGACGCTCTGCGATCTTGTCCCCGAGAACGAAGCGCTTCACGCGCGGCGAGCAAGAGCATTCCCGCCCTTCCGCTTGGCGGGGAGTTTGCTAGGGTTCGGGCAAACGCACCAGCCGCTGCTGAAGCCGTAATAAACGAAGCCCAGTTTATTCGAGCAAGCAGAAAACAGAAAGTAGAACGGGCCGGATCATTTGGCGAGGGCCAACCCTTGCCCCCGTATCCGGATCCTCCGCACTCCTACCGCGAACCAATCCTAGTCCGCCGGTACGCGTCGAGCAGAGTGATTTTCCGATTCCGGGGCTCTCGACACAGCCTGTTGACGGGGCCGAGGTCTCGCACTGCACGATCCGTGTCCTCATCCCCGGCACGAATTCCCGAGTCCGCGCGAAGCTACGTTTTGGCGCGGACGAAGGGGGTCCGCTCAAACCCTAGGGCACAAGTACTTTATCGAGTTGTGAACCGGTCTTTGCTTGCTACGTTGATCTTAGAAGCCGATATTGGCCATCTGGTTCCGAGGGCGCGCGCGATGCGGGACTGCACTCCATCATACGCACGATGAATTCCCTGGCCTGGTGCCGATCAGGCCCTGGAACCAACGGATTCTCGGTCTGCAATGTGCCGAAGGGCGAAACGCTGTTTCGGAGACCTAGCGTCTCGGGATTCCGGAACTGATTCATGACGATCACTCATGGGAGACAATTCCTTGGAGGTTAAGATGCAGCGATTAGGTCGGTGGGCAGTGTGTACGAGAATGCAGCGGATATATTCCGTCGAGGAGAGAAATGTTTTCGTCCTGGCCGATGCGGGCCCATCGCGACCCTCACGGAAGCAACGCGTGTGTCCAAGATGAATAAGCACCGATGCGTCGTTGCCCATGCCATAAATCTATATCGTTGAGTGACAACCCGTTGCTCACCTCTGTTTGGTTACAGGGTCCAAACCGAAAGATCCGCGGCGACGAATCTCGCAAAAGCGACCAGTAGGTATGCTATTAACACTTGCAACGTTGGGTTCGGGCTTGACTCTATCGATGTCTATATTCACTGGTACAAGAGAAGGGGAGTAGAAGAAGACGGGCGCGTGTGTGTGCTGGTCTGATCAGATAGATTTGTTGCGTGGTGGTGGTCGAGGACAATAGTTAAGACTGCGACACGTCTTCAACAATATCCTTTCAAGAGACGACCTCTAGTCATAGACGCAATTGTCTGAGATGTTGAATGGAATTCACATAGGAACAGGTCGACCACAGGGTAAACCTTCGCCCTGGTACGTACAAGGGACATTAACAGATAGTATAGATGCGTTTAGATTGTGGGAAATATTACGCGGGCAAATAGAAGCGGTAGCCAAGACCTGACCTAACGCGTTGATTATATTTTGATTGGCGCCTAGCAACTATAGCAACAACAGACTTTTCATCTACGGTTCAGTCAAAAGCGCCTAATACTCTCCCGCGAGATCCCGCGTTCTAGACGTTCATTAACCATGAGTCGCTGTAAAATATATAACTGACGAAGAGATATGCATAACAAACATGAGTAGCCATTAGTAGTATATCGAGGATGAATCTCAAAAACCCGCTGTCTAAGCACGCCATGTCTGTAAACTAACCTTGATATCACAGTTCATAACATTGTTTTTTTCCTGGTCATATGTCGTTTGGTTAACGCTCCTGTTCGGCGAACCCTACTGCTCGATCTCTCAACTCACTTGGCGCATTTATTCGTGCCTAAGTAAGTATCCATAGGTGAGTCGGCGAAGCAATATGGCTGTCTAAGCATAGGGATTACCACACAACGCGCCAATACTTCACATCGATCATTTCAGCTAATTTGCGTTGAAATGCTAATGACGAGTTGTAGTGTCATCCACCGTATAAGTGGATAGCTGTCGCCAGCGAGAGCCGTATCGGAATACCAAGATGGGGATAGGGGCGAGGATAAGGCCGCCACCTGCCAGGACGGACATTCCCAGGCCCCAATCTAATTTTCTGACCACAGGATCAGCTGCCAAAGGCAAGATGGTACTCATAAGACAGCGCGTAACGATGATGGCCGTCATTCCCGAGGCGGCATATAGACCGAAAGCATCAACAACATACGCACTCAGTGGCATAAGCACGAGTGTCAACGAAGTGCCTACGGCGCTCGCAATCAATAATAGTACGGCCAGAGGCAGGTGTAACTGCGAGGCCCAGCCGTACGCCATAATACTCAGGGGAAGGGTGATTGCACTGACGATGGCAATGGGCAACCGATACTCAGCCGCCCCAATACCCTTATGCCGCTCCCGCAGTTTAATATATATCTTATCAAGCAGACTATTCATACCGATGAGACTGATAACGGAACCAACACCTGTATTTCCGTTAGAGAATGTCATTACGTACGAGAAATGACGTAGAAAACTTAGGTTCCAAAGTGCACTTACTGAACGAGACGAACGCGAGCCCTGTCGCAGCTGGTGAGAGACCATATATTTGCCGCAAGACATCCGGAAATGTTGTAGACCACACATAATAATAACTAAACATGACGGCGCCATGCAGAGACATGGCCATCAAGACTCTTGACCCGGCCAGGACGCTGATGGGCCGGACGGCACATTCCCAGACCTTCCGCAAGGTCGACTTCCGGTCGTCCGTGTCATATCTGGTCCTTAGCATAGGATTCCCCGTCTCTTTGCGCAATATCTCGACCCTCCGTTGTAGAATGGCTACCTTGTAGGTTTCGCGGAAGCAAGTGAAAAACAGGATCTCGCAAATGAGCGCCAGACACAGCGACAGCCAGACGACGGAGCGCCAACCAAACCTCTCGGCAACAGCGCCCGCGATGGCGGGCCCAATTGAGCCTCCGACCAGTGGTGCCATGGCGATGATGCTTATTCCTGACCCGCGTTGCTCGGAGATGAACATGTCACCAACAATAGCCGGACCCAAAACGTTCGAAGCCACGGAAAGGCCGGTCAATGCGCGGGCAGCAATGAAAAGCGGAGTGCTATGCGAGAGAGCGGCCAGCGCCGTGGCAAAGATAAAGAGCAGATTCGCACCATTGATCACGGGGTACCTCCCGAAGACCTCGGACAGCGGTGCGATAAGTAAGGGGCCGGCGGCTTCGCCCAGTTCCCAAATTGTCACGAGCAAAACGCTCGAAGATTTGTCCTCATGGCCATCCAGGTCATAGACAATACGGTTTGCGATGGGCACGACGGAAATACAAGTAAAGGTCCTATAAAAAGCTTACATGTATTAGCGACCGAGTTCGCATGCGAGAGATGGTAGGAGCTTTTTTTTTTTTTTTTTTTTTTTTTTTTTTGCATAGACGAGACGAGAACGTACACCGTAAAGGCCATAATGGAAAGTAGGGACACGACCCCCCATTTATAGGCCCTTGGCCACTCGATTGGGTTATCAGCATCTCCATCAACGTCGAAGTCGATGATATCCTTTCTTAAAACCTCGTTCGGGAGTAGCGGATCGAGGAGGCGGACATCGGCTAACAGCGGCTCGGTCTCGTCCATCTTATGTTTGACAAAGTTATATATAGCTGAAAGCAGATTTTATATGTAAATATATATTATTGAGGCTGTTATCCTCTGTATCCTGCCGGGTGAGGACAGCTTCCAGGACAGAGACGAGGAGGAAAGGCAAAAAGAAGAAGATCAAAGAACGTCAAGCCAAGCGGAACTACAAATTAAACCAGGAGGTCATCTCCGTATATAATACGAGGGATGTAAGATTCACTACGTGAACGTGCCTAGGGTAGTGTGTGTAAGCAGACTTCGTACATAAAAAGAAAACGGGCTTCTTGAGGATTCCAATTTGGGGTGAGGCGCTGAATCGGCGAGGTCAGAAGTGGATACGGTTCGCTGCATGAGGGCAAAGCGAGAAAGTACTTCGTACCTACGCTAAGAACAAGTACGTATACCTACTTACGTGCGGACGTGAGGGAGGCGCAATGGCTCAAGTGACGAAAACTCCCTAAGTAGGTAGCCGCGACGAGCCGCCCATCAAAGTGGGGCATTTGTTTGCGGGGGGATCCACACTGATAAATCGGATTTCTGATGCCAAACCAACCAATTGCCAATGACGATGCCAGAAATCAATATTGATATGCAGCGTACCTAGGTATGCAGTAGACAATCACCATGAGCTTAGGCATATACGTCCGTACGTGCTTTGTAATCTGTACTTACTAAGAAATAACTGACATCTGGTAGGTAGGTAGTGTGTCTACTTACCGCTGCTCAGCCAGCCATATTACTCGGTCGGTCACCACAAAGGGAGTGAATCTGAGGTAGGGGGGATGGCGCTCTATTCGAGCGAAGAACGACTACATATCTACCTACCTACGGACTACCTACTATACATGCCAAGCACGCGGTTTGGCCGAGCTGGGTGGTAGAAGGTAGGGATCGATATTTACGAAGTACGGTCCATAGGCCTGGGTAACCCTGCACGTGAGGTTTGAGCTCTCTGATTGGCCCGACTACCTACCTATCTGAGGTGGGTTACCTAATAGTACTGACGTACCTACCTAGGCACTTTGTAGGTTAGGTAATCTGCTTTGGTACGGGGATCCGTACCGAGGGGCAGGCGTACCGACGTACATTAGGTACCTAGGTACCTAGGTCGGTAGTAGTCCGTAGGTGCTGCCACTTCAGGTCGCTGACACATCAGTAAATGATAAGTCAAGCACGTACGTCCGTAAATCCGTAGGTACATACGGATCCCGTACGGACTATTCAGGAAAATTTTCGGGGTCCTGAACGAGTGGAAGCTCAGCCTAGGGTCTTAGCGGCTGACAAGCTTTTATTTTTCTTCCTTTCTTCCTTTCTTCCTTTCTTTATCATTGAGGCGGTAACATAATTTTCACTAAAGCCATCTATACCACACCTCATACCTCTGCAGTAGGTACTACTATTGTTGTGCCCTTCATGGATATATCAGACGCCCTACATATCACGGTCTTTGAAGGCAGTCAGATACCTTAGGTACCTAGTGTAGGTAACAAGTCACTCTGACTGTCTGGGCCCATGGTTCCTCGTACACTAGGTACCAAACGGATCTTATCATCACATAGGTAACGTACATTTTGCACACCTACCTACCTCCTTCGGGCATAGGTCGTGATGCCAAGTTAAGGTTGCATCTACCTATCTCTAGTGTACTGTAGGTGCTCTGCCGCCACCATTATGAACAGACCATTGATATACAAGACTAGTATCGATCGAGATGGGATTCCTTCAATACGTACTCGCATATATCGACTCGCTGGTACGTACGTATAAGCTCACAGGTAAGGTAGGGACGGACGTAGACGAAAGCACTACCTAGTAGTATCCAGTGCCACGGTAGCATCATTGCATACAACTACCTCCATAGCCAACTACCTACCTAGGTACTATGTAGGTACGGACGTCCATCGTACTTATATGGGACACCACAGCGTCGTATTACGTGTGTGCCTATTCGGGTCGAGTGATAATAATGGCTCATAGTACTACCTACACTACACCTCCTCCGGCCCCGAGTTTGTTAGCGCGATACACAAAGCAGGGGTTCGGACCAGAGGCCCAGGACAGATGCTTCAAGCCCTTTTACAAAATTTGGTACACTAACATTCTCTTGACATCTCAGCCAGCAACTGCCCACGGGTTCAAGTGCCAACCCCTGCTTTGTGTATCGCGCTAACAAACTCGGGGCCGGAGGAGGTGTACACTACACTAGGTCAGCTTGAGACGGTACAGTATTGAGTGCCATTATTACCTCCCACTCGCCCTAACTAGGTAGGTAGTGTAGGTACTGTATGCCGGGCGAGTACCCACGCCCTGCTCTCGATCTTGAACATCGTGCCCTACCTATGCTGAGAGCCATCATCGACCCGCCTAACCAGCGAGCTGAACCAATTACTTAGATCCATCTATCTGACCATCTACATACCTAATGTAGTGTATCTCTCCCAATCTATGGTTACTCCGGCACTTGTCATGCGCAACAAGACGTGTGTGGACCATCAGATCGTCTCGATCGAGCCAGTCTCCCACATCATCCCATTCAACAGAGGTACCTAGGTAGGCGACGGGTTGCAGCTCGCATCACACCCGATCAATGAATCTACCTACCGTACCGGTGGCTACAGCACACCACCGTCCAGCTTCCGGCTCTACACTACACTAATAATAAGAGGCCGGAATTGTCGGATGGTCCCATCGGTTCTACCTACCTACTTAGTGGTATTGTACTTAGCGGTAGGTAATTACTATGTAGTACCCAACCCCGGCCTCAACATTTCCCGGTTCAATAAAACGCCGAGGAAAACGGGGACCTGGAGCGGGATGACCCTGGTCGTAGGTATACATACGTCGACCACACTACCTACCTACTTGTGGAATAATCGGTCAAGACAAGATCAGCAGGGTTCGCGACGAGATGTGAAAACGAGGGCACATACACACTGAGGTGGCCGCCGCCATTGTGACCAGCAATGTGAACAGAGATATGTAGGTATCGGCAGCCTTTCATCCCAGCGGGATGGGGATCTTTTAAACCAAAGTCATCAGCCCCAGCCAACAACGAGTACATAGCTACTAATTCCCAACATCACGAGACGTATCTTCAGCTCGTGAACAGCGCGGGCGCTCCCATTTCAAATAAGGCTTTCCATTTCCCTGCTGCTGCGCATGATGTAAGCTTGACGTGGGCTCATTACACATTACGAAAGGCGACGAGATGACCATAATAATTCTTGAGTCCTCTCGCCACCACCGTCCCCGCCTTCTTTTCTACTCCGCTCAATTCCATCAAGCATCCACGTCCCAAAAGGTAGGCCACTAAAAATCTACCCTCAGTCATCCATGTTTTCGAGACCGTTATCGGGGGGCGTGGGATCATACATGAATGAATGAATGAATGAATGAATGAATACCAAGCAGATAGATAGGAACGACCCTTTTTTTCGATTCATCAATCCGTCGATAGTTTCCAGAGACCATCGCCTAGATAATGCGCGTCCTCGATGACGGGTCCTTTGCCCTTTTCCTTGACCTCCTTGGTGCCCATGACTAGGAATCCCACAGCACAGGCCTCCGTCTTCCCCTCAGCCCTCACCACAACCGGCTCGCCCTTCTCCAGCTCCCTCGTCCACTTCTCGTTCTCGTCAAGGCACTCTCCGGCGCCGTCTTCCGCGCGCACGGTAACTATGCCGCTCGGCAGTCGTCCTCCGGCGGAAGTCAGGCCAGGCGCCATAAGCGTGGCGCCCGAGAGCACGAAGCGGATGGCGCCACGGTCGATGCGTATGCTGGGAAAGGCGCTGGGGAAACGGTGGACCAGCTTTAGATGGGGGAGGAGTGTGCCGTAATCGTGTTGGAAGAACAGCGGCTCGCCGTCCAAGACGTACAGCGTGCATCGGTCGGGCAGCTTCATGGCCTCCAGCGACCCCTTCTTCGGCAGGATCTCATCGATGTAGCGGTGTAGGAGCGGATATGTAGTCAGCAGTGATTGTCGAAGAGACCGCTGTACGGACGACTTAAGTTTCGACTTGGGAGCCGCTTGTAGCCTAGATATAGTCAGATCCGTTCGTGAGTATCGACGTGACTGTGTTGCCCATAAGATCGCTAAGGCAAGCGGGGTTATATATGCATGGGAGATTTCTCCCACGAGTTTCTCTCGTAGCGGTATGATTAATCAATCAAGAATCGGAGGGCTATCAAGTCTACTTACTCTTTCCTGAACATGTTGACTGATCAGCCCAACGGCACACGCAAGTTGGGTATGGCTGTCTAGGATGATGGTCTGGAACTTGAAGCTTGTGAAAGTTTGGAGGGGCAATTCCTGGTGCCCCGCGATCTGGATGAGGGGCAGATCCACAGAAGTGGGGTCTCCATATTTGGAGCCTCAGGCATCCATTTCATAGGCATAATTAGGTACGGACGTCCGTACGTACGTACCTACATACCTAATCCATAGTACTAGGTGATACGTCCTGTACTATGTATCTCACTTCAAGTTCCCTGCTCTCAAGGCGCGCGTTGGTTTTTGTACTTTATGTATGTTTGTTCTTACTTATACTTCATTTACTCTTTGGGGCCAGCTGTATCCATGTTCCATTATTACTGATCCGGAAAAAAAACTCAATTTAAGCATGAACCCGGTCCTGCTTAGTGACTATGACACTGCAATCCCCAATCTCCTGCCTGCCACGGGCCCGTACGTTAGATGATCGATCAGGGTCACATTTTTTTTTTCATCGTATTGTAGGAATTATCGGGATGCCGAGCAATACGGATCTAACCATGCTGAACGTGCGCGACAGTGCCGTCTTCATTGACGTGAATGTTGAGTCTGTCGGGGTTGAAGTCCTTGGTGACCATCATGCCGGGCTGGATGACACGGCACTGTTGCGGCAGGTCTTTCTTACAAAAGTTCTGTAGGGCGTAAAAAAAAATGGCACACATCAGTTCACCTGAGCTGAGAAGTCGGGGGATCGGAATAGTGCAAGTAGACGAACCGTCTCGCTATGCGAGTCTTCAGACACGGTCTTGCCAACTAGCTTGTTGGCCCACTCCTGGGTCTTATCCCCAGAGTTGGAAGTAATACCAGGAACGATGAGAGGCATGTTCGCAGATAGACTGGCTTGTCTGATGATCTTCTTTCTGGTGCAGAGTTCAGTTTGTACGTAGGGAAACGTGACGTGCGAGGAAATAAACAATGGTTAGGATTGAGATTGAAAATTAGGCAGCAATACGAAAGGTCGCGTCTTTATAGGTTTTGGTCCTCGACATGATGACACTCTAGTAGTAAGTAAGTTCCAACCTCTCAGCTTGGCAACCAATATAATGACGTCAGCTTTAGCCTTTATGCCCGCATAATAAAGTACGAGGTAGGTACGAGATTCGTCCGCACGTCGTACCTGCCTAGCACACCGGCATTATTTAAGTACGTTACATAGATCGTGCCTGCCCAGACTTCCCATACATATACCAATTCCGTGCATTTAACTTAGCGTGTGTACAAAAGCAGAAATCCGAACTTCAAAATGGTTCTCATCCGTCACAGTGCGACCAGGAGGAACACGGCCGGTGCGATTTCGTGACCAATCCAGCATGCGTGTCATAGCGTATCATGAGCCAATATAGCGATTCACGAGGATGTCTCCGGTCGGTATCAACGCCCCCGAACCCGTACCCTACCATACCACAAGATGACCTGCATAAAAAAATCCGCAATCCACAATCCGCCGCAACTATGGCATTGATGCCCAGCAAATGCCGCCACGTCGAAGACGCTAAGTCTATGCACCTAAAAGTGCTCGCCACGATATATGTAATTAATACATACATACACGGCGACAAATTACTGCCTCGACGACCACGGTTGCATGTTCTGTGACAACCAAATACATAGCAGTGCGTTTATCGCCCTGGTCGACGTAGTTGTGATTATCTTGCACCACCTCGATATGGAGCTGCGCGAGCTTGCGCGGTAAGAAGGCAACCAAAAAGGCAAACGAGAGAGCATGAGATATGTATGCATCGGTGCGACCAGATTGAGGCCTGGGAGTCGATATCGGCATGACCGAGGATCAATCCAGCTATAATTCATCGTTTAACAGTTGACCTAGAATACCGTCTCTTCCTTCCTTGCTTCACATATCGTCTCCCCAGTCGCATAATAGGTCTGTCACTCAAAATTAGAAACAGATCAATCTCAAGTTGAGCGTGTGTCTAAATCGATTAAAGCGTGGGATGTATTGCAAAGTCTGTCTATCTATTAGTCCCTAACTCCTGTCCTACACTTGTTTGTTCTGTCTCTCGACCCCAGATGTGAATTGATGATTTATCGTGCGGTGGTAGATGCTTCGTATCATTTGACTTCGTTCCCAACCCCCATTTGTCAGTGAAACCTCTTGATCACAGTTCAGGCAGGAAAATCCAACCGCAGCTTCCCATCATCATCATCATCATCATTAGTTTTTAAAATTTCTCTAGTAGAAATATCCCTAATCGTAAGTAGCCCAACAAGAGCCAAACCGGCGAGTCGAGGTATGTACGTGAGGGCATAGGGAATAAAAAGAAAATGACATGAAAAAGGGCGGTAAGGCGGTACAAGATTTACCCCCTTAAAAAGGCCCGACAGACGTGCTGTACGCAGACGGATCGCGGACAGCGATGGCACAGATCTCCCTTGTCACATTCATCTATCCGCCCCATTCCATACGCCCGGATCGAGGAACACCGTGAAAAAAACATGGTTCAAATAAAAACCCTTGTTCTTTTTTTTTGTCCATGAAAGACATTAATTGACATCTCTCATAGGGTTGAGGATGTTGGCGAGGTCTATCGGGGTAGCATGCCGGATTAGATAGGCGTAGAGGCAGACGAGCCTGGCAACTCGCGAGACCAGCTCATGAAGAGGAGCCCAGCGAAAAGTAGGCCACCACATAGAAGGCCAAGTTTGAAGCCTGCAGGGTTGCTGCGACGCACTTCGTTGATCGTCAGTTTGGCATCTGTGGCCATTTGTTGCAGTTTCTCGGCACCAAGCTTGTAGTAAACCAGACCAGCAAGCGCAATTGAGTAGCCAAAGTACTGTTGGAGAGTCACCGGGTCACCGAAGATCACCATCGACGCAACGACAAGTAGAATATCCTTCAGGACACCAGACATGGTTAGAACAACAGCGTTTGTCTTTCCGATCTGTTCACTGATATTAGTATTGTCGTTACTCGAAAGGTAGATGGTAAGAACAGTACATACCAGCAGCACAACGGACACGTTGAGAAGGAAGGCGACAAAGGCGTTGGCAATGAGTGTGATCAAACCAACGTTCAGAATATCGCCCATAGTCATGCGGGGAGCTTCGATCAAAAGGGTAAAGAAACCGTTGATAACCGCACATGCGGGAGCGTAGTCTATACTAAATTAGTGGATCATCATCTCCAAACAGTTCAGACAGTCTAGGGCAGCATGGCTCAAAAGCGTCGATGACCAGTCAAATGGTTTCTGGTCAAAAGAGCCAAAAAGGAAATTTAGAGGAGCGGGGGGTCTCTTACAGTAGACGGAGACCAGGGGATCCATCTTGAATTCGTCAGAGCTCAGTAGGCGCTGAACCATGACAAGTCGCAAGGCCTCGCAGACAATACCGGTAACTTGGACTAAAGTAGGCGTTAGATATTCCCTCCTTTCGGTGTGAAGCAAGCTGTTTCATACTGATGAATCCTAGGCCATCAAACTTGAGCTCGCCGAAAGAGGCGATGGCAACACCAATGACGATGGCAGACACATTGAGCAGCTTGTTCAAGTTCGGGGCGGCCATGCCAAAAGCCCAAGTAGCAAGGAGAGTAGCGACAGCATTCGTGGCCTAGCATGACTAGATTAGATAAGACATGATTTATTGGTGTACACACACATAAGAAACTGACCTTGAGCATTTGAATGAACGACACGCTCAGGTAAAGGTAAGCAAAGTTACCAAAGATCAAGCTCAAACTGAACATGACGCCGATGGGTACAATGGCCTTGCTATTGTGGTTGTCAGCAAAACAAGCCAGGACAGTCAATTGTATGGTGCAAGGTCAAGGCTATTATCTATCATCTACTCACATGTAAGTGTTAGTGGTCATGGGCACCTTGTGGCGCGAATCAAGCGTCGTGCTAAATTTGGCCATCGCCTGTGTCATGAAGGTAGCAAAAACCATATGCCATGTTGTCAAGAACAAGGCTGGGAAATGCTTATGTCAGTGCGTGTACACGAGCAATCATGCTAATGCGGCCTCTGGACGCACAGCGTGAGTGTTACTCACGATAATCTATTCCATCATGTTAGCTAACGTTTAACTTCAACTCATGCCGCCAATGGCAGAACGGATGTGAATTTTGTCGATACAAGGTGTTAAGTAAATAAAAGGGACATACCAAACTTGGCGGTGAAAAGCACCCATTTGTTGAAGAGAATGACACTGGAACTCAGAGCGATCCATAATCTGCCAGCATCGGGATGTCAGTAATTCGCAGCCTCACGATGACAATGCTCTTGATGATGACTGTTCCCTTACGCGATGTACAAAGCCGGGTGGATGTTTCGGGTCGACGGTGCCGAAGCCACGCCTCCGCTCTCGAGCTTACGCTCGTCATTTGCCGGAGCACCCATGGTGAGAGCGAGGGAACCAAATGGAAAATCTGCACGGACTTGTCCAAGGACTACCTATGGAAATTCAATTGAACCGTGCTGCTAATTTGTCCTTCTCGGCGTGGTGTTCCGGTTGCTTGTTGTGAGGATGATGAGAGATGCGGAAGAGGAAAAAGCTTCGAGGGAAACTTTTGGGGGGGGGGATTCCAGGCAAGCTGCGTACTTGATGTGCTGTAAAGAAGGTGGTTGTGCCGATCAGCACTTTGCCCGCGTCGTCCTTGGTTACAAAGTACTAAGTACCTAGTATTCCCTTTGGTACCTTAGGTAGGTACTACGGGCTAGGCTACATGTAGGTACCTGGCTACTTAGGTACCTATCGGGGTACCTAACCCACTCTGGCCTTTGTTTAGTGTGTCTTAGCCAGTTACAAGCACGCTACGGCTACAGCGGTCTGTGGCCTGAATCAGTGCGCTGATCTAGGGAGCTACAGTCCTGCTACAGCACCAACGGAAAACTTTTAATGAACCGGAAATTGGATGGACCCGTTTGGTAGGTCTCTGATTTTTGACGTCAGCCAATAATGCGCCTCAGGCCGATAAGCCCCTTTCCCCACGTGTTGATTGGCATTGCTCCTTTTTTTTTTCCCGTGAGATGCGCGTCGTAAGTACGTACGCTAGGTAGATGCCTAAGAGGTAGATACGTACAAGTACTTACGGAATACATATGTACAGAATATATATATATATATATATTATTATTTTTTTGTTTTATTTATTTATAATTATAATTCATTATTTTTATTTTTTTATTTTTTTCCATACTGATCTGGCCATTTTTCAAGATCAACCACCCTCTTGTACACTGCCCTATGTAGGTACGCTACATACACTACCTAGGTAGGTACCTAAGTACCTAGTGTAGGTATTATGCAGGTAAAATGCCTTCACCATTTCCTAGATGGGAATGCTTTCGGCCTTGCCGTGCTCGGCGGGTCAAAGGGTTCCGTAGATCCAGACTACCTACCTGTATCTACCTACTACCATCGTCCCGACCCGCCGGGCACTGTCCACTTGACCGACCACCGCGCCCGCTAGGGTAAGTATTCTTAGACGGTAACTATGCAGGGGGCGCACAATAATGATTCCTACCTACGGATCCGTACCTACAGCCTACCTACCGGCTTACAGTAGTGTACGAATCCGTAGCGTAGGTAGGTACAGCTTTGCGACACTAACTTCATCTTGTTCTCTCAAAATCTCATCATCGTCCTGTTCTCTAGGTGAATGCCAATAAGTAGGTGCACATATATTCTCAAGCATTCACATGTAGAGCAAACATGACCGTTGGAGGGCATGATCTTTTAAACTACCTAGGTACCAACGATTCCTTTTGCCCGTCCACACATTAATCACAGCAAGTAAAAACATCACAGACGTGGAAGCCCAGCGTATCTACTGTAAGCAGTCTATTATTGACACCTCACTCACAAGCAATAGGCAAGTATTAAAAAGCAGACTCCTAGAAAGATGCAATAAGTACCATAAAGCCCCTGAAAACGAGTGAGAATATCGTAATCTGGCATTCACTCATCAGTACGGATTTGCCTATGTACATTCCTCCTTTGCACACTGATTCTTTTTTCCGGGCAGTCTTACCAAGCCTTCTTTGGTAGCAACAGAGTTGGCTTGTATAGCCCCGTCAACCTACTCAACGTACCTAACCTAGGTAGTTGAACTGACCTATGACACTTCGGTCATATCTTTCATTCATACCTGGCTTCTCGTCACGAACAGCTAAAGTTACATAGAAAGGTTCTATAAGCAGTCGAATGCCTCCGGTCAAGCATACTTTATCTTCAGACGTCACGATGGAATAGTTAGAAAACCCCACAATTAAGTCATCAGTCAGACCAACTGGCCTTTAATTGACTAATACAGTACCAAACTAGGTGCTGAAAGCTGCTGTCTTGTTCAATCAGCGTATTTGCCTCAAAGCACCCAGTCATGGATGTCTCTAACCACTTGATGGAGAAATGCCAATTGCAAATGCTGAAAAAAGAACGCCATCTATTGTACAGTGGAACCGCGGTATGCTCACCCAGCACGCGGTCTAGAGTCCCTCGACAATGATGTGCGTGTTACTCATGATAGCTTACTCTTGTAAGGGAGATTTTGTGTCCGCTTGTGGAGTAAAGGGCATGCTAACAAAATGGTTTCAACGGGATGCTGGACCATGCTACATGACCTGAAAGACGTGGAGCGCCTACGTACTGAATAAAGTAGACGAGTAGAGGATGCCGCTTTTTCTGGCACTATCCACGAGAGAATGGTATACCTGCTCCGACGATTGGGCTTCCAATCTCACCAGGAGCACCAACAGTTCTCGGGAACGATGCGTGCCTAGAACCAGCGCCTTTGTCGAATCGAACTGCGATTCGATCATTCTTGTCCCGACGGATATCAAAGCTGCCACCGCCGTTCTGCGGGTTTCCTTCTGTCTCGCAGATTTCAAGTAGTTCAGTCTCGCGTATCGACTCGGGTGGAGAGGGCGTAATCGAATCCACATGACCTTTGAGAATAGATAGATCGATGTAGCCCGTCGCATCTGCGGCATACTTGTCTAGCTCTTTGCAGGCACGTATAAGCAGTTGACGAACGAAGACTGAACGAGGCGGTGCGGCTCTCGTCACATGAGATGGGACCCCGAATGCCTGGTTAGGCGGCCAAGCTGCATTGTTGGCTACATGACTCAGCCCTGGTGGTGGTTGAAATGACGCTGGAGCACCCCAAGGTGTACCAGAGGAACCAAAACCCGGGTTCATGAAAGCCGAGCTAGGGAATGGGGGTCGAACGCCTGGAGCGGTAGTACCCCCCCGATGAGCTGTATTCGGATGATCTATCAAAGGCTCGTCTGTGTCATCTAACAAGGCACTGCTTCCCAAATGTTTGCTCATATCCTCAATGTCTATAGACATATCCTCTCGGCTCCGTTGCAGGAGAGATAGATTATCAGGCCGGCCGATTGGTGTTGGCTTGCTGATGGACTGAGGGGTTGGGAGAGTCGTATCGAAAGAAGTTGACCCTTGACGGGAATGCGACGATGGTCGGCGGGGAATATTGTCTGGAGATGAGAAACCTTGATGCAAGCTGGGCAGGTGTGAATCTACAGCTGACTGGGAAAATCCCGGGGGCGGCATTTGATATTGCCGACCACTCATAGGAACGCCTAGGCCCGGAGGCGGCGCAGGCAAGCCAGGTTGGCGGAATTGACCAGGTAGAGTTGGGAACATCGACTCATGCATTCGGGCAAAGCTGTGACCCACCGTAGGCATAGACGGCGGGATGGACTGCATTGGCATGGGAGCCATGCCGATATCATAGGGACTCTGTGGAGGACCGACAGGGCTTTTTACGGAGTTAGGGTGAGGTGACATCGACTGAAGCGGGAGCCCAATAGACTGTGTCTTGCCTGGTGGTCCGATCGGGCCTGGACTAGCGTGTAATGGACTAAGAGCATGTGGCGATGCCGTACCGGATCCCGAGTGAGATGCCTGTGAAATCGATCGCGTCACATCTTGAGAGACGGACCGAGGCTTCATCGGCGTCTGAGTCAATGGCAAGGCCGGCGTCGCAACGGGAATTTGTGGGGAAGCATGAGCAAGATTTACTAGAGGCTGCTGTGGGAGAGCAGGTATCGAGACAGGGTGCTGTTTTTTGGCTGGTTGTGCTGGAATAGGAGCGACAAGCGAAGTAGGCTTTGTTGTTTTCTCCTCCTGTTTTATCTTCTCCTTGGCTTCGCGCTCAGCTTTGACCTGGGCCGCTCTCAACTCCTTCTCTCGCTTGTCCTTCTCATGCTTTTCTCGTCGCTCGCGAGTCTCGCGGTCCTTGACCTCGCGGGCCTCTTGTTCTTTCCGACGTTGTTCCTCCTTCAATTTCTTTTCGCGTTCTTTTGCTTCACGAGCTTTTCGTTCTTGTTCAGCCTGCCGCTCCTTCTGCTCGTGTGAGCGGCGCTGTCTCTCTGCCTCTTTTCGTAAACGTTCCTCTTCTTCCGCTTTCTTCTGCGCCTCTTTCTTTTTACGCCTCTCTTCTGCCCTAGCTCGAGCTTCTTCTAGTCGTCTATTTTCCTCCGCCAATCGAGCTTCCTCTTCCGCGGCCTTTTCCGCTTCACGCTTCGCTTTCTCCTCAAGGAGAGCTTGCTTTTTCTGAATAGCCTTTTCTTTACGTTTCTGCGCATCCTTGGCCTTCTTAGCTTTGCGCTGACTCTCCTGGGTTTCTTCTTGCTCAAGTTCCTCCAACAACTTCTCTTGCCGCTCTTTCGCAACTTTTTCCCGATAAGCTGTCAGTACGCGCTGTTCAAACATACGCGCAGCAAATATCTGGAACATGCGACGGCCTTCCTCCATACGTTGCTCTTCCGTCATTTGATCCTGCGTAATAATCAGCACATATATCAAAACCCGATTCCAATTCGTTTTATTTCCTTTACCTCTTCTTCTTCATAGTCTTCCTCCTGGCTTTCGTAGTCTTCCTCTTCCTCTTCCTCTTCTTCATCCTCTTCATCTTCCTGAGGCGGATGGGTGTGAGAGTTTGATGAGTTGCCATTAGCATTGTGACTGAAGCTGCTAGGGTAGTGAGTAGCATCTTCTTCTCGGGCCATCCTACGCTCAGCCAATTGTTCCATCATCTCAATAAACTTCTTGCCATCGTTTTTCAATAGATCATCTGCCACCGTAAGGATGCCGCCTACCAATGTTAGTTGAGTTCGTTTTTAAGTCACAAGGAATGAAGACCGGGCACGGGCGTACCTTTAACAGTTAAACTCTGGCCGAAATTGAAGATATCAGTGGGATACGGGTCTCGCGGGATCTCTTCGGGCTCTTCTTCGTCCTCTTCGTCTTCTAGATCCTCCTCATCGCTATATTCCTCATCTCCGCCCTCGAGCTCGTCCTCGTCATTATCCACGTGTTCTACTATGCGCCCGCGGGATGGATGATGGTTAGAATATCTAGCCGGGATTACACCGGGTGGATGCAGTCCACTCATGGATCCGAACCTTTTGGTAGTGAACATAGGCGGTCCATTAGGGTGACCATGTGGTTGGTTGGCGAATGATTCGAGCTCCTGATAGTAGGCATCATACAGGCCTTCCAACTCCTCCTCGATTGCAGTGCGCTTCCGACCACATACTGAGCAGCTACACGTGTGTTTCTGTTGTTCTTTCATTTTACGCAGAACAGCATCCTTCTCTACCTTGACCAGAGACTTTCGTTCGTCTTCACCTAATCCCAACCAAAATTGTTTGATCCGTTCTCGCTCTTCCGGGCCTGACGTGTTCCATATCTTCTCTCTCGAGATACCAGACGGGCGAACAGTTTCGGCGTCGATAATGGTTTCCTTTTTCGGCTTCTTTTTCTTCTTGGACTTTTTAGACTTCGGCGCTGCACCATTTGTCGACATATGCTGAGGGTCCTGAGTGGAGGCATTCTGATGGCCACAATCACTATCTGTGTCTTCGCCCCAATCATCATCATTGTACTGGTTATTTTCAGGAGGAGCTGGCTCGGTCGATAGGTTAGCACGATGAGTAGGTGATTGCTGGCGATGTGTGGCTTCCGAAGTAGGTAAAGAAGCGCTGATATTTGATAACGGACTGGCGACACCGTCCGTAACAGCATTTTCCTTTTCAGCGGCAGCTTTAGCAGCAGCCTTTGCACGCCGCTTTTGCTTCTTTTTGTTCACCATTATCGGCAAGTGGGGTTCGGAGGCAGTTGGGCCATTGGTCGGTGCACCGCACCGTGAGGACGAAGTCGTAGTCGGCGATGGCTGAGCAGGTGGAGTGGATGCAGAGGACTTAGGTACAGATATATATTTTGTTCCGTCTTTGTTGGTGTATTTAGCCGTGATCTTCGGGGCGGGTGACGCAGTCGTGCTGGCAGCAGACCGCCCGTTATTGTTGTTGGCGGGCATTCCAAGTAAGCAGGAACTGTTATAAGACACAGCGGGCTGGAGTCATGTATGAGAGTGAGGGGTGGATTAGGACAGAGGCCGACCAAGTGAAACGCAATGCGACTTATTGTTTGATGAGGAGCGCAATCAAGATCGGCGGGGAATGTACGTACAAGAACCACCACCACCACAGGAGCGATTGAGAAAAGAGAAAGCCCAGACAAGTCCGCACAGGAGGGGAAAAGGTCCAGTGCCTATGATTTGTTTGGTGCAGATGGGAAAGCTGCGACGATGGCGGGTTCAAGGCCTCTCTTGAGCTGCAGGTGGTAAAAATATACGGCAGTCCGCGGTCGGTTTCGATATGTCGGTCACTATTGAGGGCGGGTCACCGGAGGGAGGGACGGAAGACGAGACAGTGATGAGGCTCCGATGATTGGGGAAGTGAAGCTCAAGGGACAAATATAAGATATCTCTTGTCGCTGTGCTATGCTGTTGTTGACTAAATTGTGTTCATTAATCGGAGGTGTTGTTGCAAAGACGGAACGGCAAAGTAGATAAGACGGTGGTTGTTGATTGGGACCTATTGTTGTTAAGGTACGACATCTTATTATTAAGGTAGGCAGGCACTGTAATTTGCACCTGAAAAGATGTCGGTTCGCAACTGCTAACTACAATCTGAATACACCAGGCTGTTCTACCGAGTACATACGCTAATAAGGCCCCTACCTTGTTCTGTAGCGTACCTAGGTAGGTACCTGTGAGTACGTACTGTACCTCGAGGATAGGTAGAGGTACAGGTATTTGGGTAAATGAGCAGGTACCGGTACTAGGTTAAGCCACGCGTAAATCTACCTTCATGTTTGAGGGTTGTCGGTACATGTACTTGACACTTCGTGCCTTCTGTTGGATAGGTACCTTACCTGCCTGTCTACCTACCTAGCTCAGTACCTTACAGGTACCTACCTTAGGAATTTAGTGTACATGTAGGTTGGGTACCTACATATGTATTGAAATAGGTACATGGGAGTACCTCCCTACCTTGAGTAGGTAGGTAGGTACCTAGGTACACATTTACCTTCTGCCTTTAGGTACAGAAAGTACCGAATACTTACCTTAGTACGGAATAGGTGCCCAGGTGTGTTTAGCTATACGTAGGTAGGTTAGGTAGGTAGTGTAGTCTTCGACTGAGGCACCTACCTTAGGTACCTTCGGTACCCAGATTGAGGTACCTAGCTAACGTACGTTGCTTGGAACTTCGTACGAAGTAGGTACATAATGTGTGTGCGAAGTACCTGCCTAAGTAAGGCATCCAATGTGTACCGGACACACCACGCCACGCCACACTAGGTACGCCACATCATACCAGTTACCTACCTAGGTACATGTAGGTATGGACGTACCCTAGCCTTCTCAGACACGCGTCAGCCTCAAACACATTGTTCAAGTGGCTGACAAAGAAGTCACATGATTTCAAATATCTTGTCAGAGAGTAGGTATTCCGTACACTCTGACCATTGCTTTCATAGTAAGTACTTAGGTAGTGTAGATAGATGAATTCTGCTCATCATGTCTTCTGCGTTTTGTACCTAACTGCTTCATACTACCTTGGACCACTACCTAGTTCTATCCTCGTTGATACATCTCTAATATCTCTAATGTGATGCGACTCATCGTTTGGTTTCTGAATAGACTGGGCACTGAAGATAATTATACTGAAGTAGGTAGGTACCTGGTCCGTAGGTGCGGATCTAACTGAGCAAGTTGTTTACCTGCAGGGTACCTATTCCATACATTAAGAAAAAATTACTCCGTACTTATAAGTACCTACCTACAATCTTTATAACCTCGTGACATGTGACGTAGCTTTTGAGAGTCTGAATCTTAACAAATTACCCCCGAAAAACACCGATAAGGACACTGTTAATAACAAATCGAAGCCGTGAATCCCCGAAGAGTAGGTATCCAAAACATAACACTTACAGCAAAAGTTGTGTTGATTTAGGTAGTGTACCTAGTGTACTATCAAGCGGGCCAGGTCTTGGACGGTATGCCCTCTTGTTCTTGTGGGTGCCAGCAATGCCACTTGTAACGTAACTCCACGGGTTCCGCGTTTTCCCAGCAACATCTGGGTCTCAATGGTCCAAGTCAATGACAAAAAAATGGGACACCTAGGCAGGTAGTGTACAATAATGTACCTAGTAGTCCATAGTCTCGGGCCTGAAATAGTTGTACATATATGTACCTACCTACTTACAGTACGGAGTTTGGTTAGTATGGGTAGGTAGTTAACGTGCCTAGTATCTAGCGTTTTTATTCTACGTAATAGTTAACCTAGGATCTGTTCTGAGATCGGACTGAACTACCTACCGGTACCTGTGTAAAAGCTGTAAACTAAGGTACAAATGGGAGCTCCTACAGATGCCATAAGGCAGGTAGCTTGCAGCAAGGGGCGGGGCTTGCACCCAAGTGCCATGAGTTCATAACCTCTGTTTCTAAGTGAATGTTGCCTACAAAAGTATGGAGTGCAATACACTTCTAGTAGTACGGAATACTTCGCATACATTGTGTACTAGGTACCGACAATTACAATGTGTATTATAGTAGTCCGTAGAGCAAGTCTATTGAACTTCGCACTTGACCATCCACTCCAAGTATATACCAGCCATGACTACAGTTGTGTGCGACAACAACTTTACAAGTTAGAAGGCTTCTGACTACTTCATAGCTGCTGCTGCTGAACTGGGGTTATGGCATATGCTATGTATGTAGGTACCTACCTGTAACTACTAGTATTACATGACGGGCTCCGTGAATACCAAGGTAGGTACTTCTACCTACACTCATTGCTCCTAATGTAGGTAGGTAGGTAGGTACAAGGAACAACTTGTACAATGTGTACCCTCGTTCATGGTACGTGATTTTATATGCACGGCGAGCCCGGCCGTCTGCATACAACCACAACTGATTACCTACCTACGTACGGATTATCCAAGATACATAATAATCCCAATATTATCCTCTCTGAAATTCAAGAGTTCTCCCATTCCTTCTGATATATTAATTTCAAAACATCATCATTATTCCATATTGAAACCTTGTACGTGCTGACCGAGAGTTTGCGACCTGAAACCGAGTTGCGAAGCACAACCCTGCTGCTGTATGTATAAGTACTTGTACCTACAATAGGTACTACCTAGGCAGTAACTGAAATGCCTTGTATAAATGTACCGAGGAACCTCCTGTTTTCCAATGTATCTTCTGTGCTATATTTATTTACGTACGCGACTTATTTAGTGTAGGTAGTTGCTCTTATTTAGGTATTCCTACTATTTTTTTTTATTTCTTTAGGCTCTTTACCTCTCTCTCTCTCTCTCTCTCTCTCTCTCTTCTTTACAGTCTACTACTCCTTGTTAGGTACGGACGTATTAACCTTGGTATCTAACTTAACTCCTGGTAGCGTCGATTCAACTGACCAAGATTCTTAGAAGAGATCTTCCAGTCTTTCCTGTACTTTTGCTCTTTTGTTTGATCTACCTGTTGGCCACCTTCACGTAGGTGCATATTCCGGCCATCAACACTAGGTTTATAGCATTACAAACCAAGACAGCCTAGCTATACTTATACGTAGTGCGTACGAAATACGTCCGTACGTACGTACGTATAGGGATATAAACTACGGACTACCTACCTACCTAGTATTTGTTACATACTTATGCTGACATTTCTTTCTCCACTCCTTACAGTAGTGTAGGTTGCCTTTCTCTTACCTACAATACCTACTACGTCCGTACGGATCTACTGCCTTACGGATTATTGTGTCGGCTACTGCTATTGTTATTCCTCTATCCTACGCGATTTCTTTGTCCCTCTGTCGTCTATCTGTCTGTCTGTCTATTTAATTGCCGTCTGTTTTATCTCTATCTATATATTGTCCGTCTACCTATCAATCTATCTATTTCTTTGTTCGTTCAACTATCCGACTACCTATTGCTGCGCCTCATTTGGCTGTCTATCTACCTAAACCCCGTCCGTGCCCGTTATCACTTGTCTCGTCGGTATCGCCCTATTCCCGAAAGTCATAACAACACTCTCTGATCGACTCAAACCCGCCCAACTACCAGATTGATTGCTAGTCCCGTCTTTCGCTCCTCCTGACGGCTTCGGCTTACGCGAGCCATCACGACACGGTCCAGTGACGCCTCCTCTCCACGATAGGTTAGCCGTCGCCGCCTGACATCCACAATGGCGTCTTCGGCTGCACAGAATGTCATTCGTAGGTACGTGCAATCGGCATACCAGTGCTGATGCCCGACCCTCCTTATTTCGCGATGCTATTGTGCATTTTCTATTTTACGGGCCTGTCGAGTTTGTCCGGAGGAACGATGACACAATGCCGTGTCTTGGGCAATAGAAGATATTGGGGGGGTTGATGGTGATGCTAATCAATGTCACAACAGGAAACTAGTAATCATTGGTGATGGAGCTTGTGGTAAAACATCTCTGTTGAGTGTCTTCACA
Source organism: Xylaria nigripes (assembly GCA_022984845.1). NCBI lineage: Eukaryota > Fungi > Ascomycota > Sordariomycetes > Xylariales > Xylariaceae > Xylaria > Xylaria nigripes. The sequence goes on along the minus strand of JAJJKC010000024.1, from coordinate 469,643 downwards.
CTAGGTTACTTCCCTACTGTGAGTCTCTACTTTTCTTGTCTCTTTATCTCTTTATAGAATTGCTTTGCTGATGCTGACCAACTTAAAGCACTATGTAAGCAAGCCCAACGGATCGCACCTCTATTCGTCGATATCCCTCACACAGGCCGACGAGCGGCCACTAACCACGGAGAATTCCAGATCCCGACTGTTTTCGAGAACTATGTCACAGACTGCAGAGTAGACGGCAAGTCTGTGCAATTAGCGTTATGGGATACCGCGGGCCAGGAGGATTACGAACGATTGCGCCCTCTAGCATATGCCAAAGCCCACGTTCTTCTCATCGGCTTCTCTATCGACACTCCAGATTCTCTGGATAACGTGAAACACAAGGTCAATAATCTTCCCAATCCACTACTACTATACCACCGTCTTAGCCGGCGCTGATGATTCCGACAGTGGATAGAAGAGGCAACAGAGAGATGTCCCGGGGTCCCCATCATCCTGGTGGGGCTCAAGAAGGATCTTCGGGATGACCCTGTCGCGATTGAAGAGATGAGAAAGAAAAGCCTGAAGTTCGTGACAGAGCGACAAGGCGAAGCGGCGGCCCAGGAAATAGGAGCGCGAAAATATCTCGAGTGCTCTAGTTTGAGCGGCGAGGGCGTCGACGATGTTTTCGAAACAGCGACCCGGGCCGCATTGTTGACGTTTGAGAAGGGCGAGCGAGGCGGTTGTTGCGTGATCTTATGAGACTGACCATTTGAAAATTATATGGAAGTGATTCCTAACACAACAAGGCCGACTCGTTTGCGTATCAGGAGAGAAGTCATGGACCTGCTAGAATGCATCATCGAACAGCTGCCTCGGTGCGCTAGGCTCAAAACACCGCAAGAGGAAAAGCTCAGTACCTATCGGTATACCTACTCTCATTACCTACATCTTGTTCGTCGACGATGGGATGATTTCGACTGCTCACCTTATAGCACGGAATCTCGGAACACGCATTAACGAACTGTCCAGTTATTTCTGCATTCTGGGATGCGACTGTATGAACCACGAAAGCTTTGCTCTATCATTTTGATGAAAACCACCACCACCACCACCACCACCACCACCACCATCCAACCATTCATCCATCCATTCATGAACCAAACCAAACCAAACCAAACCACACCACACAACACAACCATCCAACCAACCAACCAACCAACCAACCATTTATAGACAGCGGTAACACTAGGCATCTGGAATTATTTTTGCTGTTTTTGTTGAAATTTTTTATTATTATTTCTCTATTTGATTGATTTCCGTCATCGAAACCGGACAGGAGCTGGTGGAATCAAACCGAGGGAGGGCCGGGGTCGCAAAAATAAAAGGATTCAAGGAGACGGACGGGACGGGACAACAGCTTGCATCGCTACTACCAGTATTTATACTACCTACTTACTACTTACTTACTTACTTACTTACTTACTTACCTACTTACCTACCTACCTTAGGTACTTACCACTTACAACATGCAAAATGACACAGTCGCTCATTGCATCATCCAGCCTTCATCAAATCATTGAAGTCAAGCTGTATTAGGTACCTGTTAAGCCAATTGTGTGGAATTGATCTATCGTAGCAGCGCGATCTGAACGGATGTGGATGTGGATGTGGATCTGTCTTTTACCTACACTACCTACAGGGTCCTCAATAGCGTGCCGTGATCGGCGATACTACCTAGGTTATATATATGAAAGTATCATTCCGGCGTGGCGGAAATTTCAATGGTAGTAATACCATCACAGCCTCGCATCATCTGGCCATTTTTGTTGCGCCAGTTTTAGTTCACTTTGATCAGCGACTCCTCTAATAAATTACACCGGGTTTTTATGCGGACTGCTTAAGAACGAGATTGTATTAAGAACACGAGTCTATTGACGCAGGCGTCGTCCCGGCGCGTTGATTTACATGCGCCATCTATCGGGCGCGGATATGTGCAAAGTAGAGGGAGGGAGGAGCGCGCGACCCTACCGAAGGTCAAGAAAGGCGCATCGAGTACATGAAGCGAAGTCTTTGGTGCCAAATATAGCTTATTCCCTCTAATGTCAATCCTTTATGCAATTCTTTTTGATCCTTTTCTTGTTGCTAATACAATTCCAACGGTCCAATCCGAAACCACCATGTATACACCGTGTATACACCATTTCACCCTCGTCAATAAATGAATAATGTGCCTGGATGAGATGAAGATCGTGTCGTAGCCGGGAGGTAGCAATACTTGGATAATGAGCTGAACTTCAATAGTTCATATCGAAACTTTGCTTCTTTGTAATAGATAATGGAAAGTGATCATCGCTTCCAGTCATGGTTCCAAGCCTGGCGGGGGGGTGTCTCGGTTTGTAGGCGCGCGTACTCGATGGGTATGGCGTTATGACCGTACATGCCGTGCTTCTCCATCGCAACACGATACAGATAGCCTTCAGTACGGAAACCAGGCCCTTTTGTCTTGCGCAATTCCTCGCAAGCATAATACATAGATTGATACATCCTGTTTCATTTTCCTCACGTTAGATCGTTTACGTCTGTTTTATTGCAGGATGAGGGTAGATGCATGTGATTGGTTGTGAAAATGTAGGGGGAACGTGAGCCGACGTGTGAAGCAGCGGGAAGTGTAGGTTTCTCGGGATGAAAGGCTTACCGTTCGAGCTCATGCGCTTGCCTCTCCCGCTCCTTGCGCTGGTAAAGCAGCCATGCACGGTGAATTGTCCAATGCCGAAGTGCGCGGTTGCGGGCGAAACGGAGAGGGGCTGGTACCGCGCGGGGCATAGCTGCCTTAAGACTGAGGATACGTGGATCTGGTCCTTCTTGAGATTTTCCCTTTCCCCTTTTTCGGGGGGTCTTGCTACCCTTCGCCGGGACCACGGATTTTGCCAGAGCACTGGTCACATGGACGGAACGAGACTGGTGCCATTGTGTAGAGATTGAAACTGAAGGGGTATTTTTGGTAATAGTTGTGAAAGATGATATTGCTGACGGTGATCCAACAGATGTCGCGGTTGAGACTGCAGAGGAAACAAAAGACAACGACGAGAGCCTCGCAAAGAGGCTATGAAACAGAGATGTAGACATGATCTGACTTGACAATAACGAATCAGTTGGTAAATAGCGGATTGAGTGTGCTCGTTCAGTTCAGGAGCTCGGCTCTCCGACGTTTCTAACAGTTGTCGATGTGTGAGACCTCGTCCCTTAAGGGTGCCCTAGCTGCTGGTACGGTAAATCCAGCCGGTAACTTATTAGTAAGCTTAGTCGGTTAAGCTTACTCTACTTAGTCTGCGTATCTTTGAAAAGGGGGGCGGGGATGAGCGAGTTGGCTAGTATCGCTGCTATCTGGATGGGGGCGGACGCGTTGCCGTCTGGGACTCGCGGTCGTAGGAGTTCTATTTGTCGCCACAGTAGATTTGGCGGCTCCAATTCTTGGCCCAACCGAGTTGCGGAAGTTACTAAACGGCGGGGGTGGAAAAGTCTCCGTGTTTGGTCTCCACAAAATTGGGAGCGGTCTGCGGATATGCAGATTCAGTAGTAATAGCTGTGGTAGGAAACCCAGCCGCGATATAAACGTGTTGTTGAGGATATGGCGGCGCAATAGTGGTTGCAATGCTGTCAGTCGGGGCCGCAGCCAGAGGGCCCTGTTGATGATATGGCGCCACGGCAGTATTTGCAGGTATTGGGAGGGTCTGCCGGTAAGCAGTTCCAATGGTATTAGTTGTGGTGGTACCAGTCAGAGTCGTGGTGAGAGAATGTTGTTCAAAGGGTGCCACAGCAGTAGTTCAATAGCATTTTTCGCTGTACTGGCGGGCGTAGTTGGCTGCTGAGAAGGCCCGGCGGTATCAGTCGCGGCAGTGACGGCGATGGTATCTGCCAGAGAATTGGCTCCAAAGTTCTAGTGATTGCCAGATAAAGTTTTTCGCACCACGTCACAAAAATTGTTGACTTGGTCCTTCGTGAGGTAGGCTACCGGTCCCGTGCGATTGTAGACGTCTTCCAGCTAATGGAAAATATTAGTTGTGAGCTTCAAAGAGCATTGGCAAGGATTAAGCTGTCCAGGACTGGATAGCGGGGAATAAGTAGGGTGGGTACGCTAGGTAGTGTAGACGGAGAATTGATAATCCTCTCCATCACGATTAGTGGGGATCGGCCAAGTGAAGGCAGGTACCTAGGTACTTCACTACGGAAATTCCATAGTCTAGGTACAGACGTACGTCCGTACCTATTCCGTAATCCATACGGATCTCATACCCTACCGGTAACTTAACCATCTTTGCCTAGAGTTGCACCAGGCATGATGCAGGTCCCCAGGACTGGACCAGGCGACACTGACCAGACATACAATGAAGTGTCCAGGAATTGAATGAAAGCAACGGTAGTGACAGAAGCAAGAAATACTTCACATACCTGGAATTTTTTCCCATTCACTTTACCATCATGGTAGATAAATATGTCCTTGGTGCCTTTTCTAAGCAATGCTTCACTCTGTTCAGCGAGCGTGATATTGCAATAATCCCGTGCTAACTCGGCGGCATTCCGACCCGTGACCTGGGTAAGGAGCTCTTTGCAACGGCGCAAGTAAATGGGTTGGACAAGACGACCTTTGTCCTGCTCTAATTGTCCAATAATCCAGCCCAACTCCCTGAATCGAGATATAGAGTTGGCAATCTGGGTTCTGAGGAACTGGGGATATTTATCAGTAACGTTGCCGTACTTAACGCACCAGATTCTTTGCAAAAGCCTGAGGAACGACGCTTCAACATGACTCCCAGTCGCCCTGAACTCAGTCGCCCACAGATCCTGAACGTCTAGGTGAACTTTAAAGAAAAGGTGGGCTCTCCGCTTCTCATCGTTGGGGTCGTAGCCTAGAGCAGCGATCATCATCCGTATAAAATCGGGAATTACTTTCGTGGCGAGCCGCTCATGCAGCTCATGGGGATGAAACGGGACCACACCTTCGAATTTAACCTCGCAGGTCTCGGCCGCTTCATCAGCCAGTTCCGGCACGTAGAAGAATTCCTCATCGATGCTCCGAGTAGCAGGTTTTCCCTTGACTCGAGCAATAGGATCTCCTGGGTTATGGCCAGCATACCAATCCGTCGTGGGTAATGGGCTACATGCATTCAGAATGCCGAAGTTCGTCTTGAAATGTCTGCGAGGACAGTCCATGCATGTTCTATTGTATCTCAACCCTCCTTTCACGTAGTCATCGAGCTTAGTGAAAATTCGCTCGAGATAATTGTCGGCTTGTGGGTTCTCATTCTTGCGCCTACTCTCCTGGATTGCATTAAGAGCATCATTGGCAGACCGAAAGGCTTCCTCTTCTTCTAACTTTGCTTTTCCAATGATGGTACAATAACGCTCATGCTCAAAGCCTCTCAGAGGTTGAAAAGAATCCCAGTAGTTGTAGGAATGGAGGTATTTGTTCCAGTCTTTGCCGATGGTGGCGCTATCAAGCACATCTCCGGCCAAGGTGAAAATTTCCCCAATGGTCTCATCGGAGATTTTGAATAGTCTCTGACATCTCCGGGCAAGCTTATGAACATGTGTTTTAGGGTTGTTCGGAGTGCCGATAGTATTGGTTGACCAAGCCAGACTCGATCTGCTGTTTTTGGCTGCTGGCTCAGGAGCCATACTGACTGATGACATATTGGCTGAAGGCATATTGACTGATGATATTGTCGCGGAGCATATATAGTGATATAACGCTTCAGTACTGACAGTTTTGAGGATGGATGGTTGGATAAAATGATGCAAGGATTATTACAATAGAAGACTAGAGTGGAAGAGTTGACGAGTTGATTGTAAGATTCATGAAAGGGTTAAAAGTATGATTCGGATGAGAAAAGGAAGTGGAAGAAGTGATGGAGAAGCAAATGATGACTACCTCGGTGTTAAGTAGGATATCTATCTCTGCTGATTGTCGGGCATATTGCAGAGATAAATAAATAAATAAACAAAAGAATGTCGGGGAAAGCAGGAGAACAGAGTTACTGTGTGATGTTGTCGCATCCCGGAAACCTAATGATAGTAAACAGGACAGAACCAACCTCCTGCACAGGTACCTCGGTAGTCTTTAAATTCACGGTACCTTGGTACCCGATTTGCGAGGTTGATGACGGACGGGCATAACATGCTGGGATAAAGAGCATGAGTTGGTGCTATTTAAGATTTACACCCCGAGTCCGAGATTTCAAGGCGCCCCAAGTACACGTGAATAGGGGCATATGCGTAGGTAGGCAGGCAAGGTTATGCTTTTCGGGGCATAATACTTCGGGGATTCCTGGCGAACGCGTATTGCCTATAAGCTCAGGAGTCAGATTTTGTTGTTTCCCAGGCAACGTCTCGTCTCCTAAGGTTTGATTGAACCTGTATCATACTCGATTAATCTGATATGAACGCGTCAAGCCCCAGGTTGATTTATTTCTTTTCCCAAACATCTTCTTCATCAACCACAAGAATAGCACTGCTACACAGAGAACCTGAAGAAAGATAAAACACCATTCACAATACTCTGCTCCTTTAAAAAACAGCCTTAGCACTAGACGTTGTGACATCCTTCAACCAACTATGCCTGACTCAAGGCAAGTGGCCAAATCAGCTGGCTCAGACGAGATAGATGCCGCCAAAGTTCAACAAAGTAACAGCGATTTTGCACTGCAAGCGCAACCGAACGGCGAAAGCACAGTCCAGTCTCCAACATCCCAGTCACAGACCGGCAAGCGAAAGACAGGGAAGCGTAAGGCCAAGAAGCCCAAGATCGACAAACCCAGGTCCAGTGAAGCTGAAGTATGTATTTACATTCATGCCTTGCGTGATTTCGGAGAACTCAAACTAATGCAAGCTTAGAAAAAACCCCACAATATCGCTTCGCTCCTGGAGCCCTTCGAAGGCATTGATGTTGACGATGTCCTCGATGTGATGGGTTTCACCAGAGCAGTACACTGCCCCTTGTAAGGGTGGAAGACAATGGTAGTGGAGGATTAGGTGCTAAAGGCGAAATGCGACGGAAGAATAACATGAAAGAATAATTCAAACATACCATGGGAAGTAGAGCCGCAGAGGGTCTGTTGGGAGAGCGATGAGAGCGAGGCTATTAGTATGTAGTTCGAGGCAGGCAGTTTTCAGACAAGGGTTATACATACAATCTTTTGCTCGTTGCTCAATCCTTTAGTTGAATGATTGAACTGCAGTCTTCCTGTTTACTGTGACTCGCTCTGTCCTTGCTTGGAAGACCGCAGCTTTTTGCCAGGAGTTGTCCATATATTGTTCAACATTGCTGATGTATAAGAACTTGTGAAGTACCAGTACAAAGTACCTTTCATTCAACACTCAGTGGTGCATGGCTGACGGTGCTTGTCCAGTGACAAGAGAACATTAGTACTGCCTACCTACCTAGGTAGGTAAGTACTATTGTACCTACATTAACCTACTTGCCACCGATATATTCATCAACATAACGCGGTTTGCTTCTCCTACCTTCCCACCGTACACTTCCTAACCACCTGCCCCCCCCTTCCTACCTCCCTGTTCTCGTCTCGTCTCCCATCATCAATAGTTTTTTTTTTCTTCTTGTTTATCACACCCACACAAATTCCTCACCATTCCTTTCTGTTCACTTCATCCATCCGATAGCATTAGCACATCTTACCAAAGTCCATAACGAGTTGCTGTCGACAGGATGGTCCCTAAGTGTCAGTTGCTACTCTCGTCTATCAGGAATATATTCTAAGGCACACTTGAGTCCTCGCCGTGTTGGTCAATCGTGCAGCGTTGCCAAAAACTTGCCCGGTCTTTTATCACGATGGATCAACGACGGGTGTTCCATTATTTTCCCAAGCTCCCACCTGAGATTCAGGACATGATCTGGGATGCTTATAGCGCGAGCCAGCCAGTTGTCCAGCATCATTTCCATTACCATAGTAAAACTTCGTCTATCGAAGAACGGCCAAAATATACTTATTCGGCCTACGATCACAGACGTCTAGCTTACCAACCAATAAAACTCCGTGCAAAGGAGGACGAGTTTTCACCAGTCCAGTACGTATCTTCTCGTTTTTGCCGGGCCATTTTCTCCCATATGCAGTATACATCTATTAGATGCGCTCATATACCCTGCGGCTGCCGAAACTATCATTGCATCTAAATCCTAACAACTGATTTTCCACAGCGGCGCTCTTACCCTTCCCTTCTCTTACTTTCCCATGTGGATCTCTCCTCACCAGATGTCATCGTCATCAATTGTTATTGAATCTGAACTCCGAGATCTTGATTCATTGTATATTGCAGTGAATTATGACAAGGATGTATTCAGCTTCCGTGACACATCCAACGTTCGGATGATTTCACACATGCGACTTCTCGTCACCTGTTTCGAGATACCTGTCCGATTTAAATCGTTATCAGCAGCTCCCAGTGGACTCTCAACAGAAAAGGACTATGAGCAGCGGCTTACAGCCATAGTACCATTAAATCCCCCGCACAGGATCTTCTCAGCTTGCCGATTGGCCTTTCATGTGCAGCCTGGCCCGGATTCTGAGAGACATCTCAAATTTGGCAAGTCTGACATTGACATACTACTTTGCTTTAAGAGGCTGAGGGAAATAACCTTTGCGGTTGACGGGGTCGATGCTATCCCAGAGTACATGCGCCATCGAGCAGCCTTACCACCGCTGAATCCAAATCTGTCTCGCGAGGGCCTCGTGACTCTGCTGGAGTTTAACCATGAGTAGGGCCCCTGTATGGTCTGCATAGACAGGAACAAAGCTAACATTGTCCTAGGGAACGCTTCAAGCTATTGAAGGGGCATTTTCCCCGAGTCAAGGTTCGGTATGCCATTGATATGAGCAACCATGCCAATCAATACAGGACAAAATATCCCTAGAGTCCCTATGAGGCCAAGCACAAGGCGATTTCAGGAAGAGGGCCGGATGTGGGGGCCAAATAGATTAGGAAGGTCGCGTGGAGAGTCTTGACCGATCACAGTTTCTCGGCGGCAATTGAATTGGAGGTGTCAGCGATGAACTCCCTTATGTTCGTGGGCACCCGCTGATTCTCTCTGCGTCTTATGGAAAGCGCCGCCTTGATACCCGAATCTTGTGTTTGATTTGTTAGTCAGATCGATGCCAGATTCCCTGTGATTCCAATAATTCCAATAGTTCCTACTAAACCATAATTAAAATTCTGCACTAGATAGCGGTATTCAGTTCCAATTTCCCATACAACACAATAGAATCTTGCCTGATGCCCTACGGACGCCAGTATCGTGACCAAGGTATCATCAAGCCGAGTATCTTCTCCGATCTCTCTCCATCAGATTCTCTGCACCACTCGTGACGCACCGCGCGCCCTGCGACCAGCGCTACATGGTTACAAGTGGCCTGTGTTGGTAAAGATTGCAATTGAAACGCGCTTGGCACGAAAATGCTCTGTGTCCTTCTTGGCCAATCACCGTGGCACTGTCACCGTTATCATTACCTTCCTCCGTTGTCCTCACCTGTCCAAGCTTTCCCCTGAATTGAAACAAATTATCATCGCTGACAAGTCACAAGTGCGTGGGCATCATTATGTAATAGTTATAGAATCCCGCATGAGCACCGAATCGTCGGGGTCAAGATCCCCCGTATTACCTACCTAGCTACAGTTCAAATGGGATATTTTTAGGTCTGTGCTTCGCAACACAAAACGACTTCGCGTTGCCCAAGCAAATCTGATTGTATAACGCTCGGAATTTTGATTGAGGGATATTTGGTCTGTGACATAGAGAGCCGCTGATTAGTATTTATGCTTTGAAGTTCCAACCTACCTAGGTAGATTCTAATAGATCTTCCGTCCTTGCACGTCAGATTCCAACCTTGGTTCCAAAAGCCTCGTCCTAGAGCTACAATCGGCCTTGCATCCCTGGATCACCAACTCCAATTAGCTTGGTTACCTGAGAAACGACCTGTATACCAGTGAGTAGAGCTCATAACCCAAGTAATTTGACTTCGAGAAAGACTCTCCCCAAGACTCTCCCCGTATCTCATCTCATCATATGCCTGTTAGACTGGGCCATTCATCCATCAAGCTCACGTCGTCTAAAGTTCTAAACTCAGCAAGCTAGAACAGGATCGACACCCTTGACGCCTCCAAACAAGAAAGATGCAGCCCGGAGGACAACCCTTCATGGCATACAATGCTCCCTACGCTGCAACGCCTGTTCCCGGATTCGTCAATGTCGAGAAATATCCCATGCAGTCATATTTCCCGCAAGAGCTCTTCTACGAGCTCTGGCAATACGAAAGCAACAACCACCAAGCCAGCACAGCAAACGCTCCATGCAATAACGCAATCCCCCAACACGGCGAGGAGCCCAAATTCCACGTGGTCCACACAACCAAGTACACGCCCTGGGCCTTGATACCGAACGGCGAACAGACCAGAAGCAGTGTTATAGGGCAGTTTAAAACCCTGCGCGAAGGGAACGAGCGCGCGCTGACGGAAGTGTATGAGAAGTACGGGGGTCTCGCACATCTGGTGATGGGTACGCGGCCGGAGGCGAGCTGGATTCGCAAGGCCGTTCCGGACGATTATACTTGGCCTAATACGTGGAAGCTGGAAGATGGGTGCTTAAGGTTTGAGGTGGTGAACAGCAAGTTACATTACACCTTAAAGGCCGAGATCTATGTCGTGAAGGGATAGGTACCACTAATAGATGGTTGCCCGGGCAACTAAGCGTCTAGTTCTTATATGCAGGTACGGACTACGAATGGCTAAATATAAACTGCATGATGTATGATGACGTATCCGTACATACGAAGCGAGAAGCTTGAAATCTACCAGATCAATTTAGGTACGGATCTGTACCGTGTATGCGTTGATTCTCCAAGCTACTACCTACCTACCTTACCTAAGCAACTGGAAGTAATTGCGATGTACCTATATGTAACTTTCCTACTACCTTACCTGCTACAGGTACTTTCACGGTACTTCGGTACCTTTCTCTCAAATGGGAGGTGAACATGACATCATTGTCAACCGGGTGATTGCGCCCCAAGGTATTGACATGTACCTTGTAAATATATTTATATCGACTTTCTTGTGTGCATGCGGTCCGTACAGTTCACGCACCTGGATTTTGTTCAGTCTTGACGCGTGCATTGGTATCGACGATTGGTTGCCCCGCCCGACCCAAACAAATCCCATCGTAAGCTCAATCACCGACGGTTCTAAGTTCTATTGGATATCGAATGCTAATGGTGATTTAGGTCTGCACCCGAGATTCAGGCCGTCACGTTTCGACCCCGGTGCCTGATGTAATTTGCCAGTCAGTGTGCCGAGAAATTCAGGAATGCAATGGAACACATGCTGACGCTTGCTAGTGGACTCACAATACGCGAGGCAAGCCTCGTCCAGGGCTGAGACAAGCCATCAGCACCATCATAGCGGTCATTCTACATTATCTCCCGCGGTAGCACGGAAGCCCTTCATCGCAAGCCCCTCACCTTTCTCCCCGACTTCTGTCATCAGCAGCACGCCTATAGCATCCCTGCATGCCACCGGCGAGATTTCGCGTGATCATGGAATTAAAGGCGGAGTACCCATACGACAACGTAGCAAAGTCATTCCTCAATCATCTCCCCGCATCAACCACGTCAATGGCTTTGATGCGACCCCTTCACAAGTCCAAGGTCCGTCTCGCAACCAGCTTCTACGCCGGGATAAGCTGAATGACGAGGTTTACCCATTCAAGCTCATTCGGCAATTAGACAAAATATCGAGCCAAGATCCTTTTGGCAGGAGCGGAAACCTGGTGTTTGGGGTCATTCACGTCAACATGTCGAAAGAACACGGCCTGACTGTTGAGAACGTTAGTACCTATACCACCGTTCAGGCCGCTAATGAGAGAGTGCTAGATCTCTGGCAACGAAAATACGGTACCGAGATGTTCACACGTGTATCAGTGGGAGCTAGAACCGACGCTATACCCGCAACGCTCGACCACATCAAGAAGCGACACAATGGTCCTGATCACCAGCCCACTGCATCCCAAAATGGACTATCAGGTGGTGTTTCGGTCAACAATAGCCACTGGGTGATCAACAAGCAGTGCCTGTGTTTGAATCACATGAATGGCCGAGAAGAGAGAAAGATTTATGCAGTGAAGGCGTGTGTACGGGATCAGGGGATCCACGTTTAGGGATGTCGCGTTCGCCTATCAATTGGGGAAGCTCGAGGTCCGGGAGAGAATGTGAAGGCCACAGTACTTGTATAGTATTCTGGGTTCATGCATTAAGATGTTTTGCAATGCCCCGGTACAGGCTGTTCCATAGTTGTATTGGTACCTAGGTCATGTCTAACTGATCTACATGGATTTCTGGGATGAAGTTGAACTGAGGGATTCAACCGAGCTTTTACCGATGAGATGCACCTAAGGTACGGACGTACCTAGTGTACCTACCTTAGGTATGGTACGGATCCGTACTTACCTAGCAGGTATCTAATCATTTGGTGGGAGTGTGGCGCAGGCATCTAGGTGGGGGTGCCTTAGGCACCTAACTTAGGTACTCTGGTGTGCTGAGACTCACTACCTACCTACCTAGGTAGGTACCTAGTTAGGTTCCTAGAGATGAGGTCATCCAAGTGGTACCTACAATACCTCGTACTTCCAGTACCAAGTACATGTACCTAACTTACCCAACCCAACTCACCTATTTCTTACTACTAGTACCTACCTCATATTCCAGTACTTGTAAAACTACCTACCTGCTCACACATTTGTTCGTCCTATGATTATTTGCCTGCCTACCTCTAAACTGATATTTCGAAGATGGATAAGCCACTGGGAGGCTCACCCGTAAAAGGTCATTCAAGAAGTAAATCGGCAACGAAAGGTAAGCGCGATGTGTTCAGACTCTGAATTGTCAATTACGACCGCTTAATGCTTGCCTGTTTGCTTGCGATCCGCACGCCTTGTGATAGTCGGCTGCCTTGCCTTGTGCTCGCCCTTGCGTGTCGTGTACATGCTCATTCTGCTTCTGCCTACTATATGATGTGTAGATCATCAAGCCTTTTCACTAAATGGATCGCTTGGATGCCTATGGCGAGTCCCTCAAACAGCGATGCCTCTTACTAACTTCTTTTCCCGTCTGCTAGCTTCCCGGCCGAGGTCATCAACAAGGGGACCCTTAGACGTAGATGAGTATGTCTTCACGTCTAGCCAAGCCAGGTATCATAGGACAAGAAGGACTAAGCAAGCCACAGCGCCCCTCTGGCATCAGCAACTGGCATACCCCAACGTTTTAGTCTTCCCCCAGGCCGAAATGCGAGCCCGCACCCGAGCCGGACGCGGGCCCAGTCTCCTCTCAAGGACATCACACCCCTGTCTGAGACTACAGCGGTGACCAGGGATTTCGGCTTTCTCCAAAAGCCAGAGATTTACCACCAGATCTCCCCGCTCACCCTGCCGCCTCCATTTCGGGATGTGACTAAGCAGCCTCCTGGTGACACCCCAATCTCCTCGCTGCTCTCTCAAGGCCACTTTCGGGCTGCTGCTATCGCCGCTGCACAGGAACTCACCGGCGCGTCATCCATAGTCTTACCCGTGAGGCCAACGGATCACGTGCGCATCTTCGAGCTCCTATATGTCCGGCTGTCGTGTCTTTGCCTCATCGATGCCATACCCCTCGCAGCTCAGGAAGCCAAAGCCCTCGAAGACCTCAACTCAGCCTTCTATATAGACACCGACACCGGTGCACACCTTGTCCCATGGCACCTGCGCACCCTCGCCGTCCGCCTTCAGACGATAGGGTTCGGCGATCCCCGGCGTGCTGTCATGAGCTATTACGAGCTGGCACGTGATGCTCGGACAGGAATCGCACTGGCGCGACAGGCGCACGACCACTCGGCTGCTGAAATGTGGAAGCGCAGGCTAACGGACCTCGGTATCAGAGTGGCAGGTGCGCTTATCGAGATGGACGATTTGGTGGGCGCTTCGGCGCATTTGGCCTCTTTGGCCGAGGCGCAAGGTGGGGGTGGCCGGTTGGCGATTTGTCGAGCACTCCTTTTCTTGCACCTTGGCGATATTGACGCGGCTTTGCGCTGTGTTAGTACTGGGGCTGGTGATGAGATCGGCGGGCGCGTTGTGGATGCCCTTGCTTCTATGGCGGATGGCAAGTATGAGGCCGCCTTGCTGAAGTGGCAAGCCCTACGAGACGAGACGAGTGGCAATGAGGTCGAGGATGAGATGATTGGTGTCAATCTGGCTGTTTGCTTGCTTTACACTGGACGAATGTCTGAGGTGTGTTCACGTTTCTTGTTTAAATCATTCTTTCTAGACTGTTTTGGTGTCGCTCTACTACCCTGAGAATCCACAACATGGACTACACAGATTGAGAGACAGACAGGTATCAGACGCTGATGAGAGATGCAGGGACGAGATCTTCTGGAGGGCCTCGTTGATGCTGGCTTGACTTCCCATACGCTACTATTCAACCTCACGACTATGTACGAGCTCTGCAGTGATCGAGCGAAAATCCTCAAGACGCAACTTGCGGAGCGCGTGGCTAATATGGAGCCCGGGTCCGGACACGGCGCTTGGGAAAAGACTAATGCGGATTTCAAATTGTAGGTCGGCGCCCCCCTCTCGTGACGGAAATGAGATAGGATGTGGCGTGATGGCCGGGTCTTCGATGATTATGAATAGAAATAGAATGTTAGTGAAAGGCTACATATGTTTAGTCAGTAGGTGCCCGATCAAAATGAAGAGGTTGGATCCGTAAATCACGCGTTGTATGTTCATACATGATAACCACGCCAGGAGAGCATGCTCTTATCTGTCAGATTTGCTACAGATGTAAAAGTGAAAAGCGCCATTCTGGTATTCCGAATTCAGGTCATCCATCTATCCAGCGTATGTAGATCTACCAAGTACTCTCTAGTGGTACTGAGCTGATCTTAAAATAATGATATGGGTATCTCTCCAATCGCACTTAATCCCGAAAACCAGCCCGAGACGTAACTTTACCTTAGGTACCTAGTCGTTAAAAGACCTACCTGCCCACCCGATCGATGCTCGCCGTGACATTCTAGCCAGTCGTAATTCGTAATCGTTGCTCAAAACACGCCCTTTGCGATGTGGGATGCGGCGACGTTCGTATATGTGATTCGCAAATCTCGGGAAAGATCTTCCCCCCCTCCTCCCCTCCTCTAAACACACACACACACACACACACACACACACACACACACACACACACACACACACACACATACATACACACACACACACATACATACCCTTGATCGCGGACGCAAGCTCATGCGACGGCAGACGTCTGCGTCGCGCCACGAGCCTTCTGCGCCGCGGCACAACGCCGCTTGTTGTTTTCCTCGGCAGCGTCGGAGACGCCCTGCCAATTGCGCTCAACCCAGACACGCACGGCGGCCTCGTCGAATAAGCCGTCGTCCGTCTTCAGGCTCGGCGGGGCGACGATGCCGGCGAAGCCGGCGTCGTCTTCCAGGATGATCTTCTTCAGCGCGGCGGCGCAGCTCCCGCGCCGCGTCGTGACGACGCCGGCTGGGATCGCGGGCTTGATCACGTCCTTCCAGAAGGTTCTGCGCTGCTCTTTGAGACGCCAGGCGTGGAGCCGCGCTTCGTATGCTGGTTGGCTCCCCGGGAAGTGCGCGAAGGCCTCTTGTCGGACCGTGTCTCGCGTCGGCGCCGCTGTTGGGATGGGGTGTGCGGGGAGGTATTCGTGGAACCATTTTCGGAACATGGGGCGTTTTCGCTCATTCGATTTGTGCTTTGCTTCGCTGCTCGTATCGGCTTTGCCGGTGGTGTTCTCGTGCGGGTGGAGCAGGCGACATTTGGCCATGTATTCGAAGAGGGCCTCGTCCGAGTCAAAGCATTGTGCTAAGGACCTGTCGTCCAAGCCTAGGAAACTCGTGATCTGGCGCTGGTCCGTGGATAGAAGAACCCTGGCTTGCTTCTTGTCGAGGCCCTCGATCTCGGGGATCCGGATGTGAAGACCCACTTCGTCTATGGTGAGCCCGGCTGGTCGGATCATGGACCCGATTATCACCCACAAATCTCCGTGCGCGTGCCGGAACAGTAGCCATTGGAGTTGCTCGAGTGTCTTGCAGATGTGGACGTCGACTTGGATGCATTGTGTGCACCCTGACTTGAGATCATCTGCGGCGTTCTCATCCTGGGGTCGAACCGCGCCGTGCGGAAAGTCGCTGGGCCACGGGACCGCGAGTGCGATTTGGTGGTCGCAATTGCTCTTCGACTTGATGGCGCCAAGAGCGTCGCGGATTGCCTGATAGGGAGACTCGGCGTCGCCCAAGAGGGGTAGGGCGTCTTTCCGCTCTAATGCAACCAAGATATCGACTGCAGTGACCGATATTTAGCAACTCCTCTCTTCTAGGCAGTGCAGGCCAACTCTTAAGAAAAGATCTAGGTAGTGTAGCGGTTTGTAGGGCTCCAATGAGATTAGATCTACCTAGGTACTTCGTACTTACCGTCTCCGAAGCTAGACTTGGCTGGCCCCTCAATGGGAGTCTCGACAACCTTGAAAAGCTGCCGCAGCCTTGCTTGGCACCGGTCGCGCATGGCGCTATACACCTCTGGTTTCATCCGGGGCGTGACCACACCGTCGGTAGTCATGAATGTTGAACCGCCCATCTTATTGGAAACCCTGAAGCAAGCCCCGTATTGTTTGAGCAAATCCGCGGATTTCGGTATAGGAAGTTTGCGGTAGGTACCTCAAGAAGCTGGGACAGTGATTTAAAATCTCTCGGAGGGTGTTTAGTTGAGTGGACTCTGGTGCTGAGCTGGT
Source organism: Xylaria nigripes (assembly GCA_022984845.1). Classification (NCBI taxonomy): domain Eukaryota; kingdom Fungi; phylum Ascomycota; class Sordariomycetes; order Xylariales; family Xylariaceae; genus Xylaria; species Xylaria nigripes. Next base: position 452,814 of record JAJJKC010000024.1, on the reverse strand, counting down.
AGGTAGTCCGTACAACTAGGTAGGTAACTACTTGACATGCTTTCATGCATGGCGGTATCAAGTTAGAACTCACAAGCCGAGTAATAGTCGGAAAACATGATTTGGAACTGATAAGGGATTTCACAAGGCATGATTATTATGTATTGATAGTGTGTGCTACCGCTCCTGTTTGCAGACGGGGAATGCATCCCGTTTGATACTACCTACTCCAGCGGCCGCCCGCCATGTAGTGTTTGTTGCGGCACGCCGTGTTTGACGCTGAAACGGGTGGTTCACAATGAAAGACTGAACGAGAAAGGTAATGAGTAAAGTAAAGTACCTAAAATATGTAAACCGCTCCGGTGGAGCGTTTTGTACTGTCCGTAGAATAGCCGGACCAGTCAGGCCGCTCGGATGGCAGAATGACTCCGCAAATATCCCCGTCCGACCAACAAAAGGATATTTTTCGAGAGTTTGAGCGTGGGTAGGTAGGTAATACTTCGTAGGTAAAGTCCTTCAGACAGGTAGGTAGCTACCTAGAACGTAGTAGTAATGAGGATACGTATTCCGTACACAAAGAGAGAGAGAGAGAGAGCCTACCTACTTACCCACATTCCATAGTTATCGTCACTCTCTTCGCCGGAGATAGGTAGGTATGTTGTCAGTCGCAAAAGTTTTAACGCTTTGCCTCTATCATCCATAGGTTACAGGGGCAGATCAGTGATCGTCACCAATCGAGTGACGTGCTCTGGACCAACTGCATTGGGACGAATGCGAAACTGCGCGGTTACATTGACTGCCGAAGGAGATGGAATGCTCCAGGTGTGGTTTACAATTCATTGGTCCGGCCTACATACACTAGGTCGGCCAGGTAATAGGCAATGTACACTACCTACGGATCCGTACTTATGTTAGTAATAAGTAGGGGAAAATGCCTGTCCAGTGTCAAACTTTGTGAATACCTAGATACCTACGTCCGTACTTACAGGGAAACGAGAGTGGGCAGCAGGCGTTGATACCTAAACCAAATTCTACCTTAGCCGCTTCGTGCACTCAGGTAAGGAAGTATTGAGCAGGTAAGTAGGGAGGAATCTGCCTAAGTTCAGCTTCCCAAGGCGATCGCTACGTAGAGTGGCAAAACTTCCGAGAAATTTAGTTCAGATGGTCTGACAACTGGGGAACCTGTTCATCGGGAGGAACTGAAGGAGAGGAGTTCGCAACCATTGCCTTTAAGCATAGGTACGTCCGCAGATAGGATCAAAGCCCGTGGGTACTTTGTACCTATGTAGGTACATGTCTGCTGGTAGGTAAACGCTCGATTCACGATACGATGCAGTCGCGTTATTGGCGGATCATCTTGTACCTATTGTAATAAATATAACTTTAGGTACGGATCCGTAGCTGACAAGCATATCAATTTAGGTATCTCAAATGATTTTCGCTGGTTGTCTCAGAAAAAAAAAAGCATAAAAATAGAAATAAATTACTACGAAGTACCTACGAAGTACAAATGTATGTAAGGCACGACTGTGGCGATGAGGCTAGGCTTTGCCGTGACGGTTTGTATGACTAAGCTATGTGGCTTATGTATAATGAAATATATGTACGGACGTATGTAGAGGAATAAAACGGAATAACTTCGTACAAAATGATAAATTTGGAACAGAAGCACGATACCGTACAGTGTACCTAGACCAAGTCCAAACACACGCCCTTGTTGGCTGGCTCACGACATAATGCACATACGAAGTACGGAGACCGAGTCCGTTCATATGGAGAGCTGAATTGTTAATGTGTACAGATCCGTAATAGTACCTACCTGCTATCTGGCATTGAGTGTGTGTAAATACGTCCGTAGGTTAGGTACTTCATACCTAGTGTAGGTAGTGCAGGTAGTGCAGGTACCGGTAGTGTAAGTAAGTAAGTAGGGAGGTCGGACTGCCATACATAGTAAGCATGTGGCGCTCAGTCATTGAAAGACTCTTCCAGAATAGGTAGTACCTTAGATAGGTATTCCTTACCAAACCTACGGACGTACACGAGGTGAGTTAGGCCCTTCAAGTTGTCAGTAAATTAGGTCGGTATTCAGACATTTTGGAGGATAAGGTACCTTAGGTAGGTACCTACCTACCTTGACAGTGTTATGTACTGTACGGATCCTTACTGGGTACCCAGGTACCTTATGTAACTGATTAGGTACCTCCAGGTACCTACACTACACTACACCACGGCACAGCACCCACCTGCCTACCTAGGTAGGTAGGTAGATACAGGTAGGTAGGTAGTACCTCCCGTCGGCATGTACCTAGGTAGGTACCATCCAACTCAGCATGCAGAGAAACCCTTCTAGAAGAAGCCGGCTAAAACCCTACCTACCTAATAAGCAAATCACCATGTGTTGCCAATGCATTCTCAACTCCCGCTAGGTACGGATCCGTACGTAATCCGTAGTGTAGCTCATACGTCCGTACTGTTAGGTAGGTAGGTACCTACGTACCTACCTAAGTCCATAGGTACCTAACCAGCGTTCCTAAGGTTCGTTCACTACCGTACCTAATCCGTACCTTACCCTACCTAGGTAGTGTAGGTAGGTACAGCATGGTACTTTGTAGTAGGTACCTACCTAAGGTACCTGACTGACCTACCGTCACCTCTCAGAGTTCCTTGCATTAGGTACCTACCCTAGTACCTACTAGGTATCTACTTGAATGATTGCTGGGTGGAAATCGCATAACCAATATAAGTACGGACGTACTACTAGTACCTTAGGTAGTAGCTGTACAAACCACCGTACCTAAAAGTACTTCAAAATGTACTTATAGGTACCTAAAGTATCATAGGTATATTTAGTACTAGGCAGACGGACGTACCTAAGGTACCTAAGGTAGTATAAATACCTAGGCAGACAGGCTCAGTCTGCCTCGCCGATAGGTACAACTACTTAGTAATTACCTACCTATCTAAATTATGGACGTACGTAGACTTCTTTGAGCCTACTACACTGTCTCTATTCCATGCGCAGTCACATGATCACTGACTGATGTGATCGTACCGAGCACTAATGAAGTGTACCTAGGTAGGTAGTGCTCTTCGTGACTTGGCAAGTTTTGCTCTTAGGACACTCGCCATTCACAATAATATGTATGTAATGCCAGGAGAGCGATAAGACTCGACTTGGGACCGGGACTACTTAAACAAGGATGCCCATTGCATCACAATAAGTACCTCATATCTACCTACCTAGGTAGTAATATACACTACGAAGTACGTACGTACCTAACATACGGACGTACTTAAGTTGGCACTTCCACGGATCCATACTGTAATACTACCTACCTAAGAAAAAGTCAGCTGGGATGGGGCGGCAGTCGGAACTTGATCATTATGTTACGCCGCTTCGGAGCCGACAGCAAAATACCTAGCCACCTTACCAACTTGGCATCGTGACTTTGTACGGAATAGTGTACCTAGGTAGTCCGTAGCTTTTAGGCCGTTGGCAATTGGGTAGGTAGTAAGTAGGTTAGGTAGTCCGTACTTAGTACGAGGTACTTTTATAGTATGTACCTACTTGATGCGATTAGTCGTAGTAGTAGTACCCTATATACACTTTGCACAACTCCTGCACAAGTTCTCGCAAGTCTGCACTATGTGTGTGGTAATAATAATAATAACTTGTCGGTCACATCGGCAAACCATCTGTGAGGTACTTACCTACCTACTTGTTCGCTTTTTATCAGCCTTTGCATCGGACAAAATGCCTCACTGAACTGCCTACCTGGTACCAATCCAAGTAAGTCCCCGAAGTACCTGCCCTATACAACGTGGTGGATGTAGTACATACCTAGGTAGCCAGCTATGATAGCGCGTGTGCCAGCCAGGCATGCCGGTTTCCAGGAGGGTATGGAGTTACCTAGGTAGTTGTTAAGATACCCGATCCAGCGGTCTGTCCGGAGGTCGTACCGAAACACTCCCGTGCTTCCTCAACGCGATATTATCTAGTCGTGAGTGAACTATAAATCGCGCTTCCCTCTGCCCTCCCTTTTCCCTCTCCTCTTCTCTCATCACCTAATCCTGTACCTACTACTAGTAGTAATCTTGTTTCGATTCATAAACTACCTATTCATCAAGCAACACTTGTCCTAGGTATTCCACCTACCCAACTACCTACCTACCTACCTACCTACCTGCTTCCTTAGTTATCAACCTATACAACCGTCGACAACATCGAGCCTGCTTTCACGCAACCGTACTACTCAAAATGCCGAACAACAAGAACCTTGAAGAAGTTCTCGCTACGAGCTCCATCACCTTCCAAATCAAGACCGGTGGTGGTAAATGGAAAGCTCAACTCCACTCCAACAGAGCCGCATAGTGAGTTTCCTCCTTTGTGATTTATTTATTTATATGTTTATTATTCATTTATTCATTTTTTTTTTTTTCCTTTTTGGTGTTCTTTTTGATAATTGGCGATTCCATACTATACCTATTTCACCAGATCGTCGGCCCACGAGAAATAAAATATTATACGTAAAAATAAAAAAGTCTAACTAGTTCCTACAGTGAGCGCACCAAGACCACAAAGGAGACAACAGAAGAACCCGAAACAGTTCCCGGCATCGTTCGCAAGGACTCCGGCCTCTCATCGTCATCGACCGCCTCATCGTCTTCCTCCAGCTCGCACTGAAGAAAAAATGCTGTGTCCCTGCTTGCCCCCTTTGTCTCTCTGTCCTGCCAGCCTTAGTGAGCTTCAGCCAAATTCTTGGGTTTTCTTCCTAGCCAATAGAACTTCTGGCTAGGTCGGCCCCAGTTCCGCTTGCTAAGCCCTTACGCCGCATATGCCGTGCAACCCGAAACGGCCGCTTTAATGCTACCCTAAAAGTAGAACCTAACCTACAATCGCAACGAGGAATGGATCGCGCATCCAGGCGTCACCACCCATCTGGGCTAGATTGGGTGCTTCAATTACCCAATTCAGCAGCGTATCTCCGACATTGGCTAATAGGTTCCTACTTATTATGAGGTTGGGCGAAGGGGAGGCGGGGTTATCAGTCGCATTTTTTCTTCCCTTTCTTTTCTTCTTTTCTTCTTTTCTTCTTTTTTCCTCGTTTCGCCTTGATGCATTTACAGTGGAGTTTTGCGCGGGAAACGGATGAAATATCATTTGCGGTTCGGATGAATTTTTTTTTCTTTTTTTGGAAGGCAAGAGAACGCGACACAATCCCCAACATGAGGCGTGAAAACGACACGATTGAAGTTGTAAACGGGGACTACGGAATACTACTACTATTATGATTATTATATCATGGGCCTGTTGTACAGCAATGAAGAAGGTTGTTGTTCCATGAGAATCTACTACTACTACTACTACTACTCTTTTTTTTTGTCGCTAGGTAGAGAGCAACGAACACGAACATGGCTTCTCTCCCCCCCTACGATTCTACTATTCCTTATGTCTCATCTCGGCTTTCACTTTTCACTGCAATTGTCGTAGTCAGATCCGAAACAATCCCAACAAGTGCAATTGACCGGTTTCCAAGCGGATGGGTTTAAGTGCTTTAATAGCGCACGAGAACGACCGGAAGTCCATTTCCCTTTCCCCTCCCTGAAGCCTTCGTTTGTGACCCAACCGGTGAGTCTTCCGGCCTCTCCACCTCTGATTCATGCTTAAATTATCTTACAGGTCCCCGAGACATGATAAAAGCGCTTCCCTTGGTATACAATTGTTTCGGTCCCTCTTTTTTTTTCTTGGTTTGCGCCTGGGTCAAAAAACCCGTGTTCCCTCTACCTACTCGTTCGATCTGGTAGGTATCTACACTATTAATTGATTCACAGGATTTGAGGTTATTTCATCTTACGCGCAAGGACGACGACGACAACGACAACAACAGCAACAGCAACAGCAACAGTCACGTACGTGATGCTTTCCCTTTTCTGAACTGCTTCGCATGCCAAGTTGTCAGCTTTCCCCCCGTGCGCGAATCGGGTGCGTCCGCGAACGGTAACCCCTGAACTTATGGCAACGTCAGAAGGCCACCTACTGTTGCTTTGAATCAAAAGCTTGCCTGCACTACCTACACCTGGGCAAGCGACTGGGTTTTACCATGTTTCGTGGCGACGCGGCGGGAGTCGAGGACCTGCTTACATACCTACGTACAGCCACGTCAGGAGAGACTCGTCAACGCCGAGATTTCGCCGCGTATTAATTACCAGATGAGGGACCCGCCATCTTAAGTCGCCCATGCCCCTTTGCTTAGAAATCAACTCTCTTCAAGCCCTGCCCAGAGACGACTGCGCAGGAAAAGGCGGCGCTGGCCGCCACATCCAGTATGCGATTTCAACTCGATGCCAGCAATGTCCGGGCTGTACGGGCCGTTTCGTGATCTCAGCGCAGTTTGAGCCGTGTTGCGGGTACTCACTGCGCTAGGTACCTACTTAAGTAGATGAGGAGGCATACGCGTAAAGACCGCCGAAGCACCGGCCGGAAGCGATCGGCTTCACTAGTGGCTAAGTTCCCATCCTGACGCTAGGTTCATACGTATACGTCTAGGTTACCTACCCACCTCCCAATCTGCCATCCATACTTAGATTAGGTAGGTACTGGAGGTATACGCTAGCCATACCTACCTGAGTCTGAATGTGACCTGTGAATGTGGCCACTGGTGGATTATTCTTTCGATCCCGGCATAGGTATACTTACTTACTGTAGTCCGTATGAGACTATCGTTCGTGTAGGCGAGCTTGTTGTTAGGTATCTCATCTCCTGTGGCTGGTCAGGTACCTATTCGGCGCGCCTCATGCGTGGCTTTGCGAGATGCCATGCAGATTGCATGGTGATGAAGGCAGACCCCCTGACATGGAAGTCGTGTAGGTAGGATCCCCTCTCCCCCCTCTCCCTTCGACTTCACAAAGGAAACACCGATGTGGCTTCGGGCGCAAGACCTTTTATAGGTAGTATGAAAACACACAGTAAGCGCTCCAAAGGCCCGGGCGGACGAATCGGAAAGGCCATACTTATAGTCGATATTCCAGGCCTATCGGCGATATCAGCGCGGCTGACAGCCATGCTTACTTACAGTAGTACGTATGTGCCTTATTGCCTTGTCGATTGAGCTCCATGGCATGCACGGACATAGTTGTAGTTGTACACGTTTGCGATGACGAGTTGCGCTGTCCATTTGCTTTGTTGGACGTCTTGGTTGAGGCGCATCTTGAGCGTTGATATAGTACTAGGTAACCTACCTACTTAGTACCTACATATGTTAGATGGCTTTCGCCTCACAAGTAGGTAAGATGAATCTGGTTTATTTTAAAGCGCCGGTATGAACTGTATTTGGTATCTATTTACGGACCGTAAATCGCCCCTTAACGTACCTAGCTACGTAGCTAGCTACGGACTACCTAACTACCTACACTACCAGGTACTTACATGATCTGCCTGTACGTTCGTAGGACGGACATAATTAGGTACCTACACAAGTTCAACGCCCAACCCGGCGATAATCCCTGCAATGAGAAAGTGACGGCGTTGACTGGCCCGGCTATTTGACGGACAGAATCAACGCTCCATGAGTGGAGCGTCAGAATAATGAACCATCTCCCTACTCTCCTACTCTTGGAGCTGCCATCCCCGTGCTGCGTAGCTGTGGGGAAGTATGAGGACGAGAGTAAGCGGAGTAGGATTGAGAATAAAAAATACATACCGTACCGTCCGTCCGTAGTAGGTAGCACTTGTACATACCTACCTACTACTACTTACTTGATGTTATGCAGGTACGAAATATTCCGTACGTACCCCAGCTTGGGCTCGATCCGGCTGGCGATGTCTTGACCCTTGACGGCCTTGATGAAGTATGTTACCTACTTACATACCTACCTAGTGTACTTCCTACTTGGTACATCTGTAGCACTACCATCAGGTACCTACCTACCGTTCTGTGAGTCGTTATCCTACCTAGGTCTACCTTACCTACACAATACTAGGTTAGCTACGGATCCGTACGTACGTACTATTTGAAGGGTTTAAACCCGATCTGTACCTTGCTGGACGGACGTATGTATGTAGGTAGGTATCTGACCTCAATTACATCATGCCTACAACTTGTGCGGATTAAAATCGGGCGAGTACCAAGTTCAGCGATCAAACGATTATTTCCATTGTTGACGACTACCTACCAGAGGTAATACGTAGATTGTAATATGCTGCTGTATCTGTGTGCATAGAGGTAGTTATTATTACTACTTTACGCTGGGTAGATGCAGAAAATACAAGCGGCGAGTCGGGGACCGGATCTCCAACAAACGAGCCTCTTCTTCCCTCTGACATCAGTTGTAACCAACCGATAATCTGGCCCATAATAATTATAATACCAAGCACCCCCTCTCTCCATCTTTCTTAGGTACAAACCCCCCCATCCAATCTGCCTACACTACGGATCCGTACTATTAGGCTGGTAGCCTCATTCGCTCCCTCTCTCTCCCTCCCTCTCTCTCTACGCATCATCTTTCCTATGTACACTCTCGGTTTTCATCATAGTCAACAACAGCTCTAGAATAGAGCATCTATTTTACTCCAATTGAATTGCCACTCGGCATTTCCCTTCAGGAAAATGCCCGTTCCAATAGTGGCGAAAGGTGAGTCGCCATACATATTCATCGCCATCCCATCCGTCTGCAATAAATCGAGATTACTTACTTCCCTTCGCCCACGTTGACCGTCGCTTACCAATCAATATTATCGGCCTGGTTGCCAAAAGGCTGAAGCAGAGCCTGTGCCTTTCATTCTCTGCTGCGTTACATGCACGCCTCACACCACACATCTACTCTCATGCTCTTCACTTCATGTCGCGTCATTTAACCCATTTTACTCCTTTTCTTCTCTTCAGATCCAAGCCTTGTAGTCACATCACTGCTAGTCACTGCCTACAACAATCTACACCTAACATTTTCTATCGTCACCCTTGCCTACTATGCCATATATTAAATATGTACTTCTCCCAGCAGTGGGTGTTATCGCCGTCTCGGTCGGCGTTGCGGTCGCTATAGCTCTCTACGAATCACCCGAGCTACAAAATATCGCCACCGATCTCCGACGTCGAATCGCCATCGCCCTCCACACCTTTGGCGACAGTATCGGCCCTCAAGAGCGAGATACCCTGTTGAACCATCCCGAAGATGCTGAAGGCTTCCTAGAGTCGCGTGGCTTGGGTGCTGGGAGCGTGCCGGGTGTTGAAGCCGATGCCGAGAGTCTCCGACGCCAACGAGAAGAGTTGCTCTACTGGAATGCCGTGCGTGAGTCTAAGAAGGGAAGGGATGGCGAGAATGAGAAAAGACATCGTCCCCGGGCTTCGACAGCCGCTTCGAGCTTTGAGGATTTCTTACAAAAAGACGAGACTGCCGAGAAGGGAACGTTGATCTTCCAAACCGGCCATGATATTCAGAACCGCGAGGGGTTGGTTCGACGTCGTGTCGGTCTCAACGCGTCTTGTTATACCGACCCGTTTGCTGATGAGAATGGAATCGAGGATGATATTGCCTTTGAAAACAGCCTGATGAACCCCGAAGAAGATGAAATGTCCGACATCTATAGTGCAACTGATATCGGTGCTGATCAACAGCCACCAACCACCTCCGCCAACCCCCTTCCCCAGGATCACATGCCGCTATCTTTGTCTCAAACTACCGTTGGGCCTTCGGAACGCGAACTCAGTGATGATGAATACATGACAGCGGGCCAGCAGTCTCAAGACAGCGATGCATTCAGCTCTATTAAGGCTTGGGCGCAAGGAACATCGCATCACTCCAGCTTCTATTCTCCACGGCCGGTCTCCCCGGTCTCCACATCAGATGCCGAATTTATCACAGACGGAGAGCTCACACCCACGGATTCCGCTTCCCTCGCAGATATCACAGACAACCCCGCTTCCATCAAGTCCTACGATGCTTTGAGCGATGATGAGGGCATGTTGACGCCCGCGAGCTGGACGGAGGTGGGGAGCGTGATTAGTGAGAACGAGAATGAGAGCGGGCCAGCGCGTGCCTGATCTCCATTTGCCCCTTTTTTTCAGCCTTGAATTGTTTGTCAATTTCCATATGCATGGTGTAGAGTTGTTTATGTTTTTTTTTATCTTATTGGAGGAGGCTCATTTGGCCAGGCGTTGGTGGATAAATAAGGGTCGGTCGGAATATCACAGCCGGGTACATGTGAATAAGGATACCTACCATAGGATGGTCACGCAATAATTCTATCGAAACACTCATGTGACGCGTTCTCCGTGACGAGTCCATACTTGCCTCTTTCGGCTGTCTATACGTACCTAATCTTGACGGGCTTGCTTGGAGGCCGTCATAGTAGCAGGAATAGTTTGGAAACCACGGTGAAGAGAAGACGAGAGTCGAAAAAGTTCAGCGACTTTTCAATATGTTTACCAATCGTGAAGATGGGGGGACGAGGGGGAGTGTCGATGGATTTACACACTTCGAGCTGCCTGAATTTAACCTGTCTCGTCTTGACCTTGATCTACTCTACCTACCTAGGTAGGTAGGTAGGTAGGTAGGTAGTGTAATGTAGTGTACATGACGAGCTGGGTTTCAGCCGACTTGGTTTGCGCATTCATCTTATTGGCCCGTTGTATAGGTCGTTATTTATAGCTTGGGTATATACATGTATATATAGATTAGGTAGATATCATGGGGGGTTGGGAGGACGGGCTACCAAGGGTTACCCTAGGGACCTCTGTCCATGTTATGTAGTAGTGTACGGATCCGTTCGCAAGGCCGTAGGTTAGGTAGGTATGTATGTGGGTGGTGTAGGGTAGGAAGTTACAATTCCTACCTGGGCGCTACGGCATGTCGGGATGCGAAGCGTGGACTTGGCGGTTCCGAGGTTGTGGGTGGTGGGTTTGCTTATCCAAGTAGGTGCTGTGCTGTGTGTATGATGCTGTTTTGCCGGGGTTGCGTTCGTACTTTTGTGTGTGTGTGTGTGTGCTTAGTTACCGGTGCTGTGATTAGTCGTGCTTATGATCCCGGGGTTCTGGATTACCTGTGTACTACTACCTGCTTTCTTTCTTAGAGGTTCTGTAGGTAGGTAGGTAGGTAGGTAGGTGCATGTGGCGTTGCAGGCCGCGCTATCTGCATTGGTTGTTGTGGGAATAGGTAGCCTGCGTTGTGAGAATTGTGCAATGCGATGATATTGGTTTGGATTGTGGCGTCTTGTGTTAGAGCGGAGCGAAATGGTGTGTTTTTGTTCTAGGTAGGGGGCTTCTCGCCGACTGGTTGTGTATTACTATTTGAGACGGTGCTGGAACCATGTTGAGTTGGGATCAAGTAAGGTCTTCAGCATGCGACAACCTCTCCTACGTACTGTCATATCCTGGTTTCGTATTCGCCCCCTTGTGCCGACGACGGGATAAGCCATCTACCCGAAAGATATCCGCTCTATCTCATGTCATAAGCGGAAGGCCCATGGTTATCCTAAACATCCCCTGCATCCTTTAGGATCCCAATGTGCAGCACGAATCCGCGATTCGCACGCAACTCCTTAGATAGGACCTCGTCTGGCAGGCGCCAGACGCGAAACTGTCTGCTGAACTCTTCGATCCAGCCTTCGAAGATCTCCGGGTCTCGTAGCTGCTGCGCAACGAGGCAGATGGCTGGTCTTGAGGCCTCGTCACTCTTCGCGTCGGTTGTGTCATCGCGCCTCCGCAGACGGCAGGCGTCTGCACAGGTCTGCACAAGAGGTTTTATGAGCGTTTCGTTGTATATACAGTCGCAGGCGACGACAACGTCGAAGCTGGCGACCCTGGGTGATCCCGTGAGGGAACTTGTCACTTCGCTTTAAGGACTCAGGGGTTAGTGAGTCTAGACGCAATACCGATAGCAGTGAAAAGCGAAAATTTGCACGCGAATAGGGGGGGCATATGCTATGTTAGGGGCAAACATAGCCGAACCGGGGAATAAGAACGACGTACTCGAGTTCCCAGTCCAACGCTTTGAAGCATAGGTTGGCTGGATTAGATGTGGGCGACGGCCTGCTCTTGCGTTTCTGAGAAGATGGCTTCTGCTGGGAGACAAAATTTTCTTCTAGATTCTTCTCAACAAGTCGTGCTACGTATGTTTGGTCCGTAAGAACATATTGCGATACGAGAGGAGACAGAGCTAGTCCGACGAGGCCGGAGATGCCACATCCTAGTTCAAGGACGTAACTTGAGGATGTGAGGGTCCTCGTTGTCCATAGCAAGCTGTCAGGTGAACTGAGCCACGAAGCCACTAATGGAGTAATTTTCCACTGCACCAGTCTTTTTGGATTAGCGAAAGGAAACACATAAATGCCCAGTCGACTCATGCAGTTCTGGCAATAATGGAAGCACCACCACATAAGGACACTGGAAGAATAAAGACTCACAACAACAGCACCGGTAGTACTACCGGGGCGGTTTAAGATGGTTGGGGATTGGTGAATGGTATAATCTCTACCGGCGATGGCCAAGTCTATGGTCGTGGCTTGAGGATCCACAAAGCCCAGGTTTTGGGAAGGGATATCCTGAGAGAAGAGGAGGAAGGTCTCTGAGCACGAGCATGAGTTAGCAAAAGAACTCCTAGAGGCATCGTGATACGTTGATCATTGCCAAAGCAAAGCTTTCTGGACATGCCTTCTTCCGTGTCCTCAATCTCGGACCCAAGTAGATCGAACAGAGTCCTCAAAGCCATAGAACCATCCATACAACTGGTTGGGACGACAAAATCTGTTTCCAGTTTGGTTGCAGCCGTAATGACTTTGTAAAATCAGCTGCACACACTAACTAGGTCCCTGTGAGGTGAGGTGAGATGACGCAATGGCAATTCACGGCTCACAGGTATACCAGGAGATGACCTGGAGGCATGGATCTATTAATCAATCGTAGTTCCATTTTCTCATGTAGGTAAATTCTTTGACACTTAAGATACCTACTTAAAGCTCCATATATTCTACGGAGGATTTGCCTACACCTTTTCAGATGCCCGCCGGTACGGACGTACCTACTTTCGTACATATGTGCTGTTTTCTGTGGCTTATGGTGGCTTGGCAGCTAGGAATATAAGTGGATCTGGAAATTATTGGCCAATAAGAAAATTTGAATATTTATTTTCTAGCCGCTCAATAGCGGGACCAAGCCACAAGATTCTTGTGCCCATGTGGGCATCTGAGTGCGCTGTTTTACTCTCTGCTGCTCGCTCCGATCAGCGTTCTCAGATACTCATCTCTACCTAGGTACGAATGAGGCAGACTTTTGCACTTCCCGCAGCGGTTGTGGAAGTGGAAGCGGAAGTCTCACCAACGAATACCTAGCCCCAGGCTCTGTCCCTCTGCTGGTAGAAAAGTGCGGCGTATCACTTTCCCACTCAACGATATGCCTTGGGCTTTTTTTCCTTTCAACTTCTCCGAACGAATTTCTGGTTTTGAATGACGCCACCTGACCGTTAGGTGGTTCATCAGGTTCTCTACTGGCACAACTATTTCAAATCCAATGTTTATATTCCGTAGTCCGTTCAGAGAGTAATACGGAATACAAACGGCCCATCCAGAGAGGATGGGTTATGAGCAGGGCGGGGTAGGAGGAACGGAATGCCAGAGAAATCCAGAATTCTCCATCCACTCTACGGACCGTAGATCTGCATGCATCACGCCAAAGCTGACTACCTATCGTGAGCTATTATTTTTTCTTAACCGTACGGATCCGTATTCAGCCGCAATTAATCTGCGGAGAGCTTCGTAACCTTCCAGGCGTTACGGACTAAGTGTATACGCACCTACAAGTACTTTTTCAGAGTCCTGCACTCGGCGGAATCTGTCACCACTGGTGAAAGAGTGCAGGCAAATTGATAGAAGCCATGTGAGATGTCGCCCTTCAAACAACCTTCATCTCAGGTTACTTGGCTGACCCTACGAAAATCTCTTCCTAGACCGTCGATCTTATTTAGTTGTGCTGTCCTAGGGGAACGCTTCAACATGCTGCTACCCTGAGCTGTAACTTTGACGGGTTTTTCTTATGTGTTCTGGTAGTGGCCTCGCAAATTGCAGAGAGGCCAGATGTGAGTTGGTACCGATACCTACAATTCTCATTCATATTCTCACTAAAGCTACCTCTACACCAGCTTTCAGGCGGATAGTACCAATCGCCGAGATGTAAGATGTTCTCGACATGTTCAAACCCTCTGGAGGCTTGAGAGTACTTAATTCACTGTGATGATGATGGATGGAGACAGACGAATACGTGTTTTTGGAACTGGCTCCCCTATCTCTGAAAGTCAACGAGAGAGACGTCACGAATATGGTGTATTAGTTGGAGCTAGCAACAAGACCCAGGCAACAGCTGATCTATAAAAACCCGAACCGCAAAAGTAGCGACAGCGATCCGGCGCAGGACCCAAAAACAAGGGCCCTAGGGTTCTCTTCCATCCTCATTTTCCCCAAGCTTTCGTATGCCTTGATCCTGATATCATCCGTAAACAGAGAGTTGCCGGTACCTAAAAGATTTGGAGGCTGGAGGTCCAACGTGAAGGGGCTCGTGCAGTTGCACTGACGACCTTTGCATGGGCCTATGAAGCAAGACCACCGAGGATGCCCGCGTAACGAAAACGCCTCCTCTGGACCTCCATTCCGCCGAGTCAGTACTAAAGGTGCCGCTATTCTGTAAGGATGGCACCCAACCAACGGCATCACGGCCCACGGGCTCTGCGTCGGCTTCAAATTCTATATCCTACCAGCCATCGATCCGTATTGATGACCAAGCATGTGCGACAGCAACTTACGCAGGCTATCTCCTGTTCTGCTTCTCGGGCTATGTTGTCCATTTCGTCAGCAAACCACTGGGCGCACCGGTCAATCCAAGCTCGGCCTCTGATAATGAAGAAGAACATATGGCCACTCCTTTGGGGCCGTTGAGTAATTATTCGTGGTGATCGGCAAGTTGCCGAGTATAAAGAGCCCGGAGAAGGGGGGGGGAGGGGGGCGGCCGTATGAAGGTGCCATTGCTCTAAGCGGCCATAAACTAGGTGATGATGCATCAGATGATGAGTAAATGCATTTGTTGGTGCATAGATGTCACCCAATCACTTCGTCTTCGCTGTCCATCATGTACTGGGGAGGAAAAAATCCCGTTGCTGTCTTTCTAGCACTGAGGTATGTTGATAGCCTTTCCATTTGGATGTTCCCGGGTCAGTCCTGACGTGCGTATATATAGCAGGTAGTAGTCCAAGAGATACTCCTCTAGACTATAAAGTGTAGAGTATCCTCGGTGTTAACGTCAAGGGAAAGAGAAATAGTTTCACCCTCAGCCAACGTCACCTTGATATGACAACTCTTGCACCACTCGTCGTCTTTTCTTGAAATTCCATCATCATGAAGGCTCGCTCACATGGCGTCTCTGCAACCGCCGATTCACATTCACGAAGTCTTGCCGGCAGCAACGATTACTGAGATCGGTGTGGAGTACAAAACCTTGTTACCTTGGGCGCTAGCAAAATCTCCACGGTTGAGTGCTACATTGCGGATAAGACCGGCGAAGGCAATGTCATCTCCATGGAATTTATCAGAGAGGGTTACCGCAACCCAAGCGCTGGACCCGGCCCTCCCTGCCAATGGAGGCATAAAGGTGGCGTTGACCGTCGAGAACCCGCCGGTGGGGAAGAAGGCATTGTGGTATATGATGTTTGATGCGATGGATCTCCAAAGGGGGTATATGCATTGTATGAACCATTACACTTTAAACCAATTGCTAATACTTGGAGGCCAGACCTGCTTTGTAATACACGAAAACCTTGGCTCGCGAGCTAGCTTTTGCTCATCTCCTTCCCTTGCACGGCGTCGGTCAAGTTTGTTTTACCGACGGAATTCCTAGTCTGTTTGTGTGTGTGTGCATCAAATTCCACCCTCTCCTTTGCCCCAGAAAACAAAAGCAAGAAAAGAAAATTGAACTAGCTGGAGCGGTGCACCAGGACTCTTTAACGTACTATAGTGTACAGGCACAACCTTGTTTTGTCACTCATTGTTTTGCGTCTAATAGATTGGTTCATTAAGAGCACCACCTTAAGAATCGAGAATCGAGAATCGACCATTCATGAACTAAAAACCTTGATACAAAGTGACGCCGTTTCGCCTTAGAGTCGCAGCTATCTAGGTACCTCAGCGGTAAAAGCTGATTAGAGCGTTATAGCTAGCTAGCTAGCTGTGGACTGTAGAGGCCGGGGACAACTAGGTCATCTACCATTGCTGCTGGGAGGCCGACAATTCAGCTAGGCTCCCGAGGAACAAAACTGTCACGGCTGCCCTACATCCAGGCAAACAACAAAGGAACAATACTTGAACGAAATTACGCTCATCCTATGATAGGGTCTCATCACGGAGCGTCCTGGCCTCGGGCGAGGCTCGCATGCATCGTTGCAATGCCAGTTTGGGCGTATGTGGAAGATATGAACCCGAAAACGGCAGTTGTTCGACAGAGAAGGGCTCGTGTCGGTGGATTTCGAGTCTGGCATTCCGCTATCGGGAATTCTAGGTACCGTTGAGTACGGTACTTAATACGGTCCTATCGTGAGTTGTGACCCCCCTTGCGGGGAAGTAGGCGAGTAAGCGATGGGGCGATGGGGGTCCATAAATAGATTTCATGATATCTATTTTCAAATCAAGAGGAGGCTTCTGCAGTACCTAGGTAGGTAGGTAGGTAGGTAGGTAGGTAGGGAGGTAGTTCATGATAGCTGGCTGATGTGTTATTGGCGTTTTGCATTTCACGATCTGGGATTCTGGACGACCGCTCAATACAACGCACACAATATCAATACTACGTAGTCGTGTAAACACCATGCAGTAA
The DNA here is from genome assembly GCA_022984845.1 of Xylaria nigripes. Lineage (NCBI taxonomy): Eukaryota > Fungi > Ascomycota > Sordariomycetes > Xylariales > Xylariaceae > Xylaria > Xylaria nigripes. The sequence continues at coordinate 435,991 of JAJJKC010000024.1, read as the reverse complement.
ACCTGATGTCTCGCACGTTGGATGTGCCCCAGTGACCTATGAAGAAGCCTGGGAAGCCGGTAGTGCTGCAGCGTCCTCGGATGCATCATGCCGCTTGGGCGCCAACTCCCGGACCGGATTGTTTGGAGACGGGGGACTGAATGGAGGAAGAGCCGGGGGGGGGGGGGGGGGGGGGGGGGGGGGGGGGCTTGAGAAGATATTGTTCGTCATAGACACACTAAAAGGAGAGTGGGTTTTCACGTGAATGAGTAAGAGGTAGGAAGGAGGTTGCGAATTTTGCACTACCGGTAGGTAGCCGATCCGAGATGGAAACCTGTCAATGAGCGCAAATAAGACTGTGGGAATTCTCACTCGACGGCAAATTTTCTTCTGTACGTGGAATGCCGAAGTCTCCCCGTATTTGGTAATGGTGTATTATTCATTCAAAAGAGATCTGTGTAGGTAGGTAGGTAGGTAGGTAGGTAGGTAGGTAGGTAGGTAGGCAGTATGGCATTGTCTCGATCAAAGGTCGTTGCTGACTTGGCGGATGATCCGGAACGGCGGCTCATCCCGGAACGACTTTCTCCATCGGCAAACTACCTACGAAGTACCTACGGCCACACAGGAATCGAAATGTCACGTCCGCTCCGGGGGTTGTGGGTCAGAATACATAATCGGGGCGTCCCCCCCTCACGGATCAGCCGCATCTGCTCAAAGAAAAGACCCTGGTAAATAACATTTCTCCAATATTATCTACTACCTACCTATGTGTGTTTGCTATTTTGGCATTTCCACCTCTTTGTGGCGATCATTTACATTAAAATCTAGGTACGTAAAACATGCATTGGCTGTGGAGCGATGGCTAGGGCCGCCGTTATTATAGGTACCTAGGTAGGTAAGTACGTAATAAGTGGCCGATGGGGCTCCCTTTACCCACTGCCGCTACAGCCTACCTACCAGCGCCGACTTGACGATTTATTTACGTCAATACCAGAAAGAGGCTAATATATACCTAGGTAAGTACTATACGAAGTACCGGTAGAGGTGAGCAGGCCCTTATCATTCTTGAAGACATTCTAATTAAGAATACGGAGTAGGTAACCCTACTTATACGGTAGGAAGAATCGGTGCATGGCCTCCTCGGGATTGGTACACGTTCTTTTCCAGCCGGAGACGAGCGGAGGAAGAACTGGAAGGGTAAGTAAGTAGGCACCTAAAGTAGCCGTCGATCATTGTGATCGACGTTCGGTAGGCATTTGACAAAAGCATGTCATGCTGTAAAACATACCTAGGTACCTAAGTTTAAACGCATCTACAATGTAGGTAGTAGGTAGGTAGGTAGGTTAGGTATACCTACTTACGTACGGATCCGTATACGCCATAAGTACCAACATTGAGACCGCTGCCCAACTCCATCGGGAGTCCATTCCGATAATTGATCCCAACAACAACCTGGAAGCCAAGACCAATTAGGGTTATTACTTATTGGCGTTTTGGTTTAGGCGCCCAGTAGGTATACCTACCTAAAGAACTGTACCTAACCTCGGTACGATACAAGTACTTAGGTACCAACTTGTAAGTAGGTCCCTTGTAGGCCTAGGTAGGTAGTGTAGTTACATAAGCGCAGACAGTGTTATGACGTAGTTGTCCTGGAGGTGTTTGTAGGTACGAAGTATTCACATCAGCTCGGAGAGATAGGTAGGTAGGTAGGTAGTCAATACCTGCAATACACTACCTAGGTAATAGTCCGTACCTTTACCTGATAAGTATGCATGAGTCGCGATGAATCTGGAGACATGCTTCTTTCGGCATGTACGCGCTGGCGTTGAAATCTTCAGAGACATGTTCCGCATGGCAGTAGGTACCTACGTAAGTAGGTAGAAGTAAGAGGACTGCCTAACCTAACATAGGTACGTGTACACGTGTACCAAGGTTAGGTAGGTGAATGCGATGCGATGTGGAGCAGGCAGTGCCCCCGATATTTGAGTATAGCTTTATAGTATTATTTCCGGCTATGTAAATAATTACAAGGATGCCCTCTCTATCGATGTAGGTATGAAGAACAGATCCGTACGGACGTGTACAGTAATAGGTAGGCAGGTAGCCAAATTATGACGATACAGAGGGTAATTATGATGCTGGTATCTGCTGCATAGTACCTACTTAGGTAGGAGGTAAGTACGTCCGTACCTACCTAGGTAGTAATCCACCTTAGGTAGGTACCTAGGTAGGTTAGGTACGGATTACTTACTACCTATGTATGCACGTTGCACTAATTACAGGTACCTGCTACTAGTAGGGTACCCGCTTGATCTATTCCTTTCTCGGGCCAACTAAGCATTATCGGGCAGCAAAAGACAAGGAGACGCTTCCTAATCTCGCAGGAACATGCAGAAAGTAAATTTGTACGGAATATCTACACTGCCTACATAGTAGGTACCTACCTACCTACCTACCTTACCCCTACTACCATGCACAGCAAGGTTAGGTAGGTAGGTATATCATGTGCGGAAAGTACAGTTTCTCCGATGCTGGCTCAGCTCCGGTGAATAAAGATACCTACCTACCTAGGTAGGTAGTGTGGTGGACCATGGCCAGTTGAAAGTAGGGCTTCGTCATTGGGACCAACTGCCTAACCTTCCTACCTACCTAAAGGTAGGTAGCGAGTCGCCTTGACTTTGTGCTGGGGGTCCCTACTACTTCCTACACTACTACTTACCTTAGGTACCTACGCTACCTACCTAGCACCAAGCTTCTTCTTCTTCTGCAAAGCTCTCTAAGTACGGATCCGTAACTATTCCGTATACTACCTACCTACCTACCTACCTACTTACCTACTTGTCTAGGTTGATCATCCTTCGTCTGATTTTCTTCTCTCTCAGTGCCTACCTACCCAATCCATCGCTTAACGATGTGATTGATACCTACACCGCTCTACCAAGCCCTCTTCTTCTATCATTCTTCACACGATTTCCATCTCATCCACTTCTGTAACCTCGAGTGACTGGTACGTTTTACTCAGTGAACCAAACCAACTGGTGTCTCTAGGTCATCTTAGGCTTGCTAACCTCCGTCAAGGTAACCGAGGTCCCTTTCTGATCCTTCCGCTCAGTTGGCTGTAGTCCTCATCGGTCTATCACGTCATGGCACAACACGAGTGGCAACAATCCAAACTGCGCAACCAAGTCCTACTTCCCAGGGAGTCGGCCCAGGGCCCTTACTCTATCGAGTCTCCCGGTGCTTCCGATATCAAAGGCGAAACAAGACCTCGTCGTCACCCTCTGGCCAAGGATGCTTTGATCACAAAACCCGCTCACAACATCTCTACCGCCTACGAACTCATGCGAGTCAGTGTTGCCAAGTATGGTAACGCCAAATGCATGGGCTCGCGACGCCTTATACGCACACACCAAGAGACAAAGAAGGTCAAGAAGGTAGTCGACGGCAAGGAGCAGGAAGTTGACAAGGCCTGGACCTATTTCGAGCTTAGTCCCTATGAGTACCTCACCTTCAATGAATATGAGACCTTGGTCCTCAATATTGGCTCTGGCTTGAGGAAGCTTGGTATGGTTGCGCGCGACCGGGTACACATCTTTGCTGCTACCAGTGCCCACTGGCTTTCCATGTTCCACGGTGCTGCCTCCCAATCTATGGCCGTAGTGACCGCTTACGACACACTCGGCGAGGAGGGCTTACGGCATTCCATGGTGGCCACCGGAGCCAAGACGATCTTCCTCGACCCTCATCTTATTCCGACCTTGGGCAATGTACTGAAAGAGGCCCAGGAAGTGCGCTATGTCATCTGGAACAGCCAGCACCAAGTCAAGCAGGAGCACATCAACAACCTCAAGAGCGCCTATAGCCACCTCACCGTCATGAGCTCCAAGGAGCTCGAAAAGCTCGGCAAGGACAATCCTTCCGAACCCGTGCCCCCTTCACCCGAGGATCTCTGTTGCATCATGTATACCTCTGGGTCCACTGGCACGCCTAAGGGCGTTCCGCTCAAGCACAAGGCACTTATCGCCGCAGGTCAGTTGGTTTACGGTACATATGAGGGCTCCGTACTGACAAAAGTGTTGTAGTCGCCGGTGTCAGTGTTGTCGTGCAACCTTTCATTGGGCCTGGAGACGGTCTCCTAACTTACCTTCCTCTAGCCCACATTCTTGAACTAGTGTTCGAAAATGCCTGCATAAATTGGGGAGCAACAATGGGTTATGGAAACCCTAAAACACTTTCCGATTCCTCGGTTCGTAATTGTGCCGGCGATATTCGCGAATTCAAACCATCCGTTCTCGTCGGTGTGCCAGCAGTTTTCGAGACGGTGAAGAAAGGCATCACCGCGAAAGTGGCTGCTGGGGGCCCGGTCGTGCAGAATATGTTTTGGGGCGCACTTGGCTTGAAGAGCAGACTCCTGTCCATGGGCCTTCCCGGTTCCGGCTTGCTTGATCACGTTGTTTTCAAGAAGATAAAGGAAGCCACCGGAGGTCGGCTCAAACTCTGCATGAATGGTGGTGGACCTGTCTCCAAGGAAACACAGCGGTTCATCTCCATGGCCATTGCACCCATGATCATCGGTTACGGTCTGACTGAAACCACTGCTATGGGTACCCTCATGAACCCCTCAGAATGGTCGTCCGAAAGTATCGGCGCTATGCCTGCCTGCGTCGAAGTGAAGCTGGTGGACTTCGCCGAAGCCGGGTACCATACTACAAACAAGCCTAACCCCCAGGGTGAAATCTGGATTCGTGGGCCCAGCGTTCTCAGCGAGTACTATCAGAATGAAAAAGAAACGCAGGAGAATATATCTGGTGAGTGGTTCAAAACCGGCGATATCGGTGAGTTCGACTCCAAGGGCCACCTGAAGATTATCGATCGCAAGAAGAATCTTATCAAGACCCTGAACGGCGAATACATCGCATTGGAGAAGCTTGAATCAGTCTACCGGTCTGCCAATGTTGTTGGCAACATCTGTGTTTATGCCGACCAAAGCAAGGCGAAGCCTATTGCCATCATTGTACCGGCTGAGCCGGCGTTGAAGAGCCTCGCGGCTGAGAACGGTATTGAAGGTAATGGTCTAGAGGAACTAGTGCACAACAAGCAATTGAGGGGAATTGTGCTCAGAGAGCTGCAAAACACAGGACGAGCTGGTGGCTTGTCCGGTATAGAGATCATCGAGGGTGTAGCCTTATCGGACGAGGAATGGACCCCACACAACGTGAGTCTCTCCCCCCACTTATATTTTGATGCTTGGTGATTCTTCATAAGGCGACCTGGCAGACAACTAATTCTACATACAGGGCTTCGTGACGGCCGCTCAGAAACTCAACCGCAAGGGTATTCTCAACAGATACAAAGACGAAGTAGCTGAGGCCTACAGCTCTTCCAGCTAGAAGTTGGCGTGTATCTAGGCTTGACAACGTTATTTCTTCACTCTTAGCCTTGCCGTAACCAGGAGTTTTCAGACTGGTTTTTTATCTTGACTATGGTGGATCTGTGTGGATGTACTTTGTTCTTGTGTGGCTGTAGTACCTTAACCCCCCCCCCCCCCCCCTCCCTTCCTCCCCGGGAAGCCTTGAAAGATAAGATCAAAGCGGGGGGCGTGGGCAGTGACGAGGAAGGTGACAAGATGAGGACACAGGGCTAGATTGACATGTAGAACGGCAGCAGTTCATTTTGTATATTATACGATCTTTACTAATATTCATCTCAACAAGACTGTTTCTCACGTGAGCTTTCATGGGCTGGTCAAGAGTAAGCGAGAGCAAGTGACGAAAAGGACAGGGGGGTTCGTTTCTGGTAAGCGAAGCTGGCTATACCTATACCTACCTTACGTATACCTAACATTGGTATACGTACATTAGGTACTTACTATCTAGGTGTCCGTGATCAATCGGGGTAGGTAGGTAGGTACTCATGAAATCTTCACGGCCTCTTTGCCCTTGTTGGAATTAGGTCATATGTATGTATGTATGTATGCATGTATGCATATGTGTATGTGTGTGTGCGTGTGTGTGTTATGCATGCAACGGAACAAGACCCATGTGTGCGACGCATGGCGTTTGTCTGGAGACCGACCTTGTGTAGGTAGGTACATATTCCGTATGCCGATGGGCGCATGGTTGGGTTGGTTGTTGCGCTTTCTAGGTACGGACGTACTGCCTACCTACTTAAGTACATTAGGAGGTAGGTACCTAACCTAATCTACTCAGCTCAGCTCAGCTCAGCTCAGCTGTGCTGTGCTGTGCTGTGCCTGCCTACCTTAGGTACCTCCCTACCTACCTAGGGAGTTGAGGATCAATTGCGAAGAGTACCTGGTTCAATAAGTATGAAAGATCCAATTCAACACATCTAGATAGGTAACCTAACTACCTACCTAGGTACGCTATACTTAAGTAGAACCTGGCAGGTTACCTGGGACCTGAGGTATGTACCTACCTGGTAGGTATGAGTGTACGGACGTAAGTCGGTGCGGTGCGTACAAGGCATTCCCGAACCCGCGTTGCGAAAACGTCATGGACACGTCATTTGCGGTCCTTACTAAGTGCATACATGCATACATGCATACACACATACACACATACTGCAAAGTTAATCGTACCTAGGTAGATCTACCTATGTACCTAGGTAGGTATGTACCTAATATGTCTTTTAACAGGCCGCTTCCAGACGAGGAACGCCTTGCCCTGCGTGTTCCTAGATGGGTAGGTGGGTAGGTAATATCTATACCTACAGCGCAGTGCCCATTCGGATCTAATAGGTAGGTAGGTATCTAGGTAGGGTAGGGTAGGTAGCGTACCTAACACGTCTGTATTGTACCTATAAGTAAGTATACCTACCTACCTACCTATCTAGGTACACTGCACCATCTGCCTGCGTAGGTATGAATGCAATGGACTCACATGGTTGTAGGTAGGTAGGTGCATGCAAGCATTTACCTACTTACATGTACCTACCTACCTATACGTAGGTACCTTAGGTACTTACACACATTACCTTATACGCCAGGTAGGGGGAAAAAGAGACACACGACACGACACGACACGAGGCGACACGACACGGTCCCAGCAGACGCAAGCTCCTTACCTTAGGTACCTACCTAGGTAGGTAATTAAACATCTCTGAGACGTCTAGCTCGGCAGTGTATGTAGTATTATAAAGTCTCTCTCTCTCACTCACACACAAACAAGAACAGGCTCTAGAAACGAATCCCAAATACGATTGCGTATGCCGTCTTTCTTTCCAGACAGACAGACAGACAGACAGACAGTCAGTCAGCCAGCCAGACAGGTGCCCCCCAAGCCTCCCGCTCTCTCCTACCCCACGACCATCGAGACACGGCATGAGATTGCATCGAATACCTACCTAGGTATGCGTGTGTATCCACATAAATCCCATCCCCACCGTGTCTAACCTGCCTCTATCCCAACCCTGGACAAGAAGACCCGGTAAGTTAAACAAGGGCTTAAACAAGCCGCAGCTGCGCAAGAAAGAGAATGATCTAGTCCTCATCCCCCCCTTTAGGAGCAATGACTCGCCCGCTCGTCGTCATTAGACAGCGGAGCCGTGGTGTCGATACGTTATCTGCGGATCAGCTCACAAATTCACTCGTCGCTGTACTTGATTAATCCCGCTCACTTGATCGGCGTAAAGCCATTGACGCGCGTGTGCGCGCGCGCGCGAGAGAGAGAGAGAGAGAGAGAGGCCGATGGGCCTAGAAACTAATCTCTGTCATTATTTCCCTCTCGACATACAAAAACTGCCTGCATGAAGGCGCGACAGAGAGCAAAAGAAAAACAGACGGATTGGGAGAGAAACGGAACCAAAAATAAGAGAAAAGGAAGCGCGGCATCTCCTGGTGATTTGCAGCCCATGACCATCCTACAGACTCATCAGGAATCTTCCCTGTCCTACCCCTTGTCCTACCTGGCCTGTCCATGTCTAGAGCCTGAGCCTTCGCGGACTTGTGTCTTGCGCGCGCTGACATGTGCGTGCGCGTGTATTCTGTTTCCAAGGCCCGTGTTCCCCATGGGAATTTCGCAATTTAGTCAGGTCGGCGATTACACCAGGCCATCATACAGAGAAAGGGCCGAAACAATGGTCTCGTCACGTTTGCTGCCTTCTTTGAATTCCTCCATATCCAAACACCCGTTCTCGTCTTTATCCATCATTCGAAATATCTTTTTCACGCGCTTCTCCGGGGTATCTTCGTCTTCGGGCAGCTTCACCATGGAACCAACCTGTAGTTGTGAGTGGCAGATTAGCGATGTTGACCAATATGTCCGAACCCGAAACCGCCTCCGTGACCGTCCCCGCTCGTTGAGTGAATGATGGATGCATACCATTTTGTATATTGCCTCTACGATCCTGAGCATCTCCTCGTAGCTGATTTTACCATCGCCGTCAATGTCGTATAACTGGAAGGCCCAGTCCAATTTATCTTCCATTCTACCGCGGCTAGTTACGCTCAGCGCGCAGATGAACTCTTTGAAATCAATGGATCCGGATTTGTCGGAATCGAACACATTGAAAACATATTCGGCAAAAGACGAGGGGTCGCCAAAGGGGAAGAACTGTCGGTAAATCTTTTGAAACTCCTCTTTCGTGAGCATGCCCGAGGGGCAGTCTTTCAGGAACCCTGGTCCAACGAGAGCATATGAGCAGGACTATACAGGCATGGTGGAGGACGGTGGTGGGGGACGGATATAAGTTGGCTTCGGGAGAGGGATTTCAGGTCTCGGCTTACCCTTATACCATTGTTGCAGTTCTTTCTTGTCGAAATGGGTGGACTTCTGAAGTTCGGATAGCTGCTCTGCCGAGAGCTTGGATTGACTAGCAAGAAGAAGAACGGTGAGCGCAGGACGTCATATCGGCAGGCAGCGCTCGCGCGCACGGGCGCGCGTGAAAGGGTTTCATCCCGAGTGACCAAGGTGGAGATGGGTAAAAGGAGAGATGGCATTGGCCGTGGACAGGTACAATAGCGGGAAAAAAGTCGCGATAGATGGGATAAACCAGGGACTGGATTAGCTTAAAGAACTACCTGGTCTGGTCTGGCGGCGGGCAGGAAAGAGAAGGACGACACAAACTTACGATTTGCCCATACTTCTATGCCAAGGCCAAGGAAAAAGGGGGGAAATGGGAATAAAGAGTAAGAGAAAGAGGTAGAGGTATAAGGAGCTGAGAAGGCTGAGAAGAGAGGCTTAGGGGATTTGAGGGTTTATAGTTAAGGCAGAACGAGAGCGACAAGAGGACCCGCGATTAGATTAAGTAAGTACGGACGTAGGTACTGCGTATTACCTACTAGGTAGGCGGATTGTAGGTGGAACAGGTGAGGAAATAGGCTGCCCAGTTACGGACGTATTTTGTAGGTAGTAGTTAACTAAGGTAGGCAGGTGTGGTAAGGCGATGGTAGGGCGATGGTGAGGCGTCTTTTAGCTAAGTACAAGGAAGGTACCCAAACCACTGCTGTCGTTGGAGTCCCTCTTAGGCAGGAATAAGTAACAGGTAGGTACCTAGCCAACTTGGTGTAAGTCGTAACTGCCACAGAACGGTCGGGACCTCTTTGAGGGTAGCAGTAGGTAGGTACGTCCGTAGATTAGTGTAGGTTAGGTACCAGTTCACTTAACTTGTAAATAGAAGGTACGGACTACGGATCCGTACATACCTACGGACGAGCGTACCTACACTAGGTAGATACACTAGGTAGAGTAGGTACGAAGGACTGCGGGACGGCGCCACCCTACCTACCTAGGTACCTACCTAGTAAGGACGTACCTACCTGGTAGTGTAAAATAGGTACCTACCTTACTTACTACCTATTACGCTTAGGTAGGTAGGTACGGACGTAGGTACGTACCTAGGTAGGTACTGTAAGGTGGGGATTGTGGCATCTAATACCTATGATAGGTACCTACCTAGGTACGGACGTACAATGGCAGGTACCTACACCATCACCCATAAGTAACGGGATTACTACCTAAGGTAGCTACGGATCCGCACCTAAACCCTCATCCTCTGATTAGTAAAGAACAGAGCCGCACAAGGGAGTCGCCAGATGATCGGTTTGAAAGACCGAGAGTCCGGTAACAGGAGAGGGGATCTGGGTCAGAATTGGTGGGTCGGATGCGAGACCCACTACGTCCGTAGATACTTAGGTAAGTACTACTTACCTAAGGTACTTAAGCGTACCCCGATAGTCTGTATTTCTGGGTCATGCATGCGGGTAAGACGTAGAGTACATATTCCGCATGTACCGAGGTATTTACTTACCTACTTCGACCTTGAATACATGTAGGTATTCACAGATGCATTTCGCACATGTGCTGTGCGGCAAACATACCATCTTCTTCTCTGGGTAGGTATATAGTGAGAACTGCGGCGGACATGTTTAAGCTAGGTACGCATTGAGACTTGACAGTCTTCCCACTTCGTAATCGCTCAGTACCTAGCACAGACAGATGAATTGTCCGAGAGCATTCAGTGAGGGCCAGAACTAATACCTAGGTGAACATGGATCGTCATGAAGAGATGACAAAGCATGCACATATATTCTTCTTTGATCATGGTACCTATTTGAACATTTCTAACGGACCATCCCCGGATCCCGCCTAACCACCAGGTCACCTCTACTCTACAGGTGGCTGGCCCGCCTCCAACCCCTATTTCCAAGCTACCTACCTAATCGTCAGCCATTATCGTCGTCCAGCTTTTCGCCGTAAAGGGGGGGTATGTGATAATTGCTCCGGTAGCTAGCAGGATAAAATGCACTTCCGTCCTACTCATGTGAATGATGCAATGCAGTTTCGCCCTGAACACCAAAGATCGCTCAACGCCCGAAAAAACAAAATGAGAAGAAGGCCGCCGCGCTTGTTGCTTGCTGTCCCTTGACTTCAGCTTCATTTCCAGTTTACCCGACGACAGCCTTCATGCTGAGACTCTCCAGGAACCCACTAAGATCCTCCTTTTGCACTTCCACCACACAATGCTCGAAGCTATCTATCCGTACTCGGGCGTTAGTTTCGCTAACTACGTCTTGGAAGGCGCTGCCGAATTTGTTCAAGCCGTAGCCACGTTCTTTGCGTCTTTCCAGTTCGTCTTCTGCATCCGTGTCCGAGTCTGAATCTGATGACTCGCTGATTTCGGACTCGGACTCGGACTCGTCATCTTCTTCTTCTTCTTCTTGGCCGTCGTCATCATCTCTGCCTGCCGCGTTTCGCGCCGCTTGCTTATCCTCTCTGATCCTTTCCTTGTTCTTGCGCCTAAGCTCTCGTTCTTGTGCCTTGGCTGCTCTGGCCGCCTGTTTTTCCTTGGCGCCCTCGCGATCTAAGAACGCAAGATCTGGTCCGCCCCCACCTCCCGTGCCGACCACTATGTAAACGCCGCGCTGCTCGTTCAAACTCGCTACTACGAGAGGTGTTCCCCGTCCACCATGAGCAAGTTTTCCTTTAGCGTCCTTTTCCTGCTCGGCCAGAGCCTCGCCGATCCAGAGCGCCAGTTTCGTCAGGGCAGCCGGATGGGTGAAGAGAGACACATCCGGCCCATCTTTGATAACACACATACGAAAAGCATGCAGATGCTTGATCTGGCGCTTACCAATAAGTGACGTGCCCGCCCGAAAGATGGCACGGTGGAGATACTGTGCTGTGGGGAGGCCGGCTTTGAGCGCATCGATGCTGGACACCGATAAGCTTTCAAATTAGACCTGGAGATGGAAAAGTGGACTTACTCCTCTAGGGCATCGTACGCCTCCCAAAACCGGCCAACCCACTCCTGTGCCTCGGCGGCGGCGCTGTCACCCTCGATATCATGGACTTGGCTTCCACGCGTGCGGCCCTCTTCGTCCACCATATTGATGTGCTTACCAACTTCAAGCAAGGCCCCGATCACTACGCCTACGTCTTGTGCACTGAGCGTGGCTCGCCAGCCCCAGCTCCGGACAAAACCCCAACCATCCTTAGCTCCGGCCCTGTCCCTACCGTCCGTCTCTGCAGCGGGTACCATATCGTCCAAGTTATACAGCGAAGCGTACTTAAGAAGTTTCGTGCGCAGTTCCTTCTTAACCATCATATCCATATGAGTATAGCTTTGCTTGCATTGAACAAGACTCACGCCCATCTTTGCCAATAGCTTGTGTAGACGCTTCAGACCACTGTCGCTCCATATACGTAGGCGCGAGAAAAGGTATGGCGAATGAAGCATGCTGTCATATAGACTCCAGTGTCTTATCAGTAGGAACTTGGGTTCAGGAGAGAGCCTGATACTCGTGTCTTCTGGGCTTCGAGCTGTTGTGGGGATAATCCCGGCGTTTTCTGCGGCCATAAGTTTTGTGTCTCTCGATCCAAGATCTGGCGGGTTCAGGCGTCGTACTTCATCCCGTAGGAGTTGCCTTATTCGTGCTCCTCGAACGCCCATCCAGCCATTTGTCGGTCTCGAATCAGAAGAGCGAACTGGAACGGCAAGCCCTGCGGATGAACGACCGTATAGTTCCATGGAATTTACACCAACGATGGTCAGCCAGAGAAGATCATTGTCCTCCCTGCCTATCTCTGATGCTAAAGAGTACAATATAGCAGAAATAGGCTCTGAGTAGGAAGTACCCATTCGGTAGTATCTCCGAAGCACATCCTCATTTTCGCGCTTTAACCTTAGGAGCCGCCTCCTCAGCGCACGGGCGGATGGTGCTTTAGGACGAGATATGGCGGATGGGAGTTTTTCCACGTCATCGGAAAAGATTGCCTGATCTCGGAGCGACACTAATCCCCGTTGCGCCGGCCGGCTGGGCGAATCTGTTATTGATGTTGACTGGCCTATTGTCAGCACTAACAATGACGAGGAGCGTCAGAGAGCCTTACCGAGTTGCTTCGCCTTCTTTGCCGTGGTCGTTGATCGTCATCATCACTGCTCTCATCACGATCTGACCAAGACTTTCGTTTTTGGCCGGACCGCACTTCATGCTCTTCCTCCTGTTCCTGTTCACTCTCTGAATTGCCATCATCGTATGCTTGACCGTCGTCTTCAACATCCGGCATGTCTACGAGACTCACGTAGGCTTCGCGTTCTGCATCCAGTCCTTCCTCGATGTCGCCATCGTCAAAAACCACAATTCCACCTTTCCCAGGCTTGTAGGAGGGTTCTATGCGTCCTGATGCGACACCGCTAGGACCACGTGACTGGGAACCCGAAGCGCCATCTGAGACAGGCTCGAGAGGAAAGCCTCCAAAGACATTGCCCAAGTTCCACGGCCTATGGGAATCAATGACCCAGACCTCGACGCCGTTGAAGTTGGAATCCTCGCCCTCGACCTCGAGACCCAGTAATACGCCCATATCGACCATACCGCCTACGCCAAGACAAATCACGACGCCCCCACTTCCACCACGTGTCTCCATCATGGGGGCAACCAGGTTCTGACCGGCGCGTTCCAGATCGCCATAGCCGGCCACTGGATGTATCTTATGCGGTATGTAATCATGTTTCAGGAGCCTTGTCAAGATGCGACAAGCACATAAGGCATCGGGCTCAAGAGCCACAAGGATCAGGACAGGAGGTGATAACGGATGGCGAGTGTTCTGCAGATGGGTGTAAAGTTTGGATATAAGGTCGCGAGGCAGATACATAGTGGAGGCAGTATCTGTACTCGCATTCGAAGCTCTACGGCGGATTCATGGAGTAAGAAATTGGACGATCAAACTCGATGGCCGTGTCTAACGGGCAATCGCATGCAGATAAAAACTCTGCGATGGATTATACAAGAGCAGGACGGAAACCGAGGAGCCGAGTGCTAACTGGTGAGTGAACCGGATTATTGATGCTCTCGAAGTAAGACTTTAGGTGAAGGATGTAAGCGTGAATACTGGTAGTTAGTGGGCAAATGTGAGGACCAGATTGGATGCAGAGGGCGAGAGGTTTAGGTAGTCTTATTAGGTAGCGTTAATTGGTATGTCCGTACTTTGTAGGTGTTTATGATGGACGCGGTTAGAGCTGCAGACGCGTCAATATGTCGCAGACTCGCACTTACCAAGGAAAAGGGCCCATGCCGGTTCTGCCTCGCACGACCAGACCCACTTTCTTCATTGGCGCTAATGGGTCCGGCTATTCCTGTATAGGCTAGTGACATGTTACCTGCATTAAGAACTAGTGGAGGGGCATTTTCTGGCCAATTGCGCTGCTTCATTTTCTCCCCTCTTGTTTTCTCCCCGAGAAAAAAATCACCAAGAGGAAGCGAATCGTCTAGTACTATAGTGGTTAGCGTGGGTACCTTACTTACCTAGGTAGTAGGTACCCACAATTTACAACCAGCAGCTTTGTCATCATGAGGTAGGTACCTAAGTACTGTAGGTACCTGGTGTAGGTACTTAGGTAGGTACCTGTCTATTAAGTAATGTAGGTATAAGTACCTACGTACACCAACAACCTCGTCCTCGGTAATCAAAAGATAATGTGGCCGGTGAAACTACAATGACTCTTCATTCCTATCAACTGGTCGCCAACTTGAATCAGTCACTTACTTGCACATAATGCACATTACTCTAGGTATACTACCTGCATTGTACGATCCCTACATATTTATATAATCAGATCAATTGCCAGCGCCAACTCTCTCTCCACTTATACTGCTCAATACATTTCCCTCCATGATACCCTCGATACATAGAGACCAGCTTCTAAATCATTGCACCGAAGCTGCTTTCACGATATGTGATGAGTGTGTTGCATTACTATCCGCCAACGATCACCATCATGAACAGGCCCAAGCTTCCCTCGCAGGCTGTGGCCCGGCCTTAATCGACTTGCTCTTGCGCCAGGCCAAGATTGTGCAGGACTTATATGTAAATGGCCCTGAAGCGCAGAAATACAATCTAGCGATCAAGCGACTCGAGGATATCGCGTCCATCGCTTACACGAAATTTTACGCCTACCTCTTCAAAGACCTCCCGGTCTGTTGGCGACAGTTGTACACTGATGCCCGGATTTTGAAATTTTGTCTTTTGTTTCTGACATCACCGTACAGTATTCAAAGTGAGCCAGATGGACAATGCCCCTCTAACGATCTTACTCCTGCACGCAGCCTTGATGGTCTTGTTGAAACGCTGGATCTTGCCCTGGTCCTTTCCGGGGGCGCAGGAGAGCGCAGGGGGAGACTATGGATTGATAGAGCATTGGAACTTCTCCACTATATTTGGCTGGCACAAGATCTATCTAGGGGCGTGGACGATGTTTGTGATTTGAATCACGATCGGCGAACCAAGCGAGCACGGTTGGTAGATGATGTTGAGGTATTGGGAGCGCACAAGAGCCTTGAAAACACTCCATTCTCGGCAATCGAGCCGTTCACGCCACTTGTGGCGCACCCCATCAGGGTAACTGAGGCCCTCTCCATTGAGGAGTTCCAGACATACCTGGACAGTCCTGCTGATCCTAAACTGGGCCCTGAACCTCTCATAATGAGCAATGCCCTTAACGAATGGCCCGCTCTTAGTTCACGCCCCTGGAACAGGCCTTCGTATCTCTTGTCCCAGACATTTGGTGGCCGACGCCTTGTTCCCGTGGAGATAGGACGCAGCTACGTAGACGAGGGATGGGGACAGAAACTCGTCTCGTTTGGCGAGTTCATGCGCACGTACATCGATCCATCTCTCAAGGAGAAGCAGATGACTTCAGCAACAAACGAGGATGAAAACGAGGATGAAAACGAAGCCCTAACAGAGAAAACCCGTTCTACATCTCACAACCATATAGCTTACTTGGCTCAACACCAGCTATTCACGCAACTCCCGAACCTACGTAACGACATTCTCATCCCGGATTACTGCTACACCTCACCACCGCCACATCCAACGGACCCAGGTATCAATCAGCCTGAACTCGACGAGCCATTACTCAATGCGTGGTTCGGTCCGCCAGGGACTATTTCGCCCTTGCACAACGACCCGTATCACAATATCCTAACCCAGGTCGTCGGACGCAAGTACGTACGTTTATATGCCCCGATCGAGACGCCTCGTCTATCTGCCCGAGGTAAGGAGAATGGTGTCGAAATGAGTAATACGAGTCTCCTTGACGTTGGGGTGTTGGAAGGCTGGGATGAACATCCTGACACACTGGATGGCGATGAACACGAGGAGGAAAATAAAGTAGAAGAAAGTGTTATAGCGGTCACCAAAAAAGAAAACAGCGAAAGTTTCAAAGGAATACCATTTGTCGACTGTATCCTCGAGCCAGGAGATGCGTTGTATATACCCATCGGCTGGTGGCATTACGTCAGGGGTCTCAGCGTGAGCTTCAGTGTGAGTTTCTGGTGGAACTGATCTTAGAAATTTTGAGAATCTTCACTAAGGGCTCTTCCATTTTACCTCTTTGTCGATGGTACCTGGGTAAGAATGGAGTGACTCGGTAGTTGAACTGGCAGGTCTGTACGGGTTGCTGGCGGTTACCCCGATACATAGAATTAACGACGTTGACGTACATACGCACGATCCCCAGATTGTTGTTTACTTCATCTATATATCTTACTCTATTATATCTCAGCTTTACCAGGCTATGGCGCAGTCCCCTCTACCTACGAACTTCCGTATCTAATACAAAACAGACACCCACGCAACTGCTCCCCTCCTATCTTACCACATCCACAAATCTCCACCAACCTAAATTGTAATGCTGAGGCAAATTCCGGGTGCGAGAGCCCGAAGTGAAGCGCATGAAAGCCGGAATAGAACCTCGCCCTGAGCGTATGGAGCCGAGAAGATGGCCAGGGACCAGAACAACGAGGATCCGATGCGCAATATTGCGTTGTCGCGACGAAGCAGATGAGCGACCTCGCCATCGGCCCCCTTCATGAATTTCTAGCGACTCGTGTTGCTGGCGAATGTCATTGTTAGGAAGGTCCTTCAGCGAGGTGTGAACACGTCGGTCTGGCCCGGTAATGGGTTGGCAAGGGACTAGGATGGACGGCGTTACGCTGTACTGAAAGGAGACTGGGAGGCAGATAAGAAGTCTTGTCGTGCGGTGAAGAGACGGCCTCTAACGGAAAAACAAAAAAGGGAGGGAAAAAAAAGGCATAGTGATTCTGTGCTCTTATCACTCTCTCCTATTGCACGGTGACTGTGTTGCGACCCTCAACACTGATGCTGCAGACCTTGTATCATGTTCAGGGTTGAAGGTAATGAATGTATCTGTTCACAGCCGCGATGTCATCGCCGGCACAGCTATCCTGCTATTGCTAAGTCCTATAGAAAATCCATGAATCGTAAAAACCAATTTTGCTATGCCGATATTGATGGCTATTTCCAGAAGCGCCGTTCACTTTAGCCATCGAGGTCCCAAAGATCTGAAAAGTTCCCTGCAGAAGAGGCTTTGCGTTCTTAAGCCCAGCTTAAGCGCAGACTTGGCCCGGACTTCGCTAATCGAGCTGCAAAGTTGTAAGTAAGAGCTCTCTTGCTTTCAAAGGAGGTGGGTGTGTGTGGCCTACAAGAGAGTTTGTGGAGCTGAATGGGTGAGAAATGTATTTGCCGGATTGGGCGATGGCTTTGGTATTTCTCTGCTTCGACTCCTCCGTAGAGCTGGTGATGGCATTGCTGACCGCTGTCGGAGGGCGAGCAGGTAGAAATTTAACGTCATCAGCAGCGACCCTGGCGTTGGTTTCAAGGTTGCCCATGATCTCGTCTTGTTTCTGTTCAATAAAAATCAGTCATCTGCAGGCTCTTCGTGGGCTTTAAACCGAATGAAGCCATGGAAATGGCTTACCTGCTTGATAACATTTTTGACTCCCTGGACGGCAGAAACGTTGAAGTCTGAAACTGCCCTCATTTTCTTATCAAGTATCTAGTGAGGAATTACTGTCAGCAAAAAGTCTATCCCAAGCCTGAGTGGTGGCGTAAAGAGACGCTTACCTTCTGCGCCGCTGTCTTATCTGATATGCTACCATACTCGACTTGCATTTCGTTCACCATCTTCAATCCGTCTCTAATGTAATCGTTGTCGATCTTCCGGTACATTGCTGAGATATCTTGGAACAGCTCAAAGTAAGCACGAATGCTCAGTGAAAAACCGAAAATCAACTGTAAAGAAGTCAGCCAAGACCCCGGAATATGCTGGTACACGACGAGGACGGGGTAGAGGGACATACTTGTCGTTGAAAATCGGTGAACGAGAAGTTGAGGATAGAACGCTCGGGGCCTCCAGTGAAAGCATTAAGATATTCGATGAATGGTTGAACCTGAATTTGGTAAGCGGAATGGTCACTGAGAACATGATCTGAACAGTAGCATAAGATCATGCCAACGAACCTGATCATCAACTACGTGGTCGACAAGTGTGCTAACAGCAGAGAAGAATGCAACTAGCTTGCTGATCTGGGTCTTCAATTGCACCAGTATCTCAATACTCTTGATGAGGACGGCTTTGATATGCTCCTATAGCAATCGTGAGCGAATGGTTGCAACCGTATGCCAGGGAAGTGATGCTTACCAAGTTTATGCTGTCAGCCTTGAGTTTAGAGATATCGGCCTGGATATTGGCAATCTTGAGCTGCACGTCAACCAACCTATCACCGGCCTTTTGGAAACTGTCCGTCGTTGTCTCCAACACCTTGGCGGTGGTTTCCAGGCGATTTGCTGCAGCATCGAGGATTTGCTTCCTGAACGCGCCCTGCTGGTCGGATGGAGTACTATTTGTTTGTGTGGGATTAATAGACGGAGGCTGGACAAGTTAGCTATAACGAAGAACACTGGAGCTTTTGAATCACGCCAACTTACAGCCTTAGTTGTGGTAGCCGTCTGGCACTCCGTATTGAGAACGGTAGCTTGCGTAACAGCCTTGGCTAATGTTTTTTGCCAACCGATGACTTTTTCCGAGTCAGCCTTGGGGAGAGGTGCGCCATTGACTGCCTTGTTAGCTTTAATTGCGTCTTGCAAAGCAGTTGTAACCTGTCCGAAGCATCAGCAAGTCTGCAAGTACGGCACAGAGAACAATTAAAAGCCTACCTCGAGGACACCATTGAACACTCTCGTTAATGTTTGCGATGGGGGATTGTCAGACGGCTTAAAATCCGCCTTGTAATCCTCCAGCAGGGAAGCTATGACGCCGAGTCCGTTCTTCGTTTTTTTGGGATCAGTCGACTGAAGCAGGTTCCAATCTACACCCTTATCAGGACCACCGGTGACGAACGCTTGGATGACGGAAACATTATGGCGAATGAGACCAATCACTCCATAGGCAGGATCGTTGGGGTAAGGAAGTGTTGCTTTGGGTACTGGATTCGCTGTCTGAGTGGCGGGCGTGACCGCGGAGTGATCTTGGTTCACATGATCGGCAGAACCACCCTTGACACCACCGGCGAGACCTGTGAAGATGTTGACGCCCTTTTCAATTTTTGCAGTCGCGCTGTAATTCTCGATCAGTGCCGGAATGGCGAGGTTAAAAGCATTCGTTAAGCTGTGGCTGAGATCGTTGACGAACTGCTGGGCGACAAGGTCCCAACCGGAGGGGAAGTCATCAGAGGCCTTCTTGTACGCTTTGGTAGCCGTATCCAAGCTTTTCTTGAGACACTCGACAGTTTCCGCAGCATTCTTCTTGGCCTCTGTAGCGCCCGCCAACTTGGTTTTGGCGGCTGCGAGCTGGGTTTCATTGTCGTATCGCTTCGCAGATACGCTGGTGGATGTCTGTGCGACACACATGTGTATCTCGCAGACCATATCGAGCCAGTGTACAAAAGCCTGATCTATTTCCTTGGCTTTTGCCTCGCAGTCCTTTGCCACACGTGCAAGTATTTGGATGGTCGGGCGCAACGTCGTGGCGGTGGCCTCCTGGTCACCCAAAATTTCGATGATGTCACGGGACTGTAACAATAAAAGCACATGAGAGTTGGTTCTGCAACGATGACTATGCGAATATTGGGATACTAACCGTTTTTTGGACTGTGGCGCTCTTCAGTGCGATGGCATCGAAAGCTGTAGCAGCGATGCCAAAGGCTTTAGCGCCAGTGTCTGCGCATTGGATCAGACAGGCATGCAATGAAGGGTCAACATCAAATTGACTTCACGGGAGATCAGTAACACTTTTCAATCCGTTCGGGTAAAGGTAAGATGACTAACCGAAGCGTCTTGAAGCCATCACTCGGGGCAATAATAGTGATCTGCGACGCCTCCGGGGTGGTGGAGGCCACGAACAAGTTTCCGAGAAGAGTAATACACAGCGGAGCAGCAGATAAAAGATCATTCCAGTTGTATCCTGGTTGGAACAGCGTGCTCTGCTTCACGTCTTGGATAAACTCGGACGTCTTGGTCTGCCGCGTTTTCTTTTCGAGCTCGTGGACCTTTTGCAGAGCGAGAGCCTGCTCTGCAGGTGACATATTGTCAGTGGTGGGTGCAGGCATTGTTACTGGAAGTGTCGAATGACAGGAAGAAAGTGAAAAGGAGAATGTTATGTAGAAGCTATTCCAGCAAGTCTGAAGAACTTGCGATTCTTCAACTGGAGCCGCTGGTGATGAAGGAACACTTGAATGTCAACCTAGGACTTGGCTTGGAATAACAAGAACAGCAAACACTCTTCCCACGCTCCCATCTTATATACAAAGGCTGGAGATTCCGACCGACTACCTACAGCATTTCCCAAGTCCCAACTTGGAGCGTCAAGTCGCCGACTTACGTGCATCCTGCTGAGCCACGTACTCGACGATGGCGGGGTCTAGCTTTCAGGTGATAAAACAAAAAATTCCATCCCGAATGGGTAATTCCGTTCAATGTCCTGGACGTACGTCGATGGAGGTGAGAGTCGGGACCGGAGATGATTTGTGATGAATTTCTTGCTTGCTCTGAAGGCCACGTCGAAGATGGGCCATTTTTGCATTACCTCCGACCTATAGGTAGTAGGGCCACAAAGTTTATGGGGTCTTCAGCTCAGTTATTACAAGCACAAACATGAAGATGCAACATGAAGATGTAACCTGAAGATCGACTCTGCGCTTGTGAAGAACGAATGGACGGCACTGCCTCTTGCACAAGCTAGTGTAGTCACTAATAGTGCGTACATACCTAGTCTTACACTATGGTAGGTATTCACAAATAAGTGGAAGTCCTGGCGTTGAAAAACTGTGCCTTAACCCCGGATTTAAAACTCGCCAAAGCACAGTATATAACCGGGCAGCATACCTACGTCCGTACGTGTGTGAAGATGACAATGTAACACTGTAGGTACTATGGGCCCTACATCTTGTGTCCGGAGTTTGGGACACTAACAAACTACCCACCTGGACAAGAATATGAACTCTTGCCCGGTTCTATACCTAGACTAGGTACTTCTAGTACTAGGTGGCAGCCAATGTGGAATCTGTGCGGAATCTGTCCAGACTCCGTAGGACATCATATGGCGTCACTCGACCCTACGATGTCGATGTCAGCGTAGCCGCGTAGGCACTTGATGAATATCAGGCTTTCATGGAGCTCATTGACGACAAAAACTATGTACGCCGTAGACAATTATCGTGGACTTGGATGGCCCAGGTGCTGCATAATTAGATAATAATACCAATTAGTGTACGTCCGTACGGAATGGACCTGGCTCTTCTGTTCCTACGTAGGTGCAGTACTTACCTACGTCCGTATCTAAAAACCCTTCCTCCACGGAAGTACGGACGTAAATCGCCCTCTCTTCCGCACCTACGAAGTACTGTAAAGTAACCCTTTACGTCGGATGTGGGGGCGAGATATCTAATCAAGTTGCCGCGGGGACTCAGTGCCAAACCTCACTGCTGATACGTACTCAGACTTATGGACGGACGTACCTTCATAGATACTGTATGCAGTGTTGTGTATGGAATTTCCGGTCCTGCTCCGTATGATACCTAGTCCCAGACCGTACGGAATACCTCGGTAGGTAGGTACTACGGATTACTTACGCGGTACGGATCCGTACATAGTAGCAGGTTATTATACCTACCTACCTACTTGCGCGCTGATGACAGGCTACTGCATGCAAGGCTCAGCTTGACATGTACCTAGTGTGATAGGTAGGTACAAGGGCATCTAATTAGGCTGCTTTGGTTTAGGTAGGTATGAAGGACCGATCCGTACCCTCGCCGGCGTAGGTATGTAATACTACCTAGCAATGTAACGGGACCGGGGACATCATGTGCCGTCTGAGCTTACATGACTCTGAGCTCCCGCGCAATCTGCATTAGAACCAGAGAAGCGCTTGAGTGGAGAGCTGAAGCGTCTGCTTGGGCTGAGCACAATATTGTGCCAGCTCAAGACGACAGACCTGATCGTGACAGTTGTCGATGTAGGTATCGCCGCTTACTATGTACTGACAGTCGGGCACGGGAGGAGACGGATGAGACGCAAGTAAAACATGCCACAGTCTCCAGTATATCATAAGTCTGCCATGAAGCTCTGTTCTTCACATCTAAGAAGCCCTTACTACATCTTTATTTCTCAAGCCATATTCAACCTTGTCGATTAGCATTTGTGCTTCATCCTGCTACCAATATACTCTCCAAAGATGGATGGCGACCACGAGCAGGAAGCCCAAAGGCTCTCTGAAGAGCTGTCAAGCCTGGACAACCAGCTTAGTAAGCTGCAGCGGCTACACCTCGAAACGCAGCTCCGAAAGCAGAGACAACTCGCCGACGACACTTTGTGCGCATTGTGGAAGTTGATGGCTTTGACCAAAGCCATCGATGGAGAGTTCAACCCAGTCAAGGCCCCTCCATCATTGCCGTCCATCGTGCAGGAGCTGCCACGCACTTGGGAGGAGTCGAAGAAGTCTTCGGACGACTGTCTGGAAGAAGCTAACTCTTTTTCTGTAGAGGTCAGTTATTCCGCCCCGCTCCCGGACTATTGGGATGGAACATGTGATAACTAACACAAGCGTCCAGATTGCCCAGCTCTACGATACTGGCATAAGCGCCTGGAAGAGGAGAGCCGATACCCTAAACTCCTCGCTAAAGGTGAGGCTAGATGGCACTAGGGGGGCTCTAGAATCAGAGCGAGCCAACCTCCGGCAGTTGCAACAACAGTCTGCATCTTGTGAGAGAGTTTTCGGAGATGTGCGAAGAAAGCTTGAGGAGCAGAGACACAAGTACGATGAAGCTGACAAGGTAAGTCGTCTGCCAATTCCCTTTCTAAAAACATCTCTCTTACTTTTCGGTTACAGTATACCTGGTATTGGCCTCCTGCCCGTCTCTACTTGGAAATACTCAAGCCAATCATCGAAGCGCTCACGAACGACGTGGCGTCTGCGGAACGTGCTTATCGGACTGCCGTCTTGGCATACGAGCAGGCACATGAACGCGTCGTGAAGGCCGACAAGAAGACCGAGGAACTCGACCAGCTCGTGCAGAGGCAGGTCAGACTCGTATGTCAAGGTGAGAGCCTCTTATTTCAATCCAGGTCGCTCATGCAATCGGCCGAGAAAATGCAGCAGGAGAACGTCAAGCTCAAGAACCAGCGCTACGAAGCGTGGCAGCTGGCCTCTGCATGTCTGAACCGCGCCGAGTTGGTTGAATACAATCTGTTCAAGGCCGACTATGCCAAAACGATTCTACTCGTTGCCGAGCAGGGGCTCAAAGACATCACCCTATGCAGCCAAATCAAACCCATCGTGTACCACCTGAGGGACTTTGACGATTCCAAGCACAGCGTGGCAAGTATTACCACAGACGAACATCCACAGGGCCTATTGAAGGATATTCTGGCGCAACTACCCGAACCAGTGCAGTTTATGGAGGCGGCGCCGTCAATCACAGGACAGGCAGAGATCAACCATTTCTTCTTGCTGAGAACAGCAGCCTCCAACCTGGCTGCGTCAAACGTTGCGCCGGACAACTTTATGGTGGCGATGAACAGCAACGGTTCGGAGACCCTTTTGGCTGAAGACGGTACGCAGCCTTCGTTGCCGGATGAATCAACCATAGTATCTCTATTATTGCTGTAGTCAATCTCATTGCTCTATGTGCAGCGCGACTCATAGTCGTCACGCTTAGCACTCTACATAGCTCATTCAAAAACTCGATTATTTGCACTACTATGTACGGATCCGTATATTCAAGACAATTCATACAGAGGCAACCTGCGCCTCAAATACCTACCTTATCCCTTATCCTTGTATCACACGCCACCAACTCCATACTTTGTAGGTAATTCAGTTGCACAGTCTGGCGGACTAATAAGGGAGGTGGTTTGCCTCCATACGTAAGGCGGTTTTGAAGTAGAAGGCATCGTACGTGGGTGTTTATCAGACCACCTACCTAGCAGTACAAGTAAAGAAAGAAAGCAGTTTTATTCTTCGTGTTGGTAGTCCAGCCGGCAGAGCATTCTGCCAACCCGATACGGTCCGAATACTGCGCCAATATCCTTTCAGTCTGTCACCAGCTGGTTATCGCGAAGTAGGTAGCTGCTCCGTACGGACCCGTACCGTGCTCGACATACGAATGTACGGACGTACATATACGTACGTTAGGTACCCAACTAGGTATCACTACTGTGCTGTTCCGTGATATCATCGGCTCCTAGTACCCGATAATAACCCGATAGTACGTACGTACCCAAATAGTGACATTCAACCATCATCAAATAGGTTGCCGTAGGTACTTCACTCCCGGCGAACTAATATGCAGCTGAATCACGTACGAATCAGTTACCGAATATTCCGTTTCACGCATTCCTTCAGAATAGTCTTTCTCTTGTTTCCCTGAAGTCCCACCTACCTACTCTAGCTGTCAACTGGTCATTTGCGATCCCTATGAGAAAGAATGCTGGGTTTGAACAACTTGCGTTCCTGTCTTCGATCAACGGAAATACTTTGCGATCCCGACCCAGGAGTACGGACTCACCCTTCCTCCTGAATCATCCTTTGTGTATGATGCTGTAACCCCGTAGTTCACGGGGTAAGTTACCGAAGGGTCCCTTTGTCACGAGGCAGCTAAACGCTCATCCTACATACTTCCTAGGTACGAAATCCCGGTATCGGGGAACTCGGTATATTGATGCCGGGAATAGAATACAATCAGTTTACATATATTGACAACATCCATACTTGAGCCAATGAGAGATGCAGGAATTTCATGCCTCTGTGTGTATGGTCATGCCTCAGCTGTATCAATTGTCAATTGTCATATCCAATAGCCACAGCCTAAAAGGTAGCATCTAACGCAAAAGTTCCGCGATGTACTTCAAGGAAAGTCATGCGACACATACACAGCAGTGCTGGATTCTGCTGCCACTTTTCTCTCATCCAGGCGTGGTGACAGTTTGGAACTCGCATTTTTCCTCTACAAGCTTCGGAAATACTATCTCTGAGGTCCAGGAGCGGCGAGCAGAGCCGGCTGCACGCCTATACACAGTCGAAGACGGGCATACCAATCAGGGCAACCTGTCTTTTCTATCAGATGAGGGTTTACCCCAATGGTCTCCACTCGGCCTCAAGTCGTTTGGCTGTCGAAAGAATGGGACTTGTATGGCATAAGATGACTTGAAAAGACGTGTCAGAACTTAATATCCATGATGGCCTTATCTGTTCTAAAATGAGGAGAAGTTGGCGCGGTTATTCGATGAGACCACACATCTTCGCTTAAAGGTATGGTATAGAGACCCGCCTGTGCAGAACCAGACGTCAGCCATCAGAGACATCTACATTCACAACTTGTTTTGGAGCAAATGCTAAAGGGAGTTCATTACCCCATGGCTGCGGACTTTCCAACGGCCCAATACTGATGATAATTACCTATTAACATGCCCTTATATGATACATTGACAGATCGCTCATGACCAATTGAACCGTTCTAGCCCCAGGTTCCTCCACCTCCGCCACCTCTTCCACCTCTACGCTGAGCACTAAGCCTCCAATCATCGTCAGTAGCGTATTTATTATACAGGGGCTGAATCCGTTCGGCTTTCTTGCGCTTGCTGAGCCGGTCAGTCGGTGCAACCTTGAAAAAGGTTGGGGCGGCCTCGACGAGCCATTTTGGCTCGATACTTGTCGTACAATGCATGTACTCTTTCACTGTGAGGACCAGAGTCGAATATATTACCCACTCAGCCTGCTTACCGAAGAGAGCCGAACTCGGGTGTAAGTAAACAGGCGTCCCCTCGACCAGAGTCTTGTAACCCTCCTGTGGATCTTTCCTGGCTGCATTACGGAAGAAACCCGAACATAGGGCCTGACGCACTTTTTGTGTGTCACGGCCACATGATAAAATCGGGTGACGGTATCTTTGCATGATCTTGAGCAGTTGCTCCCTGACGTCTTTGGCTCGTTTCATGGAGCGAAACTGAATGAAGTTCTCAAAGCACCACGGAGAAGAAAATCCGCTTTGCTTCCAAGCATTGTAGACATTGAGGAGCGTAAGATGGTCGCCATGTGGATCGTGAAACTTAGCCTTTTTCTGATCTGCCTGTGTTTGCTTTTCTTTGGGCCGATAGAATATAGTGGGCATATTCAACATGGCGACGATAGTCAAAATTTCATCGGAACATCCCATGTCGACTGAGTAGATCAGTACCTTGGCCAACGCCGGTTCCATGGGGAAATCTGCCATTTTTCGGCCAAGTCTCGTGAGTAAGCCTTCATCGTCCAGCGCAGATAAAGCATAGAGTGTCTCCAAAGCTTCAAGCATTGTGTTCGTTGGCGGCGGATCCATGAAGTCGAAGTGAAGAAGGTCATTAATTCCCATTGCTTTCAACATGAGAATGACATGAGCTAAATTTTGTCGCTGAATGTCCGGAGGTGTTGTCGGGAGCAGCTCTGAATTGTACGCAGCCTCGGTATAGAGACGGAAGCATTTCCCCGGGCCTGTACGACCCGCACGACCTGCTCTCTGGTTTGCCTGGGCCTGAGATATTGGGACCACTATCAACGAATCCATGCCTAATTTAGGATCGTAGCTATTTTGCTTCACGAATCCGGGGTCTACTACATAGTAGACTCCATCAATGGTAATGGACGTTTCGGCAATATTTGTAGCTATGACCACTTTCCTGGCACCTGGAGGGGCAGGCTCGAAGACTCGAGATTGAACTTCAGTCGGAAGACTAAGACTGGTTAGCAGAACTAATTCACATCATGAGAGATGACCACGAGCTCACCTGCTATATATTGGACAAATGATCAACTCCGGAACATTAGGCCCCAAAGCCTTCATTCGCTCGTATAAGATCTCACAGCTGGTATCAATCTCTTCCTGGCCAGTAAGAAAAAGAAGTATATCGCCACTAGGCTCAGTAAGATGAATCTGCATGATAGTGACAAGTGCAGCACTAGAAGAAGTCAGTGGCAGGTCTTTCAATCATTATAAGAAGGCTCAGAAAATAATCTGGCCAAATGTAACGTTGAGAGACTGGTATATGACTTACTCCAAGTAATCCGACTCTGGTTCACGGGAGTAGAGGATTTCGACAGGGAACGTACGACCAGGGATCGTAAATATAGGGCACTGATTGAAATATTCAGAGAATTTATCAGCGTCGAGAGTGGCAGATGTGACGATAATTTTGAGGTCATTTCGGCGTTTCAATGTCTTCTTCAGCAAAGCAAAGAGAACATCTAATTTTGAGGTCAGTACGGTCATTCTTAAAATGGTGCCTAAGGTCGTTGTACAATCATACCTGTCGATATAGTGCGCTCGTGCGCCTCATCCAACATAATAACCGAGTATCTCTTCAAGTCGGGGTCTATGAGAATCTCACGTTGTAGCATACCATCCGTCATATACTTTATCCGTGTTGAAGGACTTGTCTTATCCTCAAATCGAATTGTGTAGCCAACTTCTTGACCGAGTTCACACCCCACCTCTTCCGCTACGCGCTTGGCAACAGACATGGCTGCAACTCGCCGTGGTTGTGTGCAGCCGATTGTTCCGCTGTTGGAGAACCCAGCCTCGTCAAGATACTGCGTTAGCTGAGTTGTCTTGCCAGAACCGGTCTCTCCAACGACGATTAAGATGGGATTCTCTCTGACAGCTTTGATAAGCTGATCTCTGAATGCAAACACTGGGAGACTCTCTCTCTGCTCCTTGATCGACAGGTTCGTGCGTTTACCGAAAGATTGGTCTTTAGGCGCGATGGCGCGCTTCCACTCAGGAACACCCTCAGACTTCCCAGCATGGGCCTTCGAGTTACGTAGATCACTAGCAAACCGTCTGCTATCTGGATTCGCCATTGGGTCGTGCCATTGTGATGAAAGATCGACTTTTGAGTCTTGATCAACTGCCTCAGCCTCCTGTTGCCGCACTTCCTTTCTTTCTCTAGCCAGCGTAGCGCCAGACATAGCTGCTCGATTGAGCGAGCCATCTGGAGCCTTAACTACTCTGATAGGCGATAGCTCCAAGGACTGTTTAGTCTGCCCTGCCAAGAAGGGAGGTTCTTCTTCTCGAACCTCAATATCCACATCTTCTTCCAATTCCATTTCACCTTCACCGCGGAGAGTAGCATTGTAATCCTCTTGAAGATCGGGATAATCCGAGTCTTTCGCAACACCTGATGCAATGAGCTGACGAATTTCCCACCGTTCAGGAGATGTCATCCGCTTTTTCTGTCTTACTCTTGAACCTGCGTATTCCGAAAGAGCAGCAGCGCTATCAGTTGGCAAAGGAGCAACTCCATTTCGACTACCGAGAATTTCCATGTTCGCGCCTGACTGAATTCGCGCCGCAGGGGCAAGATCTATGCCGGTCTCTTGATCAACATCTTTCAAAGAGAGTCCTATTCGGCTGCCTTCGATCTTGATGACTTTGACTTTGATATCATGGCCCCTGGAAAGGATATCTGAAGGGTGATTGACTCTTTGACCCTGTACTAGATTTGATATGTGAACCATGCCATCGACCTTACCCCTGACACCATGTAGATTCACAAATGCGCCAAAATCTTTGATGCCCGTCACATGGCCATCATAAACTTTATACATAACGGGCGAGTCGTCAAGTTCGGGTTCTGGAGGCCGTCGTAATATATCGTCTTCCTCATCATCGTATTTACGTTCCCGCCGACTTTTTCTGTCCCTTCGGTTGTGATGGTAGTCCTCGTAGTCATCATATCTACGTTCCCGAGAACGCTTCCTCTCCTTCCTCTGGTGTCTTCCGTCGTCGTGGTCGTGTGGACTCCTAGAACGTTTCCTAGAGGGCGCGTCGCGAGATTGTTTAGGTGCTAAGCCTTCTAGAAGCGCAAAGGTATCGTCTATCTCGTCAGCAGCGTCGGTGGTTGGGATGTCCCGGTCCGGTATGCTTAACCCTTTAAACAACGTCTCTTTCTCCTGTATCGTCCGTGACGGCACATCATCCTCTTGATGATTTGCGTCGCCATTTGTCGCTTTGAACTTGGGGTGCATGGTCAAAACCAAGTGATCTAAACTGTCAAATAAACTGGCTGGCCAGCTTGCGCCGCCCATGGCAGCTAATTTCCCCTTGAACTCTGAGATGCTATTACATCGTAATCTCTGCGCGATAACGAACTCGGCGAGGGTCTTTTCGTTTATGCCTAAGTGATTCTGTAACTCCGATGTGACCTTGGAAACAAGCGACAGCAGTTCGAGCTCCTGGAGGTCGTCCATGGTTGGGTACAAGGGCAACTGCCCTTAAGGAGCCACCTTCACCTTTATATTCGTTGGGTCGGTTTCAAGTCTACCATTTGCATACACAAGAGGTAAGTCGATTCACAGGTGACGAGGTGCATAGAATAGAATTGTAATTAATGGAGAGATCAATAGATGGCGAAGTAGAGTATGTTCTTGTAGAGCCGACTGTTGCTCAGTCCACGATAGGTGATAAGCAAGATTGTTGAAGATAGGTATAAATGCATAAGTTGATTAAATCCTTCTCTCGGGGTTAACACATGTTGAAGGTACATAGGTACCCACCCATTCTGTACGGATCCGTACTGTACTGGTATCCAGAGTTTGTTTGTTTGTTTGTTTAATATTAACGTGTAGGGTGGGCTAGAGCCTATATAGACTATTATACACGCTGGGGGGCACAGCCCCCCAGAACCTGAACATAGAAAAAGACAGATAAGGAAAAAGCGGGCCACCACCAATGAGACAGTCCTTAGTAACGCTGCCATCAGACGTAAACTCGCCGGTCCCCAGCCACCAAGGATTGGCCGTACCTTCCAGAGGGACATGTCTCGGTAGCCCTCAACCTGGAGCTGCCCAACCACCATTCGGCGTGTCGGCAACAGGAAAAACTGCCACGTAGGCAGAAAACCTGTCACAGCTGAGCTGTCCGATCCTATGCAGGGTAGGGACTCTCCAGGTGTGACAAGGGCTTCTGTACGAGGGATAGCGTACGACAGTGCGCGCGACGAGTGCGAAGACCTTAGTCTGACGGAACAGAACTTATCGGTCACGGGTGATTATTTGATGCGCGAGTGTCAATTGTACGAGAGCGAAGAGCTTGGAATAATAATTCAATTCAGCTTATAATAGTTTATGGCCGCAAAGAGTCGTTTGGGTCCTCCGTCTTCTGTTAAACAACATCAGGAGGGACTACCCCTACTTAAACCTTTGCGCAAGTCCCCAGCGACTACGTCGAAACCGACGACGTCATAATTACACACGACGAGCTCGGGGTTTGAAGAACCCTTAGCTCGCTGACTGGCGGCCAAGGCCTATTCGTATCCGTCTACAACGTGTGGGAGGTATCACCGCGTTCTGGCATGGATTCTGACTTAGAGGCGTTCAGCCATTATCCAGCAGATGGTAGCGTCGCGGCACTGCCCGGTCGGACAGCCGCAAAAACCAATTATCTGAATCCTCGATTCTCAATCTCAAAGTCTTCGCCGTGACTCCCCTGCCTTCGGCGGGGCCCCGTCCGGCGAAGACTTTGAGATTTCTAATCTCGTATTCAGATAACCCACAAATGTGCGCGCTAGGGATTTGACCCTTGCGCTAGCGACTCGAATACGAGGTGTGACGTCGCAGGCGTCTGCGACGCAATCCCCGAGGACCCGCTAAAGACCGTTAGCTACCGCGGTACAAGACATGGCCACGTATCCGTGTGACACCAGGGTTGCACGGGCCACTGCTGGATACCCAACATGGCCGGTGCGTTTTGGGCTCTCCCGTCACTGGTTTTGACGCCGTTGTGAAGGGAGTTGTGCGGCCTCATTGCTGAACCTGTCGGCAAGAGGACTAATGCTGCTTGCCATGTTTAACGACGAGGCATAGTCGGACCGATCCCGCCTTTTAATTTTTCAACAACGGCAATGGGAGCGAGCAGCGTGAGACGCTGCGTAGACATCCCGTGTCTGGCTGGCTGCCAGTCAACAGTCTGAATACACAGTTACTGTTGTCTGCAGCGCGACCATTGCACCACATGCGGAAAGGGGATCACCCATAATCCTGTCCAGCTTCAAAAATGAAGCTGGAGATGTGTTGGTGACATGGCCCAACTAAGTAAATAGTGGGCCCGACCAAGAAGTGAAAAATAAAAAGGAAGGAAGGATGACTGGTATCCAGAGGACCTTGCCGGGCAGCAGGTACCTACGCCTAAAGTGATACGTATTACGGATCCGTACGCAATATCGAGATATCCAAACTACCCATTAATCCGTAGCATCGCTTGTAGGTACCTACCTAGGTAGTAAGAGGTACCTAATTAATCCGTAGGCACCTACGGACTACCTAACGGAATACTTTAGGTAGTTGATGCCGGCAGTGCGATCCAATCCTCTGTCACTGAGATTCTTACAGAATACAACATCCCATCATTCATACAACTCTGCTCTCAGAATACACGCCATTCTATGACAATAATAATAAACAATATCCGAACCTGAGAATCCTATACAATGTGCGGTCCTGATCTGTTCATGGGCCTGCTGGCCATTTTATTCCCTCCTCTAGCTGGTACGTCATCGCGCCCAGTGTAACCCCTCCCCCTTCCTCTATGCGCCAGCAGCGTCCCGAGAAATGATGCGCTTATTCATGGGGCTCTACGAGGTATTCATGAATCAACTAACCATCGTGTTCATGTCAACCCACTGTCCACGACCCAGTCTACTGTTATCACAAATCTCTATGCGTAGAATCCGGATGTGAAAATGCTAACAATTCCATCGCCATAGTCTGGGTGAAGTGCGGCATCTGCTCTGCCGACTCTGTGATCAACATCCTTCTCTGCATGCTAGGCTATGTCAGCGATCCCCAAATCGCTCATTTTATTGACCTGGTCTCTAACCAACATCCCTCTGCAGATCCCGGGGTTGTTGCATGCTTGGTACATAATTGCCCAATACCCAGACTCTTGGAGTTATGAGTCGGTACAGCCGGATTCTGAAAGCGGCTACGGCCACAGCCAAGCAGGCGTAACATACGTCGTCGTACCAGCAGCACCCTATCAACAAGAACAACAACACCAACAACAACAACAACAGATTCCCCAGCACCAGGCCCCACAGCCCAAGCCTTCGCGGGGTATGAACTACGGCACCAATAACCATGCTGCAGCCTCCGCCTCGCATCAAGATAACCGCGGCAGCAACACGACCTACGGTAATGAGGCCGATGGCGCCCCGCCCTCCTACGCCGAGGCTATACAGGGCGATCACAAAATCCAGTCGCAGGATTAATGCGAACACTTGGCGAAAAAAAAAAACGATGGTCGTGTTGGATCCCAGCCGTCTGTCGTAGAATATCTATAGAGCTCCCACGGCAATAGGATCGTTCTCAGTTCGGCAGTCTCATGCGCGCGCATGGAGCATGAGGTCGTGTTTCTGTATGAGTATGTGTGTAAGGAGTTTTGCTAGCGACACCATACCCGGGACATTCATTTTCTGTTTTGATAAGTCTATCCTTCACAGCAGGGCGACAGAACCATAAGACTCGTTTTACGTGCACGGGGAGTTATTCCATGTATACATACCTGTGTACCTTCGAATTCCAATCAAGAACATTCTAATAGTCGCGACGCATTGCTTATTACCCCGGATGTGCTTTGATTCATGCTCCGTTGTGATACGAACGGAACACTCATGTATGTTAATTTCTTCCTGTGTGGCCCTTAAGTCTGCTTTTGTAATCTATACAGTCTGTCTCGTCCTCTCTGTCCAAGCGTAGGCTTAGGAAAATATATCAATCTCACTTCCACACATCGCTTCCGGCCTCTGAGCCCTCCTCCTGGGCATTACCGTCTCCAATTCCAGAATCACAATCCCTCGAGTTCTCTCCTACCGATGTATCCTCACTCAATGTAGTCGGGGTGGCCTCGCGATACTTCGCGCGCCCATGATAGACGCAAACGCCGGTACCACCGGATTTATGGCGCTTATTAGCTGGGCACATGGGGCTTGTGGGAAGATGCTCGGGGAGATCGAACTGGAAAGCGCGTTGCAGTCTGACGGCCATCTCGGGATGTTTTTGGCGCTGTCTCGCCGCCTCCTGTGGCCTTGGGACAGGCACGGGCACCTCCCACCACTCCTTGGGGATCGAACCTATGGTGGGCCTCTCGGGTTTTCTGCCTCCCGTAATCACTGTTGACCAGTCGTCCGGTTCCCTTTCATTGTTCCTGATCGTGCGCCGGTCGCTACCACTGTCCGTGGGCCGTGGGTGTAATGTCGACGATGAACTGGAGTTGGCGGGCTTGAAGGATGTAGAAAGATGCGACTTCTTGAGGGTTTGCTGCCCCTCTTGGCGCAGGAGGGGGCGATGATGTGCCATTGAAGCAGGTAGATCGGAAAAGAAGGAGCGTGGGAATCGATCCAAAGAGGCCCCCATGGCATGTGGAACCAGCACTCTCCTGGCTTCCTAAAGACGGGATATCTCTTAGCAAAGATGTTGTAACGACATAAGTTCGTCTTGTATTCCAGTGATGCAGTAATAGGCTGCGTTTGCCATTATGTAGGCGTGATCACTTACATTACCAGGATATTCAGAAGCCCAAGCTTCCTCTGTCGCCATGCTTGTGTCAGCGAATAGTTTCAGATCGGTAGACCGCTTAAGAGACAACCCATAACGTACCGGACATCTCCTCTCTTTCAAATAAAGAGGTAGGACTAGGACATGGCGATTGGCTGTGAATGGAATTATAGACAGAACTCGACGTGCTCGCCGCAGACGAATTCGAAATCTTACGGTGCCAACGTGACCTTGAGAAGAACTTGCCCTTGCGCGACTTGTAGGTCTTATCGCTTTTGCACGATTCTTTTCTGGCTGAGCTTGCTGCCGGATTTTGGGGGAGCAATGGTTGGACAGGGTCCGTTTCTGCTCTACCGTCATCAGCAGAAGCCGAAAACTTTCTTGGCCTCTGTCAACGTATCAGAATCGACTTCATGCCTCTTTGACCGCACGGAATTCCGCCCCGGCAAGGAACTCAGGAGATGAGACCACATACCTGTCGGTGCTCTGACAGCATCAGCCAATTCATGAACGATTTCTTGGTTTTCACTCCGTTGACAGTGGATAGCCCAGGGCTGTCCGAGCCTCCCTCAGCCTCGGGGCTCGAGAAATGCAAAGGCGAGGGGGAAAGAGCTGATCTCTGTTTGAACATTGAGCCTCCGCTCCAGCTACTTTTCCTCGCAGTGGCTTCCAGCGCAGGCCACTGGAGCGACTGTACATGTGCTTCCTCTGACAGGTACGGGCTGGGCGGGGGCGCGTCTAATATACGATTCTGTGTGAAGGGAGACACGCCGCTTTCACTACTCGTATTCGTTGGGGGTCGGGAGTGCAGGGCCATCACAGGAGACTTCTCGGTCTTCTCGGGTAGAACAGAGCTTGTAAAGGGGCTTTGCATCGTATGGGTCAAGTTCTTGGCCGATTCCGAGCTGGATTTTCCAGAACGCTTGTGCCATCTAAACGTCCTGGTGGGGTCTTTCGGAGGCGTCTCGGCGATCTCTCGTTCTGCCCAATAACCTGCAGGAAACCACACCCATTCGTAGCCTTCTTTGGCTGGTCTCGGCGGGTCCACGAAGGCGGTGGGATGAGAAATCATGCTAGGGACAGGTTCCTGGAAACCTTGATGAGATGCGTGAGAGAGCGGTGTGCCTAGGTCAGAGTATGTGCCGGGAAGAGCGGGCGTGGAGGGGAGTTTGCTACTGGGGCCGACCATGGCAGAGGCGCTGCGAGGCCGCTATTGACTGCTGGTTTTCTGTCGAAGCGACCTTTTGGTTGTCGAACTGATCTCCTCGTTGCTTTCGTCGTCCATAATGGTAGATAAACCCTCGGAGAAGTGGATGGCGGAGCGTTGTCGATTCGTTAATAAGTCTGTAAGCATGCATCAAGATCGATAAGACCGCATAAAGGAGGCAATTTACATTTTGTATTCATGATGAGAAGAGATTGTCTTTGGGAATTGAAGGCGAATAAAAGATGTATTTTTAGGTAGGTAGGATTAATTTGTTCAGTCTTTCATTTCAAGTCCTTCATTATGAGCACAACCAAACATAATGGAGGGTGATCAGGGTACTAGTAGTAAGTATGGCGGCGTGTAAGAAGAACATTATTCGAATATATTAGTGGCAAGGGTAGCAGATAGCTCATGCCATGAGAGACTTGATGCTTCTTGGAATCAGTTTCCTTCGACTGCTTACCTGTACCTACTAGATATCCGAGTAATGCGCTCTTTGGACGTGAAACAGATGGTAAAAGGCAGGTCCGCTAGGCGCATCTATACTGCCGTGACATTATCGAGGTGAAGCAAGCACAAGGGTGAAAATCAAAGGCCTTCACAGGGGTTTCGGAATAAAACACTGTGTTGAGCATTATATACACATCTATGCGCATTCTTGAGTGACGATATTCGGTAGTAAGTTGAAAGCCACTCTCTACATACCTGACCTCTTCCCAATATTAAGTCATAGCGCCAACGCCGCCCATGCTGAACATATTGATACAAGAGGAAGACATTGCATTCGTGTCTTGCCTGTAGATAAGGCTTCTTCCTAGGCCCGATGATCTTGTTGATTTCGAATAGATCTCCTAACAATAGCTCTCCATGCCCTCCTTGTTCTACTGCACAGTATTCGCTTGTACCCCGTCGTCCAGTGGGATGTCTTCGGCCAGAAACTCTTCTTGCTGGCGCTGCCGAGCTTGAGCAGACCTGCGGATGCTTTCCAGTCTCTTTCTTCTCGACTCCGTCGACTGGCTGACACCAGACAAATGCTCACTGATTTGCATTTCCAATAATTCTTTGATGTGAAAAGCAAGATATTGACTGCTAAAGACACCGCTGAAACGATACGATAGCCAGAGATACAAAGTAACAGCCTTATGGAGTCCCTCCAGTTTCTCCAAGTGAGCCGACGGATCAGCTTGCAATTTTGAAGTGGTGGTGTCCAGTAATTCCACCTCAATTTCGGGGATGTCAAGAATATTTCCACCCCGCATGCCAGACACGCACCTTGCAAGAGCCTGCACCACTTTGGCGACACGGATATCTCTTACAGGAGCTGGCGCATTCAAGAATACGCAACGATCGTAAATAGTCATGGGAAATGGCTGGATTAGGTCCGCAATAGTAAGCATCTCTTTGGTTGAGCAAATATGAAATCTTGTTGACAGCTTCGCTATTTCGCGTAAACGTAAAAGAATGAAGCTAAGCGGGGTATTCGGAGGGAAGTAGGTCGACAAACGTTCGATGGCAGCGACAGGAGGCTGAATACCAGCTGTCTTGAGAGGGGGTGTATCCGTTTTGAATGCTTTTATAATGGCCGCCAGATCTTCATCAACAAGAGCCGTCACTTGGCCCGGACTCTTGGGTCCAGCGTCGGGAAGTACTTCCTGTGAAGTGCCAGCTTTGATGGCTTGGCTAGCTGTTTTGAAACGACCTGCTCGGCCGCCAATTTGCTTTATCTCGGAGACAGAAATCTGTCGATACCCGGTACTATCTCGCTTGTGCGTGCTTTCAAAGATAACACGTTTTATCTCAAGATTTAACCCCATACCGATCGCATCACTGGCAACGAGGTAATCATAATCATTGTCGGGATCGTTGAACAGTGAAGCCTGCTGTGCACGTGTTTCCGGTGGCAATGATCCGTAGACGATAGCACAACGCTTACCGGTCTGTTTTTGAATCTGATTCTTGAGAGAGTGTATGCCGATCCGGCTGAACGAAACAACAGCATCGCCTTTTTCAAGTTTCTCTAGTTGGCCGCCCAAGCTCTCGGCCATTGTTTCCAGGCCGCTGAGACGTGTATAACGATGGACTATACATTCGTCGCCAATTGACGCGCAAAGCGATTGGATCAGCTCAACGGCACGTTCTTCTCCACAAAGATGGACTTCTTTGGCCTGAACACCGAGGAAAGCCTGCGTCCAGGCCCAGCCTCTCTCCAAGTCGCCGATCATTTGGATCTCATCAATAACTGCGACATCGACGGCTAGGTTCAGAGGCGTCATCTCGACAGTACAACTGCGGAAATACGTATCCGAGTCTTTAGGAATTCGTTGCTCTTCTCCGGTGATCAAGGCACAACTCACCCCCTTGGCCAGAAAACGGCTGTATACCTCATGGGCTAGCAACCTAAGAGGCCCGGCGTAGATACCGGATTTGGCATTTTCTAGGGCTTTCAAAGCATTGTAAGTCTTGCCGGAATTGGTAGGGCCGACATGAAGATGGATGGTCCGTTGTAGAGCTCGGGTGGCGGGAAACCATTCGTACGGAAAGCGCATGTCTGCAACGTTCTGGTGGGTTGCAAGGATGGCGGGCGAGAACTTGTCGCGCAGAAGAAAGCTCTCGAAGGCATATTTGATTTCGATTTTCAGGCCCGGTACATCTGCTGTAACAAAGGCATTGCGGAGTGACCAGAACAACGGATTATCTTTCTGCGAGCCCTGTATCGGCCGCCGCTCCACTTCGCAGGCTCTGATAATTGTCGTGCGAAACACCTCGACCTCGCTGTCGAAGTGCGTCAAAGATTCGACGCCAAAACTTTTGTACACCTCCTCTCTCGACTCATAGCTATAATCCTTGAGAAAATCGTTCAAATAATTAAGAACCAGCCGTCGAAAGAGCGAATATGTCTTATTGGGCATAAGCAGCTGTTTCCCGACGGGTTTGTCTTTCTCCTCCACGTTTGACTCCGTATGACTGTAAAGATTCATAGCCAGCACAGGGTGTGACTGGCCATAGTGCGGCTTGCGCGGCTTGCTCCCTCGGGTCGGCGGGAGTCCTTTGGGTCCGCGGCGAGCCGTCTGCCTTGTGACGGTGCTGAACGCATGTCGGCATAATTGAGATATACGGCATGTATTAGCCACGGGCCAGCTATTCAAAAGGGGGCGCATGACAGATGATATGGTCCCGAGGTTGGAACCATATTTATTATGATGCCGATTCCTTAGTTTAGTGTTTCCGAGGAGGTGAGGATTCACGAAAAATACTTCAAGGTGTGATCTTTACTTAGGTAATCTTTTATCGTTAAAAGGTTTGGCAGACTGTACGAAGTACTTATACACTGCGGATCCGTGGAAGGGTACGTCCGTACTTCTTAGGACTATCTTCTTAAAAGCGGATTGGAGGGGAACAGGCGCAAATAACTTCAGAATCCAACAAGTATTGTTTATCTCTTATCTCTTATCTCTTATCTCTTATCTCTTATCCTTATCTACTAAAGTGTCATCGGGCTCAAGGGCAAACACCATACCGTTACGCTATCTACCAGGTACCTACCTTAACCTTATTAGTTGCATACTACCTACCTAGGTACCTAACCTAGACTCCTAACGCCTCTGATCGTGAAACTTACCTCCTAATGACCCAACGATGAGATGAGTCCTTAGCTCCTAAAGATGGGCATAGGTACTATTCCAGTGCTTCCCAGGCCTCACGAAGAATATCCATCATTTGGGAATACAATCCTTTGTCCTCACGTTCCCATTTGTAGCCGTTCGGAAATACCACTCTCCGTAGCCTGTCAACCCAAGGTAAGAGCGGTTGGTTAGGTAGGTAGGTAGTGTTTTGTAAAATGCTTCCCTGCATTTGCAAGGAAGTTGTACCGATTAGTGATTATTCCAATTTTGTCCGTTGCCAATTCTTCTAGAGTCTTACTATTCGCACAGCTACTTTTTGCTACTCGCACAGCTATTCCCGCTTTTTCTAAGGAGCCCTTTCTAAGTACGGGCCCCTAGTAGCCTTCTTAACTGAGCGCTCCCCTACCTGAGTAACGTGGGACCTAGTTTACATGGAATTCACAGATTCGATTCCATCAAGCGTATCTCACACCTACACAGCTGCGCATAGGTAGTATAAGTAGTGAAAATCAATTACTTTGCTTGGCATGTAAGGGGGCGGTCACCGCACCTACCTGTCACCCTGGCAACGCACACACGTAAATAAACAAAGGGCGACTGGAGGGCGCTACGATATCTACGATATCGGAGGCTAGGACGAACGGATAGGAGGAATAGGAACGGTGCCGCCAGCAGGGCTACGGCGCCACCTCCTATTCAATTAATTAGGCAACGCCGATCGCACCTATTGAAGGCAGTAGGAGGTCCGTAGAACGGACCTGCGATACGGTTATAAATAGGGCTATTCGGACCCTATTTCTAGACCTACGATTCTACTCCTTAAGCGATAGTTTTACCTATAAACTATAGACCTACCGCACCTATTGACTAGTCGCCGCCACCTATAATTGGCCCGCGACCCCCCCTATAAGCCGTCCGCTTAGTCATCACCTTGCTTACGTAAACTACTGTGATTACCGTGCCCCGGCACCTATACCATTACACTCTATCGCTTCTACAACAACAACAAGCAACGCGATGTCTGCACCCGGACGCAACACACGCTCCCGAGCCCTCCTACCCCTACAACAGCGTCAGGGCGAGGGAGCCGAGGGCGTTCCTCCCCGTCCCCCATCGAATGCAGGCGCGGGTCGAGAAGAAGAAGAAGAAGGCGACTCCGCCGACGAGGACCAAGAAGGGCAGGGCGGCCGCAACAACCAAGGCGCCACTGGAGGTCGCCACCGCGACGTATCCACTATGTCTACCGCTCGCACCTACAACTCGGTCCTAGATATGGACTCGAACGCTGAGAATAGACCCCCGCCTGCACCACCAGCAGGCCCTACCGATGTCCTTGGTTGGGCTCGGGACCTTATTACAAGGCAATCGGAGGATATCCACGCGATGCGTGAACAAATGCGTGTGCAAGGAGAACAACACCTCGAACTACTCCGTGCCCTCACCCTCGCGGAACGACAGCCCGACGGCGATAATAAAACGCCGCAGTATAACTGCAAGCGCCTAGATGAAGGGGCTACGCCAGCCGAAATAGAGGACTGGATAGAGGCTATCCTCGCCGGCAACCGCCGTAAGCCAGGACGCCCCGAGTACATACAAATAGACTGGGCACTCGGTCAGGTTACGCATAAACTAGCATCCGCGTGGCGATCCCACGCATCTACGAAAGGGCTCACGGAGGAGACTCTACAGCTAAACCACCTGTGGGACTTCATACGGAAGAGCGACACCGACCCCGCCTTATTCACCCGTACCTACTATCAACAAAAGGAAGCTATACGGCAGAACGAAGGGGAGTCGCCCCGCGAATTCTACGCCAGGTGGTCGGCTATAGTTAAGAAACTAGAAAATCCCGATTTCGATAAAAACACTGCCCTCGCACACCACTACTTCTTCCGCCTCCACGAAGGCATCCAGCGTGCCCTCGTCCGCCAACGGGTCGAGATAGCAGGACCAGCCCCGCTCTCACACGAAGCAGAACGTGTGTGGAGCCTCTACTCTAA
The DNA here is from genome assembly GCA_022984845.1 of Xylaria nigripes. NCBI lineage: Eukaryota > Fungi > Ascomycota > Sordariomycetes > Xylariales > Xylariaceae > Xylaria > Xylaria nigripes. The sequence goes on along the minus strand of JAJJKC010000024.1, from coordinate 395,345 downwards.
CCAGAATGGGACGCGGAACAAGAGACGCCGCAGGGAGGAGCCAACGGTGCCTCAGAGGGGCAGATTAACGGTCGCGGCTGCCCCCGTCAACAATGTTCAGGCATCGAGCGCAAGTAGGAAGCGTAAGGCTACGTCACGTAGCAACGACGAGTGTTTCAACTGCCACGAACGCGGCCACTTCGCCAGGAACTGCCCGAAGGCAAGGAAGCCGCCGGGCACTCTTCCTACTGGAGGCGGGGTACGGCCCAAACGCCCAGGTCATACGATGTCTCTTCCTACTCGCCCACCTGGCCAGCGTCCACGGCGTTTACAGAACGTGGAAGCGGAATGGTCGGGAGCGGAAGAAGAGTTAAAAGGCAGGCCGGAGTAAGAAATTACGTCCAGACTACTCTGGCAGAAGGATTAAGGACGAAGGGGCCAGCCGAGCCGTTCAGGGCAAGGGGCCGCGTCCTCCCAGGAGGAGAGAAACAACCCGTTGACGTAACTGTAGATATGGATACGGGAGCGCAAGTCAACACAGTGTGCAAGGACTTCGCCCGCAAAAAGTTGGAACCGATCGAGGAACCGATACCGTTCCTACTAGGACCTAGCGGCGACCCCCTCACCTGCCACGGTGCGTACGCGGCAGAGGTAGAAATGACGGACGCACACGGGAAGGCCCGCACCTTCAAACAGGTGTTCTTCGCCATAAGGCATGAGCCGAAGGCACCAAAATTACTACTCTCGCGACCAGGTATGGGCCGGCTAGGCATAGTATTAGACACCGCATCCGATAACTGGTACTACGGAAAGTACGAAGAGGTGGATCCGGAGGAGTTCGCCGACATCGTCGTCGGAGGAGAATCCGCCTATATCGCCAACCTGACGGGCGTTACCCTATACGGCGAACTACCCTTCGCGGCAGTAGACGACGATGCCGACGAGAAGGAGGCCGACAACACCCCTGAGGTAGACCTGCCCGCGTGCCTAGAAAAATTCCGTCACCTCTATTCAGAAAAGGCCGCCAAGGAACACCCAGTCTTACCGGATGCGGAACACGAAATAGAACTAGTGGAGGGAGCGAAGGTGCCGTTCGGACCGATATACCCTATCACAGAGGGACAGCGCAAGTCCCTAGAAGAATACCTGGAGGAGAACCTACGGCTAGGCCGCATACGCTATTCAAAGGCTGACGCGGGCGCACCCATGCTTTTCGTACCCAAAAAGGACGGTACGCTCCGCCTCTGCGTGGATTATCGTGGCCTAAACCGCGTAACCGTCAAAAATCGCTACCCGCTACCACTAATTAGCGAAATCCTCACACAGCTGGGGTCGGCCCGCGTGTTCACCAAGTTAGACCTCCGCGATGCCTATCACAGGATACGGATCAAGGAGGAGGATATTTGGAAAACGGCGTTCCGCACCCGCTACGGGCAATTCGAATACACGGTCATGCCGTTCGGCCTGACTAACGCCCCCGCGACCTTCCAGACCTATATGCATAAAGCGTTAGCGGGCCTAGTTGACCACATCTGCGTCGTATACCTTGACGATATAGTCGTGTACTCGCAGGATGAAAATGAGCATGCGGAACACCTCCGACTAGTCCACGAGAGGCTAGAGAACGCGGGACTGTTCGTAAAACAGTCGAAGTGCGAGTTCTTCAAAACGGAGATTGAATTCCTAGGGTTCGTAGTCAATACCGAGGGCACTAAAATGGACCCGAAACGTGTTATCGCCATCAAGGAATGGAAGGCGCCCACCTCCGTCCACGATATTCAGGTATTCTTAGGGTTCGCCAACTTCTATAGGAAGTTTATCACCCGCTACTCGCACAAAACGGCCCCGATCACGACACTCCTGAAAACCAAGGACGGGGCTCGGAAACCGTTCGAGTGGACCTGCGAGGCGAATACGGCGTTCGAGGATATTAAGACCGCCTTCACCGATGCCACCATTCTACGGCACTGGGATAGTAGTCGGGAGACGCGTGTGGAGACGGACGCCTCTACCAGGGCCGTATCCGGCATTCTCTCTCAACTACACGGAGCGAATTGGCACCCGGTGGCATACTGGTCGCGTAAGTTAACGGACACGGAGACCAGGTGGGCCACGGGACAGCAGGAGTTGCTAGCTATCGTAGAGAGTTGCGAACACTGGCGGCAGTTCTTGGAGGGAGCGGACAAGACCTTCACCATTTGGACCGACCATATGGCGTTAAAAGGAGTCGTAAACTCGCCGGCACGCGACTTGCGCGGCAGGCTAGCGAGGTGGGTATACCGCCTAGCACAGTTCGACTTCGATATTAAGCATAGGGCGGGCGTATCGAACCCCGCCGACGGCCTCTCCAGGCGGCCCGACTATATGGCCGGAGAGATACAGTACGGAGACGTAATACCAACGCTACAGAAGCGATTACGCCTACAAGAAGACCTTCCGCCAGTCGCGCAGCAGCAGATCGCGGCGATCTCGTGTACTAGGAGGCGGCAGGCAGGGTTGGAAGCGGCAGTACAGCTAGCCAGGCAAATACTGACAGCGCGGGGCGCCGATCAGGGAAGCGCTGGCGTGTCAGCTTCCAACATCACCCTCCCCGGTGGGGGTGAAGTATTCCGTTGCCAACTAGCAAGGAGTTCCCGGAACCAGGAGACGGGTCAACCATGTGCGTGCCCGACTCATAGGCTACGTACCGCAATGAGTGCGCAAGTAGCGGTGGTGACGCGTAGGGCCCAACGGCGTGCCAACGCGACCACACCCGCGTCTGATAACGAGGAACGCACCGCCATCGGAAGCGGAGCGACTAAGGAAAAAGAAGACGCTGAGGCTATTGTTCATGACCAATACGTCTCACGCCCCGTCGCCAAGGAACTAGCGCAGGGCGAAACGGCATTCAGGTCCGAGCCCTCTCAGGCATTCTACGAACTAATCCGCGGTCTGCAGGCTAAGGATATGACCCTCGCAGAGATAACTGAGATCGCTCGGCACCGCGCCGGTACCCGTGGAGGATATCACGTCGATAATAAGGGCGCGTTGCTATTCCGCAACCGCCTAGTTATACCAGCGCAAGCGGCGCTGGTACGCCAATTAATACACCAACACCACGATGATACGCGTGCGGGCCACCTAGGCAAGAATAAGACGACGGAGCTGCTACGCCGTAAGTTCCACTGGGAAGGCCTAGAACAGAGTGTGCGGGACTACGTAAAGGAATGCGAGGCCTGCAACGGCAACAGGAGGCCACGGCACAAGCCCTACGGCGAGTTGCAGGTACTACCGCTACCGGACCAGCCGTTTCAGGAGATTAGCCTGGACTTTATCACAGGACTCCCGCCGTGCACTCGGATCGACGGCGAAGTCTACGACGCTATCCTGGTCGTGGTGGACCGATATACGAAGACGGCGTTGTTTATACCCACAGTGAAAACGCTCAACGCCGCCGAACTCGCTAAAATCCTGTACGAACAGGTCGAATGCCGCTTCGGTTCGCCAGAAGGGATCGTAAGCGACCGCGATAAGCTAATTACTAGCCGCTTCTGGAAGGAATTCTGCGACGAACGGGAAGTCCGCCGACGCCTATCTACGGCCTGGCACCCTCAAACGGACGGGCAGACCGAACGCGTACACCAGTCGCTAGAAAAGTATCTCCGTACGTACGCGATACAGGACCCGCACGCGTGGGCGAGGATTCTAGCGGAAGCGGAATTCGCGTATAACAACAGCCTTCACGCGACTATAGGGTGTTCGCCGTTCGAAGCCCTATACGGCTACCACCCCCGATTAATCGAATACGTACCCGAACGACTCCAATCTAAGGTCCAGGGGGTGCGGGAGCGGCTCCAACGTACTGCGGCAGTACGCCGTGCCCTCAATGAACACTGGGCTAGGGCAGCGGAGACGATGCGGCGCAACTACGATAAGAGACACACGCCGAAGTCGTTCACGGTGAACGAGGTGGTGGGTCTCTCCACGTCGCACTTCCGCTTCAAGCACGGGCGCAAGCTGGCGCCAACGTATATCAGGGTCATCGTCACAGAGAAGGTGGGCACGCAAGCGTATAGGGTTAAATTGCCAGCCAAGTACGCGCGCGTTCACGATGTATTCCCCGTATCCTCCTTAGAACCCTGGAGCGGAGTACCTAAGGAGGAGGGCCGTGCTACCCTGCCCGACCTGGAAGAGGAGCAGGAGGAGTGGGAGGTGGAGGATATCGTGAGGCATCGCGACGACCGCGGCGAACGCGAATATCTAGTTAAGTGGGACGGCTGGCCCGCGGAGTATAATACGTGGGAGCCGCGAGGGCATTTGAAGGGGTCAAAGACCTTGCTGGCGCGGTACGAACGGAGGGCTCGGCGTACCCACCCTAAGTGGGATGATGTGTACGGATAGTCACAGGAGGTCAATATAAAAGGCGGTTAAAGTAGCGATTCCATTGCAAGCAAAAGCATCGTGAACGGCGCTGCGATTAACTGCTAGCGGCCTACTACCCTGGCATTTATATAGCGGCGCCACCGCTGTATAAAAGGGAGGAATTTATATAGCGGTACTCACCCGCTCCTCCTCCTACACCGTGGATGATTTTATATTGCGGACTCCCTCCGCACCATCCGCCCCCTCCTCCTCGATATACCGTGGGTGACTTTATATAGCGGACCCCCTCCGCATCCCATCTTGGATGATTTTATATAGCGGTCTCCCACCGCATCGGGCGCCCAGCCACCACGTCTTCGGATGATTTTATATAGCGGTCTCCCACCGCATCGGCAACCCGTCCTCCGCACCTTAAGGATGACTTTACATAGCGGGATCCCCCCGCTGCCGATTCCTCCTCGATATACCAGAGTGATTTTATACCGCGGACCTCCTCCGCCCAGCCACCCTATCCTCCCGCGTGACTTTATATAGCGGGCCGCCCCCGCTCTTCGGCACGTAATTTATATAGCGGCACGGCATCCGCTGACCTCACCCCCCGCAGCTATAGACTGGCGTCGCGATGACGCTGCGACCGAGGCGTACGCGGCATTAGAGGTTCCGGTGGACCGGTACCAAGCAGTGCCTGCCGCGCACCTTCCTCGTCACCAACCCACAAAGCCGAATTGAGGCGGAGGAAAACCTCCGGCCCCTTTTCAGCGTAGGCGGCGCGCCAGTCCACCTCACCAGCAGCCAGAGGCCGCGTGGTATCGCGCTCTTGGAGCGCAGAGATCTTCCGATCCAGGTCCTGGAGGACGCCCTGTGCAGCCGGAGCTGTAGTGGGAGCGGCGCCTCCAAGCACCCGAACAACCTCTGGCCCCTCGAGCGAGCCGCGTTCCACCAGTGCCTGCGGCCACGATTAGTAGGAGATCACCAGCGGCAGCGGGGTATACTTACCGTAAACAGCTGGTGGTAGGCGGCCACCTGGGCTTCGAGGCGCGCGACACGTGCTTGCAGCGAGTCCTCGGTGCCAGGCGGCGCGGGGAGGTCTCCGCCAGGGGCCCCATCCTCACAAGCCACGGCTCTGCGAAGAGCCAGCTCTGCCTCCTGGAGGAGAAAGATTCGGCGGCCGAGCATCGCAGCATGCGACGCCGCAGCCTCCTCACCTAACGCTCCCATTTGGTGGAGCCGGAACACACGTTCCGCTTGTTGGGCGGCCGCTGCGCCGAAGCGCGAGATTTTCTGGGCGGCACCCAGGAGGAAGGCGGGCATCTGCAACGATAACGTGAGTGCGGAGTCACAAAGAGGAAGCGGAGGGTATACTACTTACGGCGTGACACGCTTGACGCGCGTGTTTGCACCCGATGCAAACAGCGCCGTCAGGCGTGGCGCGAAGGCACTTCAGCCGGAGAGCCGAGTGCGTAGACGTTAGGCAGCGAGCACAAGGCTCGCGCCCAAGGACCGTCTGCGGCACAAGGTCGTCCAGCGACACCACGTCGCGGTCGAGGTGTGACCAACCCGCACCCTGGTCGAACGGGTGGCGGGCAGCGAAAGCAGCGGCGGCGGGGGAGAGGGCGGCGGCAGGGGCGACAGCAGGGGCGACGGCAGCACCAAATGAGGGCGCGGGAGGCGGGCGCGAAGGAGAGACCAGCCGGAAGCGCTTGGCCGGCGGGCCGGAGGGCGTAGTCGGCGGGGCCGACATCTTCAAATTTATTTTTTAAAAAAAACAACAAAAAATCAAAATTTGAAAATTTTGTTGTTGAAGGAAGAAGAGGAGGGATAGGAAGAGTGAGGAGGGCGGCGCGCCCTTATATACACGATTTTTCTATTCCGGCACCCTCGTCACCGCCGGCCAGGAAGGAGCAGTTTATAGGAAGGCACGCCCGCGTTTTCGGGTGCGGAAGCAAGTACAGGGTACCGGAGCTCCGACACCACGCCTGCCAAAACTGCAGGTAGACCGTCCGAAGGGATGTATACCTACCTACACGATAACTGCACTTCGCAAGTGTGTTGACAACACAGTTGGCGCGGTAACCCCACCGCCGCCAGCACTGTTGATGACACAGGGAGACGTAGTAGGTGACGAAGGCACCCGCCACCTACGAACTTCCTTAGGGGGACCGTTCCTGGGGAACGGTTAGTTTAGAAGGCTACGGCTACGATATCTGCCGTGAGGCTACGGCTACGATATCTGCCGTGAGGCTACGGCTACGATATCTGCCGTGAGGCTACGGCTACGGTATCTGCCGTGAGGCTACGGCTACGATATCTGCCGTGAGGCTACGACTACGGTATCTGCCGTGAGGCTACGGCTACGGTATCCACCGTGAGGTTACGACTACAGTACGTGCCCGTGAGGCTACGGCGACCGCCAAACAAGGCACGCGAGACCGTAAGACCTCCGCCCAGGCTGCTGGGGACCAGCAGCCAGAGGGGGGGGGAGCAGTGTAAGGGGGCGGTCACCGCACCTACCTGTCACCCTGGCAACGCACACACGTAAATAAACAAAGGGCGACCGGAGGGCGCTACGATATCTACGATATCGGAGGCTAGGACGAACGGATAGGAGGAATAGGAACGGTGCCGCCAGCAGGGCTACGGCGCCACCTCCTATTCAATTAATTAGGCAACGCCGATCGCACCTATTGAAGGCAGTAGGAGGTCCGTAGAACGGACCTGCGATACGGTTATAAATAGGGCTATTCGGACCCTATTTCTAGACCTACGATTCTACTCCTTAAGCGATAGTTTTACCTATAAACTATAGACCTACCGCACCTATTGACTAGTCGCCGCCACCTATAATTGGCCCGCGACCCCCCCTATAAGCCGTCCGCTTAGTCATCACCTTGCTTACGTAAACTACTGTGATTACCGTGCCCCGGCACCTATACCATTACATGGCATTACACACAGAGTGTGTGCGGTGTTGCCATGGTGCTCCTACATAGTACCTACCTATTTAGAAAGGGCTCCTTAGAGGAAGCGGGAATAGCTATGCGAGTAGCAAAAAGTAGCTGTGCGAATAGTAAGACTCTTCTTCTATGTCAGCGAAGTTCCACTTATTATATCTAGCGGAACCCTTGTGCTGACCTGGCCCGTCGTGGTTGACACAGATCCAAAACAGCACCCAGAAGAATGATTCGAGATCGTGCACAAAAGAATGTTGCTCGCCTTGAAGCGCCCCGATTGCCATAAAAGCCCTAGTTCCAGTCTTTCCGTTCGTTCCCGAAGGACCTGCCCGCTGCTCGTCGATGGCCAAATCTAGATCAATCAAAAACGAAGGCCAAGAAAGGTTCTTCTCATCCTCGTTAATCATAAGATTGTTGATTGAGATGTCTCGGTGCAAAAGGCCAGCCTTATGTAAAGATTCATGGCCTTTAATGCAGCCCTCTAGCGCCTTAAGCAGAGCCATGGGAGAGCTTGCGTTAAAAATAGGCTCCCCATAATCACGAAGAACAATACGCCGGTGCACGCGATTTAGAGGCTTAATGTCGTCCATCTTGGTTCGGGATGCCAAACAGGGTCGCTTGCTTGACGGCAGAGCGGTGCTGTCTGTCTGGCTGGATAGATGCTTCGAGCTGACGATGGTGCTGCTGCTGACGTTCTGTCCGTCAATTGTATTCGAGCCGAACGACTTACTGAAAGGTAGGTAGATAAACATATAAGAGATGGAGCGAGTTGAGTATTTAGGCCAAAGTGGACTGTTTACATTAGGTTGCTTGCCGAAATTGTTAGATAGAGTACGTCTGTACCGGTAATTGCATGCCCGACCTCTGCATAACCGGAGTGTTGCATATCCGCCTCGATGTGGATTCGGTCACGTTACGTGAGCTCCGATCACACGTGACTTGTTTGTTTTATCGATCACACGTGACGGAAGACGGATTCATTGCTGCTTACGGATCCGTAAATGCCCCGCGTTTAATATATAAGAGTCTTACTATTCGCACAGCTACTTTTTGCTACTCGCACAGCTATTCCCGCTTTTTCTAAGGAGCCCTTTCTAAGTACGGGCCCCTAGTAGCCTTCTTAACTGAGCGCTCCCCTACCTGAGTAACGTGGGACCTAGTTTACATGGAATTCACAGATTCGATTCCATCAAGCGTATCTCACACCTACACAGCTGCGCATAGGTAGTATAAGTAGTGAAAATCAATTACTTTGCTTGGCATTACACACAGAGTGTGTGCGGTGTTGCCATGGTGCTCCTACATAGTACCTACCTATTTAGAAAGGGCTCCTTAGAGGAAGCGGGAATAGCTGTGCGAGTAGCAAAAAGTAGCTGTGCGAATAGTAAGACTCATATATAAATACCCTGCTTCCCTCCCTTGAGTTAGGTACCTACCTACGTAGTAGGTAGTTACCTGATAGCTTTCCTTTCCTTTTAATTATCAGTTTTGTCTACAAATATACACAGCTTGTAATCTACAATAGTGATAGGTCCTGAATCTCGCAGAACCGTAGTCAGATGCACATCCATCACACCATAGTACTGCGTAACTGAAATGTTGGTCGTTTGAAAGGGCATGTACCGGTACATAGCTAAGGTAGGGAATAAGTACATTAGGTACCTAGGTACCACCTTGGTGTGAGACTGATGTACCTACCCCACCATTTACGTACTAGCGTACCGCCTTCAGATGTTGCATATTTTAGAGATGGTGCATATATTTTGCTCCGTCGAATCACATGCGGTACCTTACCTAGGGTAACCAATGTACAACCGGAGGTACGGATTACCTCCTAAGTGCCTACTACAGGTAGGTAATTACTAGGTAGGTACGGATCCGTAGTGTGCACTACGTATACATTCCTACTGTACCTACCTCTTATACCACAGCATCATTCAATCTCTCATCCTCAATACCTGTATTTTCTCTACATTTGGATGCTTCTACGGTCCAACTCATCTAATCGCCTTAGCTAAGGCTGCTGAAAAACCTCGCCCGTTGAAATTAGATAGAGACAAAGCTAAGAAACCCCTAGCTGGGATCACATCATTCAAGACCATGGCATCCTCCTCAACTCAGACACCCTTACTCTAGTAAGCCCTAACCCATGAATCAAAACGCATAATTACAATGCTAATGTCTATCTACAAAGCTCGTGCATAGCGCACAACACGACCATTCTCTCCGAGTGCACGACCTCGGCATCATCGCAAACCTCCTCGCTCTCCTCGTTGATTCTACCCAAGATATCCCACGACACGCCACAAAAGCTAACCTACACCCATGGCTCCCACCATATCCACTACATATCCGAAGCACCCTCGTCACATCCAGACAATGCCTCAGCCGGTGGCTTGACCTTTCTAGTCGTATCAGAGTCGTCACTGGGGCGGCGCGTGTCGTACGGCTTCCTAGTCGAGATCCGCAAGCGCTTCCTGCGCGAGTTTGACGAGTCTAGTACCGACTTCGCCGATCTTCCCAACTATGGTGCCGGAAGCTTCAACGCCATCCTCAAGAAACTGATGGTCGAGTACGGCACCACGGCGGGCGGCCGAGACGACGCCATTACAAACGTGCGGCGTGAAATGGACGACGTCCGCGGCATCATGACGAGAAACATTGAGGGTCTGCTTGAGCGTGGCGAGCGCATCGACCTCCTCGTCGATAAGACAGATCGACTAGGTGGTAGCGCCCGCGAGTTCCGCGTTCGCAGCCGTGGCCTTAAGAGGCAGATGTGGTGGAAGAATGTGAAATTGATGGCACTGCTTGTCTTCGTTCTCTTCCTCATCATCCTAGCCATCGTGCTTGCCATCAAGAATGCAACTGGTTGAAGTAGATTGGTAGCAAAGACAAAAGGTCTACACTAGGAGATGCTGTGAATGGGATTCGATACGATTGACTGCACATTTAGCCTGTTAATTTAACTGGCCTCTTTTTCTCACTGAAAAAAAAAAAAACACACACACACACACACAAAAAAAAACAAAATCGTATATACGGTTGTGAAAGGCTATTTTCATTAGTTTCTATGGGTGTGGACGGGACAGCATGGAACGGCTTGTCTTTTATTTTAAATCATTCATTGGGCGCAGGCGGTTCGGCGTAAGTGTGAGGGAATCATGGAAACATCATTTGCCCCGTTCTTTTGATTCATCACGTCTAGATTGGTTTAGGTACCTAAGGAGAATTGAGTCGAAATGGGGAGCGCTTCCCAAATGTATATTAACCGCCTGTGAGAATGAAGTATGCATCACCCGAGATGTTTGGGCAATGCTTTCAGATAAATTCTGACGCTCTTTTTCAACTTGCGGCCGCGTCCCCCCGGTTCATTCTCACAATTTCCACATATTGTCAGGACAGGACTTCCATTGATGACACTCGTACACATCCTCGCAACTCCTTCGTCTAGACGACTGAACTGCCAGTAAGTACTCGTTCGCTGTCCTCCTCATAACATCGGGCCCCTAGACCGCCGCCTCATAGGCCGTTCATCGCGGTACACGTAGCCGTGGGCCACGGGAGATGACGAGTGCGATGTGGCGAGGGGGGCGGCGTTGAGGGCCGGAGATGGCCTTTGCAGCCGCCCCGTGAAGAAAACGGGGTGCAGACTTGAGACGTCTCTTAATTGCGGCTGTGATTGTTGTTGAAGATCCCAGACGGGTTGAGGATGTGTTGCTGGGGCTGGGGCTGGCATTTGTAGGCTGGGTGTTGAATGAAATTGAGACTTGGTTGGTAGAGGTGATTGCGCTCTTGGTTGGACGTGTAGAATAACTAACTACCTAGGTAGTGACAGGTTGTGCGAGATAGGCACCGGCAGCTACCAACTGGGTTAATTACCTGTTATTGATGGTTGGTTGAAAGGTAACTTCAGACTTGCTACCACGAAGTTGACAACTCAATTACCCAGAGGTGTACCTACGTAGGTATTATCTACCTACTACCCTGAATATTATTCCGTGGACTAAGAGCAATTGATACTAGGTAGGTTGGGTAGGTGGTAGGTGAGTATTACCGATTCGTATGTAATTACCTAATTCTGATGAAGTCGATGGTCCCGGGGTCCTTCGGCCTCCAGTCTTGCCGTCTTCTTTTAACCCCACATAGGTACCATTGAAATGTCCTTGGCGTCATTCCAAGCAAGTCTGTCAGCAACCTCCAAGCAAGACCTCCAAGCAAGACCTCTCATATTGAGATCTACTATAGGTACTGGAGTCTGCCATGCTCGGCAAACTTTTATATAAGTACAACTACATTTACATTTTATAGTCTAGATGGCCCAAGCCTAATAACCCTGAATTGCATCACGTATGCGATGATTCTGCCTTATCCGCATTTGCTTTTTTCCGTTGTCGCCGCGACTGTTTCCTTTCCGCCTCCTTCCCCTTTTTGATCGTGTCCACCAGAGCCTCTATCTCCTGTGCTTTCTCAGCCTCTTTCTGTTCCTCCTCATGCTTTTTCTCCAACGCCCTCAGAGCGGCCTGTTCTTTCTCCGTCTTCTCAATCAGCTTGTCACTTGTTTCCCAAAGCTCCTTTGCAACATCTTCGTTTTTTACATCGGTCCTGGCGAAGTCAACCTCCATGCATTCTTTGATGAGCTTCCCGCCCGCACCCCTGCCTAGCTCGGACTCCAGTGTTGCATATAATATAGACTGCGCGCCCATCTCGGCGCTTTTCAAGAACATCCACGGTAAGAAGTAGGTGAAAACGTAGAGGATTAGTCCCCATATCGAACCGCGCGTGAGCCATCTTCGCATGCCTGGTGTGCGTGTAAAGCCAGGGTCCACAAAGACGACTCGAGTGTTCATTGGCATTTCGTCCGGTCTTTTGTATGAGTCCAGGTGTTTCTGGTAAGCTTGGCCGAACACCATCATTGCGAGCTTGCTCCTGGAATAGGCCATTCTTGGCGACCATTTCTTCTTTGACAAGGCATCGCCGAGGGCAGGAGATGCTATATATGAGGAGCACGTGGGCATTATAACTCGAACGTCGCGGTCGACCGGTTGGGCTCGAAGTGCCGGACTCAGGATGCCCAAGAGATGGAAGTTGGCAAGATAGTTGACCATCCACATCTCCTCGATTCCTTCTTCGGTCTCAACACGCTTCTGGCCGGGGGGCGCAAGTGTGTTGGCACAGAGGATAATCGTATCCAATCGCCTCGGGGGCGCATTATCGATCCATTTCGTAGCGAACTTTCGGATGCTGTAGAGAGAGGTGAGGTCGACCTGTTCGGCGTAGATCATCTGGTTGTTGGTTTCCTGGCGAAGCGCTCCTATCTGGTCCGCTAGGAATGGATTCGAAGGCGGTAAGCGAGTGAGAAGTACGATCTGTGCACCCCGTTGGGCAAGTTCTCGTGTGACGACAGCTCCTATTCCAGAGGTACCTCCCGTGATCATGACCACCCGGCCGTGCATGGATCGATCTGCCCGATTCTTCGCACCACTGCTATAGATCTTAATCAGGTAGAGCACAACAAACCCAGCGACTAGCTGGCATATATTCCACGGATCCCTTGCCCAAATTGGCACCCATGCTGGCGCCCCGTGGACGACTGCATCATATAGAAACGGTAAAGGCATGGTTTATTAGAAGTGCGCAGCTTTATGACACGATGACGATTAGATGGGTGTCGTACCACGGGATAATCATTCGCGCAGAAATCCCATGTTTTTCAATAATGTGTTCTTCGTAGAAGGTAGCTACAATAATGTAGGACTTCGGTAGTCCAACCAAATCACGGTAGGTAGATTACGGACGTACCTACGGAATGCTATTAGGTAGAGGTATACCTATCTTGGGTACCTACCTTAGGTAGGTAGGTAGGTACTTAGGTATACGTATAGGTAGTGTACGGACCCTACAGTAGGTACCTAACCGGTTTTCTTGGGTTAGGTGTCCTCCTTTCAGGTGGGTCACAGGGGAATCACAGTGTACAAAGAACGTCAGTATCGCATAAGCACTGTATGGCGGCGGAAGCAGTGATACCTTACTTCGTAGGTACCTACCGCCTGAATGTACACTAGCGTAGGTACCTTACCTACTTAGGTACTAGGTACCACCTACCTAACACTAGTGCACTACACTACCTACGCTACCTACACTGAATATCTACCTATATGGGTTAGTTGAATCGCTTCCCGGATGCTAGGTCCGTACTTACGGACCGTACTAGGTAGGTACCTACCTAGGTAGTAGGTACTTGTGAAATGGGGCTGGGATGAGTTGGACCTCTGATGTCAGATGCTAACCTACCGGTAAATATCCTTCCTCTACTTCGTAGGTTCAGTTTGCCACCGCCTACCTACACTAATAAGTAGGTATGTGCGGATCTTTCAAACGATCCATTCATCCCAGCACTTAAGTACTTGCTACGCATTAGATATCTACCTATGCCCAATTACAACAGAGGCCTTCAGCGACTGCAACTCAGTTTCATCTTGGTGGAAGTCGTTTAAAATGAGGGTATATTATACTCTCTGCTCTAGCTGCACCTGCTATGGTATCTGAAGAGTGGTCCGACTCGGACGAGCACAAAGATATTCCTCTCCAACACAGGCGCCCGTTTGGTTCAGGACTCAAACGAAAACAGGTTGTTTTTGTTCCCGCCTCCTCAGAAAGCTTCAACTCCAGCGAAGAGTATAAGCCTTCAGTGGCTTCAAAGCCGGTCTCCGATATCTATCTTAGTATAGTCCTGCCGAAGGAAGGCGACAAGGCTGCCGCTCCTGAGCATGTGCACAGTACTGGACTGAACATCTGCAACATCTGCAGGCTCCCTTTAAACGAGAATTCCGACGTGGCAGGCTCCGAGAAAACATCGACTCGGCCTCATGAAGCCTCAATAGCTCACCAGGTCTGCATTTCTCATTCACATCCACCATCCGCATTAGACCGATCACGCATGGGGTTGAGCGTATTACAAGCCCAAGGCTGGGACCCAGACGCGAGAACCGGCTTAGGTGCTAGTAATCAGGGTATCTCCTTTCCCATCAAGGCAAAGCCTAAGAACAACACGCTCGGCTTGGGAGTCAAGGTACCTAAGGACTTGACCGCCGAGAGCAAGAAGCAAAAAAAGGCAGAAAAGCCCCAGTTGCTAGACGCCAAGAAGGTGCGCAAGGCTGTGGCACAAGACAAGAAGCGCCATCAACAGCTCAGGCACCAGTTTTACGGAAATTCCGAGGTAGAAAGGTATCTGGGTTCCGGCTAGAGAGTGTGTCATATTTATCATGATGGTATACCTACTACCGATTTCATGAGCTACCTATGCTCACCCAAAAGACTACCCAATAGATTAGAGAAGGAACTGTATGATGGCAAATAGGTAGACGGATGGCTTGAGGGCCATACAGACATACTAAGGTACTGAGTAATATTAGTCATACGTGTGTAATTAGGTAATGCATCTACCTGTTACGTGCATAGGTACGGAATACAGGAATTCGTACTACGTATACTTACATAGAAATAGTTGAACCGCATAATAAGGTATGTACGGAATCGTAAGAATGTACCTACCAAGATGCAACACGGCAGCGGATCTCTTACTTACTTATAGGTGAAAGCAATGTCGGGTGTGTCTCTCTTGTAAGTACGGATTACCTACGGATCCGTACTTCGTAAGTACTTTACCTATATTCCGTATTCCGTCCTACTAGGTACGTCCGTAGAAAAAAAGTAGGTAACCGCAACTGTGGGGGAGGCTAAAGCACGTTTACGTTGTCGCGTTGAGCCAAAAGTCTAAGAACCGCCCAGGGCTAAATAAGTACGAAGTACTACTGCTACTTACCTCCTACTACTAGGTAACTAACTCCTTATTTTAGGTACTTCATACGGAAACCTCCTTATCTGCTTTCACCTCCTGACTCTGATACCGACACAAAGTCTTGGTACGTCCGTACGTACTTCGTACATGCTTTCTACTACCTATAGGTATATGTGCATGCTTGTTCCGCGACACCTATCCTTCTTGATAACCGCCTACCGTTGACCTATTCTCTCCCGTGACCTTCTACCTCCGTGCTGCCGTCTTGCCATCATCTCCTCGGGACCTATACCACCGAGGCCTCTTCACCTATCAAGCAATATCTCAGGTGGGAAGTGTGCCGCTGTTGCTGCGATATCTTTGGGTCTTCAACTGCATATTAGCCAGCACACTGCGTCGTTGGAGGCTTGTGGTGGAACCCGTGCGTTTCTGAGGGGACTCTGGCTTCGAACTAACATATCCAAAGACAAGATGGGGTTGTCTATTATTCAAGAACAGTGCGATTGTGAGAGCCCATTATTCTCATCCTCTCCCTCCCTCCCTCCCTCCCTCCATCCTCGCCCTCTCCCTATTCCCTATCACTACTGCACAAGGACCCCAAGTAATACAGTATGGTTGACTGACGATTCGCAAACAGCAATCATAAACACAATCAAGAACATAACTGCCGGCGATGTAGGTCGTGATTCGGTCGAAAAGCCGTGGGCCCGCTACAACTTATCAAGAATCTGACTTCTGTCCTATAGTGGAAAGTCTTGGTGATCGATGAATTATCTAAGAAGATTATCGACAATGTAGCCAAAGAAGATGACATTCTCAATCACAATATTGCCAGTTAGTCCAACCCAAGCAGTTCCGTTGCTCTATCCCCATAGCCTCGGTCGTCTTTGCTGATGGATGCGTCACAGATATCGAGCGAATCGAGGAACGACGGGAGATGAATCCCACCATGGACGCCATCTACCTCCTCTCGCCACAACCCCATATCGTCGAATGCCTTATAGCCGACCTCGAGCGACACAGATACAGACGGTCCTTCCTCGTCTGGACAGCCGTCCTCGATCCTCACCTCCGAAGGCGATTAGACGGTACTCCCGCTGCAAAACAACAGATAGTTAGTTTCGAAACGCTCTCTCTTGACTTTTTCCCTCGCGAATCCCACCTCGTTACCTTCCGAGACCCTTGGAGTTTCCCAATTTTGTACCATCCCTCTTGCAACGGGCTTGTGAAGCAACACATGCAAGACTTGGCTCAAAAGGTATGCAAGGTAATCCTGTGAGTCCTCCAATCCTATTGACATAGGGCCGTTCCAGGTTACCAGTTTATGTGTTTCGCTGGGGGAATATCCTAAAGTACGATATTACCGTCCGAAGAATCCGACACACGAGGCCAGTGTATTATGCTCTCATCTCGCTCGCTTTATCTCCGAAGAGTTGGACGAATATGTCAAATGGAACCCTAGCTTTCCACCTCAAGGTTCGCGCCCTCAAGGTATACTCATAGTGACGGATCGATCTATGGATCTTATGGCCCCCATGGTTCACGAATTTACTTATCAGGCCATGGCTCACGATCTTCTCCCGATCAAGGACGGAGATAAGATTACATTCCACATGACCTTCAACGAGGGTACTCCTGAGGCCGAAGAGAAGGATATTGAACTCACCGACAAGGATAAAGTTTGGGTAGAAAACCGACATCAGCATATGAAAGATACTATAGACAAGTTGATGGTTGATTTCCAGAAGTTCCTTGATCAAAATCCTCATTTTACCAACGCAAACAGCGAGACGAGCATAAATGCAATCAAGGATATGATGGCAGGTCTCCCACAGTTTACGGAAATGAAGGAAGCATACTCCCTCCATATCAATATGGCTCAGGAATGCATGAACATTTTTCAGCGTCATAAACTAGGCGATATCTCGCTTGTTGAACAAGTCTTGGCAACAGGGTATGACGAGGATAATCGCAAGCCCAAAAATGCTTTAGAATCTGTTGCTCGGTTACTAGATGACGAAGCCGTGACACAGTCGGATCGACTGCGCCTTATCATCATGTATCTTCTCTATCGAGATGGAGTAATACACGAGGATGTCAAGAGACTGCTGGCACATGCGTCTCTACCTCAACAAAATGGCGAGATTGTTTCGAATATGCTGCAACTCGGCGGTCGAACGACTCGCAATGAACTTAAGGAACCGAAAAGGGATGATCCGCCCTTGTTTCCTATAGACACAAAGACGCCCATAGCCGATGACAGTTACATGTCGAGGTTCAATCCTGCGGTGAAGCATATGCTGAACAATTTATGCCGTGGTACCTTAGATCAGACTTCCTTTCCCTACGTGAAGCCACCGCTGGACTCGAATGAAGACGTAATGGTTGGGCAAGGCTCATTGCGCGCCGCAAAACCGAGCTGGGCTGGCACAAGTAGAAGAGTTGTTGATAACAGGCAGCGGATCATCGTCTTCATGGCTGGCGGTGCTACGTTTTCGGAAGCTCGCTCTTGCTATGAAGTCGGCTCGGCTATGAATCGTGATATATTCATGGCGACCAGTCATATGCTGACGCCTGAACTTTTTATTCGGCAAGTTGGTGACTTGAGCGTCGACAGGAGGAGACTAGACATTCCGATGGAACGGCCCCCACAAAGAGCACCAGCTCATCTGTTTGAGCGCCCTGGCCCGCCTCCAGGCACACCACAACCAGGCGCACCAGAAAAATACCCCCCGGGCGGCCAACGGGCCCCAGGGCAGCCTCGTCCATCACAGGCCGAAGTGCCGAGCAGCCTTAGGATAGGTGGCGCGCCAACACCTCCAACGCAACGGATGGCCAACATGGATCTAAACTCAAAGCCGGCGAATGGTGCTGCTCAACGGCCTTCTCCAGCCCCTGAAAAGCCGCATAAGCTAGAAAAAGAGAAGAAGAAACGGAATTTCCTGGGTATTAAGAAGTCATAAGGGATTGGACCATTACAGCTGCACATGATGCATTTAGCATCGCAGAAGGCCATAAACTCGGAGACGAGCACCGGATTGGCTAGCCATAATGAAATAATCAACCCCGTGTTAGCCAAGCCTCCGTATCTGAGATGGCGTTGCGGCAGAAAAGGATCTCGAGACAAAAGCGAACCTACGACCTAGGCCGGTGACAGGCGTAATCTCAATCCCGTTGGGTCGTCGAGTCGCTCGTGTCTCGGGAACATTTCCAATAGGAGGGGATTTTATTATGATTGACCACGGCGATGATGTTGGGAGTGATCTCTGACAAACCAAACCCTAGGCTACAAACCACAAGCTAATTCTACCTAAGCCAAAGGAGATAGATAGATAGATAGATGGCGTGCATGTCTGGCAAGCGATAGTTACTTACTACCTACACGATTCCTAACTCGTCTCCCATCTCTGCGCTCGAGTCTTTCCTGCTGATGGATGGATCCATCCATCTGAGTGACGATTAATCAAAACCATAAAACGATCAGTTACTGGACCTGGTCGCGTAGTGGCAGTGGCCTAGGTAGTGTAATTATTCAAACGGGCGTCTACATGTCTGCCAAAACACCAACACTCTAGGTTAGGTACCAGAAAATCTAGATACCTACCTAACCTCACAAGTACCAGATCCCCCTCAATCAATCACCCCAATGCTCACCAAATCAGACCGAGGGGCAAAGAGCCGGAACGGAAACATTCCGCATCCCGGCAAAGGCCCCCCTCCCCTTTCAAAAAATAAAAATAAAAATAAAATAAAATAAATAATAAGAAAATAAACAAACAAAGAAAATCACCGGCAATAAATAATATAATTCAAGGCCCGCGGCCGATTTTGTTCGATGAACACAAGGAGTGGGTATTGCATTGGCACGATACAGCAGCTAACTTAACTATAAAGATTCGTTTTCTTCCCTTTCTCTTGTTTTCCGCGAATTCCCCTACTCTGGCCAACGTCCAGGCCACCTTGCTTTTTCATCTTTCCCTTTTTGGTTTTTTAAATTTAGTTTACTTCTTCTTTTCTTCTCAGTCTCCCCCTCCCCTAGATTCTGTTCAGCACGAACCGTATCACTCGGTACTACTTTTGCTACCTTTGCGTGTAAAGATATCCACGTATATCCGGTGACAGGGTACGACATATTGATAAATGAAGAACCCCGCCTTATCCACTAGCAGCTGTATAATACCAGCTAATAGCATTGCTATCCGGTTGGCCTTCCTAACGCATCATGAACCAAGATACGAGACTCTAGCACACACCGTGCCCACAGATCAAAATGTGCGAGAAAGAGTCAGAGAATCTAGTTCCGACGAAACGGGGCGCCAGCGCCACCAGGCGGAGGCATCCCGCGCCCATCAAAACCATACCCAAGCGAATCGGGACCTTGGAAACCACCCATCCCAGGGTGCATCATAAAGCCAGGAGGGGGTCCTCCGAAGAAGCCTGGAGGCGGTGCCATATTACGGGGAGGGGGGACAGCCATTGCGTCTTGATGAGGGAAACCGCCCATAGGAAAACCAGCATAATTGCCAGGCAGAGGTCCGGTGCGCTGAGACCCGGGCAGGCCAGGTGGCGGTATCATCGGCCTGCCGGGGGCGGGCATTTGTTGTCCACTTGCCGGCATCCAGTTGGTTGGAGGCATCTGATCAAGGCCCGGAGGACCTTGACCGGGGCGCTGTAGAATATGCGTGGGCTGGGCACGAGTTTCTCGTTCTTGACGATGGAGATGTTCATCAAAGAAGTTAGGAAGGCCGGGAGGCCGAACATTGGCCTGATGCGGCAAAGAACTCCTTTCATGTTGAAAATCAGGATCACGGTCTGAGGTTGGGGGTACGTGAGCCGGCCTTGAGGGCTGGGGCATTCTCATAACAAGCTGCTCACCCCTCTGAGCATCTGGTACGTTGCGGCCACTTTGCATCAATGAGACAAGAAATTCCGTATTAGGATTACTATTCCGACTCGATGGCTGCTCTGTCCGGTTGGCACCCGAGCTCTGGTTTGGAAGACGTTGGCCGATGAGGTCATGTAACATCTGTTGCTCTGGGCGTATTGCAGCGTACTGTGTGTTCTGCGGTGGTAGTGGGGCCTGAATATCTTGCCCGTGAGACAACATATGAGACATATTCTCGTCTCGGTGATCTTGGCCAAATTGTTGGAAATGGCCTGGCGATGCGATGGCGTTCTTAGAACGAAAATCCTGACTGGGCAGGACTTCCGGAAATCCACCAGATGGAGGCGTCGAGGCCTGAAGAGTCTGTTTCTGAAGCTTCTCCAGTAATGCCTGAAACGCAACCTTCTCGGCAGCATCGGGTTGTGTAATGGCTTTGGGGGGACTTGCCGCCATGGCCAAAAGCGGATTTACTTCAGCGGCCGGGGGGGCAGCAGTGGGCGAAAGAGGAGGCTCTGGCTGATGACGGGCTTGTTCTTGAGACGAGAAAAAGTTTTGAAACCTTGATCCTTTCTTAGGGTTCGACGCCGGAACTGCACTCTCTTTGGCTGCATCACTACTGTTCCCATCCAGTGTATTTTTCTGACCAAAGGCAGCGAAGAATTTGTCCGAGCCTAGTTCAATGGTATGAGCAGTGCTCCCGGGCTTCGGCTTAGCGACGTCGCCCTCAGGTTGCTCCTGTGGTTTCAGGACGTCTTGGGCCAAGGTAGGAGTAGCTTCAGTTTTGGTGCTTTTCGATTTCATTAACTCCATAAACTTTTTAAATTCTTCCTGGTTGCGAGCCCGAGGTGGCTCTTCAGCAGGCTCATCCATCCCCATCCACTCAGGTTCGCGTTCTTGACGCAGGTCTCGGTCTCGATCCCATCGCCGCTCATGTTGACGTTCTTTAGGCTTATCATTCTGTGTGTCAGGCTGGTCATCAGTCCTATCTCTCCAACTCTTTGATCGATCGAAACGCTCTCGTGGCTGTGCGGTCTCGTTGTTACTGGTGTTGTTTTCTCTGCTCCACGGATTTTCCGTTCGATTTCGATTCGGCCCGTTTCTGCGGAGTTTATCGCTCTCGGTGCCCTCTTTCTCTCTCGAGAAATCACCGAAATTGCGACGAGGACGCTCAGTGTTGATTTCACGGTCTTCCCCATCCCGTGGTCGACGCTCAGGACGTTCGCCCATGCGGTGTGAAAATCGTTCAGCACCTTCATTTCCAAAGCTATTGCGCGGTTTCACAGTACTCCAGCCCTCACCGTCTTGGTCGCCATCACCACGGCGGCGGAAGTTGGCCTTATTATCACGCTCGCGAACAGCACGATCACTGGTGTCATTATCGACATTGCGGGAACGGAGCTGAAACCGCTCTCGAGTGTCGGCGTCTTTAGGGCCCCTATCGTTGTCAGATAGCTTTGTACTTCTCGATAGTGTAGCAGAAGTGAATGTTGTTCGCGGCGGTCCAAGAATTATGTCATCGGGATCTAAGGCCAGATTAGGACAAGGGCAAGAAGGTGTTCAAAACTCGGTGAGGCTTACTAGTATTACTTCGGGATGCATGCCTATCACCCCCTGTTCGGCGGTTTGTTGGCTCAAGGAGATTGTTGTCGATATGGCGAGTTCTATCGGTGCTCGCCTTACCTATTTGATTGTTACGAGAATGGTCGGTTGGAGGCCTGTGAGAGATGCCAGTTAGTACTATGAGGTAGTATTCGGACCGTGTTATTTTACACACCCCATCCATTCTTCGGCAGGCGGGAGATTCGCTGGTTTAACACATAGCGGTGAGTCTCTGAGGTGAATTAACACTTCTGATGTATATCGTACTGCCATAGCATAAGAGCTGATGCGTCCTAAGACACTATATTACTTATAATATTGTGTGTGGATTGTCGGGCATAGGGCAAGCATAAGCGGCGAAAAGGAGGTTCGCAAACTGCTGTAGCTGTAAAAAAACGTCTAGCGGTTTGGGATGATGTCAATGATTTGTCTCGTGCTTCTTGGCGATAGCCAGGAGTCGCAGGCGTAGTCGAGGTCGCAGTAAGAACAAGCACCAAGAGGAGGTATGAGGAGGTTAGAATGCAATGCAGCGTGGCGTTATATGTCGCTTGTTGTGTAATAGCCGGGTGGCAATGTCCGTGGGATTCTTCTCTGTAGGTAAGAGATAACGGCAATTCAGGCGGAGAGCCTTGTTCAGCGTCTGGGCGCCAGTCAGTAGACGAGAAACGACTGTTTTGACCTTCGTAAACGCACAGCCGACCTGTAAACAGATACTGAAGGCGTCGTTACGGGCAACCGGCCCGATTGAGGGCGTGAGCCACACTTATGTTCAGGGCCGGTAGAGAAGGTGAGAAAGGTGAGAAGGTGAGAAGGTATAGAAGTCGAAATGCGCGCCACAGTATGGGTTACCTAAGATTGATCGCTGCAGATAAACCTTTTTTCACGCAGGATAGAAATGTCCGGCGAAGCTTAATGGCAATACCTGCCGGGTTATGGAAATATGTAATTCAACAGACGGATGAAGAACTCTAAAAAGGTGAAGGGTGCGTGCGTTGCTTGGGATGATTGATGATGTATGGAGAGAGGGTACGTTAGAGATCATGGAGGCAGAATAGAATCCCTTTTTGGGGTGGACTTGGGTTTGATTGCCTCTCTGGTAGGTACCTAGGTAGGTACCTCTCAAGGTACCCAGGTACTTATGAGGTAGGTACCTGCAATGCCTCACCGGATACGTACGTACTGCCCGGACTTCAGCTCAGGGTCTACCCTTGGGGCGCTTCAATGTGAATTACCCCCACTTGCACCGTACCTACCACTCAGGTACTTAGGTACCTAGCTGCCTGGATACCTGATTACCTAAGATACAGGTATAAGTAGTAGAGGTACTCATTACCTCGGTGAAATGTACCTACCACGAAATACGAAGTACCCTAGGTACCCTTAAAGGGGTTCCTTAATAAGGCTAGGGCTGGCATTACCTAATTAACGTGATAGTTGCCTCAGGCACCAACCTACCTACTCCTATTACTTATAGGTATATACGCGACAGCTGTGTTCGGACGAAGCATCTGTAACTATCTTAGGTACCTAACACTTAATAGGTACCTAGATCACATGGAACAAATCAACAATCAAAGATAATCAAGGAGGAGGAGAAATAAAGATATGAGTTACATATACATGCTTTTTTCAGTATTTAAATTAATTTCTCAATGCTGCCTTTGCTCCATGCTGTAATTCGCTTCTGATCACACGTTTCCCATAGTCTCCTGGCCATGGCCTGATATAGCCCTTTCTCTACGAGGTCTACTGTCGCCGCTTTCTGAGCTATAAGCCAGCTCGAAGCACCAAAGCGTGTTATTACTGTATCGCTGCCCCCTTCAATGCAGCTGGTCCGATACAGGATCCGAAGCACCTGAGTGCGAAGATTCGGGCCCATATAGGGATTGGCGGGTAGAGAAAACAACCTCTCATATACCTTGCGCTGGTGAAAGAGGGCTATGTCCTTTGGTGTCCGCAGGCTGTCCAGGAGAAAACTGAGCAGCCAGCTGAGTTCTGTGTAATAAGTCCCATCCACCGTCGGGCCTTCTTGAAGAATGGCGTGCATGATGGGTATCCTATCTGACCGCCATACCGGACCACTTGTGAGAAACAAATTGACTTTTTCGTAGAGGCAGTGGAGTGGATTCTTTAAAACTTCAACTGCTTTACACGCAAACACAACGAGTACGCTTGGAAGTGGTCCGCTCTCAATCAAACCTCTAGCGGACTCGGCAAGTTCCATAAGGACGAGCCAAATCTGCTCATTTTCCTCGTATGGTGACTCCTTGATTTTCGTAGCCATCTTCATGATATTGGTAAGTGCTTCTTTCCGAATACTCGCATGCTCAGAGGACAGAAGCAAAATGAGAGATGCTGCATGACCTTCTTCGACTAGTTCTTCGGGAGGTTTGTTAGACCATTTGAGAAGTGAATTCTCTTTACTCGTTAAAATGGGCACCGCGAGCCTATCCTCAAGCTCCTGTGGACTGAGCCGAATTTCAGATCCACCTTTCGTGTCATCTTTCGGTTGTGGCACAGAGTTGGGTTCGCTGTCTACCATTTCCGTGTCTCCATCCGGCGTGCTCTTCTGTTTTGACAGAGTCATCTTTGACCCAAGTTTCTTGTCTCCTACAGCAGCGACTAATAAGCTGCTGATGGAGGTTAGAAACTCTGAGCTAACCCCCGCATCGAGAGAACGGCGGAGATACTCGCCAAGAAGAGCTGCCAACTTCTTAAGCATTCCCTTCTCAGGCGAAGTAGACAACAGAAAAGGTAATTGTTCAGCAATAGACATAAGTAAAGGACAGGTCGTCATGGTATTTTGTTCATCGGCATCTGTTTTTTCCATGTGCTGTTCAATCATCTCCAGGTACTTGATAGGTGTTCTAGAGCATCGCTCAGCACAATTATCCAGAAATTGCCAGGTAGCTAAGTCGATGCTGCCTATATTCTTCAGAGTCATTATAAGTGGATCCAAACCTGATACCTGTGAATGGTTGCTTTCTACGAGCTGATGTTCGTTCGCAACATGAGATAGGATTTGCCTCAATGTATTCCCGGATAATGCGGTAGTCCTCTCAGCGTAGAGCCGAAGGAGAGTAACGAAGGGTGATGTTGGCATTTCAGGAGTTCGAGCGAACCACCGCACGCTTGGAGAATATTTAGCCACTGCACACAAATGTTCCAAATCCAGTAACGACATTACTATATCTCCGCTGGCCCCATCGTGTGTCTCAATCTTCTGTATTGAGGCGAGAAGGACTGGGGAGACGTCGAACTTCGTTTTGAGGGCCAGTTGTGGCATGACCTCGTAATAGAGTAGAATCAACCGACTCACCGCCTCTCGCTGGAGTACATCCCCGTCCGCCAGGGCACGGTAACAGTTGAAGATATCTTTAATATCCGGTATTCTCCGGTAAAAGTCATCCACGAGACGGCGAGCGGCTTCCTGCCAAATAGAAGTTGGCGATGCGGTAGCCTCCTTGTGCATCTCCAAGGCTCGGCTGAACTTCTCTAGCGCCAAAACAAGTAGGCGTACTGCGTAGAAAGAAATTAATTTGGACTTGTTCGTCAGGCACCGAACAATGGCCTTCAATGTCATGGGAGGTGGGACAATATTGTCAAGAACCACTGACGTCGGTGGAGGAACTGCAGCGTAATCATTAGAACGACCAAAGAAAGGAGGGATAGGCAGCTGAACAACACTGTATAAAAGCGCAGCGTAGCCTATCCAAGTGGCAGTCAGTTTAGGATCAAATGTAAACGACTTCTTGTGTAGCAAGTACCGAGCAACTAACTCCGGCGAAGCTTTAAAAATGGCAAGAAGTAGTTCGCTTTGCTTTGTGTTGGACCATGGTCTTAAGGAATCGATAAATTCTGCCAGGAGCATATTTCGCACTGGAATGTCATTGACAAACTTATTCATCCAGGGTATACTGTCAAAACCAAAGTCCATCTGGCTGGCATTGTCAACGCCTGGTATAGATTCATCAGGCACTACACCTTCGGGGTAGTAACCTTGCTCCGACCGGCATATGCCTACGGTAGAGTCTGTGCATGCTGCCAACAAAAGCTCATGAGCTGCTTCTTCCACTGAATGGTGTCTGTCTTCATCGTTACCCTCAGCACGCACAAGCTCTTTCGAATAGCCATATAACGACGCAATCTTTGTCAGAGAATTGGCATTGAGTATCTTGATCTTAACTTCTTTGGCAAGTTTCTTGTCTTTTACAACAGATGCTTTCAAGACATCCAAAATCTCATGGATCAAGAAAGGGGGATCGTCTCGAAGATTTCTCATAAGTGCCGCCACAATGTCTTTCTGTAGTAAAAGATCCTTCTTTGCCTCGGTGTGAAGCAGCCTTAGGCAACTGAGGAGTAATCTTGTCGCATTTGTTCTGACAGAGGGCCGCTTTGGGTCTTCTTCACCGTCACCGATATACCGCAGGCCCATATTTCTGGCCAAGGACTTGAATGTGTTGGTTCTTGCTCTGAATATTGGTGCAGCTAAAGCGCCACCATCTAGACATATGGCCTCTCTTAACAGTCTCAAGGTAGGTGATATTATGAAGTCCTTGCCCTTGTCCGCTGAGAGATTCTTGGCTATCAATTCTTGTTGTCGCTTCTGAAGCAGAGTGCGACAGAGGCCCAATCCATGAGGGACTAGATCTACATGGCCGGCGACGATTTTGAGCAAAAGCGCCAACACCACGGGCACAGCAGACATGACATTCTCATTGTTCATCTGCGAGGCCATACTCCAAGTTTCCATAACATCGGGTAGATAGATTGGTACCTCATCCTCAACTTCTTTGGGTTTTGAAGAATTGAGAAAGTCCAGGAGGATTTGCATGTGCTCAGACTTCTTCTCATCATCGTTCAAAATGCTATCGAGAACATTCTTAAACGATTGTAGACCTAAGATCATGAGAGCAAATCGTTAGCGCTGTCCAGGAATCAAGTAATTGCCATGAATCTCTTAATTCTAGCTTACCGTGCCTTGCTCTGTAGAGGTCTTGTTCAAAAGTGAGAAGATGCCCCAGATGCCGCGCGTTGCGGACTTCCTCAGAAGTAGGAGCCTCATGAACATGGTTGGTCTTTTGCTTTTTACCGGCATGAAGGCCGTCACCTCCAAAAGACTTGCGCTTCGCCATGCGGTATTCTTTGAATTAGATAGATGGACTTTCCAGCGGCATGTTCTGAGGAAGCCAGACCCTTGAACGAACTCTGAATATGTTTTACACCGCTGACCGCTGAATAAGACAAATAATTAGCATTGGAGTATAATTATCATCATAATTGCTTCTGAAATTCGTCTCACATACCTGTCGTATCTAACAAGTCATGTATTCACTGCTGCAATGCGCATCAAGAAAAGTCCAATCTGCCGAATTAGACCGCTCTGCCGGTTCCCTTATTTTGGTATAGCGCAATAGATGGCGCATTCGATCTTCCCTTGTTACATGCATATTGCTCGTACTGTGTACTTTTATAGTTCTGATTAGTACATAATGCGCCAAAAAGGGAACCTGGATTACCTATCAGATGTGGTCTAATGACGTAATGACCCCACCACGCTAGTCTGCTACCTAAGGCGTGAAGAAGTGCAATGTACCTAAGTACCTAAGTACCCACATAAGTAGACCCTGCCCCACCCGGCCAGATTCATAGATCGGAGACCATAACAAAGTCATCCCTCATCACATCCTCCGATTCTCATAACCGTCGGATTTTTTCAGCGCAAGTTAGACTCTACATCTCGATCAAACACTACTAGACAAAATGTCCTTTGTATTGCCACACCTGGCTACTGGATGGCATGTTGATCAGGCAATCCGTATGTCACCTTTCTTCGTGCTATCGCGCTGGATCAGCGGCCTTACTAACATCAATTTCCTAGTGTCCGAAGAAGAGCGAGTTGTTGGTATGTATCTCAGCGGCTACCTAGTAGCTTTCCCATCAGAGAGCTAATATCTAATGTTTTGAATCAAGTTCTACGATTTGGCAAGGTATGTCTTCTAGAGCTCTCGATCTCGATCTAGTTTGTGCACACATCTTTCCGGTTCTAACATGGCGCACTTTCACAGGATAGCGACCCAGATTGCATGCGCCAGGATGAGGTTCTGTATCGCATTGCAGATAAAATCAAGAACTTTGCAGTGGTAAGTCTCTTGGCGTGTCACCTTCTCAAGACTCAAAGCCCTAATTCGTTTTTTATCCCTCTTATGTCTGCTTAGTAGTGGATTCACTAACAAATATCTTACGACAGATATATCTCTGCGACAATGAACAGGTTCCTGATTTCAACGTCATGTAAGTAGTTTTCTGGCAAGCCTGTCCTAACCATACTGGGAGTAAAGAGATGCTTTTCGTGTCTGTTATATAACTGGGCTTAGATGCTGCCGAGGCCTCTACAATAGATAGTTTCCTGAGCTATGAGTGAAGCCACTGACTCGTCATTTCAAAGGTACGAGCTGTATGATCCGATGACCATCATGTTCTTCTTCCGCAACAAGTTGATCATGGTGGATTTGGGATCCGGTAACAACAACAAGTTGAACTTCGTCCTTGAAGACAAACAAGAACTCATCGACATCATTGAGACCGTATACCGCGGTGCCAAGAAGGGCCGCGGTCTCGTAGTCAGCCCCAAGGACTACTCTACGCGTTACCGATACTAGATATTATCTATGAGGTTGAGTCATTATGCGACGTGTGGGAATCTTCTTTCGCGAGTCAATTCCGTTCTGGATTGCCACAACTATTCAATATCCTACACTCCTATCAGCACAATCATCCTGATTGACGATTGACCGACGGTCGGTGGGAATGTTGAGTTACGGCACCGTTTCAGTCAGCCGAGGCTACATTACGCGGCAAGAAAACATGCGGACAAAAACAAAAAAGAGGGCTACGAATTAGATGTTCTATGCAGCATACTTAATAGGGTCGGTCTCACAACCAATGAATATCTGTTGTCCTGAAGATGCTAATGCGCTTTTCTAAGATACATAGGTAGTGACGGGTCCCTGTATTCTCAGGTACGCACTTCCAGCCTTCTGTTGTTTTTTCCCTTCTTTCTTGTATCTTGTGACTCAGTCTTCCCTGCTTTCCATCCTCCAAGGCCCTGCAATGCGGTGTAATAATGTTAATGAAGTTCAGGTATAGTAAATTTTGGTGGTACTCAAGGTTCACTATACCGTTCCCCTCTGACGGTGTTCACAATTCACGGCTTGGCCTGCTGCTCTCGAGGACTATTTTCAAACCACCTTCTCCGTTTATCGGCATATACTTTCGTGTTTTAGGCCTCAACGTCGTGCCTAAGTAGACGAAGAGCAGCTCACTGAGAAGTCCATTCATACCGGATCTAAATGGATAAACACAGGTCGTAGCATCTTAATCTGTGAAAAATGCGTAGATTCTTATACCAGGCTGACCTATATTCTCCTGACAATTGACCTCTCTATAAAACAAGACATCATCACACAAGATAGTTCCTGAATTAAACCACACGTACACAACAGTACTGTCGTATCTCTTTTCACTCATTCTCATCAGATCTTCAATGCATGCTAATGCTAAATCTCTGCAGTGGATATCATCAACCGTGTGAACCTCCTTTCGCATATGTCAAGCCGCTAGATTTTGTACTTTTACATTCATCTTTTCTCTCCTCTTCTTTCATTTTTCTTTTTGTTTGCTTTTTTAACCATCGCTCGCTGGGCCAAACTGTTGCGTCTACGCTACCCAGGCCGTTTGCATTCCCCTAAAACCGGGGGAAAAAAAAAACAAGATGTGCGGAAGAATATTCATACCATGCGAGTGACTAGTTCACTGACGAACGCGGAAACGCAAGGATGCCCACGATCACGCCGTATCGCCGGATGGATTGGGTTTGTGTTGCAGAAAGGTATTCGGCACTTTCGGTACCGGGGACATCCGCTGCGCGGCGCGGAATAGCTCACGCTGGCGATCTGCTTCGCGGGACCGGCCACCCGTCAGACGACGCATGTGCGTCTTCGTCGTCTGTTTGAAGGGTTTGATCATGTTCTCGAGGAAGAAAGAGTTTTCGGTGGACATGTTTACCGGTACTTGGTGGCGATTCTCTTCGCCGTCTGAGAAGATATCTTCGTTGAACTCCTCATCCGAAGTGAAATCAGAGAGTTGCGGTTGATGCGACGCAGACAGCGAAGGTGATGTATTGGAGCGTGTGTGTAACGCTGGCCTCGTATTGGCGGGCGCCGTTGCAGAACTAAAGGCTCCGGGGCTCATGGTATTGACGTTGGTATCTTTGGACACAGAAGGTCGATCTACAAACACGTTCTGAAACGATGTATCGTTGGAGGTCTGGTGCAGAATGGGCAAGACATCGTCGTAGAGCTTCGGTCCAGATTCGTAGCTTTCGGGTGTAAATTCGGTGACGGTCCTAGAAGAATGACTATCACTGGGCGATGCCTCTGAGATATCGTCGAAAAAGTCATCCAAGCTAGACAGCTTGGTAACTAGGTCGCCCATTTGCCCTTCACCGCGTATATCATCCGATATCATAGTCTCGGTCCACTCAGGTACTTTAGAATACTCATAACCATAATCATCTGCATGAAACTCAACTTCTGACGTTGGAGCCGGCTCTTGTGTTGCCCCATCCGTTACTTCTCCCTGGCACATGTAGAATACGGCATGTATATTCGCTCGGGTCGCATCAGTTTTCTCAGCTGGAGCTGGAACAGCCCAGCCGGACTCTTCGGGTATTCCAAACAAGCTTTGCGTTCGATCATATTCTTTCCTAATCGCTCTCGACGACGGTCGAGTCATACTCATTCGAATATGATGTTTGTCCATAGAGGAGCCAGACACTGCAACCACATTATCAAGGACAGCCAATGCTTCCATACAATATTCGGTTTGGAGTAAACGAAGAAGTGGCGAAATCAGATCGGGCCCATACCCAGCAATTTCAGGCTTCCGCATCTCGACGTCGGGTATGACGACACACAGAATCCGCATGGTCATTAACTTGACTGAGGAGATACTATTTGTCAAGAATCCCATGAGCATTGTAAGCATTTTGAAGTCAAGTTGTGGAAGAAAGAATTCGCGGACGGCAGCAAAAAGCTGATTAATCATGTCCTGACTCGAATGGCGGCGGGAGTTCATGAACATTTCTAAAGCATCGCATATCGGAGTGAATCCCTGAGCCTCTGCAACATCAAACAGTATATGCGCTGTTTCCATAGTCCCAGGATCAATGGAGGTTCGTTCCATAGCTTGCAGGAATCGAGGAAAATTTGCGATGATGGAGAAGAAAAGTCGGTTATCGTCTCCAATGAGGGGATCACTGGGTAGTTGCACCAGCTTATCGATCAGATTGAGCGTGGGTTGAAGGCACACAGAAGATCTCAAACCTTTATAGAGCAAGGGCTGAATACCTTCGAAGACACCATCCCATACGAGAGGTCGACCTTCTAGTAGACATCTTCGTGTGTTCGAAGAGCAAAAATCCAGCTTCTCTACATATTCGTCAAGCATCTCCACAGCCTCAAGAAACTCAAGCTCGTTGATAGATTCTAAACAAGCACAAGTGGTCCAGAATAGCTGCGGGTAGGAGAGCAGCTTTTCGGGCTCGAGTTTTACTATGAGTGTCTTCACCGTTGTCAGTATCTCCATGGAAAATGTCTGTATCTCTGGGTCTCCATCTGCAATCGTGTTCGATAAACGTGCGAGCATGTCGCCGAGCATGAATTGATCCACAGAAGTAAGTATGCAACGGAAAATTTGAAAAGAACGACAGGCTAGATGACGGACAGGGCATGAGGTTGCCCAAGTGAGCGATAGACGACTCCATTGCTTTTTGATTCCAGGGAATGTGACCTCGAAGGTCTTGACGATCTCGGTTGTAAGATATTCCATGCTCTGCGGAACCTTTGTGTCTCGATCACCCACTTTCCCCTTGCTATCCTCGTAATTCCACACCACTGACGGGTCATGTTGGCGGATTGCATCAATCAGACCCTCGATAGACTTTTTGATCTCATGTGATGTAGAATCATCCAACCTTGAAAGGATTAATTCATGAATCAAATGCACCAACATCTCACGTGATTGACCTTGTACGAGAGGTGTGTAATGATCCCACAAAACAGTCACGACTTGCAGCAAAAGAGGGAGGTTGTCTGCCGTGAGCTGTGTAGGAGCAACCATCAGATCGACTAAGAGGACGAGAGATAGTTGTCCTAGTGAGAGCACAGCCTGTTTGGTACCACCTGGCAGTGCTTCGGAAAGGTCAGCGCAATAAGGTAACTGATTGATATCTGGAGGGGGTGGCATGATTTCCTTCTTCTCATTTGGCACCATAGCTTTTGGACTGATTTGCATCAGCAGGAACTCGACAACCTTGTTACTTGGCGTAGTTGTAGTGCTTGATAAGAATACCACAATCTGTTTTGCATACTCAACAAAATTTTGCTCTCTTCGCTCCAGACAGAGAGAGATAATAAAGTCAAGAACAAGCCGAACATTGCCAGGATGAGGTCCCGTTCCAAGGGCTTGCCATAGAGCCTGCACCTCGTTATGCAATGCAGCACTTGATTTGATAGTAATTTCGAGCAAGTTGGCAAGAAGCACGTACGATTGCGCTATAGGTCCACCATTTGGGTCGATCTTGAGCTCAATGGCCTGGATCCACGGGAGAAGGACTGCCACAATATTTTGTTGACCTCTTTGCTGCAGATTCTTGAAGTGATAGGTGAACTCGGAAAATATGTGAAATGCAAGTTCTGGGTGCTGTCTAGCAAAGCGCTTAGACGTCTCAAACTGAGCCAGTTTGTAAACAGCCTTCGTCTTGTCGGAGATGCTAATATCAAAATCTTGAATTTTGGAGCTAGGACCAGCCTGGCGTCTTTCTTCCAAGGCCTTCAAGACCCGTGCCGACTTGGAACGGATTTCGCTGACATCACTGCCAAGCATAAATAAGCACAAGCTCAATGACTTCCAGAACAGAGGAAGATACGGAGCACGATAGTCAGGGCGTTCTAGAAGGATCTCGGTGATCACGGAGAAGTAGCTTTCCTGCGCCTTTGATGTTTCTATCTGATAGCAGCGGGCCACACAGTGCTCGATCAGGCGCGAAGACCCATCATTCGAAAGAATCAAGTTTTTCAGAGCTCGTCTTCCAATAGTGTTCACTCGATCGCTCCCAGAGCTAAAGATTGCTTCTATCCAAGCAACCATACGTCTGAGGTCGAATTGGAGAACAGCGCCGCTTTCAGTTGTAGTACTGACTGGCCCAGCACAAAGGGCAGCCATAGCACTTAGAGCCGCCATTCGTAAGTTTCTCTTCTCAATCTCAATTGCAGCCGTAACCCGTTCCCCCAGAGGTTGCTGCTCAAATAGTGACTGTTGCATGCTATCTTCTCTCCGACGAACTATGGGCTGATTTGGAGAGAAACCACACCAATCCTCCATCAGAGAGAAGGCAGATTTACGAGATTCAAACGTCATCCAGCGGGTAGGATCTTGTGTACGGTTTATTCCCTCAAATAACTCCTCCATCAAGCCGCAATAGTGCCGTCGGAGCTTCTGGAACTCCCAGTCAGACTGAACATCTCCATCATTTAAAAAGAGTTTCAAATCTCGAGCATAAGTGCAGAGATTATTCAGGATCCACTCATTCTGATACACCTCTGGAATTTTAAGAAAGTGTGATGTGAGTTGGTAAATATGTGTGAGCTCGGTCCATAGGACGTCCATGGTACGGTTGCGTCTCGGGCCGCTGTTACTTCTCTGGTGTAGTCGTGTTCGAGCTCCCTCGCAGCACCGAGATACATCGCTGTGTAGTTCTTCCAGTAAAGTACGATAGATGTGCACATTGATGGAGCCCATGGAAAGGACAACTGCTTCACGAACAGAAGCAGAGGGGACAGACAAGAACGGGATCAAGTATTGAAACAGAGTCCTCGCCGACACAAAGCGATCACTCGCTTTAGACCCCTTTCTCTGATGTTGGTCGCCTGGTGGTGAACCATTAGGTTTGTTACCCGTATCAGTCAAGGTCGCACAGGCGAACGTGAGATATAACTTCCACTGTTCAACTAGAACTTCCGGCTGCGTGGTTGGCGTGCGTCCAGTACGACGAGCGCCGGCCATATCAGATGCATAGTACACGCCTCTGTTTGGTTCTGACAACGTCATCATGGCCTCGCGCATTTGTAGTATCCGGTTGCAAATCAAGTCTCGACCGATGGTCAGTGTGAATGGACAACGATCAAATGCAATTCGTATCAAATTAGGGAAGATTTTGAACCAGAGTGTTGTATCATATGAAAGGTCACTGGTGCAGAGCTCAATTAAAGCACCTTTATTGTTGGCGTTTTGGATTCCCCGTTGAAGCCGACTTCTCTCAGCGACTGACAAGAGCTCGTCCTTGAAACTCATGACTTGGATCGAATCGTTCTCTAGAATATCGATTAGACGGAAGTTGTCCTTCTCTTGAGCTCGATCTTTACCCAATACCACATCAAACTCAGCGATTAGCCGTAGCACTGTGATCGCAAAGTGTCTGACTCTTCGAGATTGCGAACATAGGAAGAACAGACCGCGTGCCTCGACATGATCAACTTCTGCCCAGATACTAGAAAGATCCAGTTTCAAACCGCGCCACTCGTTAGAGCTAGTTTCTACGGGCTCGGATGCTACGTCTCTTGTTTTTTGCCTAATCTCATCTCTCCAGATCTGTAGTAATTCAACATAGAGTCGTAGAGTGCTCTCAATATGACCGGGGCCAAGCATCCCACCCTCTGACATCGTCGCATAACGATTGTCAAAGTTGAATATAAATCGAGCGAACCCCATCGTAACCTGATGGGCATGGGACTGCTTAGCAATAGATTTGAGGGACTGGGCTGATGAATTGGCAATATTGGCCTGAACATGTGCCGTACCCGTACATAGAAGGTTGATGAGAGGATTAAATGGTATATCAGGGGTCAAACAGCGAGGCAAAGCTTGTACTGCAACATGGAACAATCCGTAAAATGCTTGTTTCTGTTCTGCAGGACTCTGATAATCGTCGCGCCTTGCAAAATTGAACGATTCGGCAATGGGTGTCTTTGGACCAGAGCTATTGAACTTCTCATCGATGACAGCCTGCCCACCGAATGTATTGTCACATATGATTGTGATTTTACCCAGAATTTGACAAAATTCCTTGTAATACTCTCGAACACTTTCACTCAGTAATTTGAGTTGGACCGGGCGAGACAAGGCTTCATCAGTAATAGACAACATGGCACTGGCCGGGGGGGCGCCACGGCTGGGCATTGACGCCGATAGATCGGTGGGGGAGCGGTCAAGAATTGGGACCGACGAAGCCTCTCCTGGGAATGGTGGCCGACCCAGGTCCCTTTGCTCAAGGTCAGACAGAATCGTCAAGAAGGCCCTAATTCCAATGACCATTCTGTCAGGCTCCAGCTGTTCAACCTTAAGTTCCCTATTAGAGTTGAACAAGTCGGCATTAATTAATGGGAAGATTATAGTCTTGCAACAATACTCCGTATATTTATATCCAATCATCCTGATGATCTGAATAAGAGGACCATGCAAAGCAGTGTCATCAGAGAAGGTGCGCTTAGACTGCGGCAAGACAATAAGCATGAGATCATCGAGTTTGCGTAAAACACCAGAGCTTGCTTCGTTGATTCTAAAAAGATAAGTCCAAAGTAACTGGGAGACCGCCAGTAAACAATACTGTCTGAGTGATCTATCTTTCAACCGAGGCTGCAGAGTACGGACCAACTGGAGCCATTGGGTGCTGGCGTGCTCGGGAGGAGACACGCAGAGCATCGTCGACGTCAATGGAAATGATACTGGCCAATGTCGCGGTTTCACAAACATGGATGCCAATCGAGGACTGATATGACTGAGGACCTCTTGCCATTTCGGATGCGTGAAATGGTTGTTGGTACCCTTGGCCGCGATGGGAAGAAGAAGTGCGTGAAGAATGCGGCAAAAAGCAGTCTTTATCCTATGACCATGTGATTGAGCAAAAAGTCGACCCAGGGATGAAAGAAAGTCGCAAGCTTGTTCCCAATTCTCGTCTGTGTCTATCTTGATTCGTAAATGTGTCATACCAAACAGGACCAATTCCATTTGACCTTCGGGATCTTTCACCTGCGCGGTTGGGCTCCGCGACGCGAGATTCTGCAACGAGTCACGAAGGTAAACAATGAACCGGTCAACAACGCTAGCAAAGTTGATACTACTCATGGCACCCAAAAGCTGAGCAAATAGGTTCCAGTTGGACATCTTGAGGGACGAGGTATAAACAGCTTCAACGTCCGTAGCTTTGAGTTGCTCGAAAATCACACCTTCTAGCCTATTCTCCATTCCAGGCGTAATGCGGTCTAGGCTGGTGTGCGATATAACTTCGAGGAGAACTCGGCACAAAATATAGACAGACATGGTAGAGCGTCGCTCGGCATGAGCTAGGTATTCCAGCTTTGCTTCTGAAGACATTGTGCCTGAACTTCCAGCATCTGACGAGCCAGTAACTATCGGGGCCTGTACTGGCTCCGTATTACGTCTTATCAGGCTCGGGATAGGTGGGCTAGACTTAAGATGCTGGACTTGATTGCGCGCTTCGCTAGCTGCTTCGCTTTTACGTTTCCGCCACAGCATAATAGCATCGATCAGTGTTCTAGGCTTTGGTCTTGCAATATGGCCCAGTGCCACAACTAATCGGTCAAAGGTTGGATCAACACCAGGACCACAAACCTTTTCGATGGAGGGTTCGGGTTGAGAAGGCATCATAATACATTGATTGAGTTTTTCCTCAGCGTGCGCGATGAACTAAATATGAATCAGTACCAGCTGAAAGGGATAGGAAAGCCAGGTACAAGAGAGAAGGTGAGAACGAACAGAGACAAATAATACGTGTAAGGCATACTCCCCCACGGTCTTCTGTTCCTCTCTTGGATGTCTTGATGAATGTGAGTGGTGATGCACATGATCACGGCGACTTTTGCTATGCCTCCGCTCAGCCTTCTTCTGCGTGGGGGCCGGTTGATGAGTGTCCGTGGCGGATATCGTTCTTTCAAGGGGAAATGTCGAGGACATAGTCCTAAGTCCCAACAATGGAGTAGGTAGTTGTGAGCCTGTCAACGCATCAACATCTGGTCGCCCAATAACTGGCATATCTGGTCGCTCTGGCAGAAATCCTGCTCCGGCGGCTGCTATCATCTGGGGACTGAGAGGACTCGAAGAAGCGCTAAAGCTGCCATTGCGAGAATGCTGGATCCCATGCACAATAGATGTTTGACGGTGATGTCCATAGGCCGCCGCTTTTGGATCTACGATACGCTCGACAATAGCACCAATCCCGGGGCGCAAGGTTGCGGTACGAACACCGGGAGATATGGGGGGTACAGCAGTAGATCGAGGTGACTCGGGGATACCAGCAAGTCCGGTGGACTGAAGTTTTTCAAGAGAAGATTCACGGGAATGGGCGACGGCAAGGCTTGTGGCAATATCGTGGGTTAAAGACATCAGGGTATTTTCCCCAGTATTCTTGTCGTCGTCGTACGTGTCGAGGCGCGAGACTAAGCGCGGATGGTCTGGCAGCGTCTTTTGAGACGGCGCTATGTAATGCGACAGGGAAGTTAACAAAGCGCTACCTAACATAAAAGGGCAGGAGGAGAACAGGGAATGTGCGCTCCCATTTAGGAAAAGGGCACAGACGATAGTAGAGGGGCACGGCAGAAGATTCAGCAATACGACTGAGAACGCGACAATATGGGGACATTAAAAGAACAAGAGCCCCTCGACATAAATTAAAAGCGTCAAACAGGTGCGGCGCAATGACAACAGGACACAGCGCGCGCACGGCAGGGTAGAAAAATCGGCCCAAATGCCTTGGGAGGTTGGGACGAATCTTAGTATCATCGCCAGGATGGGTAGGTAGGCAGGGAGTAAATCGCACCTGAAGCAAACTTACCCATGATGATTATCAAACCACGTCCATGATATTACGTCAGATGAACCGGTTGTTGGCCGTGTAGTGTTCAGATACTTCTATGTGAATAATCGGTCTGTCTGTGTTGTCGTCTCCTTCTTACTTGGCCCTTGTGTGGAGTATCTAGAAAGACAATAAGACGTAAGCGCAAGACGGACTTGGATATTCACCATTCAATTCCTCTATCCACTCCCTTGCTCCTCGGATTTTCTTTGCGGCGGATCGGTAACAAAGGTGGCTTGTCAGGGCATGAAGACCATAGTGGTAGGTACTGGCAGTATAGTATGTATGTCCAAGGTTGTACTCAACATTCGTTATTTTCATTGAATCGACTACGGTCCGTACCTCCTAGACCTAAAGTACGGACTATGCTCCACGGATTAGGTAGGTCATCTCCATTGCACGCGGTGGGTAACAATCGAACGCGATCTTAGGTACGGACGTACGGACTACTAAGGTAGATAGATACCTGACTAATCTAGGTAAATAGGTACACTACGTCCGTAGGTATTTGTACACTACCTACGGACTATTCCGTACCCCTACCTACTTACTACCTACCTAACCTACCTAGGTATGCGATCTATGTCCTAAGCCCGTATTATGCACTTACTTATTATAGGTCTACGTCCGTACACTTATGTTATCTTTTTAAGTGACCACTTGGTCTACGGACGTACTTCAGCTGATATGTTTTCTTGGTCCGTCACAAAGGTCAGTAGGATTCATCTCAGAGAGAAGTAGAGAAGAAGAAGAAGAAGGAGAAGAAGAAGATCTGGGCCTGTTTTCCTTAAGAAGGATGAGATGATACATACGTGTAAGAAGTCTCGATCGGTAGGTAGGTCGAAGTTAATTGACTGCTCAGTGCTCAGATACTTAGTACCGACTCTATCCAAGGCATCAAGTGCGCCGATTGGGCATATGGAAATTAATTGTGTCAATATGTTGAGCACAACCGGTGAGCGACAGCGACATTGAGGATGACAATTTCCCCATCACTGACGAGAAGCATGTCATAATGCCCTCTCGACCAGTGCTCATGAAACTATGATAGGTATATATATATATATGAATCCGCACCTACCATAACCCTGGGTTAACTACATGATGTATACAAAGTACAGCAAGATGTCCCTCTCTCCCTCTTTCTTCATATTCTGGGAAGAGTAGGTGGAAAGAAGGACTCTTCAAGGCTCCGTGACGGATTTAATCCAACCATTGAAGTTACTTACATACATAGTTACGGATCTTAGGTACTGACTGTAATTCCTGCGGTAGCTGGATAGGTACCTACCTACCTCTACCAACCTGGGTTTTCAACATATCACTCTACACTACGAAAAATATACGGATCAGTACTATTAGCTTCTACTATAAATACGAAGTAGTGGACGTAGGAACACTCGCGACACTCAAATTTTTCACAAACGTCAGTTCCCATTGAGTATTACCTACCTACCTTACAGGGTGGGATTCAATTCACATGTGTCAAGCCGTTTGGAGTTGGCGCAACTAATTCGCGGTTGACACAGCCACTCACGACATACCTACCTAGAACTTGTACGAATGACCTAAGTACTAGGTACATAAGTACCTATTTTAGGCACTTCGTACGAGCCGTAGGTAGGTATCGTGACCGTACGGACGTAGGGCGATTTAAAAAGGTCATGATCCCGATTCTTCTTTCTGGCAGGTACTGTGGGGCCAAATGACCCAGTTGTTGTCTTCAAACAGTCAAGGAGACAAGCCAGTGAATCGAGGGTTTTACCTATATCGGATAACTATCCGTGCCGGTTGCATACCACCCTATTCCGAATAGTATCAAGATTGCGATCAATCTTGATACCTCTAGGTACTTAAAGTAGGTACGAAGTACACTAGGGTAAGCATCTACCTACTATGTACACAGTGCGCATGGGGTAGGTACACTTAGTACGGACTACTTACCTACGGATTACCTGTCACTATAATACCTAGTAGGCGCCGGTGAAGATACCTACTTTGTATAGTCCGTACGTGTAGAGAAGTAATCCGGACGAAATACGGACTACGGATTAGGTACTAGGTAGTGATACGGACGTATACCGGTAGGTAATCTACGTAGCCAGCCCAATTTACTTAGGTAGGTAGTTGGCGTACGCGAAAGAGACTGATGACATCTGCACACCCTACTGTACGAATACGTCCGTACATACCCTACCTACCTACTACGACCGTACTTCGCAGTAGGTATGTGAGTAACTATGCGAATTACGTTAGGATAACACTGCTCTCTCCAGGTACTAGTTATCATTATCAGTACAGTGATGTGACATGTCCCCTGTTAACGCAACGAATTCGTGCCGGCAAAATCGTTGTGCTAAGAGGCGCATTGCGCCAGGAAAAGCATTGCGTTTAGAGGCAAATTGCGCGAATTGGTGTTGCGTTAACAGTGATTTTTACCCGTAGTGTACGTCCGTACGGACGTACGAAGTACGGCGCGGAGTTCCGTACTTACAATGTTATCTCCTTGTGTGTGCGAAGGCAATAAATCCTTTTTACCCGCCCTACACTTAAAACAGAACTCCGTACGGATCCGTACCTAGATTCAAAATAAGACGTATTCCGTATCTATACGTACTTCGTTGTAGGTAGGTATACTATGTAGTATCGGATCAGTTCCTAGCCTTCGCACACCCCAGGAGGATACATAAGTATTCCGTAGTATCTACCGTCCCATCTACCTAGTACGTCCGTACCTAATTGGGTGAAGTGGTGGGCCGCCCAGCCTTCAGAATCAGATCGGCATTCGGGCTGGCTGAAAAAAGCGAAAATGTCCCGCTCCGGGTTTGCCTGACGAACCTACTGAGTAACTTAAGATTGAATATACGGTATGTATGACACCGGCGTGGTTGTCGGCAATGCCGCCCGCTCGGTATATCCAAAATGTGTCGTTATCTGTTACCTTATTGCACTCGAACCCACTGCTTATACGTAAATACCCCTGCCAATACCAACCGACCTCAGTTTTGAGATAACTGAGTCTTATTACTACCTAGGGATCTCGTAAGTAGTGCAGGTAATAATAGTTCCAACAAAGTATGTTCCTACCTTCGCCATCTCACTCAGCATCCGGATTCAACAGACACCCATCTGGATCGGGTACCTGTATATCTAACTGCATAACGCTCTAGGTATTCCTACCTAGGTAAGGTAGGTACGGACGTACATAGGTTATATGTCTGATTTTGTACATGATTACTTGTCACTGCTAAGTTCCAAGGTATCTACCTAGTCAACTCATGTATCATTACCTGCAGCCTCAGCCCGATCTTCAATATTCATCTGTTAGCTGCCGTGCCTACTAGGTACACTAGGTAGGCAAGGTACTGTATTTCTTCTATGTACCTACCTACACGATGTACGGATCCCGTACCCAAGTTAGGTACTTATACGTCCTTAATTGCCGAGACTCAAAGCCGGCATTAGTGTACGGGATACCTATTAGTAGTAGTAGTAGTAGTAGTAGTAGTAGTAGTAGTAGTATATTAACGTCTATCTTAGGGTGTACGGAATACCTAGGTAGGTAGGTAGCTGCTCTGATCTGATTATAAAAGTATTCCGTAACCTTTCAGTTGCAAAGCCAGACGCCAAAAAAAAACCAATATGGATCCGTACGCCATGCAGAAATGCCAAGATGCCAGAACATCGTTACCTATTGAAGTCAAGGATCTACATACCTACCTACCTACCTACTAATGTACACTACTACAACTTAAGGCATGCGCTATTAATAATCCGTAGTGTACCTACTTAAGTCCGTACGTCAATCGGTCATAATGGCTTCGTTTCCACTCGAGTTACGCAGTACATAAGTGTAGGGTACCTATATGGCTGGGGCCTGCCGCCAGTCGGCTGCCTTCTTGCTCGTCGACTTTCAGCCGGCCCTTTACCTTGCTGTTCTGCCGACTGGCGGCAAGACCTTTTCTCAACCACTTCGTACACGTGTACAACTACGAATCCGTAGGTGCTCTGTACCTGGGTAGTAAGTAATGTACGTACGAAGTGCACTAATTGTACGGATCCGCACTTCGGATATGAGATGGAATAGGTATAGGTAGGTACCTACTACCTAGGTATGTAGGTAGGTGGTCAGCCGCAGTGGAGTGTTTTGTTAGTCCGTAGAATAGCCGGACCAATCAAGACGCTCAGAACACTACCTTTGGTACCTACTTCGTATGTATACATATGTAGGTACAGCTGGTACCTAGACACCGGCGCGACACTGACAATGTCGTAGGCAGTGTAAGAGGTACTCACTACCTACCTCCTATGTAGAAGGGTACCTAAGGTACGGATCCGTACCCACCTAAGTGAAGTATCTACTTGTACCTAGTTGCATCCGTAAGGTAAAGTCTACCTAGGTACGGATGTCCGCTTTAAAATGGATGAGCCGCTAATTTTTAGCGTAAAATCGTTACATGCATATTAATTTGCCAAAATACTGTATATAAACATATCAGTCTATCCATAAAACCGATATAGAAATATATGTCAATTCGTACATCCCGTATTCTGTATATGCATATTCGTATATGAGATATCTATATAGACATATATAGTCTGTATTAACGCTGCCTCAATCTGCCTTACCAGGCTACGCAGCACCGTCCTCGCATTTCCAACTTTGCGTTTTAAAAATATAAAGAGGGCAAACTGTTGATCGCAACGTTTTCTATATGGGAATTAATTTTAATCAAGAAAAACGAAGGCGAAGAAGGTGAGAGGAAGAGTACGGGGGATATCTCTGACATCGGGACCCCCTCAATGACGCTACTATAGGAGACACAGTTTCAGGGGCAAACTCTATTTCACGGATTTTAAGTGTCATTCATGAGCTCAATCATACGATACTGTGATTCAGAGGCACAATCGTTCGATTGTGTGATTCAGGGGTCAATTGCTGGCTCGCACTGGACGGTGACTCACATCCTCCGTAGGTGACGAGACAAAAAGAGTACTTCAAAGGAAAAAAAGTGATCAACAAGATGCCCAAAAGAAAAAGGAAGGACCGATATCTTGTCCTCCTGTATCCTCTCTTCTTAGTCGTCTTGAGCATACTGGTCTTCTTTCACTCTCATTCCTACTCTTCAATCCATCTCAACTGGTGGAAGATAATTAAAAAGACGATTAATTAATCCATTACTACTACTCCCCCCAAAACGATCCGCAAAAGTTAGAAAGCAGAACTAATCTCCTGACTACGGGGCTTCTTGTTGATCTCACTACGTCATGTCAAGCCAATGGGTTGCCAAATGGGTATCTTTCTCGCCTTTGAGATGATGAAGAGCACAAGATAGTAAGCATAAATCAATTCTTTGCCATGGACTTTGTATTGATCTCGCTAGGAAAATTCGCACTGATTGCTGTGCGTCTGTGAGTCCTTCAGACTGTTGTGGTTCTCCATCTACACGCTGAGCCGGACTCATCCTGCAAAGCATTGGCGAGGGGTAGATATCCTAAAGCTATTGCCGCGGGCAATTCTATTGCTGTTATGTCAAAGATGAAAGGCAGGGAAAATGCCGAAACTTGATGGGAGCGATAGAAGGTTGGTGTTGCCAAGTATAACTCAGAAAGGCACCAACGTCCCTCATACCAAATGGGAAGGGGTTGAAGCTTCGATCGCG
This sequence comes from Xylaria nigripes, assembly GCA_022984845.1. Classification (NCBI taxonomy): domain Eukaryota; kingdom Fungi; phylum Ascomycota; class Sordariomycetes; order Xylariales; family Xylariaceae; genus Xylaria; species Xylaria nigripes. The sequence continues at coordinate 352,117 of JAJJKC010000024.1, read as the reverse complement.
AGCTTTCCCATGGGCGTCTTGTTGATCTCACGTCACCTACCACTTGGAGCGGCACTAATGTCCCTCAGACTACATAGTGGGCTTGGGGTCTTTTTCCTTTGGCGGGGGATGGGGGGATGGGGGGTTGACGGCAGCGCCGAGACTCACGAAGGAGGGAGTTGAAGGTCGCGGCTTTGGTATCCCTATGGGCATCTTGTTGATCACGGCAAGGCTGGCTTGGAACTTTCTTTTGAAGTGTAACCATTACTCGAAGTCAAGTCAAGTAGGAAAAGGCTGTATTTCCGTGGGAGCAATTCAGGTCTGTCCTCCAGGTATATTCCAACCACCAACCACCATAGCCATTTCCGTGGGAGCAATTCAGGTCTGTCCGCCAGGCATATCCCAACCACCAACCACCATAGCCATTTCCGTGGGAGCAATTCAGGTCTGTCCTCCAGGTATATCCCAACCACCAACCACCATAGCCATCTCCTTTTCCTTTAGCGACCCTGGGGACAGTTCACCTTCTTCAGCACAGCAACTTCTTTCACCCAATCATCCAGGTCGAAAAAAAAAGGGAAGACATCTGAATAAAATCCTGTTCTTGAACAGTAAAAATTGTGTGCCGGTCAATCAACTAAGATTGGCGAGAACAACGAGGTTCAGATCGTCCTAATGCTCATTAGTATGAGACAATAAGGATCCTCGGGAGCTTTTATGATTGAGGCTGGGTTGATATGATACGAACCGCTCGAAGTAATACTAAATCACTCCAGCCCTTTGATTCATTGCGTTCAATAGTATGCCCTCATAGGCAGACTAATAATCTTGTGCGTAACGATTGTTTATATGGCTCGCCTTCTATTTTCTGCCTCCTCCCTCACAACACGATTGACTGTCTGGATTGTCGAGGAACAATGAGGGCGTTTCGTTGAAAATCTAATACAAAAGGTAAAAGTTAGCGCATACTCCATTGAGAGGTTGCTAGCAAAATTACTTACTTATAGAATTGCCCGTTATGAGCATCATAGTTCAAGCGCCAACAACTAATCTAGCTCCATAGTGGTCAGCAGATATCTCCTTGGACCGACTACAGTGTGAGCCTCAAGTCTCGACTAGCTTTTAGAGAAGGCTCCAAGCTCACAGTGTTAATCATTCCTAATTGAATGACTGTTGTGCAAGCTTGAAGCCTGTCCCAAAGTGATTCGTAGCCCCTGAACAAGAACACCAAGTTTGCAGCAAAATCATTCCCAATTGAATAACTGTAGTGCAAGCCTGAAGACCTTATCTGTATATGGGCAGAACACACAGCTCTCAGGCGATAGACAACAGGCTCACACCATGGTCAACCCCTTGATTAGTACTATACGCAGCCAGGGAACAAGAGTTCAGACGCAGTCATTCCCAATTGAACAACTATAGTCCCGTCTCAAGTGTTCTCATCCATCAAAAAGCGCCAAGCTCAAGGGCAAAACATTCCCAATTGAATGAGTGCAGTAGAACCATCAGGTGCATTCAACTTAAGGCCAATAGTACATAGCAGACATCGCTGACCATCATGGCCACACTCCACAAACTTCAGATCTTCTGACAATGTGTGCAATGACTATGCATCATTGTCTGAGCTGAAATCAACATCTTGCCCAGAGTCTTCATGCATTTCAGGGGGAACCGGGGGATCTGACGCCAGATCTGTATTTTGCCTTCCACGACGCCGCTTTGGGTTGGGCTCTGCCTGTGGATCGAGCTCTGCTGAAGGGCGTTTTAATGATGCGGCGGCAAGCAAGCCTGGCACATCCCTCCATGCATTCCAAATGGTCTGAGCTTGATCTGCTATCATGGCTGTATCGTCCAGCTTGACATTGGCCTTGCACAGTGCTTGTTGGAGATTTGCATGGAGGCGGTAGAGATAGTGGTGTGCCAAAGCAGGTTTGTTCTTGAACTTGATGACCCTAACACGCCGATGAAGGGCTTTCCACCGCCGAAAAAACATCAAAGGGCTCTCATCCTTATCCTGACGTATGGCTTCAAGCTGGTCGTAATACGAAAGCGTGAAAAGATCAGGATTTGGGGTGTGGCCACGGACAAAGGTCCAGAGGTCGTCAAGCTTCACCTCTTTCTGAGGATCATCGTACCTAAGGGTTGGTAGATGAGAAATCCAGTCACTCCTCACGTCCTCAGAAGCGTTTGCCAGAGCCCAGTCGATAAGTACGTAATCTGGACGCTGCAGCAAGCCTTTATTGGTCACTTTTATATGAGCAATCCATTCCTCCACTACCTCAGGGCTGGCGTTCTTTGTTAATGGCTCAACGTCGTAATTTGGTGGAGGAATAAGCGTTCCAAAGCCATATCGTTTGATGATGGTACGCAGGAGGTCGAGCTGCTCCGCGGTTTGCTTCTGCGACTGACTTTGAAGCTCTTGAAGAGCCTGGATTTGTTGACGGTAATGCTCTTCATGGTGTTCCGTCACCTTGTCGTGTTGTTCAGCAACCACGTTGATATGATGTGTAATCAACTCTTTCATACAGGGTAAAAAACGCTCCGGATCACGTATCCAGTCTCCATCCAAATCGCTGTTATTAGAACTGACTGGCGAGCTCCCAGTGCTTGAGGAACGATCAGCAATACGCTTGCCCTTGTCCGCTCCGGTAGATGATGCCATCTTGTAAAGAATAGATGGGGCAACTTGTTGATCACGGCACAAAGAGTCAAGGAGAGTATAGAACCCTGGAAAAAAAAAAGATGAATCAAACGTTGTGCCGACGGGTTCGTAGTGGAGTAAAGAAACTGCCTCAACCGAAAAGCTGTACCAAAAAGTATGGGGACTTGTTGATTGCAACCTCAAGACAACGATGCTGGACTGGGCGAGTAAATAGAAAGGTAAACAGTTTCGGGGAGAATTGACTGATGATGCTAATGTTGGTGGACTGGAAACATTTATGTGAATGAGAGACGGAGACTCTGAACGTGTTGATCTCATAGCTACCTCTTTGATCTCCATACTCTCCATATCGTTGATCAACTTGTGTACGCCACCCTGCCAAATCTTAGTCCTGGATTCGTGGCCCAGGCTACAACAGTCAAGTGTAATGACAAGTCTTGATCCAGGCATGTATGCTAGGAAGAAGGCACTTTGGCAAATATGGTCTCGATACGATGTGTTTTTCGCTGCACAAGACTGTCGATTAGGTCGGCTGATGAAAATTCCGAACCTACAGTTCTGCATAAAGTCAGCGTGATCAATTCAATGCCCATTACAAATAAGGGTTATTTGGTACTGACCGTAGCCATTGTCGATATGGGTAAGCCAATGATTCTTTTCGGGGCAAGCTCTTGATCACCGCAATTCAAAGAGAAATGGTATTAAAAAAAGGGATTTGTCACATTTTCATTTGCTCTTCAGTGTTACTGTTGGCATACTCTGCTCCCCGGGCATAATCTTGTAGTTCAGCCCTTGGAGATAGTTATACCTGAGCTGTGACATTGAGGGTGCACATGCCCACGGAAAGTCAGTATGTAGTTCTAAGTAGGGAATACATTGACACCCCAAAGAATAGCTGACTCGATTGTACGGATCCGTAGCCCACTATCATCTTCACAATGTAGGTATACCTATCTCACTGTATTAGCTTTTCGTCAAAGGAAGTTAGCTGAAAGTGATCAAGAGATTGCCCACATTTTGGACGCGTAGACGGCATCTCCGGTGGCATGTTGGCAGTGCCTAGCCTGTAGAGTGTACCAGTATTTGGAAATTGGTGGAATTGCTAAAGCAATAGTCCAGCTGGGAGGATTCATATAACTTGTGATGGGCAAGCTGTTGATTACTCTTCTTAAAGAGCGGTGAGACCGTGCTAATGTTCAGTTCTGAGCTAATAATTATGCTCCAACTATTGATAAACATTGGTACGGATTACACGCTATCTCCATAAGTCTCAGCTGCAAACGTTGGTATACACGCGTTATTCTCACAAAGGCAACTAGTTATTTGGCCAGGATGACATTTTTGTTTTTGCCTGGGCGTACGGACGTACGGACGTTCGTTACACAATAATAAACAATTTGGTAGCCTTGGCAACTGATTGGTCAAGGATATAGATAATCAACCTCCTGATTGGCTTCTTAACTGCAGGGGTTTTTAGCCGCTTTGTCAACAAAACCTCAAATAACTATAATTTTCTTTTGGATCAAATATCCGGGCTATATGCCGTCACCGGCGGCAGTCGTCGAGGTCTGCCAAGTCTAATGAGAACTGATCAGCAAAATAATCGCGTGATGTTTTGTTTTGGGCTGGTGCAGTCCCTGTATGGTGCTCCACCATTCAGTTCTAGAATCTATGATGTTGAATATGACGACTTTGCCCTTGTATTCTAGCCTTTGTGGAGGAAAATGAGGGTCATTAGTTGCTTGATGTGGTGGTTCCTCGCTATGGTTGTCGACGCTGGAGTTTGACTTGATAGAACACAAGAGGTCAGTATCTCCCTGAGGCATCTCACAACCCATATGACTTGAGTTAGAATTCTTTGTGCGAGAAACACGATCCCCGAGTTGTTTTCGAAATCTACCCTAAGAACAGTCCTTTACGCCGATATTATGGCCAAACGAGTTGGAATTGCCATCAAAGCTGTCGTTGTTTTCCTAAAATCGCCATACGGTGGAGCACTCTCTTCGACAATTGTTTCTTCACTCACTGGTGTATCGAAAGCCCACGTTGCTCGAATATACCTCCAAACTTGCGAACGGGGGTTCAATCCAGCCCTTGATACCTTCGTTCTCGAGGATGAATGGCTTCAAGATAGGTCTGGAGTGGGTCGAAAGACAAAACAAACAGAGGATGTTAAGAAAATTGTTGTTGAATGCGTTGAAAAGAATCGAAATGGTCGTGAGAAGTCTTGTGCTGTTATTGCTGGCGAGCTCATCGCTATGGGATTTGACCTCTCAGCCTCAACAGTTCGTCTTATTTTACGAGGTTTGGGATACAAGAAGACAAAGCCCACTCGAAAGCCGGGCCTCACAGATGAGATGAAAGCAGAACGACTTGCTTGGTGCCTTGAACACAAGGATTGGACTCTTGATGACTGGAAAGCTGTAATCTGGACTGACGAAACTGCTGTGCTTCTCTGCCATCGCAGGGGAGGTTATCGAATCTGGCGAAAAGCAGGCGAGGCTATTGTCAAGAGTTGCATTCGTGAACGCTGGAAAGGATACAGTGAATTCATGTTTTGGGGCTGTTTTACGTATGACCGCAAAGGCCCTTGCCATTGCTGGGGTCCTGAAACCCCTAGCCAAAAAAAAGCAGCTGCATCTCAAATCGATCAATGGAATGCCCAGCTTGAGTCGGTTTTACGAGAGGAGTGGGAGTTGAATAACGGAATGGCAAGACTTGGGTTACGCAACAAGCCAGGGCGAAAGCCAGTTTGGAAATGGGACAACCAGCACGGCAAACTAACACGTAGCGGAGGGACTGGTATCGATTGGTATCGATATCAGAAGGAGATATTGCATCCCAAACTATTTCCTTTTGCAAAAGAATGCCTGAAAGACAGACCGGACACCATAGTACAAGAGGATAAAGCTCCGAGCCACGCACACCACTTTCAACAACACTTTTATGACCTTGCTATGGTACGGCGAATGGTCTGGTGCCCTAACTCACCTGATCTCAATGCTATTGAGCCGTGCTGGTACTGGATGAAGAGGAATACAACACGTAAAGGTCCGCCACGAAGCCGAGAGCAAGCAAAAAGGATATGGAAGAAAACGTGGCACCAGGACCTTTTACAGAATCAAATAAAAGCTTGGATCGAACGAATTCCAGAGCATATTCAGAGAGTTATTGAACTTGGTGGGGGGAACGAATACATTGAAGGCAGAACTCACTATGGACCCAAGCGTCCTCCTGGTCGACCCAGAAAGCAGTGATCAACAAGAGGCCCAGGTAAGCATTTGAAGTGTTATAACTTTCAGGGGCAGTTCTGACCATGTAAACAGTCGAAGGTTTCCACACTCGGAGCATGGCTTATTTTTCTCTATATCGGCGAGAACATGGTGATCAACAAGATGCCCAAGTAAGGTTACGAGGTACTCCTATCGCTCAACTTCAGTCTTGCAGACGTTCAGCACTCGGAGCATGGCTTATTTTTCTCTATATCGGCGAGAACATGGTGATCAACAAGATGCCCAAGTAAGGTTACGAGGTACTCCTATCGCTCAACTTCAGTCTTGCAGACGTTCAGCACTCGGAGCATGGCTTATTTTTCTCTATATCGGCGAGAACATGGTGATCAACAAGATGCCCAAGTAAGGTTACGAGGTACTCCTATCGCTCAACCTCAGTCTTGCAAGACGTTCAGCACTCGGAGCATGGCTTATTTTTCTCTATATCGGCGAGAACATGGTGATCAACAAGATGCCCAAGTAAGGTTACGAGGTACTCCTATCGCTCAACCTCAGTCTTGCAAGACGTTCAGCACTCGGAGCATGGCTTATTTTTCTCTATATCGGCGAGAACATGGTGATCAACAAGATGCCCAAGTAAGGTTACGAGGTACTCCTATCGCTCAACTTCAGTCTTGGAAACGTTCAGCACTCGGAGCATGGCTAATACTTGACATAACACTTTAGACTACTGGGAGAAGCGAGATGCCCACACGTACTTGAAGTACTTATACCGTTCACCTTCGGTTTTTACGTTAAAAATGAAGCATTCACGAAATGGGATATTAAGACTTTGTATGGCACAATGAAACAAGCGATCAATGATTAGCCCTTCTATCCTGCTGCATTACGCCACGCCATGTTGTTGAGGCCAACGGTGAAGTTGGCCTCGGCCCAGAAAAATCCCCCGGCCCCAACCATGACCCTGCATCATGCCCTGGAGGGGCACAATGCTTCGGGAACATAAGGTTGTGCCATTCCAGACCCACGAGGGTACTACTAAGAGTACTCGTCAGCTTTTATCACCAGGCAGGATTGAAAAGATACGAACCGCTCTTATAAGAGGTAGAGATACCCCCTTGAGCAGCACGTCTGAGGTGCGCCCAATTGCCAGCCATTCCATCCGGCCGCATTACGCCATGCCATATTGTTGAGGCCAACGGCGAAGTTGGCCTCGGCCTAGAAAAACCCCCCGGCCCCAACCATGACCTTGCATCATGCCCTGGAGGGGCACAATGCTTCGAGAACATAAGGTTGTGCCATTCCAGACCCACGAGGGTACTACTAAGAGTACTCGTCAGCTTTTATCACCAGGCAGGATTGAAAAGATACGAACCGCTCCTATAAGAAGTAGGGGTATCCCCTAGAGCAGCACGTCTGAGGTGCGCTCAATTGCTTGCCCTTCTATCCTGCTGCATTGCGCCAGCATCAACTTGTCTTGCGAAACCCACGGGGGGTACTACCAAGGGTACTCGTCAGCTTTTATCACCAGGCAGGATTGAAAAGATACGAACCGCTGTTATAAGAAGTAGGGATACCACCTTGAGCAGCACGTCTGAGGTGCGCTCGATTGCGAGCCATTCCTTTCGGCTGCATTACGCCAGCGTCAGGTTGTTTGATGTCAAATTGACAGTGAGATGCCCTCGGATCAGAAGCTTCTTCAGCAGCCATTGAGGCTTTGAATAATTTTGTGGGAGAAATAAAGGTAAGAAGTGGGATGCCCAGAGGTCTTTATATAGAAAAAAAAAAAGGAAGAAACACGCTAACAAAACATTCTGCCGGCAGTATTCTTACCGCCCAGTAATAATATTCACAACAACACGTGATTTTTTACAGGGCATATTGTTGAATACCGTTAAAAGAACTGAATATCAGGACGAGATGAATCAGAGTAAACAGTGTTCGAACTAGGTGATTTGGTCTGGGGTATGTAAGTCACAAGTCAAGCCGTTATTAAATAGAAATTCTGTCATGTTCTAATCGTAAAGTAACGCAAGAAGAGTAAAGACTCTAATAGCTAATGATTGGCGTGCCCTCTATTCGATCCTTACTCTGCCATGCCACGAAATCCCTGTCCTCGAACCCTCTCTGCTGTCAGAGTCTGCAACTCTGAGCCCTTGATTTCAAACTTGACAGGGCTTGCTAGGGGATTAACCCGTGTATGCTGAGCATGGCTTTCACGAGTTCCTCTAAGCCTGTCAATTCCTGCTTCGCCTCTTGTTGTGAAGGTACATCTTACTCCCTGGATTGAGAAGATGCAGTTTGCGCAAGCTCCGTTTGCATATCCTGGGATACCAACACAGGTTGGGAATGGCCATAAGCCTCTTCGATCCGTCATACCATCTGACTGTATATATCGCCTCTCGCAGCATTCGCAGGGTACATGGTTCTGGTACCCATAACGTTGAACAAATATAGCTTCGATACGGCGCCGGTCATGAAGTAAATTGATAATATATTCACCCCATGGTCCTCCGCGGCTTGCTTCAACATATAGGGGCAGGGCCTTTCTTTTGAATGCCACAAGCAGCGTGTCTCTCAGTTGGCTAGTGGCGCCAGCGATTAGGTAAAAGTTGGGCTCGATTACCCAGCGGACATATTTATTCTCCCCAACACCACCAATGACTTGAATAGTCATTGTTCCGAGCAGCTATTATTGGTGATCAACAAGATGCCCACTTCAAAATAAGATCAGGGGGATGACATACCTCTTTCCATTGAGAAGTAAAGATATGAGACCGAAGGTCCTGGCTAATCGGCCATACTATATCTATCTCCCTGACTGAATTGAAGCTCCACTCTCTTGGTGGAAATCGAGCAGAGTAGGGAGGGTCAACTTGCTGCTCGACATCACGGCAGCCAGGCCTATCTACCATCTCAACGTCACTGCGTCTCGACATCTTGGCGGTAGAGGACTGAGTGGTAAGGAGTGTTTTTTGGGCGGCTGAAGGGTCTGCTATCTCACAGTGAGCTTTAGAAGTGCCTTCGGTAATAAGATAGTAAGGGTAGCGTTTGGACATACTGACGTGTTTTTGGTGGTTTGGAAAGAGTAAAATAAGAAAAAGAGGGGAGAGAGGCTGACTCAATAGAGTTTGATGGAAATAAAAGTCGAAACAGCAAGAAGAAATGCGGTGAGGCTACGGACCAATAACAGCCCTCTCCCACCCTTCATACCAACTAACCCCCCCCCTCCCCCCTCCCAGTGATCACAGCAAGGCTACGATCACTTAGTCAATGTGATCAAGAGAATGCCCTCACTGCCTTCTGTTTTTAATGTGGTTGCTCCTTCTCATCTTTTATTCTAAGTATGACTCGTAGTCTACCCTCAAGAAGACTTTTTCCTCACGAGAGACTAAACATAGATTTCTAGACTTCTATTCTTCAAAATATCATCCAGTTCAAGCAAGCAAGCAAGCAAAAGAACGACTACCTCTAGTAAGTATCTCTTCCTACCTTCCCTGCCTTCCCTGCCTTCCCTGCCTTCCCTGCCTTCTCAGCTCAAATCATCTTGCATCTCCAGACCACATCAGCCGCAACACAATTCCTATTTTTTTCTATTTTTTTATTTTTATCTTCGTGCGTAATATTATGTGATCAACGTGATGCCCATACTGGTGATGCTAATATTTATAGTCTTCAATCTTCTTCTCGCAGACGTCTTCCTGGTTACGAAAGGCAACATACCATCAATCACCACGCCACTAACTTCATTCATCTAGATAGTCGTCGCCGCTCCTTCCCATTTTCAAAGGTAGGGACTTCTTTCCATTGTTTATTAAGTAATTTATCCCTTGATCGATCAAAATTTCTAAAGCTTACCAAGATACCATCACATCTTCCACCTCATCTTACTCACACTACTAATAGCAATCAAAGTATATCGCTCGGTACGGAACTTTGAGATCAACAGTATGCCCAAATGTTTGGCCTTATTTTATTTGATTTACTTGTTTCAAACACTCATAACCCTTTGAAGATCTGTGTATGCTTAACACCTGATGAACGAAAGACTGACCTTGGTTCTAGCTCTCATTACTTTATTGATCACCTCGTCGTCAGAAAGCTCTTCAAATATTTACAATGGCACGCTCTCGACAGACTTCCAAGCTTCAACGGGCCACTGAGGCCGATGTTATGGATCTTCTTCGATCCATTCATGGCGAACCAGATGGCCAGTACGTCGATAAGAAGCTCTGGTCGCCTAGATTCAAGCACAAGGACACTTTGCCTCGAAACATTAAATATTATGATAGTAATAAGAGTGTCAACTTCGCTGATCGGCTTGTGGTGAATCGAGATGGACCGGACGAGATCCCCGGCCGCGCGTGGAGGTCGACTATCCTCCATGGTCTCATTAATGCTCAGTTGAGAGCTTACGCACTTGACTGGTTTACTTCGACCGAGATGGTCGCCATGACGATCTTGCTTCTTTCAACGTTGCCATTTGTGGCAAGAGATTCACAGTTTGGTGGAACATTCAATGAAGCAGCTGGACTCAGCAAGTCGTTCAGCGCCTTCACGATCAATCAAATACTCAAGGGCGCTCGTCTTGCTGTCTTTGGGGGAGTGAGAGATGCAGGTACCAATTGCCCCCATTGGTATGTGATGATGGTGGACATTCCGAACCAAGTCGTCTACTTTTTTGATTCCCTTACCCAACTACAGCCACTACCTAGCCATCAGAAAGCCCTAGATCACCTTGTTACTCTTTGGACGCAAGATATAACATCCCAACGATCAGACCTCCCCCCTCCAACGAAAGCAAAGGTGGTAAGACTCTCCATGCAAGAGGATGGATGGAGCTGTGGTTTAAGATGTGCGATCAACATAGCGCTCATCTTATTCAAACCCAAAACTGCTTTGGAATTATTTCGTTCAAAGAAGTTTACGAGAGAAGAGGAGATGGACGATTTTGTTGAGTATCTCTCCGTGGTCACAAGATGGAAAGTTCCGAAGAATTGGGTGCCACCAGTGCCGCAACTGGATCAACAGCCTCCAGAGAAAAAGGTTGTGAAAGATTCTCCCAAAAATGCCCCTATCAATAGCACAGAGCAGGGGAGAAGAAGATCCGCTAGACTTTCGAAGGCGGCTGAGACAGAAGACCTACCACCGGCAACACCCCTATCTACGAAACGAACCACCAGGCACCAAGCATCAACAGAGGGCAAAGAAGAAGTTGTCCTTCCTTCTATTGAAGAAGTATTGAGTCCGGAACAGATTACAAGGCAGGCCGAATATGAAATCATACCCTTTACCCCTATAAATAAGCCACGAGCGCCATCAAAGTCATTATATACGAAACAGGTTGAGAATGTTCCTCCCTCCGCGACACCGACTGATCGGAAAGTGATCAAGAAGATGCCCAACAAGATTCTCAATTCTGGTACGTTTGAAGATTTGACAGTATTCATGACGCAGCTATTTTCATACTATGATCGACCAATTGCCTTAACACCCCCTACTCAGCCATCTAACTTCAGGCGGGAAGTTGATGTCAACAATACCTATCTACCGGTCTCAGAAGCGGCCATATTTTTTTCTGGTGCTGTCAACCCAATGACAAACCAGGCAGAGTCCTACTGGTCCTATGACTTTGGGAGACACTTTATCAATGCCGCTATGAGAATTGCAAGACATAGCTGGTGGAATGAAGATGAGGTCAGTGCTGTGCTCAGAGTCTTTCTCGAGCCTTTCAGCCCTAATGGTCGGCTTCGGCCAACCACACTTGTTGAACGGCGGTTTGGCGACTTTGTCGGAGGGCATTACAATGATCTTGAATATCGGGACAGCACTTTTGACGAGCAAGTTCTTAATCAACAGCCTGAGATTATCGTCTTCGGACGACATAGAGAGAACCATTGGTACTCAATTGTGGTTGATACGACGTCTCGTATCGCGTATGTCTTCAACTCCCTTGAGAATGAACATGAAAATCTTCAAGAGGATTTGCAAAACATACAAACCGGATATCAGTCTCGTTTGCCTGGCCTTGAGCCGCCTCACACCATAATATCTTTACCATCGATTCTTCAAACCTCAAATTGGGAATGTGGCCCTTTGACAGTACTTACTCTTATTTACGTATTTACTGACTCCGCCAAGCTTTACGATATGTTCTCTTCTTCCAAGGTTGTCGTGGGAGGACCAACAGAACTTTCAGAGTTGCAGAACCTGCTCCTAAGATATGTAGGAGTCAGGCTGGTAGGCACTGTGTCTCGATACTCAGAGCCTCCTGTTGTGTCCCTTTCGACCCAAAAGAAACTTCTTCCCTCCCGTTTTCAACCCAATGCCCCTAAACCCAAGATCATTGACTCCAAATCTCCTAAGACACCGCGACAAATACGTTTTTCTGATGAAATAACCAGTCCGAGCAGTCAATATAAGGGTATTTTTAGATCCGGTGCGGAGGATCCTAGTGATCATAATCTTATCATACCAGAGATGAACAAGGAGCCCAAGGCCTTCCAGTCTGATTCGGATAGTGGTTCTGACATTTTTATACGGAGCAGACACAGCACCCGTGGTTTAGAAAGCGATTCAGATTCTACTATAATTTTACCAGAAAAGCCATCGTCCGAAACACCCAAACCACCCAAGCGCTCTCATCATAAACCTCATCCCCCTCATATCGAAATGAAAAAGTATTATCAAGGCTCTACCATTGAAGACATCATGAGTCTGAACTCGGTTAGAGAAAGAGACATCGAGGGGATGGCACGAGAAATATTGAGAGGCGAAGTGGCAGCACCATATCGCTGGCCTGGAGAATCATGGCTTGATCTCGCAAGTCGTCCGGAGCCTTCTGTTCCTAGAGAATGGAAGGGGTGGGCTTGGTACCGTGCTCAACTTGAAGCAGTGAGACAAGCCAATGCTGTCCCCCAAACTCCCAAACGACAAGCCTCAAGACGTAATACTGGGCCCTTAATGATCTTGGATGAGAAAGGAAAGACTACAAAGCAGCCCAAAAAATAGGGCAAAGTCTTGATCACCTTTTACTTCATTGATTCTTATAATTCGGGCGTCTTATGGGATGCCGGAGGACAACGGATTCAATGGGGAGAGGTGCCATATTAACGTCTTATATGACAACTTATGGCAACCAACAATATCCAATTGAGAATAACGCGATGATTTATTGAAGATTTCTAAATGATTTAATACAGGTCTTCATGCCCAGATAATAGTTTACTTACTTTCTATCTTAATATATTTGCGATACCTTCTTACCTTTGCGATCACTGACCTGCCCTAGGTTTTGAATCATAAATTCCAACATCGTGACTATTAGCCCTTTTTTTCAGACACCACCACCTCCAATATCTATATCAGCGTAAAACTATAAATTTTTTTTTTAATCCAATTGAGAAGCTTGCGATCAACAACTTGCCCATTAAATATTTTATTTTGACCGTTGGGAGTGCAGCTATTCTACGAATCCGTACCGTGAGACCTATAGGTAGTTAGGTCGTCTAGGGGTTATCATATACATCCATACACATCCTTATATGGGATAGGCAGATATCCTTCTACGCTATACTGGATGTACGAATTGACATATATTTATATATCGGATCCATCGTTAGACTAATAATTTGTCTACAGTACTATGATAAACTAATATGCATGTAACGATTTTACGCTAAAAATTAGCGGCTCATCCATTTTAAAGCGGACATCCGTACCTACAGCACGGATCTACGAAGCACCTAGGTAGTACCTACGTCCGTAAGGAAGATACCTACCTAAAGTAGGTAGATATAAGTAGGTACGGTACGACCCTTCTGTATGTATGTGTCGGGGGATATGCTTACACCGGTGCTTTTAAGTGTCCTGGGTGCATTACCTAAGGTACCTTACACTACCTAGTACTTAACGTACTACATTGGGTAGGTAGGTAGGTACTAGGTACCTACCTATCTGGTACGGATCTGTACTTTTCAATTAGGTACCTAAGGTAGTCCGTAGCAAATCGGCCAAATGCTCATAGACAAGTGCCTGGTACGTACGGATCATACCTAGTAGGGAGTAAGTAGGTAGGTAGAGGTACCTAGGTATTGTTGGTGGATGCTATGTACAGTAGGTAACCGCGTACGGACGTACATAGTAGGTACACTACCTAGGTATATTTCAGTCATATGATGATGAGTAAGATGAAGGTTGGTGGCTATTAAATAATAATAATAATAATGGATGTGTTTTCTTCGTTTCTTCTGTTGTTCAACAAGCGAGTTCAGGACAGATTTCAATAAAATTTGCTAGGTGGCTAAGTAGGTATCTAGGTACATACATGTATGTAGGTACAATAGTGGTCCTGCCTAGTGTAGGTACTGATTACCTGCTACCTAGATAAAGTACCTACCTACCTAGGTACCTAGGGTAGAAGTACGTTCGTAGGCACCTGATATAGGTATGCACGAATTCGTACCTCGTACCTCGTCTAGGTATCGAGGTACCTATACATAGACTGCTTTGATGACCAGTAGGTACCTATAGATTAGGTATGTTTGTGGCCTCACTTTTTTTGGCACCACCTCATCTGCTTGAGTTTTTGTTTTTTTGCATTTCTACCTAGGTATCTTAGGTACCTAATATTGGGAGGCCGAGGAGGCACTTCAGACCAATACAGAATCACGTGATGTAACTACACGACACTCACTCTAGGTAAGTACCTTAGATACCTGGTACCTACCTACCTACCTACGGACCGTAGGCAGGTACCTAGTCCAATACCACCATAACTACACTAGACCTAGTACCTACTACCTACAGGTAGTAGCTGCTGCGGCGAGTTATGGCATACAGGTAGGTAGGTACCTAGGTCGGTACTAAGAACCTGGCTAAACATCAGAGTGAAGCAATTGGTAGGCACTGTCTTAGGTACCTATTACCTAACGGACTTCGTACAAAAACCTAACAGCCAGTGACTCTACCGTAGGGACGTACCCAGCTGGATGCTACCTACGGATTACCTAACAGGATACAGGTAGGTACCTCCTATGTACGGATCCGTAGGTACCGTAATCCGTACGGACGTACCGCTATAAGAAAAACTCACCACCTGAACACCTGAACCCTTATGCTTAAGGTATCTACCTACGGATTACCTAAGGTACCTAAGGGTAGGTACGTCCGTCCCTAGGTAGGTTTCTACGTACTTCGTACTACGACCTAATAAATTTCTAAGGTTCTCCAAATTTCCAACATTCCCTTCCACTCTTCTTCGTCCGTCTCGGTTCTATCGTACCCACCGAACCCGTGATCCGAGTCGACTTCACCGGGCCCTGGAGGACCAGCTACTCTTGTTTGCTGAGTTCTTGTCTTTCACTCCCAATTGTGTGTTCCTTCGAGCCTGCATCGTCGACTTATGTGTGTCATTGCTCTCTCTCTCTCTTCATACCCATCTTTTCCCCTCTACCATACTTAACCCTATCCGACCCCTCGCAGTATCTAGACCACCTACCTTAGACTCTGTCGGAAGACATTTTAGGTACAAAGTAGACATCGCCCAGTCAATCCCTTGTTCTAGCGGATATTCTGGGCGTTTCTTTTCAATTCTTGTAAGTCAGTTTTCATTAATTGTTGCGGCCGAATACGCGCGCGGTGCTGGATGCACTTCAACACCTACCTAATCTTGTACTTTCCACCGTGGTTTCATTGCGCATCATTACTGACTTATTCTCCGTCAATAGTTTTGCTTCACTTGAGCTACATTTCCTCCCATCACTCACACTTGTCTCACCTGCCACACAATACCCCACCTCACCCCACTCATGGTGTAATTTG
This sequence comes from Xylaria nigripes, assembly GCA_022984845.1. Lineage (NCBI taxonomy): Eukaryota > Fungi > Ascomycota > Sordariomycetes > Xylariales > Xylariaceae > Xylaria > Xylaria nigripes. The sequence goes on along the minus strand of JAJJKC010000024.1, from coordinate 336,421 downwards.
TCGCGGTAAACTTCTGTAAGTTACCGTCAATATGGCGCAACTCGATACTCTGGACATCCTCGTTCTCGGGGTTATCCTACTCGGAACCGCCGCCTATTTCACCAATGGCAAGTTTTGGGGGGCAACTAAGGACCCGTATGCCGCTTCGTTTGCCAGCGCCAATGGCGGTCCTAAGGCTGAAAAGTCGAGGAACATTATAGAGAAAATAGAAGAATCTGGTAAAAACTGTGTCATCTTTTATGGTTCGCAGACTGGTACTGCCGAGGACTATGCCTCGAGATTGGCCAAAGAGGGCAAGAGTCGATTTGGTCTCGAAACCATGGTCGTCGATCTCGAAGAATATGATTACGACAACCTCGATGCCTTCCCGGAAGACAAGGTTGCTATGTTTGTTTTAGCCACCTACGGTGAAGGCGAGCCTACTGATAATGCGGTCGAATTCTACGAGTTCATCACGGCTGAGAGCCCGTCTTTTTCAAGTTCAGGCGACCCTCCACTTGGCAATCTTAACTATGTTGCATTCGGTCTCGGCAACAATACCTATGAACACTACAACTCGATGGTCCGCAACGTCGACAAGGCTTTGACGACGCTTGGCGCTCACCGAATTGGGAACGCTGGCGAGGGCGACGACGGTGCCGGCACTATGGAAGAAGACTTCTTGGCTTGGAAAGATCCCATGTGGGCTGCACTCGCACAAAAGATGGGTTTGGAAGAGCGCGAAGCTGTCTATGAGCCCATATTCGGCATTACCGATCGTGACAACTTGACCAAAGATTCGCCTGAGGTATACCTGGGTGAGCCTAATAAATTGCATCTCGACGGGTCTGCCAAGGGTCCGTTCAATGCCCATAATCCATATATTGCACCCATTGTCGAATCTAAGGAATTGTTCAATGTCAAAGATCGTAACTGCCTGCACTTGGAGGTCGACATCAGTGGATCCTCGTTGTCATATCAAACAGGCGACCATATTGCAGTCTGGCCTACTAACCCCGGCCAAGAAGTTGATGAAATGCTGGACATCTTAGGTTTGAAAGACAAGAGAGATGCCGTTATCAGCGTCAAGGCGCTTGAGCCAACCGCCAAAGTTCCTTTTCCTACTCCGACAACTTACGACGCCATTATTCGGTATCATTTGGAAATCTGTGCTCCTGTATCACGACAGTTCCTTGGCACATTATCTGCCTTTGCTCCGGACGAGAAGAGCAAGGCTGAGATGGTCAAGCTTGGTAGCGACAAGGACTACTTCCAGAACAAGATCAGCAAAAACCATTACAATATCTCGCGAACTCTTAGCGTCGTCAGTGAGGGAAAGAAATGGGCCAACATCCCGTTTTCGGCTTTCATTGAGGGTCTTACCAAACTGCAGCCCCGTTACTATTCTATTTCCTCATCTTCTCTGGCTCAGCCTAAGAAAATTTCCATCACGGCTGTTGTCGAGAACCAGTTGATTCCTGGTCGTAGTGACTCCTTCAAGGGAGTTGCCACTAACTACTTGCTTGCTCTTAAGCAGAAGCAAAACGATGATCTCAACCCGGAACCTTTCGGTCTCACCTACGAACTCACGGGTCCACGAAATAAGTACGACGGTATCCATGTCCCTGTTCATGTGCGACACTCGAATTTCAAGCTGCCTTCGGACTCGTCCAAGCCCATTATTCTAATTGGCCCTGGTACCGGTGTAGCTCCGATGCGTGGATTCGTTCAAGAACGTGCCAAGCAAGCTGAGTCTGGGCAAGACGTTGGAAAAATCATTCTCTTCTTCGGCTGTCGGAAAAGTTCTGAGGATTTCCTATATCAGTCCGAATGGGAGGTATGTGCAATGGTTTGCCCCTAGCCCGCATATATACTAACAACCATGCTTTCAGGAATATAAGAAGGTTCTAGGTGATAAATTCGAGCTCGTTACCGCGTTTTCCAGAGAAGGGCCCAAGAAAGTCTACGTTCAACACCGTCTTCAAGAAAGAGCACAGGAAATCAACGAGCTCCTCCTACAGAAGGCATACCTCTATGTCTGTGGTGACGCAGCTAATATGGCCCGAGAAGTCAACACGGTGCTGGGCCAGATCATTGCCAAACAACGGGGTCTTCCCGAGTCGAAGGGCGAGGAGATCGTCAAGAACATGAGAACCGCCAACCAATACCAAGTACGTCCGAAATACACTTCCAGGCACACCCTTTATTTGTAATGCTAACGAATCTAATAGGAGGACGTCTGGTCATGATAAAATTTATTCGTGAGAGCAATGTGGGGGGTGAGTATTTGATTTAGCCAGTACGAAAGGTGCTGTTTGTTTAGAGATAGACGTTGAGGCGATCCTACAGGCCCGGTGTTTCTAGATAGGTATCCAAAGTTCTCGGCAAATCCATGGGGTTGGGTTTGGCAGGCAACCTAGTCATTAGAGGTTCGGCGCAAAATCACATGCATATGATATATATACATCACTACCTAACGTAATGATGTTCATCGATAGACTCATTTTCGCAGGATATGGTCTGGATGTATTACGAGCGCCTCATCTGATACATTAGCACTGCCACAAGAACAAAATATAGTCGACTACCCGTCTCTCTCTATACATCTGTTCTATGACGAGAAAGCCTTGGAGAGGTCATCCTTATTTAGTGAGAAAATTTTGGCGTAAAAGCATTAACATTGCCTGTTCTCATCATGAACGCCCGCACTAGGAATTTACCGATACTAGGTATGGGTGCTTGCCCGGCCTCACAACGGTTCACAGAGTCGACGGGAAAGTGCCTATCTCAACAACCTAGTAGTTCCGATATCTTAATTCCTCGGCCAGTCTTGAATATTGATAGCCACGCGAGTCGCGCGAGCTCAGTTATATTGTAAGCACCCAGCCCCAAGTAGCCTGTGCTTCAGTCATGCTACCTAGTCATTGCAGATTCCCTATTAGTGACTTAGTGATCGTTATCCAATTTCGACCAGTTCGTCCATTTCCACATAGAAAGCGACGGCTCCGTACGATGGAGGCGGATTTTCCATCAACACGTTTGAATGCTTCACGTGATAGTTGGGTACTGCTTTAGTCTAGATATGAATGCCGCGACATTGTACTTCACTGCCCCGTAGCAATAGGGACCTATCCCCCTGAGTCTTGATCACCTACTTGTTATCAGTAGCGGCTAGGCCAAGTATCGCCCGTATACTAACAAGCAGAATATTACCTTGGGACAGAAATAAAGACTTCATTCTGATCCCTTATACCGGGCTTGTGGACTTCACCCGGCATAAAGGGCTTCCTGCCTCCTACCCCTTTTCCAGCATCCAGCGACCTGAGACTTTTGTCTACTTTCCAACTTCTAGCAAGGCAGCACCGGTGTCACCCATTGATTCTATTGTTAACCATGTTTTTATCGTCATCGCTATTTATCTGGTCGGTTGACGATAGAGACGCGTGTCTCTCTTAACTACTAGACTTGCGGGACTTGTTAGATAGGCAATATGAAATATACATGTTTATTGTCTTGATATATTGTTAGTGCAGAGAATGGTACTCGTTGTAGGAATGTATCATCAGTATCTGCACAGCGTTGATATTTTAAAACTCTGTTAGCCATGTGACTGACCTGGTGCCCGAATAAGAAAACATCGTGGCAAGTGACACCATTTCAAGTCATGTGCTATTACGAGTGCTCCCTCGGTACTTTCTTTTCGTACCGGATAGATGAAGTGAGAAAGCAGTTTTAAAATTATATATGGCGACCGGTTATTATAGTAGACGTATCAATAGTTGATGGTAAACGATACATGACAAGCATTGGCATCTATCATACCTTTTGATGAACGACCTGAAATTGATCGATTTTGGGGCATATTACCGTCAGTAAAGCGAGCGGCAGTCCAACGACAGATGCAAATTCTTGGTACAGATGTTTGGATGTGAGAACAGCACGGTAGACACTCTCGAGGTATTTTGTAAGCTTCGTTCAGTTATACGACGTACACTCCCTGATTTATTGCCAGAGAACATGCGTCCCGAGGAGTCTAAACTAAAGAAATGGAGAATGGAGAAAGGTAAAGGGGTAAAGGAGCTATCGTCGGCTACAGAAGGGAAAGTCCCTGTAATCGTGACAATATAGGAGGTAGAATTGATATATGTCTCCTCGCACTGATATGGTTGTTTACTTCACTACGTAATCTTATCGATTATGGGTGGTGTGCGTAGGTGGGAAAGACCAGCAGCAGTCGTTGCCGGGCACCACCGTATCAACAGAGACAACAAGTCGACGCATCCCGTTCACTCAGTGAGCATATCCAACCCCGTGCCTGAACCCTTTGCAAGCAGGGTACAAAGGTACAAGTGGTTTGCCCCTACCTCGTGTATAGCTAGGTTGTTTGGCTGTTTGCCTCGAGTGGATTGTTGACTTTACCTACCTTAGGTAGGTAGCCTAGTAGCCTCGTAGAGGCAATTGGAATAAGACGGCGACCTCGTCTCTTTAGGTACAGATTTCGCATGCTGCTCGAGGTACGTACTTACAAGTACCGATCTCGAAGCCTGCCTTCCTCCTTCCTTCTGCCAGTTGTTTATTCTAGTGCATTTGGGAAGGAAAGCAAGCAAACACGCTTGTACATGCTACTTTCCACTCCACACTGTACAGAGTCGAAGTCTATAAAGTCTCGACGACAGCCACCCCTACGAGCCACTCTCCCTCCTACACCTTCTTCACCTTTATCGATGGCCCTTATCTTTCTCTTAGATTAGCCCACCGTCCATCTCTCTTCCCTCTCGATCTACACATAAAGGTCATCACTTACCTTTACTACTTCTACAACAACGACGTCGTCCACTTCAACTTCCACCGTCGTTAGTTCTATCTGACTACTTCTACCTCTACCTCTATTTCTATCTTTACTTCCACTTCTCTTTCTTTCTTTCTGTCATTCTTTCTGTCATTCTTTCATTCTTTCTATCTTTCTATCTCTACTTTTACGTCATCTTGCACTTTTGTACTCTTTCGGTACTTGATAGGCACGCTGATTATTGCCTACGACATCTATCCTACACTCCCCGTCGACCCCGTCAACCCAGTCAACTACATCGGCGGCTTCCTCTATCCTCTGCCATTTGCCGAGGCTTATCTGCACCTTACTTGCATCCGTTAAGGATATTGCATACGAGATACTCGTTCTTTCCGCTTGGTAAGCTCGGTCCTTCCCTCATACGTCTTCAACCTGTACCGACCCTTCTCCTTCCTGCACTTGTCGAAACCAATCGCCCCATCTTTAAGACCTGGAAATCTTGTGGGTCCTTCAGTACTTGGTCTTGATCTTTTCTTCTTCACCTCGTGCTCCTCCATCACCTTCTCCTCCTCCTCCTCTTCTTCTTCTTTTCATCTTCTTCCAACTTGGTTCCCCAGCATAGCATCGACTCATTCAACACCCGCATCTCCACAGTCACTTTCGATTCCCATCTTGCTCGCTAGCTGTACTATTTTACTTGTTACCACTGGCTTTCTTCTGACCCGTCTTGGTAGCAACAGCATCGGCATCGCCAGATACTGCAAGGTATGTACATCTCCATTGCTCACAACATCATTGAGCCATCATGATATCTCCTCCATCTACATACATGACACTGCCTTGCTGTCGTATGTCAACATCACATAAACCCATATTCTCCTCCTACTACGCACCCGACATGTATGGTCCTAAATCCTTCCGGTCATTATATTTTCCCGTGCAGAAACACGACCGCAGCCCGCGCTCTAGTTTCTTGAATAATCATCACTATACCCTCCCTCATTTCCCATCTTGCCCTCTGGACGGTGCTTCTCACACGAGAGTTGCCCTGAATGATTTCCTGGGTACAAAGCTTGGCTTCCTATCAAAAGGCGGCCAACTTTCCTCTCACCCCTTGTCTTAGTCCTCTAACCCTCGTGACGGATTGCAATTCCTTTCACATAGCTAACAGCTTATTCTCAGCCCTCATTCTGTTCAGATCACTACAGATTCGATCAACCTCTACTTTGTACCAGGTATTTATCACTCCTGTCTTCTTGACGTGTTTTGCCCTCCTCGATATCAAAGTACGACTCGTTTTTGTCGATCTACCCAATGTCACACAACTCGGGCCATATGCGTGTGCACCTATAAGCATGGGAAAAGCTTTGTCTTTTACATGATTTGAACACATTCTTGCGCCAACATTCGCTCCTTTGCATGCTCCTATCCGCCCACAACCTTCACAAACTCTTATCATTCACGTACCTTCCCTGTTATTCATTTCACTTCGCTTCTATTCTCTTTGTTTCGAGCAACTTTGCAGAGAAGTTTTGGGCTTTTATATGATACTGTGCTAGTATCACATATTATCCGCCCGTCCTTCGATTCCTGACATGCCCACAACTCTGCACATCATATTCCTTGAGCAACATATCACAGATGGCTAATTTAAGAGCAAAACCTAGACGACTATGTCATATCATCCTACTAACACCATGGCGACTGAAAATACCTTCGGAGCTAAGCGCAGCACTGCCTCTGGAACGGCTCAGGGTCCCATGACTACTAATGGAGCTGGTGTTATTCCCCAGCATTATTTGGCCACGCAGGTCGCGAATGCTCATGAAGTCAGTGCTAACTTAGCCGCACTTGCCAGTCAGGGCTCTGTCGATGCAGGAATGAACGCTGTGGTCAATCAACTTGGCGGCCTTGGACTCAATGGAGCCGCAGTAGGTCCTAACGGCCAAGTCGCCCCTGTTATGAACTCCTATGTCACCACTACCGATGGCCAACTATTGTATCCTGCCGGCTACGCTCCCGCCGGTATCCATGCCTATGGATACGGACAAGCTCCTGATGCTACCAATGCAGGCTTTACCGCACCCTACATTGCTCAGGGCAGTTTTCCTGCTTATGTACCTTACTCTTACCTTCCGTATACTCCAGGCCGTGCTGGTATTGTAGCCGAACGATCTGATGCCAACACTAAGGAGGTTCCTGGCCTTGATAATCGCCGGTCCTCGTACTCCACCAACGAGTCCACTCCTGCCACTCCATTCTTTGGTGGTAGCTTGACCTCCCGGGATCCTGCTTCCCGTGTTGCAGTTTTTGACCGTTCGTCTTATACGACTCCTTCTCCCCAGCAGTATCTTGCGGGAGCGCCCAATGCTGTCCAGCATCCTAAGGGTCTCTATTCATATCCTCTTGCAGTCGACCGTGATCTCGATGCTTTGCTTCGACGCGATCCCCCGATCCCTACGGCTGTGCCAGCAGTGTTCACTCCGCGTAAGAGCATGAAGACTCTCGAGCAGAGCCTCGTCAACAACATTCCCGGAAACCGCAACGTTTACATCCGTGGATTGCACCCAACAACAGATGACGAATTACTGCTTCGATACGCTGAACGATTTGGAAAAGTTGAAACCTCAAAGGCCATCATTGACACAAACACCGGCGCCTGCAAAGGGTATGTAACTGTTAACTGTTAGTATGCAATTTAAACGACTAACCTGTCTTTTAGATTCGGCTTCGCAAAATTCTTTGACGTTCGTGACTCGGAGACTTGCATTCGGGGTTTCTTTCGTCTGGGTTACGAAGTGGGCTTTGCTCGGGTAAAACCCCCAGTTGACCCCCCCATTCGCAACACTACTTTTGAGCCCTGCGATCACAGCGTCCCGTGTCTGTCTAAGAATTTTTGCTGCCACAAGCACGCCATGTTGGCAATTTCTGATGCGCTCAGTGTTGATTTCTCCGGAACTAACCTGAACGCTCATCAGGAGTCGTTCAACTCTCGTCTCAAGGCCGAAGGGGATGATGAATCGACCAACCTGTATATTTCCAACCTTCCTCGACACTTCTCGGAAGCTGTAAGACCGGAGCAATTCTTTTGTACCACAAATATCTAACCTTCATAGGAACTCGGAACTGTATTCCTCGGCTACACGATTCTATCCAGCAAGATTCTCCGGGATGGCATGGGCAACAGTCGCGGCGTTGGATTTGCGCGGTATGTCTCTCTAAAATATGCCACCAAGCAGGAAAATTATGTACTAACACAGCAGAAAAGATTCGAAACTCGTGATATTTGTGACAGAGTGATTGAGGAATTCCAGGGAATCAAGCTAGGCCCTGATGGCCTGCCTATGCAGATTCGTTACGCTGACACGCCCGCCCAGAAGGAGCTTAAGCGAATTACATCCGAACGACGCCAATTCCGCACAAACGAGTACAATGTCGGCGCATACGGAACCACTATGGTTGGCATGGGCCCGACCATGTATAACCAACCTGGTGGCTACCGTCGAGCTCTGAACGGTCAGAGGTAGGGTATTCATTTCTGCTTGTTCGATGAATAATAACTAATATGATGAACTCACAGCAACCCCAACTATGCTGCTCGTGTTCCATTTGGTGTGAATCGCGTTCAGGGTCGTGGGGGCCAAAGCGAGTATGCTCAACGGCCCCGTGACCTATTGCTCTGGTACAATGGTCGACACTTGTACTAACCATCTCTCTGATAGGCCGGGCAATGTCGTTTCTGGCAATGCGGCGGCATCTTCGGAGGATGGGTCTGGGGACGAGGGTGTCACTGTTCATGTGGACTCTCCCTTGGTTGCGAACGGCAGCTCTCGAACTTCGCCTGTGAAGCAGGAGAAGGAGTAGATCTACTGTTCACGGTCTTGTGTATGCGCACGGCATCATCTTTTGTCTCTTTTCGCATCGGCATGATCTATCATCACCTTGGCACATCTTTCCCTGCCATGTCTTGTGGCGAGAGTGTCCACCGTTGGTCGCATGGTTACATTGTTCTGGCTTTTTTGCAACAGTGCAACTAACTTGACTCTTTGAGTCGCCGAAGATGACTCAAGTATGTGTGTGGTATTGCGATTCTAGGGTTCTCAGTGGACTGAAGTTGTGTGTCTATCTTCATCAGACACGATTTTCCATCTTGTACTGCCAGAGGGGGAGACTTGTAGTTTAGTCTATAGGCAGTATTAATAGATGCACTCATGTACTCGGTAACCTTTTTTTTTGCTAAACAAAGGCTCTTGACCTCGGACACAGCTATAAAACAATTTGGGCCAATTGCAAAGAGCCGGCGTCCGGGCTGTCAGCGATATCGGTAGCTCTGCATCATTGATATATGGACTTCTTATATTATGTGTCATCACTGGTAGTTACTCGGGACGTGTTTAAGGTTATGTAGTCGTCCTGATTTTTTCTCAAGTCTTCACGTTGCATGTCACGACCAACGCCCCGGCCGCCTTCCCCGCCAGCCTCTCCATCAAGATCATCCTCACCGCCTTCCTCGTCATCATCATCCTCCTCGTCATCATCATCCTCCTCGTCATCATCATCCTCCTCGCCATCATCGTTATCCCCCTCATTGCTGTCATCAGCTGAAGTGCGATCCTGCTCACCCTCAGGGCCTCTTGATTCCTGCTGTTCGCGAATGGCAGCCTCGAGGTCCTTCAGCGCCTTCTTTGAAAACCCAGAAGCTTCCACAGCGGCATCGAGGCGACGGGCACCATCCTTACCAACAGACTTCTTGGCATCACGAAAGAAGGGACCAGGCTGTGTGCTCACGAAATGAAAGCGGCGCTCGAAAAAGCGTTTGATGCAGGCCACGTCTCGATCGAAATACATTTCGGCGTTGGTGTGATCCATGGATACCATCTGCGGGAAGTCGATCAGAACGGGAGTCACTTTTACCCGCTTTGAGATGGGTTCTGTGTCGTCCAATGGTATTTGTTTCTCGACTTCCTTTCCTTTCTTGGATGGCTGCTTCTGTCCCTCCAAGTCTGATTCGGACTCGAGTGGCTCCTCCTTGATTAGGATATTGAACTCGTTAAAATCGCCGTGGATCAAGCCGTGCTGTGCGAGTCGCAAGATGAGGGCTATGAGTTCGGCGTAGAGAAGTGCGGGATTCGGCACGCTCGCGATTTGTCGTAAAGGAAAGGCGTCGACAAGAGACATGAGGATCGTGTGACGGCTCTGGGACAGCGGTTCGGGGACAAGAAAACCCTCCTCTTTGAGGGCGCACATGAAGGCGTACTCGCGCTCCGCGGCCAGACGGGATAGATACATCCACGACCCGCCCTGACGTCGGCGTAGGTAGTCCCGGTTGGCTTTGACGGTGCGGAAAGAGATGCGACCGAGGCGATGAATCTTCAGGATCCGCTGGGTGCCGGCCTCATCGGCCACGACTAGGATGTCACTCTCCTTGCCAACGCCAATCTGGTTCCCCACGCTATACACGGCCTTCTGGCTCGCGTAGGTGTGCAGGGCGAGGTAATCCAGTCCACCATAGGTAAGGCGGTAGCCGTCATACCGCGACTCTTTCATCCGGGCGATCAGGCCGACCTTGGCTAGGGCGCTGATGGAATGGTGGACCCGGCCTGGTCCGCCCCGAAGCTTAGATATGCTTTCTATCAGAGGGGTCGGGACGACTTCGTGATTTTTGCTGCCGATTTCGACCTATTGGGGGGCAGAGGCTTTCGGTTAGTTGGACTAACTAGTTGCGCGATGGGAACGCCGCGTAATATTTGGACGTACGGCTGTCAGGACGCGCCAGTCCTCGGCCGCGAGGTGGCGCATCGCCTTGCTGTCGAGTTTCATGGCTGAGGAGTTGGGTCGTCTCCTGGACCGCGCAAGTGGTGTGTCTTATGTATTTGCTCTCGTCAATGCGGAGATATTGGGGCGATTGGCGTATGTGATACGATGCGAATTAGTTTTTTTTTGTTTCCCCCCTTTTCTTCTGGGTATTGTTAGATTTGCTGTATTTTTATAGGTAGTACTACCTAATATGATGTATGTACGGAACGTACGTAGCTAATAATGAGGCACTCAACTCCGAGTCGACCATCCAATGCACTCGGCTGCGTACCCCGCCAAAATTATCGATGGGCAGTGGAGGTCGTCTCGATAAAGTATTTATCGATAAAGACATGGATCCACAATGAGGCTGGTGATTAGATAACAACTTGCACTAACGTTACTAGTGTAGCGTGAGTAACATCCTACCTACATCATACCTACTTATAGGCCGGTGCCTCCACTTCTAACCTCTACCAAGGCTTCCAGGTACCTGCTAATCTATGTAGCTAGACAGCCAAAGCTAAGTACCTACCAAGTACCTACCTCACAGTACCTACAACCACCAGGAGGCTAGGCGGCAGAGCGTTCGCGTAATGCCTGAACCTTTCCGCCTTGCTTATTAGTGAGTTACCAACTGTAGGTGCAACGCCGAAGCTGTGCTCTGCCCTGCCTGCCAGCGCTGCGAAAACAAGAGAAGGTTCCCCCCCCCCCTCCACCCCCAATCATCACCCTGGATATCTTCAATCCAGTTCAACGCCATTCCCAACCATAACTTCTCTCTCTCTACATCGCCGTTACTCCAACACGGGATACTCAATAAATCATTAAAACCTTGCCCATCCACGTATCAGTGCTTCACAGAACGCTGTCCCTCCCACAGTGTTGATTTGGAGTCATCTTCGTTGCCGCCGCCAATTTATTCCCACCCCTCTGTAGCAGCCGTTTCTGCTGGTGTCTTCGGCGAACATGGCACCCAATAGTGACGCATCTAAAGTGACCGACAAAGGAAAGGAAAAAGCCGTTGATGGCAAGGTAGACGAGACTAAGAAAGGCAAGGATGGCCAGCCACAAGCCAGCGGAAGGAAAGATGATGGTAAAGTCGATGGTAGGCCGTATTACCGTCCGAGACAGGTCACTTTCAGCATAGCTAATTGGTTGCAGCTACAGAAGAACTGAGCGAGGAGGACCAGCAGCTTAAGGGCGAACTTGACATGCTTGTAGAGCGGTTAACTGTGAGAACCTGTTCAGTAACAATGACGTGCGGCGGCGAGCCGGCAACTGACGGCGCTGTAGGAATCAGATACCTCCCTCTACAAGCCCGCTTTAGAAGCTATGAAGACCTCGATCAAGACGTCGACATCCTCAATGACCGCAGTTCCGAAGCCTCTGAAGTTTCTAAGACCACATTACGAGCCGTTGACGAAGCTGTACGACAACTGGCCTGAAGGTGAGAACAAGGCATCTTTGGCGGATGTCCTTTCAGTCATCGGCATGACCTTTTCAGACGAGGATCGCCAGGACACGTTGAAATACAGATTATTGTCGCCTTCACAAGACATCGGGTCTTGGGGCCATGAATACACACGACACCTGGCCTTAGAGATCGGCGAGGTATATACAAAACGGATTACAGCGGAGGAGCCGGTACGCGACCTCGTAGACCTTGCACTCATTCTCGTCCCCCTGTTTGTGAAGAGCAACGCTGAAGCTGATGCGGTTGATTTGATGAGCGAACTGGAGATTATTGAGCAATTGCCCAACTTCGTGGATGAAAATACCTACTCTCGGGTATGCCTTTATCTTGTTAGCATGGTTAATCTTTTGACGTTCCCAGAAAACCAGCAGTTCCTTCGTGTCGCTCACGACATCTACAAGACCTATGGCCAACACACACAAGCTATGGTCATCGCAATACGGCTTAATGACCATGACTTGATTGTTGAGGGCTTCGAGGATGTTAAGGACCCTGCTCTCAGGAAACAGTTAGCTTTCATGGTGGGCCGCCAGAAGATTATTCTGGACGCGAACCAGGACAGTGAGACTGAAGTTTCGGATCGAGACAGCGAAGAGGTTGAGGAGGCGTTAGGGAACATTAAGCTGTCCGAATACTTCAAGACACTAGGCAAGGAGCTCAACATACTGGAACCCAAGACTACTGAGGATATATACAAGAGCCATCTGGAAAGCAGTCGTGTAGCTGGCATGACCAATTTGGACTCTGCTCGACACAACCTGGCGGCTGGTTTTGTCAATGCATTTGTTAATGCAGGCTTTGGTAACGATAAGATGATCTTGGTTGAGCAAGATAAAGAGAACTGGGTTTGGAAGACCAAGGACGAGGGTATGATGTCGACCGTAGCTTCCCTGGGAACTTTGCTTATGTGGGATGTTGAAAACGGTCTCGATAAAACTGACCGGTACACCTATGCGTCAGAACCTCAAATCCTTGCTGGAGCTATGCTTGCTATTGGCATCATGAACTCCGGCACACGGATAGACAGCGACCCGGCGCTGGCGTTATTGGGCGATACTGATAAATTGGAGCATAAGAGCCCGCTTGTCAGAACTGCGGCCATAATGGGTCTAGGTCTCTCATATGCGGGATCACAGAGAGATGACGTGATGGACATCCTCCTGCCCATCGCCATGGACTCGAGCCAGGATATGCAGATCTCTGCTATGGCCGCACTGTCATTAGGTCTTATCTTTATCGGTACCGCCAACCCCGAAATCAGCGAGCCTATTATCAGTCTTTTAATGGACGAAGATCGCAAGACGCAGCTAACTGACAAGTGGGCCCGTTTCCTTGTCCTTGGTCTCGGCCTTTTATTCTTTGGCCGCCAAGAGGAAGTCGATGTCGTTCTAGCGACGCTCAAGGCAGTGGAACACCCGATAGGTCGACCGACCTATATTCTAGCAGAGATCTGCGCTTGGGCTGGTACCGGTGCCGTCCTTAAGATCCAAGAGCTGCTGCACATTTGTAATGAGCACATTGAAGAGTCTGACGAGAAAAAAGGCGATGAGCTATTGCAGGCCTATGCTGTTCTTGGAATTGCTCTGGTTGCCATGGGCGAGGATGTGGGTCAAGAAATGGTGTTGCGTCATTTTGGTCATCTTATGCATTATGGAGAAGCCAACATTCGCCGTGCTGTCCCCTTAGCTATGGGTTTGATCAGCCCTAGCAACCCTCAGATGAAGGTGTATGATACACTATCTCGGTATAGTCACGACAACGACAACGATGTTGCGATCAATGCTATATTCGCTATGGGACTTCTAGGTGCCGGCACGAACAATGCTAGATTGGCCCAACTTTTGCGACAGCTTGCCAGCTACTACCATCGCGATCAAGAATCGCTATTCATGGTTCGAATAGCTCAGGGCCTGCTACACATGGGCAAAGGCACAATGACACTGAACCCTTTCCACACTGACCGGCAAATACTCTCACGTGTTTCTACTGCTGGTTTGTTGGCCGTTCTCTTCGCCATGATTGATGCCAAGCAGTTCATCACCTCCAACGCCCACTACCTCCTCTACTTCCTGGTGACCGCCATGCATCCTCGATTCCTTGTCACTCTTGATGAGAATCTGAAGCCCCTGACGGTCAACGTACGCGTTGGTCAAGCCGTCGATGTTGTGGGTCAGGCGGGGCGGCCCAAGACAATTACCGGATGGCAGACCCAGAGCACCCCAGTACTCTTATCATACGGTGAGCGGGCAGAGTTGGAAGATGAGGAGTATATTAGTCTGAGCAGCACGTTAGAAGGGCTGGTTATCCTCCGAAAGGTAAGCACCATCAGCATTTGAATCGTTACTTTGGCATGGAACAGCTACTAACATAATAAACTATTAGAACCCGGACTGGGATGATGGGAAATAAACCTGCGCGTTCTCTTCGTCTACCAAAGCTATGACTGGGAGTTAGATATTCACGGAGCCCCGGTAACAATAAAATGTATTATAAAGACGAGATCAAGTCAAATAACCGCTAGACGTGATAATCGTAGGCAGAGTGTGTGCTCGCTGGGGTTGACAATAGACCATGCATGTTAGTGTCGATCGAGGTCGTCTTCTTCTTCTTCTTCTTCTTCGTACAAGTTGGCATTGGAATAATATCTAGTGAATAGGTATGACCTGTCCACCTGCTATGAAGACATACCCGCGATTTTCTTTTCTTTTCTTTCTTTCTTTGTTTTCCCGGCCCATTTCATCCATCTATGTATTGATTACATTTGTTTTTTGTTTGGATCCATACGAACGCCTACTTCTTTGCAGGCCTAGCGTTCTTCTGCCTACGTGCCTCCTTGAGCTTCCTCTCCTTACGAATATCATCCGCGTTCTTAAGCTCCTTCTTATTCCCGTCCCCGTCCCTGAAGCGCCCGACGCGCTTCTCCTTCGCATCGGCCACGCGCTTCTTGCGCTCGTGGAAATCGTCGCGGTACTTGTCGGCGGCCTTGGGCGCCTTCTCCTGCTTATGCTTGTACCGCGGCCCGCCGCCGATCAGGTTCCCACGCGTGCTCGCGGCGGCGGAGCTCCCGGGTCCGCGGCGCTCCGCCTCGCCGATGCGCGGCAGGTGGCTGATGCGCTGCTCCTTCTTCCACTTCTCGAAGCGGCCGCTCTGGAACGTGGCGGCTATCTTGACGCCGGACTCGCCGCGAACCATCTTCACGCCGCCCTTCTTACCCTGCACGCGGCTGCCGTCCTCGTCGTTGTTGCGTGACACGTACTTGGAGCTCTTCTTATCCCAGCGCATGTTTGCGCGCGTCGGGACGCCGAATGACTTGGCGCCCTCGTCATTCACGAGATCGAAAGTGGCGCTCCGCGCCGCCTCGAAGAAGTTTCCGGTTGAGTTAGACTGGCCTCCGGAATGCACTCCGTAGCCTCGCGTTTCGGCGGCGTTCACAGTGCGGGGTTCGTAGGCCATGAATTCTGGATCCCGGAAGGAGTTCGGGTCGTCGGAAGCGGAGGACTTGGCGGATTTGCGGGATTTGTTGCTCTCGTCGTTGTGGTTGGTTATCGTAACTTCGAGTTCAGAGTCAGAGTCATAGTCGGGCTGGTCTTCCATGATGTCGTCAGAATCATCTTGCTCGTCATTTGCTACCTCATCCTCGTCAACTCCAATTTCGGCGTCTTCATCGCTAGCAGCTGCGCCATCTTCTTGTGACGGGTTAGCAGCATCTTTGGCTGTTCGTCGGGGACCGAAGCGCTCTCGAATTGATTTCACAAGATCGACCTCCTTATCGCGTCCTTTTTTCGCAACTCTTCCGACCTCGAAGATAGTTTCTTGTGGTTTGTAGCCCCCGATTTTCGCTAGCATTTCGGCGCGATCATCTTCAACAGCACTGATTTCATCCCTGTAGATGGGATGTATTTGGGAAAAGCCTTTGGATGACACCACCTCTCGCGCCCGACGAGCACTTTGGCTAGAGGCACTGTTACGGGTCCTTAGATAGAGCTTCTCGGCTTTATCAGACACGCCCTGAAGAGCTGTCAGATCCGCGTCGTCAGATAGGAGCTTGTTAATCCATTCCGTGTAATTCTCGACTTTGCTTCGAACTGGAGCACCGACGACCATGTCGGTGGTAAAATTTGGCGTTTCCTTGGCCTCCTTCCCGACGACTAACTTTTGGCCTAGAAATAGCTGAAGGTCCAGGAGATACGGCACGTCTGTATCTTTTACGAGACTGTAGGCCCAACCTCGCATACCCGCACGAGCAACACGACCCACCCTGTGGACTGGAACATAGTAGTAGAGTTAGTGAACTTTTGGTCTGGCTGATAACATTCGGGGTTAAGGGGAAGCTTGAAATGGGACATGGCATGGAATAGACAATATCTATTCGCCCTACCAGCCGAACAGTAGAATTAGGTTTGATATCACTTACCGTATAGTTTTGGTGTCGCAGGGAAGCTGTAGTTGACTGTATTGTAGAGACTTGAATAAAAAAAGTCAGTAATATCCTCCTATGTATTTGTTGAGGTTATTGAGAGTACGCGGATTCCTAGGCCGCGGTACTACCATTAGGACGGAGAAAAGACGGTTCTTGGACGTACAGCGGAATATCTATACCTCTAGCAGCAACATCAGTAACCACTAAGATATTGGACCTTCCTCTTCGGAAGTTGTCTATTTGGGTTTTTCGTGCTGTTTGGTCTAGAGAACCGTAGACATATGATATTGCAAATCCGGCACGAGTAAGCACCGTCTGTAGAAACTCTACATCGTGCTTGGTGGAGGTGAATACTATCGTAGAATGCGGAGAAGGTTTCTGCCTTTCGTGAGATACTTCAGGTCCCCGTTTCCTTTTTTTAGATGAAGCTTCGGGATCATCTGCAACCCCTTCAGGCGTTCCAGTTGGTATTTTGATGACATCATGCAAGATATGTAGGAGTGTTCCGAGCTTCTCAGCTCCCTTGACACTGAAAACTGCTCCTTCGAGGTCAGGACTGACTTTTGTATCAGCGTCTAGTCGTATTAACACAGGGTCCTACCAGAAACAAATTAGTCCACTGCAGGTCAAAAGTCATACCGACAAAACGGGAACCAAGAATGACTACTTGGACAAGCATGAAGCAAGTAACAGTAATCTAGACATTTTCTAGATGATCATTGGTATGCTGGAATGACCTACTTGACAACCAGCTCTGACGAATTCTGTCACGGAGGAAGGGAGTGTGGCCGAAAATAGTAACGTCTGGCGAGTTGCCGGCACTTTGTTCATCTGGTCAGTAAAGAAGTCTTCATTGATGCCCTAAAGAACTTGAAACTCTGCAGAGCTTGGGACATGGGGCCTATTCTGTGTCCTGGTCCGGGGAGGTTGAAGCTGAGTGGGAAAGAATAAGGATATCACTCACAAGCATGAAGAATCTCCTGTCTAAATCAAGAAAGTCAGTCACCGGCTGCTGCTTTAGATGGCAAGAGTGGCGGGGGGGTGCGAATTGCAATCGCCTGCCGCTGAACCTGATTTTCACTCACAATTGTGCCGCAAAACCCATTTCTGGAACGAGTTAGTGATGGTCGATTGGATTTAACTTGTTTTGCTTGACTAACCGAATAGACGATCTGCTTCATCAAAAACAACGTATTGCATCTTTGACAGTCCTGTGACAACCAAGTTCATTTCTACAAGAATGTTAGAAAGCGCTCAAGTATGAAGAGGAGGACAGTTGCTAAGATAAAACTGCATGGAATCCCTTTGGTTGTAGATATTATTTCAGGGTAGACGCACTGGGGTAATAGTTAGTGAGTTCATGAATATGGAATGATATTCAGACCTGGAATAGTGCTTACCCGACCAATAAATGCAAGAAGCGGCCAGGAGTCGCTATTATGATGTCTGGTCCAGCGCTCTGGAGTCGCTCGCATTAGAATAATTTCAATTACCATAAATGCAGCGGCAATATATTTACCATGTGTGCAAACTGTTCGTTGAGAGAATCACCTCCAACGCAGAGCATGATCTTGAGATCTGTTCCACGGGTGAGCTCTTTTGTTACCTGTGTCCAGTGTTAGTACTCTCTCATGATATTGAGATGAGTGACAGCCGATGAAGAGTAGTACGTACGCTAAGAGTTTGAATGGCCAGCTCGCGACTGGGACTCAACACCAGTGCACGAGCGCCGACAGTTGCTGAATGAGTCTTCAGTTTTTGAACCATGGGAATCAAAAAGGCAGCCGTCTTATTCAATTAGCAAGTGAATCTCGTTAACGGTTGGCTTACGGAGTATTCTAAGCCAAGAACAAGGGCATGAGCATCAGCATACTATAACAGGTCAGCTACGAATATGAGGTTTAACGTATCGGGAACCTAGACTGACCCTTTCCAGAACCTGTTCGGGCCATAGCCAGAAGCTGCAACAAATGTCAACGCTTATTCAATTGGAACTAATATGCACGCCGACAGGCTTGCGTCGGTTTGCTGGCAAGCTTACATCTTTTCGTTGTAGTATTAGTGGTATAGTCTTTCGTTGAATGGGCGTCGGAACCTTGAAACCCTTCTTCGTAATTGCTCTAAGGAGATTTCCATTCAGGCCTGAAAGATGATCAGAAAGTTGAGTAAGATGTGAAGGTCAATATCTGCTAGTACCCATAGATTGAAAACCTCCGCCCTTCTTTAATGATGTGCCTTTCAGATTGGCATTCTTCCGAAATGCAGCAGCTTGCTTCAACGCAATAAATGCCTCGTCATCGTCATCATCGTTGTCGTTACCACCACCAGTTCCACCAAGAAGGTTAGAAACATCAAAGCTGATGCCATCATGCATCGCTGCGTCACTCGGCTTCACGTGGGATGCCTCGCCCCCATCGGTGAGCAACGACCCGAGAATGTCGACCTCATTTTCAGAAAGCGCAGGGGATGCAGCGCGAGGCATTGTGATCACAGACGGTTTGTGTGTTCTGAATATCGTAAAAGGATCATTGACAGTTAGCCGCAGAAAACCCAATAAGGAACAATTTCAGATTCTGTATTAATAAGTCGGTTCTTGGCTTGATGTTGAATCTACCAAGTTATGGGCAACTTTTTCTGGGTTATCGCCAAACCATCATGGAGCTGATAAGATCCCGGCCCCACCTCACGATGTGTGTACTTCGTAAGTACTTAAGCGTCCCGGTAGTACTTACACTAGTGTGCATAGTGGGGGTACCTAAATCTACCTGTTAAAAGACACTGTAGGCGTAATCCGTACGTCCGTACGGATCCGTACTGTATGTTGGCACACTAAAATACGGATTTGGTACAGTAAATATGCCGCATACTGTTAGATACCTACTGTAAAAGCCCCCATACAGTCCCCACTTAGTGAATAGGTAAGTACAGATTAAAGTACCTACCTACCTATACGTAGGTATCTACCTACCTGCCATTTGGAACCCTCAGGTAGGTAGGCTCGGTAGGTAGTAGGTAGTCCGTACAGGTACGGACTTTACTTATGGGTAGGTACACGTACTTAGGTAAGTACCTACCTACGGTAGGTGCCTAGTGTAGGTACCTAGTCCTACCTAGGCCCACAATCGCGGATTACGGTTCTCGATACGGACGTACGTCCGTACTTATTGATCATCCGGTGTCGGGTACATCAATTTATCATTTAGTTATTGTGTGAGCCTCAATCAGAATTCATCCCAAGTACAGAGCAAGCTTTCGGGTCATCTGCACTTCTCCCTCGCCTAACTCTCTTGGAGGACCGCAATCTGATTGGTATTCAATTTATATGGTGCGCCCAACATGTCCTCAACAAATATTGATCTTCCAGATGACGATAAAGACGCGCTTGACCTCCTGGAGGCCGAGTCTAAGGAATTTGACAAGGCAAGTTATCACCGGCGTGGTGCCGTACCGTTCTGTACCATTCATACCCGGTGATTGTGAAATTGACTTGGGAACAGGATGCCGAGATAGATCGTATTCTTAAGGCGTTTCGTCTGGATGCGTAAGTCTCACAGAGCCCCATATTTGTTCGACAATATAGACAGGCCGTTGTGCCACTAACTGGCCATACAGCTACGCCGTTCTCGATCTGCAACCTGGTGTGCCCGAGTCCGACATCAAGCTTACGTACCGGAAAAAGTCGCTGCTAATCCATCCTGACAAGACAAAGAATCCGCAAGCCCCCGATGCCTTTGACCGTCTCAAGAAGGCACAGACGGAGTTGATGGATGAGAAGCATCGGGAGCGACTTGACGAAGCTATCGCTGATGCTCGCATGCTGCTGATTCGCGAGAACAAATGGACCGTCGATAATCCGGAGCTTAAGACTGATGAATTTGCCAAGAAGTGGCGCGACAAGACCCGCGAGGTTCTCATTGAGAACGAAGTCCGTCGCAAACGCCAGTTAAAAGCACAGATGCAGGAGGAAGGCCGTGAGCAACGCAAGGCAGATGATGACCTAGAGGCCCGCAAGCGCAAGCGGCAACACGAGCAGGATTGGGAGGCCACTCGTGACCAGCGCATAGACAGCTGGCGCCAATTTCAGAAGGGTAAATCAAGCGGCGGCGACGATGGAAAGAAGAAGAAGAAGAAGCTCAAGCCCATCGGCTGAAATGAAGCTGAAGATTTGCAGGGGCTTACTTGTTACCTGCAGCTTTGATTGCAGGGCTCGCGATGTTATCACCAGGGCTGTCTCAACGACGATTACAGCAACAGTGGCTGGAATTTGCTAATCTCCTGAGAAGTGAGTTCTATTGATAGACCAAATATCTTTCTATGAACCTAACTCCCTTAGTCTCCTTCACGCTTCCTCGAGTCTGTCCTATCCTTGCTCTACAAGCGCCCGCTACTCCTGTGTGAGAAACCGTCTACGTTGCCGTGGACTTAACAACATGGTGAGTGTATAATTAACCGCTTTTACTATGCACCAAACCAGTCTCAACATGAAGTCGACGCCCATTGTAGCATCGCTTGGGCTTGATTATGTCACCTTTTTACTCGACAAGGTCTCCATACGCGTTTTACTAAATTCCACTTCCCGGGGCCTCCATCATATTATTTTTGAATGGTTGGTATTAACCTATTGAAGACAACATCTAATCTGTATTATGGTCGATGTTTTTGCTTATACTGAATGAATCTCGAAAGATTGATACTAGCCTCCTCGACCCGAGCTCGTAGCTCAGTTGACTTCCGCTTGTCCACCGTCTTGACCATGGCCTTCACTTTTTGCACTGTCGCTTCTATGTGTTGCAAGAAATTGTCCTTCCAAAACACCTCTTTGTCGTTTGCGCTATTCTCATCGCCGTAGATATCAAACAATTGGTTGAGTGACTCGACAGATTCCGCCGCCGGAGTTTCGGGAAGCGAAGCAACCACCGTAACAAGGAATACGCCTATTTCGCGGTTCAAAGTAACTGGCGCCGGATCGAGAGCTAGCTGACCCAGAACTCCTATACACTTCACACCCAGACTTTGGAAAGGATCCTCAGGGTTGGCGTCCAGGTTCTTAGACGCATGATAGAGAGATATGAATTTCTGGTGCTCGTCTCCGCTTAGGAATGATTTATCTTTGAGGGCCCGAGCGATAGCCCATGCGAGACTCGTCACGATAGTGGCTAAGCCGATGTCGGATGTATTACGAGCCAGCACCGGTGCCACTGTATTTTTCCAGATAAACTGCGCCGCCGGTGTCCATGCCTGTAGTATAGCCTCATTTGCGCCTTCACTGAAGTCGATGCAGCTCACCGTCCAAGCGATATTGCTAAGCGCGGTTAGTGTATGGGTTCGAATCAGATTCGATAATTCGTCATCTCCCCGGATAGTCTGAAAAAGATTCACTGCCTGTGGAATTGCCCTCTGTATTAATTCTTTCAACGTTGGCAGATCATCAATACCCGAGGGCCCGTCGATGTCATTATCAGCCCCTGTTACCACCTCCATGTCGGCTTCCATTTCGTCTTCGTCCATCTCTTCATCTTCACCTGCTGATTTATCGTCGTCGACACCGTCACTCGTATCGTCGGCATCCATGTCACCATCCCTGTCATCAGACCCTTCCCAAGTTTCTCTATGTGCTCGATCTTTCTTTCCGAAAGAATCTTGAAGCGTCGTTCCAATGGATGCCAAGACTTCAAGTGCTATTTGTAATACGTCCGCGGAACTTATCGAGCTTTGAGAATCTGTGATATTATCGTTCAAGCCGATCCGTTCCAGAGTCTGAGAAAGAGTTGGAACAAGGACAGCGTCGCAAGCACCGTCTCTACCGTGGGTCCGATCATTCCAGTCCATGGCAGAGAACACGTTATGGAGCACTCCGCATGCTAGAACGGCTTCAAGGCCATCGCCGTTTTTCAAGGTAGTCAAGCGGTTATAGCACTGAGTTGTGCTATCACCGAGGATGGCTTCAACGAAGTGGCGATTATCCTCAGACAATGTAATCATACACGAGAGTGCGCTCCTCAATACTGACGCCGTAGTGGAGTCAACTGATATTAATGTGAAGAGAAATCGCAGAATCTCCTGGTTCTGACTGGCAGCGTCAAGTGCTTCATCTTGAGCTGCTGCTAAGGCTGCTATCAGCTCGGTAAGTGCTTCGGCAATGCTCCATATGAACTTCTGCTCGGCTTTCGTTCTTTTGATAAAAGCCGGGCCTGAGGAAGTAAGAGCTTCGGTGACCTACCCCCAACACATCAGTCAAACGGGTTGTGTAGAAAACGAAATAGAGGTTCCCCTTACTTTAGAGGAGGCATGTTGGATCGCAGTTAGGACATCGATCCGGTACAAGTGAACAGTGAAATCTGCCTCTTCCTCGGCAGTGAGAACGCGTAGGATTTCCCAACCAGCCGCCCTGCTTTCTAAACTTGTGTCGGTCAGGGTCTCAGTCAGCACAACATGGACAACCTGCTCTCTCAAGAGCAACTTCCGGCATTTGGTGTCCTGCACTATGTTCGCTATAGCGGCGGCGGCGGCAGTTCGGCTCTTGGGATCGGAGCTCTGCAGGTTCTTGATAACGGGCAAAATATTCTTCTCTCGGATGGCAGCTAACTCCGGGTCCGAAAGTGGCTTCACGGGCTTTGCAATCGGGTCAGAGCGCTGGCCGGCTTTGGCTCTATTTCGCCTGGACTTTGCCATCCTTTTCTTTTCTTGCTATGATAGATAGTTTTGCACAAATCGGACTTCGAAATTATTTGCATGCCGTAAAGATACCTACCTATCAATATTCATTCAAGTCCAGAAAAATTTCCAGGGCTCTCTACCTATCACTTCACTGGAGCAACGCCCCGCATCAGGCACTACCCACCTAAGTACATTACCTAGGTAGTACCTAGTATGGATACCTGCATATTTGGGGTCACTTTAACAGGTACACTAATAAGTGTGACAGGTCTGGGGTCTTAGGGAAGTATCTTGAGGTACGGATTCGTTACCTTCTTACATACTATGTGAATACCTAAGGTACCTATCGGGTACTTAACTGCTCGGAGATAAGGAACCCTGTGGATAATTGTCCCAACGCCTCCTTCGTCATTTAACAATCGATATACCTGAGGTACTTTACCTCGGTGTTTTGGAGTGTACTTGAGTAAATTGATTCTTTCGCTCAGCAGCGAGCGTGCTCCATCAATTTGGAGCGTTCGAATTCCAGGTTTTTCTATGCCGTATCATTATCAACACGGAATCATCTTCTTGTCTTCTTCCCGGTATTTGGGTCACAATATGTGAAATGCCGCGCGGAAACTTCACATAATACCCAACACCCTACCATCGTCACTGATACGGGAGGCTCTTAAATGTTTAGATGGGGGAAGATGCGGAGCTTCTTCCTGAGCGACGAAGAGCTCGGCAAGAAGGATGATGACCACAAAAAGCCCGTTAAAAACGTCGGCCGGCGGCCATCGTCTTCCTGGCAGGCCGCTCGAATCCCCCCGCGACGTTCTCTCAAGCGCATCGCCATAGCGTTTGTCGTAGTCGCCTTAGTCTACCTATTTGTCCACAATATCCCAGTGCTTGGCCCGAATCACCGCATGCGCCGTCCTATATACCTTTCGTCCCAACCCGAGTATCGGGGTAGTCGCCAGTTGTCCGAAGATGAAATGCGCCTATCAAGGTCTGCCGCGCACGGGCTAACAAAGGCGGTGGACGCAGCTGAGAGGACTTTCAACGGCCCCTTCAGATTCAACAACCTGGCCATATCACTACAGGCCGTCTCTAATTTGTGGGGAGATCGGAGCCAGACGAACAAAAATGTCGTGTTTGCTGTTGCCAGCCTCAAAAGCGCTGCCACTCTGCTCCCAATGGCATGCCAAATGGGATCAGAACTGAAGAATTATGTACATTTTGTGCTCTTTGGCGGAAGTAGCATAAGCTTAGAGCTGCTGCGCGCGATCAATGGCATTGACAAATCTTGTGCGATCTTTTACCACGGTATTTGACACCTACAAGATCTCCCGTCAATCTCTACGTGTGACATGGCTGATCAACTAAAGACGCTCGTCCGGACTATGCCACGGTCTCGACGGTTGAGAGACTGGAGAAGACGGTCGTGCGCGGGTTATGTACGTGGATGCCACACTGATGCGTAGTTATTGAGAATTAGAAACACTGACAGCTGATAGACCATATCAACGCGTATCTCCGTCCTTCAATTATACTTCTTGACGGATCAGACGATGAAGACGATTATATGACGCGAGGTGTGAAACAACATGTGAAATTGTCTAAAACAACCCTGATAGAGTTGCCTCCCATGGCCTTACGGTCTCTCAGTTGGGTCACGAGGCTTGACATTGCAGCATTACAAAGTAAAGATATCCACATTCTCTTAGGACCAATCCAAATTCACTAATCGTTACCGCAGCGTGGAATAAGATCAAATTTGACATCTTGATTCAAGCCACTTCAAGGTCCTCCGGGAGTCTGATAAGGCTACTAAGATCTCTCAGCGCAGCTGACTATACCTCGAGTACTATACCACGTATCACCATTGAACTTCCTCACCACATTGACCAATCTACTAAGAAGTTCTTGGATTCCTTCATGTGGCCACCTTCGCACATTCATAATCCAACTAATGAACGCTACCTTACTCTTCGACACCGGATTTATCGACGAAAGCTAACGGAGGAGGAAGCGTCAGCACGATTTTTGGAGTCCTTCTGGCCCACGGACTCGCAGTCACACGTCCTCGTTCTCTCTCCAAATGCCGAAGTTTCGCAACAATACTTCCACTGTGAGTCCTGCAACGTCGATGTGTTGTTAATTCTTCTAACTTGTCCATCGCTAGATCTCAAATACTCACTACTCGAGTATTATTACTCCACAACTGCCACCTCCCTTCATTGGGGACAGTATCTCTTCGGAATTAGCCTAGAACAGCCCCTCGATACTTTGGATGGCAAACGCTCAATCTCACCGCCGCTGTTCAAACCACCCGAAGATATTAACAATCAGATTGGAGGAACACCAAATCCCTTTCTGTGGCAAGCGCCAACTAGCAACGCAGTACTTTTCCTCGGTGACAAGTGGATGGAACTTCACGACTTCGTTTCTAGGACCATGCAAGCTACGGAGAATCTAGATGATCCGCCTGCAATCGTTTCTGAGAAAGTCGTCAGCAAGCAGTATCCGTCCTGGTTGGAGCACGCCCTGAGACTAGCTCGAGTACGGGGCTACTATTTCCTGTACCCCGGAAACGAAGTTGCAGAACACTTAGCTACCGTGCATGGCGAAATGTACAGTGTACCTGAAGAATATACGGGGGAAAAGGGCTCAAGAGAATCGCTCTCCGGCGATGATGCCGGCTATAAGCAAATTCAAACATTGAAGCAGAAAGCCCGCATGGCGCCCGAGACCCACCTGTCATCATTATACTTGCAAGATAGCCTCCCGAATAAGGGGTATCTCTGGCCCCTAAGCGCTCTGCCAATAATGGTCTGGGAGGGAAATGAGATGGCCTCGCAGGATTTCCGCAAGCAAGCAGAAGATTTCGAGCTCGCGTTTAAAGAGCAGGTTGGCGGCTGCGACCGTGAATCTGGAAAGAGGGAAGGATATCGTGAGCCAGCATCGGCACGGGACTTATTCTGCAATGTTCCATGAAATAATGATTCGCAAGGCGGGAAATAAGTGGCTATGGCCCGGCGGTTCGAGGCTCTGTCCCCTTTCCCATTCAATTTCGCATCGTGGATCTTTTCTCTTCCGATGAGTCGTTGTCATAATGGGCCAAGACTCTTCCTGTTTGGAAGATTTGAAGATTTCAAATTTTTGTGTATACTAGGCATCCAGCAGCAAGATGCTTGCTGCTTTATGTACACTTCATGTATTATGCTCAGTGTCTTTCATCCATCAATTACCTACCTACCTACCTACATCGTATACCTATGTAGGTTCTTTTGATGGTTGCCCCGCTAGCTGTGAACTTATGCAGGTGCGGTTAGATGGTATGTATGTGTTTTTGACACGTACATACTACCTAAACTAGTATACACACTCCCGTATCGCGCAGAATAGGGGCTGCAGATTAGACTAACGTCGGCCGTATTCGATGTAACTACATAGGTATATGTACGAATGTCTTGCAATTTTTTCTTTGTCAACAAAAGCCCCTTTTACCGGCCCTTGCTGTCTGTCTCACTAATGTCTTAACTTTGTTGACGCCAATCTATCTTCTACGGAGTAAAGGATGGTTGACGGCCACTTTCATTCGTCGCTTCTCTCCCGCTGGAATGGTATACATAGACGTACGGATTGGCATGCACGAGCACGGACTCAGAATATGGAGGGGTAGAAGAAAAAGGAAAAATAAAAATGAAAAAAATTGGGATGATGTGGACTCTTGTGGCTGACGAGAGCCCGTGCACCGGGAGATGGGTGGCGGGGAGATTTCTGTAATCCGTTCAATGTCCATGCCTACTGCTCATTTGCGATTGTAACACGTCGATGACCAACAAGGCTACGCATGCTCCGAAGATGGAACATGCTATGAAAGTCATTACGAACTGTGTGGGTCGTATTGTCAGCAGGCTGCTACGTTCTAGAGTTTTATTGAATCTCTCGGTGTGTTTTCTCAGGGTTCCATTCCGATCTATTTATGGGTATGAATCTCGTAATTAAACCGTCGGCTGGTAAAGCGCGATGAGGGATCATATGGCACTTATGTATGGCGGAGAGGGCACGGGGAGAGGATGAAATTGGAGATATACCTGTGTTCGCCAGCCGCTTTGGACAATGGCCATCTTGCGGCTAAATTTGTTGATAGTCTTGATATAATTTCCAAGGCCGGCTATCAGACAAGCCACGGCAAGGAGCCAGAAAATTAGTCCCAAGGGTTTCGCAATCTTTCGCTCAATCGCAGAGGGGGGCGAGCGTATGTTAAATGATAGACCGATGGCCATTGCGACCACAGCCATGTAAATGCTCAGTCGAAGGGAGGCGAGAAAGGCTACGTCAGATGTTAATAAGAGAGAGCTCTCGTTGACGCTCTTGATTCGTTGCTTGTCGCATCATGGCGCCCAATCTCATGCTTACTTCGCTCATTGGCGCAATGATCACGCGCATCACTGTTCTCATTCTCAAATACCAGTGGACCCATAAACGGAGATGCCGCAAATGTGTTCGGACCACTGAACCCGGGCTCAAAATCCCCTACCTCGACCGGCACGTAGGCGAACGGACCGAGCCATGAGGAGGCCCTCGCCCGGTTGGGTTGGGAAGTAGCCATATCGGCGATAAGGCGTCGTCTGTGGTATTGGGGAATGTCTTTTGCTTTAATAGAATACCTATACGGATCCGTAAGAAGGGGATCACTCATGCACAACATGAAGTAGGTATCCTTCTTGGCCGCGTCAACATCACACATCCAAGATTCGAGAGCCCTCTCGAAGATGCAAGTAATGATGTTGGAATATGTTACGTACATACAACCGACGCAGCGGGGGTGGCTTGATAGCTGAAGTGCCGATCCACGGCTCTATCATGGAAGGCAGATGCGTCCCGTGTGATTAGCCTACGATCGGCCGACTTTTGATTGGCTCACCAGTCCCGGTTCATGCAACTATAGTTGAGCGGCAATTTTATGGGGCGAATTCCGCCTTCCAGATCTCGTTCAAGTTAGCGCATAACTTACATAATCCAGGTACCTACACCTTGAATTCAAAAGGTACTAGGGTACTTCCAGCTGAGCAGGTAAGGTATAAGTACGGGCTCTCAGGACTGACCTGATGACTCAAAACATTCCCAAAGAAAAACAAAATAGGTACTAACATTAGCAGGCCTAACCTAGCATATTACCCTACATCCGACGGCGCCGCCTCTATCTAAACTTGGCGTGGTTTTGTTACCTATAAGTAGATACCGGCACAGTACTGACTGTAGGTTAGGTAGTTAGGACGTTGAACAACTTTTTTTTTTTTTTTTCAAATCGACCCTACCTACGAAATACTGCTTGTGTGTAGAGGCTTAATTCGAACCTTTGCCATATCATCCGGACCCAATTGCTAGCCAGGCCGTGAAAACGGCTCTTTATCTCGAGATGGCGAGCTCGAAGCCGGTACCTACGGGAAGGGGACAGTCTGGGGTCGACCTGGCCACTTCATTCACAGCTGGTTCCCCCATTGCTCAGTCTATTATTGCGAGTGATCTAGCCGGATACTCCGATGATGAGCTGGACGACACACACTCTGATGATGACCTACGAGATGGGAAAACCACCGGGCCTATATTATATAAACAACCCAGTGGTGTTGCGTTTGACTATAGACGGCCCAGCGTGATAACCGATCCAATCGTGGAACCCGTCCTCACCAGGGAAGAAGTACAACGATCTCGGGACGCAGAGCGCAGCCTCTTGAGAGACAATCACCTCTTACCACCGAAGCACCGCCAAGACGGGAAACGAGGATTTTTCTCAGAGCTATACCGAACTCTCTTCAGTACCAAGGTTCGCAAGGCTTCTCGTAACGCAGCGGCGTTCGCAGTCGAACCATCTGAGACTTCCCCTCTGCTAGCCGGCGCTCCTAGACAGCCTAGGTCAGATGCTGAGAGTCTGGATGAACAGTGGGAAAACGCTGTAGCGCACGGCATCATAGAAACCACATGGCGGAGGGAGGCTCAGACAATTGCCAGCTACTCGCCGCCCTTGATCTTGACTTTTCTGTTGCAATACAGCATCAACATCACCAGTATCTTTACGGTCGGTAGGCTGGGAAAGGTGGAGCTAGGAGCCGTTACTTGTAAGTCGGCCTGTCAGTGTCAATACTCCTCAGTGAATCCTAACACGTTCCTAGTGAGCACTATGACTGCCAACATTTTCTGCTATGCCTTCTTTCAGGGTCTTGCGACGAGCCTCGATACCCTCTGTGCCCAGGCATACGGGTCTGGGCACAAGCACCTGGTAGGTCTACAGCTGCAACGCATGACCTATTTCCTGTGGCTTCTGGGGATACCCATCGCTGTACTTTTCTTTTTCGCTGGGGATATTCTTCTATACATCGTGCCCGAGGTTAGATCTGCCGAGTTGGCTGGACTCTATCTTCGTATTGTCATTTTTGGCATCCCGGGGTATGCAGCCTTTGAAGGCGGTAAACGATTTGTACAGTCGCAGGGCTTATTTGTAGCTACGACTATTGTCCTGCTTATCGCTGCACCCATCAACGTGCTTGTTAACTGGATGCTCGTTTGGCATTTTGGTTTGGGCTTTGTAGGTGCTCCTATAGCCGTGGCATTCACACAGAATCTGATGCCTGTGTTACTCGCCTTGTACGTGACGTTCATCAAGGGCTCGCATTGTTGGGGAGGATTCTCCAGGCGGGCCCTAACTAATTGGGGTAAGCTGAATAGTGTCATTCGCAGTCCTTGACATGGAGATTAACATGTTCTTTTTTATTCCGTAGGTCCGATGATCAAGCTAGCTATACCCGGCATGATCATGGTCGTGGCTGAATGGCTGGCTTTCGAAATCCTCACTCTCGTATCCAGCCAGTTTGGAACGTCTTACCTCGCAGCACAGAGCATCCTGGTAACAATAACTTCGACCATGTTTATGATCCCATTCCCGGTATCGATCGCGGCTTCGACCCGCATCGCCAATTTGATTGGAGCGAAGCTAGTCAACGCAGCTAGGACGTCGGCTCAAGTGGTGAGTTCCTACCTACTTACGGACGTACCTACACTACTTATATCCCTATACGTACCTACGTGCGCATCCGTCACCCAGTAGGTAAACTAATGCAGCTAATTCTCGAAAAGGCGTTCTATGGCGGCTGTCTTCTTGGCTTGTTTAACCTGACCCTGCTTGCGAGCCTACGATTTCAGCTTCCGCAGCTATTTACGAATGATGAAGAGGTCATCGGACTGGTCGCAAAGGTCTTGCCATTGTGCGCAGTGATGCAAGTCTTTGACGTGCAGGCCAGCATCTCTCGTAAGTGATTTCGATATTTCCAGGCCCGACAATACCTACAGTTACAGCTGACCCACGATTGCCAAAGATGGTCTCCTACGCGGTATCGGTAAACAGACCTTTGGAGGTTACGCCAATCTCGCTGCATACTACGTTATCGCAATGCCCATTTCATTCACCGCTGCGTTTGCGTTTGAATGGAAGTTGCTAGGGTTATGGACAGGGACAACAGTTGGACTATGTTTGTAAGTGAATACCTACCGTGGTGGATTGATCGTCCACCCCTTTCCACCTTAGGGGAACAAGGGCTCTAACGGCATACAGGGTCAGCATCATTGAATATTGGTACTGTTACACCCGAGACTGGGAACAGTCCGCTCGTGAAGCTGAACACCGGAATAGAGCCGGTTGACGTTTTTGTTGGGAGAGATTTTGTGGGATATCAGTTGCTAGAAATCAAGCTTAGTATTTTGATGATGTGATCGAGGAGCAACCCCTCACAACCCGTAAGCATTACACAGCATCGCATAAAGAAGGGGGGATGCTTTTGATCTTGGCAGTTTGTTTCACCGACATGAAAACCCACTAGATGCTGACTGCGTCAGAGCCCGACGTATGAGGTCACGCACGCACTTATATCGGGTTTCTAACGCCGGAAAATAATAATTAGGTATACCTTGTATGTACAATAGATCGGAAACACGGGTGGTGGCCACCAAAGAATTGTTCCCTAGTTCATGAGATATCTATCTATCTATGTGTGTGTTGAGTATGATAGGTACGTTGCTTGCCTGCCTGCCTGCCTGCCTGCCTGCCTACCTGCCTACCTGTAATATATATAGAGATATCTCAAGATACAACGGCGATTTAGATACGGGCTCCGATGCGAGACAGCCCGAGAGCCGTTTAACAGGTACCTAAGGTAGTTGTAGGTAATCGAATACTACCTACCTACCTAGGCCATCTACGCACCTACGTAATGCTTATGTCAGACATCTGCACAGTTGCCTTTCTCACACTGCAGCAGCTGTGCAGCAGAACCAGATCGAAAGGCCGTTGAGATGGTTCACTGGTGGCTAGATCGATCAATTGACGACTTGAGTCAGTCATATCCCGATTTGAGTGTTTACCTAGGTAGGTACGTACGTACGTATTTCGAAGAAGATAGCTTAGGTACCTAACCTACCTAGTACCTACCTACCTACCTCGTACACCGATCCCTTGGTGGACGGTGTTAACGTACAGTACCTACTAGGTAGGCACCTAAGGTAGGTACTTTTTTCAACTTTAGTTCTTACCTAGGTACGGACGTACACTTTATCGAGGTACGGATCCTTAGGTGTTTATCCAAATCCAACTTTTTTCTCCGACCTCATGTTCACTATCTACCAACTACATGACACTACGTACGTACTACACCACGTATGATTAGTTTTTGATAGCGGCGGGGCCACTAGTAGGTATTTCGTGCAGTTGTCCGTCTACCACCTACGTACGCTAGGTAGGTAGACTAGAAATGTAGTCCGTACACTACCTACTTCGTACAGTAGGTACCTACCTACCTACTCCTAATGAGAGTTGTTAGCCGGGCACTACGGATCCGTACCTACGTAAGTATCTAGAAATTATCCAGGCACCCTCCGGTCTGTGTCGGCCCGTAAACGATTTGGCGGCTCGCTTCATTTGAACATCCTCAAGCTTCAATATACCTACCTACCTCAGGTACCTACCTAACGGAGGTAGGTATGTAGCTGCTGGCCTAAGCAGGACTCTATATACGTAGAGACTTCATAGTTATATCTGACAGGCCGTCAAATCCGTTGTGGGCTAGAACAGACCGGAGGATGCCCGGATAATAACGCTCCTATTACCTACCTACCTAGACTAATGTACACTACAGTTCGGGAAATCCAATACGGAACACGGACTTCAGTACCGGTAGGTAGATAAGGTACCTACCTACGGACTACCTACCAACACTACCTACACACTTATACTACCTACCTACCTAGGTAGGTAATAGTAGGTAGGTAGTACCTACCTGATGCGAGGACCAACCACTCTTCTGGGCACGACACCAGCACGATGCTACCGTTTTCTGTAGGTACCGGTAGTTGTACCGGTAGGTATTCCGTAAGCAGGTACCTACCTACCTACGTCCGTAAATACGTACGCTAGCGGCTGTATTGGGTACTAAAGTGGATTCCCGTACTTACACCGAAGTTCCTTAGGTAGGCATCGGGCATCGCATCTAATTTGGGAAGTTACCGACCGAGTCACGCCTGCTAAGCGTAGGTAACTGTACACAGGTAGGAAGTTAAGTAGGAGGTAGGTAGGAGGTATCAATATCACTGGCGTTATTAAGTATCTACACTGAGTACGGACGTACGTACCTTACCTAAGGTACCTAGGTAGGTAATCTACTGGCCGTGAACGTGTATCTGCTTATGTAAGCCAAGCTCCATATTTTCTACACTACGAGTAGGTACCTACTTATACCTAAGTAAGGTACCTACCTATATAGGTACGGACGTAGGTACTGCGTAACTGTTACGGGCAGATGCGCCGTCGCCCTTAGGTAGTTAGTAGTAGGAGTGGATGTGGAACAGCCGAGTACCTAAGGTATCTACCTACCTAGATAGTACTTCCGTACACAGTACTGCCTTATAGGTAGGTAGTAGCGGCATTGCGAACCTTGTGGCGTCATTGCTAAGTAAGATACCTATCTGCTTATCTACCTAAGCTACCTGGTACCTTGCCCAGTTCTGGGTGCTGGAGTAAGTACCTACAGTACCTTAGGTTCTGAACACAGCGCCGGATAAGCAATCCCATAGGTAAGCAGTACCCATTCCGTATTAGATACTCCATAACTCCGTAGCTCGTAGACTTGGAATAGACTGGGTAGTGTACAGGTTAGGTAGGCATACTGATTCGACCAACCAAATACTAGGTACTACCTACCTTAGGTAGGTGGTTAGGTTAGTTACGTGACATAAAGAGGTACGTACGTACCTACTCAGTAGATCCGTACGAAGTACGAACTACGCACCGCCGGTCGTCAGCTGGTGGCAGCCGCTATCGGCTGAATGGGTGCCCAGATAGCGAAACATGGGTGCCCGGTTAACCAAGCTCATCTGATAATACCTCAGTGACATACATGCGCCTGGACCCTGTCACCTGTACGGATCCGTCGTACTGTGCTCCAATAATATAACAAGTATTAAACTCTAGACGGCAGAATCTACGTATGAAAAGGCCCCTTCTGCCCCTCGCCTCGCTCACCTTTGTCCCCAATTCCATGACAATCAACACATACAGTACTTGCCAGAATGTCGAGCACCAGCACTGTCGCAACAAGTGCCCCTTCGGCCCAAGCTATCCTGAGCTTATTCCCTGACATTGACACGAGCTCCGCCGGCCTAGAGGGTCACGATGCCGAACAAATACGGCTGATGGATGAGGTTTGCATTGTCTTAGATAATGATGACAACCCGATAGGCACTGCGAGCAAGAAGCTATGTTAGTCTCGGTTTTTGTCCAGTTTTCTAAACTATTCTTTTACTGTTGCTAACTCGAAGAATGTAAACAGGCCATCTTATGACCAATATAGAGAAGGGCCTTCTTCACCGGGCTTTCTCGTGTTTCCTCTTCGACGATCAGAATCGCCTACTACTCCAACAGAGAGCTTCGGAAAAGATCACATTCCCAGACATGTGGACCAACACATGCTGCTCACATCCGCTCGGCATTCCCGGTGAGACTGGCTCGAATCTCTCCGACTCCGTTGACGGCGTAAAGCGCGCTGCCCAGCGAAAACTCGACCAAGAGCTCGGTATTAAGCAGGAACAGGTTCCATTTGAGGACTTCCACTTCTTAACCCGCATTCACTATAAGGCACCCAGCGATGGGAAATGGGGCGAGCATGAGAGTGAGTTTGTGCCGTTTGGCGTGCGATCAATTCTTCGGTCCTTGGTACTAACAGACATATTAGTTGACTACATTCTTTTCATAAAGGCCAATGTTGATCTCAATGCCAACCCGAACGAAGTGCGCGATACCAAATACGTTACCCAAGATGAGCTCAAGGCTCTATTCAAAGACCCGACGCTGAAGTTCACTCCTTGGTTTAAATTAATCTGCGAATCCATGCTTTTCGAATGGTGGAACAATCTTGGGTCCGGTCTCGAAAGGTACACCGACGAGCAACAAATCAGACGCATGTAGATGTCCACTGCACTACGGCTGATAGTGGAAGACGAATACAAAGCTATAACAAAGACAGTGAAGAAATTCTAGCAGGGAAATTACAGACAAGCGTGGGATTGGGCACGAGAGGAGTAAATGGGCCAATTTTTAGCGACTAGTCATGGTATTACGGTTACGGTCATGGTTGACCAATGATTCTAGATATCACTCAGTTTTTCCGGCTATTCGAAGCAGAATCGTCGTTTGTTTTGCCGTTGCAGAGGCTGATTGATTTACATCCCGCTATACATCCCGCTATACGCATAACAGAAGGTATCCAAATAAGCCAACGAGCGTTGATTCGGGTGGCGACTACGAGCTAGCAAACCAATGGAACGGGATTGCTCATCCGTCTTGAGTGCACTAAGGCTTCTCCAGTTCAACTGTCTCACGCGGTGATACGGCTCCAAGCCAGCCCTTTCCCGATATTGAGAGCCGGTGGAGTACCTACACTACGTAGGTACCTATCCTTGCGTATGAGGGACATGACACCAAAGCATGATGAGGTGGATCACTCCGCCAACCAGCCCGCTGGGTCCTTCACTAGTGTAAGGGGGATTGTACGTCCGTACTTGTACATTGAATTCGGAAATAAGACCGAAGAAACACAAGAAGCAACTGGCACAGGATACACGATGCAAATATCAATCAAGTATGACCCATTCTCTCCAACTGAAGAAAGAAATTGATAATGGCTGGTCTCGTTGACAAGCTGAGGTTCAACAAGCAACCCCACTCCGAATCTGACTCACGACAAGCGGACTGGGGAAAGATTGTCTGATGCAGTTAATAAGTGCATTGCATATGCCAAAAAAAAGGCCTTGTTTGCTAGTCTACCCATACCCATTCACGCTTGGACAGGCTTTTCCCCCCCAGATAACCACTTCCTCCAATCCTACCCGTGTTTACCGGATACACACCAAGGTTACATGGTCATCTCGCGGCCCACGACACTGCCCGTCATTCTCCGCCTCCGCGTCTGCCCAGCCCCGATAAGCTGGGTCTGCCGCACTGTGGCCGTGACACGTACCTACTTTGTATAAGACACAAGCGGCCCAGCGACGAAGTGCCCCCCCCCCCCCCTGCTCATTTGGTAATGGGCAACCAATACACTAGATAACCCTTTTTGACGACGACTTTAGCTCTGCAGAAGGATTCTATCTACGGCAGCTGTTTGTACTGGTCCCGTCTTGGTGTCGCTGATTTGCGGCTCTAGCCGACTATTTTCTACCTACCTTAGAGAGCGTGTGGCATCCCACGCCCAGCCTATTGATACACTGTGCTCTGTGCTCTGTGCTCTGTGCGCTTACCGCTTCTCGATGTATTGTTTGTCTCTAGGTATGCCCTCTTTTTCTACCTACTTATCTCTCTGCGCTTCTCTTAAGAACCCTGGACACCCAGCGACCCGCAGTTCCTACTCGTTTCTCTTTTTCTCCTCCACTTACTCCATCCTTCTCTCTTACACAGACGGAATATCCTTCAGAAGAACAAGAACAACTCAACCCCCTTCAATCATAAAGTTTGCCTACTCTTAGCAACTCACAAAGACAGATCTTCTACGCCTGCTAATTGCATATAACTTCTGCTTTGCTAGCCGGGCCATCTTTAATCCTACGAGACCATCTTGTGCTGTCCCCTTTTCTACGGTAGAGCTATCTCTCAAGACCATCCGTCTCTCTATCCATCATAACCTCTCTATAATTTCTATTCTTTCTATCCTCTCTATCCATTCTCCGTCGTGCAACTGAGCTGGAGTTGTTCTAACCCAAAGGTGTTTCTTCGTCTCTTCTCCCGCCGTCACAAAACGCCATCTGTGCCGAAGGGCATCTCTTTAGTACAACCCATCAATTAAATTATTCATTTAAAGTCATCCACGGACACATCGATATTGATGTCTGTTGACCTTCGTACGAGCCTCAATTGCCTATCGCACCCAAATAGATTTATGCCTATCACCAGAAGTCAACTCTCTAGAGTCCATACTGGTGATAGTATACAGAATAATAATTCATCAACGTAGAGTGAGTAAACACATACAAACAAACAGACGGACGACGGCGTCATGTCAATTTGACTTTAAAAGGCTTGTTGATAACTAATGATCACCTAACCTGCCCACAGCCGGTCAGTCAGTTATTCACCAGACATCAGTCAACAACCACAAAACCACAAGGCACTCTCAATACATACAATATGGCGCACTCACGCAGTACCGCTATTGTTGTTGACTCGAAGTCAAAGAGACGTTCTCTTGTCCCTGAGAAATGGGAGGACCAAGTTCGTGCTATTGGGATCTCGGAGTGCAAGGGGGCAGCGCTATCGCTTGCGCAAGCCTTTGCTACTGACGAGCTAGCACAGTATCTCCTCGAAGCCGAAGATGTCGAGGGCGGCGGCGAGACTAAATGGAAGCTTCATGTCGACCTCTTCAGTTACATCGTGGCCGCTCACTGCTACAAGGGCATAGTGACGACGATCGGGCCCGACTACGAGGCAGTAGCGCTCTGGTGAGTGAACTTAAATCAGCCCATCTTCTAAGAGACCAACATCGCTAATGTTGAATATCGTGCAAAATAGGATGCCGCCCGGCAAGGATTCAGATGATTGGCTGACTATCCTGCGCAGTGGTATGTGGAGACTCTACTATCAATTATCGGCTGAGGGCCGACGGCGCTATTACAACGAGCTACTGCCTGTACTTCACCAAACAAAGCAACAAGTTATGGGAGACAAAGATGACAACTGCTACTATCTGGTGTACCTAGGTACCAAGCCCAGCGGACAACGCCGTGGTTACGCGAAGAAGCTCATTGAGCATATGGCGGCCAAGGTGCGTCTCATCAAAAATTTCCTTTTCGGTCTTAGCAGCCTTTTTTTTTTTTTTTTTTTACTAACGATCGATCGAATTATAGGCGGATGCTGAGGGCTGCGCTATGTATCTTGAGGCGAGTTCTGAGAAGAACGCCGGGTACTATAAAAAGTTTGGGTTCGGGATCAAGCGCGACATCTATCTGGGTGCTGACATAGCGGCTACCAGTGACCCTGTCAACGACGCTGCTCACACGCCTGCCAGGCCGGTGCACCTGGTCAGCATGGTACGCGAGCCCCGTAAGCTGTTGCTCCCGCACTCTATCCCCATTAAGCTTCATAGCGGGTTTTCGCAAAGAGTGCTGTAGAGCGGCGGCCGCAGCGTGAAGGGGAGGGAAAAGCCGAGAGAGAGAAGAGTTTGCTGTTGGGCTGCCTGGCAGAAGTAAGGGATGTTAATGCTGCTGATCTGATGACATTGACATGACAGTCAGGGTGCATCGTTTCGCTCGTCGTGCCTCTGCCTCGCACATCCAACTTATGTGTCGAGAGCTATTCACGTGTTCGTGGCGATGGGGGTTATGTCTTTTGTGTGCGCGCCTCCGCACCGTGCTCGAGTGAAGTGTTGACGAGAAACGATTCGGATCGGTGATGGCATCTAGCATCTCGGTTTTCTGTGCTTGATTCTGTTCTTTGATTTCGACTCTCTCCTTATGTTTTGTTTGTGTTTGGATTTTGTTTGCAGCCTTGGTTGCATGTGCGCTCTCTACATCGGTACTTACCTACCTAGCTTATCAGGCGTCCGCTCACTCCAGGTTCCAGATTGCTCAATATCAATGCTAACAGAGCAGGAGACGCCGAGGAGGTTGTTTCGAGAACACGGGTTTTTTGTCATTTTCCAATGAGATTTAATGAGGCATTATCATATGATATATGGCTCTGCCACTCTTTCAGCTCATACGTAGTTCAACTTAGCATAGCCTGATAACGTATACACATTTGCAAGTTGTTTATTTTTTTAATTTTGCTATTGTCGTCAGGTAAATCCGAAACCTGTCAGTCAGTCAATCAATCAATCAATCAATCAATCAGTCCCGTTCGTCGTATGCCCGGCCATGAAGCTCTAGGCTTTGCGATCAGATTCGTAAATACCGAGCCAACGCCTGTCCCAAGACCATTTTCATAGCATGTCTCATTCCCTCCGTACCCGCTACAAGTTGACTGCGGTATAGGTGGTATCATTCAGTTTTTTGTTCCCCCCCCCCAACCCGTCAACATAATAACTAGTTCTTCTCTAAGATGGCGAACGTTTCGTCATCTATTGTCGTGTAAATCGTACCGTTACTGAGCAGCTCCTCGGCACCGATCATGACATCCTGGATGGTCATGCCGGTTTCGCGCGCTATGAGCTGCATGTGGATGCCGTCGCTCGGGTTGCCGTACCGTTGGATGAACTCCTGCATCTTTCTCGCCTTGGCAGAGCCCCTGATCGCGGTATTTTTCCCGGCATCCTTCCCGGCATCCTTCACATCATCGACGAACATACTATCGCCGTCGGCGGCCCCGCCCGTCATCCCGCCCCTCGCTCCCTGCCCATCACCACCGCCGGCCGGCAACCCGCCGCGGGTGAAGAACAGGTGCACGTACGTAGCCTCGAGAAAATGGTAGTTGACCTCATTGAAATCGCGCACTGGCTTGATGACGTGGGCGCCGACATGGCGCTTGTTGCTGAAGGACTTGAGACGCCCCCATACGCGCACGTAGTCCTCCTCTTTGAACGCGGTGGACTCGGCGGAGTCCTGCTTGTCGGCGTCGAGCCACTGCTTCACCTCTATGACGCCCGTGCCGTCGTCAATCTTGTAGGTTATGTTCGTCGTTTGCGGACTGATGGCGCGCACCATGCCTACGATCGTTACTTGTTTTACGTCCAGTCCGTCGATGCGGAAGGAGGCGTCGCCGGCGTAGGCGGGCTCCGCGTCGATTATTTGCTTGATTGTTACGGGTCTGAGAGATTCGTCGTTGATTGGCTGTTTGGTTTTGAGTCAGTAGTTATTTGGGCTGGGGCCGTTCCGATAGAGTCGTGGAGCGAGTGAAGGAAGGAAGGAATGAAAGAATAAATGAATGCATGAATGAATGAAAGAATAAATGAATGCATGAAAGCAATACCTTCACGCTCTGGCTGCCACCCTGGGAACCCCACACGAAGCCGCCTCCATCTTCACCCCCCGCGCCGCCGTAGGATGTCGATGAGTACCCGCCGTATGCTATAATAACAGGTCTTGTTAGTCCAGGAGGGATTCATGCGCTTGACTCTGGGGCTAGTACAAACCGCTCATTGTGATGACTTATGTTTTTGGGGGTGTGATGTCTACCCGAAAAGCATGAGAGCGTATCAAAGTGGGTGATTGAACGAGACGCGCGACCAAGAAGATCTGAGACGCGACCTATCGCTTAGCGAGGTACGTCCGTAGGTACCTAGGTACCTACACTACCTACCTACGTACTGCAATAGGTACCTAAGGTACGGTACGGAATACAGTGCGTAGGTCCCTAAGGCATCGGTACCTACCTAGAGGCACTAATAGTATCTCTCCGAGGCCCCACCAATTATTGGCCGAGCTGTATGTAATCAGGTAATTAGTAATTATTATTTCGTAATCCACAATCCTGGATATACGGATCCGTTTCCGTAGTCCGTACGGACGTATGGCGTAGGTATACATAACGTACATCCGTACGTCCGTACGGACTATTTATACGGAATACAGACCAGCAGACTGCAAAGATACCTTGGATACCTACGGATCCGTAGTAGAATGCCTACTCGTGCTATCACCCCACCTTAGTTGGATTCCGGAACGCTGGCGGAATCCAACTAAAATGAGGCGGTAGAATGCCTACACGAACCAACTTGGGATCTGTTCAGAGGCCTACTTCGTACGGACTACGGATTATCTTTATGCCTACGGACTACATACCTAGACTACCTTAGGTAGGTACAATACATCAAAGTAACGTAATTGGCTGCCAGACTCGGTCAGTGACTCCAACGCGACCTACGGTACGGTTCCGTACGGCCTATACGTCCGTAGTGTGCCTAGTTACTTAGTCATAGACCTGCGTACTGATTACGTTATACGGCATGTACGAAGGGCCCCACACTACCTGCATAGGTACAGTACGAACTACCTATGGTACGGACGGACGTACGGACGTACACCGCCAGCATGTGAAAGTTGCGACGACAACCGGTAGGTATCTACATATGTATGACATTCAATACCTACTTC
Source organism: Xylaria nigripes (assembly GCA_022984845.1). Classification (NCBI taxonomy): domain Eukaryota; kingdom Fungi; phylum Ascomycota; class Sordariomycetes; order Xylariales; family Xylariaceae; genus Xylaria; species Xylaria nigripes. Next base: position 295,690 of record JAJJKC010000024.1, on the reverse strand, counting down.
GAGTCACATGAATATGCATAGCCAGTGACCTACGTCCGTACTTCCGTACCTATCATGAACATTTGTTGTTACCAAAGTGTGATGTTACTTCGGATAATGCAATAGAGCTTACTCGGTACGGACGTATAAGGATAACCGTTTCGGCTTCGACGGTTCGATAAGGCTTATCCTATCGCTAAGTCAGACCTCGGTAAATACAAATGCCTTACAGTATGTCCTGACGTAACTTCGTACTGGCACTGTTACGAGATCCCTACGGATTACCTACGAAGTACCTAGAGTTACCTAAGTACGGACGTAAGTCAGCGGCAGTTTCAATGCCTTCCCTCCTCTCTCATCTCGCCTCATGCTTTTCGCCACCCAGACGCATTCATAAACCCTCTTCTTCACACGTGAATCAACTCCTGCCCACTCAATTTACGTTGCACACGTATAATTTCACGGGTTGACACACCATCAAGATGGCTGCCCCGTCGCCATCCGCCATCGCTCCCGTCGTCCCATTAGCGAAGGGCACAGTTCTATTTCCCGGTTCGGTCTTACGTGTTCCTGTCTCGCCGAGCCGTTCCGACATTCCAGCTCTCATTTCACACGTCTATACCCATGCTTCCAAGAACTCGAAACGAGTTGATGAGATCCCTATCGTTTGCATACCTCTCGGCTCCCCCCTACTTAGCCGACGAGGCCAGATTCTGATTGAGAAGGATTCTGCTATGAAGAACAATGAATTGCTAGAAGGCGATAACGAAAAGCTACGAAAGGACCGGCTGTATGGCTATGGTGTCACGGCCAAGATTACCGGCTTTCAGGGTCATAATGGTACCGAGTTCATTCTGTTAGTCCAGGGGATCTCTCGTGTTTTGATTGAAAAGGTCACGCAGGATCAGCCCTTCTTTGAAGCCAAAGTTAAACCTCATACCGACGTCGCTGCCCGAGAAGTCAATAGTGATGAATATCAGAAGATGTTTGGAAATCTCCAGCGTCTCTCACGGGAGCTCATCTCCTATTTGAGGATATCAGTCTTCCTCTTGTCGAGGGGCTCTGCTGGTCTGAATCCGCTTCTGGCCTCACGACTAGAGCAGTTCATAGCTAGGAAACAACCGGCAGAAGGTGGGTCACTAGCGGACTTCATGATGAATGTAGTCGAAGCCTCCTATGAAGATAGGCTTCAGGTCTTGGCCGCCGTTGATGTCATGCAGCGAATGCAGAAAGTTATTGATTTGATTGAGAAGCAAGTCGACGATATCAGGGACAATATGAAAGCTACGAAGGTCACGAGCTCGGTCACGCCAATCCGCATAGAGCAGGAGGGCAATGATAACATGAACAGGCGCATTTTGAATAAGCAGCAGATCTCTCGGCTTGGTGGATTCACGGGTTTTAATTTTAATAACGGCACGCCCGGCGGTGGCACTCCCGATCAGCAAGACCTGGATGATTTACAGGAGCTGGAGAAAAAGATTGAGGATGCCAAGCTGCCTCCCGATGCTTCCAGGGTAGCTGAACGGGAAATGAAACGCCTCAAACAGATGATGCCTGCTCAAGCCGAGTACCAAGTCGTGAGAAGTTATCTCGAGACATTGGCTGATATACCTTGGTCGGTTTTCACGGACGACCCCATTGGCATAGGTACATTGCAGGCCGCGAGGAAGCAGCTTGATGACGATCACTACGGAATAGAGAAAGTGAAGAAGCGACTTCTCTCTTACCTCACTATCCTCAGGTTAATGCAATCCGCCAACGAAACCGTCGATCGCCAGGTTAAGGAGGCTCAACAGGAAGCTGTTGACTTGGAATCAAATCGGGCGCCCGTTGAGGGTATTGCATTAACCGATCTTGAGTTAGATGAGAAAATCAAGGCAAGCAATCTCAAAGTCAGAAAGCTGCAAGGCAAGCGTCGGACCGAGAAGGCGCCAATATTGCTTCTTGTCGGTCCTCCTGGCGTAGGCAAGACAAGTATCGCTCGGTCGGTTGCTACAGCGCTTGGGCGGAAATTTCACCGAATTTCGCTCGGGGGTGTCCGGGATGAAGCCGAAATCAGGGGTCATCGTAGAACATATGTCGCTGCCATGCCTGGCTTGATCGTGCAAGGTCTCAGGAAAGTAGGAGTCGCAAATCCAGTCTTCCTGTTGGACGAAATTGACAAGCTTGGTATGGCGAATCATAACGGTGACCCGTCAGCTGCAATGCTAGAGGTTCTCGATCCCGAGCAGAATCACGCATTTACCGACCATTACGTGAGCACTCCCGTCGACCTCAGCAAAGTTTTGTTCGTTGCTACGGCCAACACCCTCGATACGATTCCCGGCCCACTGCTGGATCGTATGGAAGTTTTGGAATTTTCTGGCTACACGTCGCTTGAGAAGCGTCACATCGCGCAACGCCACCTAGTTCCCAAACAAATACGCGTCAACGGACTTCAAGAAAATCAGGTCAAGTTTAGCGATGACGTAGTGTCAAAGATCATTGAGTCGTACACTCGTGAATCAGGTGTACGAAATCTGGAGCGAGAAATAGGCTCTGTATGTCGTGCGAAGGCTGTCGAGTTTGTAGAGGCGAATGATCGGGGTGAATCTAAGGCATACCGGCCCGAGCTGAGAGTTGAAGACCTTGAACCTATTCTCGGTATAGAAAAGTTTGAGGATGAGATTGCAGAGAAAAAAAATCAGCCCGGCATTGTTACCGGTCTAGTAGCATACAGCTCCGGTGGCAACGGAGGAATTCTATTCATCGAGGTCCTTGATATGCCTGGTGACGGAAGTGTGGAACTCACAGGCAATTTAGGAAAAGTGCTCATGGAAAGCGTAAAGGTAGCGAGGAGCTGGGTACGGAATCACGCTTATGAGCTGGGGCTTACACATGGGCCGACTGATAACATCATGAAAGATCGCAGTCTACACATACATTGTCCTTCTGGCGCCGTTCCGAAAGATGGACCATCGAGTGGCATGGCCCAGGCCATTGCGCTAATCTCACTTTTCTCAGGACGACCTGTTCCGCCTACAATGGCAATGACTGTAAGTGTTTGCATGAACGAGTCATTTGTTTTAAAGAACCACGCTGATATCTGAGATAGGGCGAGTTCCAACTCTCTGGCCATGTCAAGAGAGTCGGAGGAATCAAGGAGAAGATTATAGGGGCTTATCGAGCTGGCGTCAAAACTGTGCTACTTCCCGCACAAAATGAGAAAGACGCCCGAGAAGTCCCAGCAGAAGTGAGGGATGGTCTTAAGATTATCTACGTCAGGTATGATAAGAAAGCCTCTTATTTACTTATAACTGGGGTTGCTTCCAAAACTTGTTTGAACGCACTGCTGACTCTGAATAGCCACATCTTGGAGGCCATCCGTCACATATGGCCTGACGCGCCGTGGCCGCAGGAAACCAACTTCCCTCCACTGCAGGCCCGCCTGTGATCAACTCATTTCTCCTCCGCCTCAAGAACATTCATAACATGTATCTTCCTAGCATTCTTATTCATTGTACCAGCGTTTTTTTTTTTACTCCGCCATCACTTTGCTGTTTGAGTAGTGCCTGCTTGGATATAGTCGTGGTGGTTAGCTCTTTAGAATAATCCATAACCTGTATACAGAATCCGAACAATACGAATCGTCTCAATGTAGCAGTGGTTTGTCCTTTCGCTGAATTAGCTGTTACTCTCATCAGGGAGAATCATACTGGTCTCCATCCGGACGTCTTGAACTTCGTCTTGACGCAAATTTTGGTGCCAGACCTATAAATCAATGTTCAGAACGGCCGGGATCGCAGTCAGAGTCAATCATTGAGGTGACTAATACTCGTTTACATATCACGGTCATGATAGGCGTCATCAGCTTTGTGGGTAAGCAGACAAAGAAAAGCCAGAAACGATTCGTAGACTATTCAGACTGATTTCCCAAACTTCCTTTTCCCCCAAGGCCACATTGGTACCTACAATAGTCCCAGCAAATGAACTGTCTCTGCGGGTTTTGTCCCTGTTCGATGCCTGAACGCCGACAGTTCCTTGAAGAAGAAGATGTGTGTGGTAGGGCATCTGTTCAATTGGTTGCCCGTGTACAAGTTGAGGTGACGAAAGGGTAACGCCGCCTTAGAATCCCGACTCCTGAGCAACATGACGCTTTACACTACATCGAGAACCGGGCGACTGATTGGTCTGCGCTGCTTCGAGACTTGTGTGTGCGCAGCACCTCCGTGGTCATTGGAGGCGGTGCGAGGGAGTTTGAAATCGGCTGTATTACCGGTCGCTTGTTGAGGTAGGGGGGTGGGGGTCCTTTCGCTTTGTCTCTATGTCTGGATCAGGTCAGGTCAGGTCCCGAGACAAACTCGTTTAATTATCCCTTGGGGCGCAATTGCGCCTACGCACACGGCTGGCGGGACTTAGGTAAGGTGAGGTGAGGTGAAATCCTCCGAGGCGGCACGGATGTATGTAGGTATGTATGTGTGTACATGCATACACATATACATATATACATGTATGATTACTTCGTTGGTGAAGCTGTGGAGGGCGTGTTGGTAGTGACTGTGATTTTAAGAGCCTGGGAATCACGTAGATGGATTTTTGTCCTTTTCTCTTTCGGGTATGTAGTTGTGATATTTGATATTACATGGCTAGTAACTGGCCCTTCTGACAAGTTTCGATCGCTTTCCTACATCCACGAGTCATCCCTACCATCTCTCGCAACCCACCAACCCCATACCATTTACGCCCTACAATATTCCGTCATTGTTATCTCACATCCAGACGTCCACTCGCTAAATAACTACCGACAGATTGCAGTAGCGGTGCTGTAGGCTGTAGCCTTGGCGCCACATAAGCATGAGAGAAGAAGGCTGTGTGTACCGTATACTGACTGCTGTGTATCCTGGCTTTTTTTTCTTCTCAACCGTTTGCTCATGTTGTGAGATATAACAACAACCTTGATTTTTTTTTTTACTTTTCCACCCTTCCTGAAAGGGGGATCCAGATAACGCTGCTTATCCGGATCAACAGAACTTCTGCCTTGTAACGGCCGTAAGGCTCCGCACTGATACTGGTAACACTTCTTACCTGTCATGATTATCTTCTCGGGAGAGCAAGGAGCTCGATCTCACGACTTTTGTTCGTCTGTTTGCCCTTGCTTGGTGGGGGCACCAGTGTCAGGGCCCAGGGGTTGAGGCGAGGACGTCGTAGAGGATGAACAGGAGGGGGTCATGGGTACTTCTTCGAATTCTGACACGCGGTTTCTTCTCTATTTCTACCAGAGCTGGAAAATCAAACGCTTCTACAACCCAACCCAAACCCCCCCCCTCTCTCTTCCAACGAGTTACTGACCGACTGGGAAACCTTGCGGGCTACGCGTGTATCGCTTGTCTCTAAATACGTGACACGACGTCTAGGGACGATTTAGGGGGGGGAGGGGTGTGTGATGCTAATCACTCAGCCAGCAGAGATGCAGTCGTATGTTGCCCACCTGCCATATAAGCAGAGTCTGAATTTCAAGTTTTATTTTATTTTAAATGTTTTTAGCAAAAAAACGGAAGACTATTTGAATCCAAGATTTGTTGCTTGTTGTGTCGTGGATTTCGATATCGTGCTGTTGTGAGTTCCGGTTTATTTGCCATCGTAAGCGGGCAATGTATTATGAAGTCGCTAAGATCTCATTGACCAGGCCTAAGCTTCCGCGTTGCCTTTCCTGAAATATTCACGAACTACGATGCTTTCTGTGGACTCGGTCAAACCGTGAATGGGGATTGATAGTCGGTACAAGTCACGCCTGTTGACATGGTAGATATCACAATCCCCATATACAATTTATATCGCTCAGCGTAAGGTGGCGTGCTCCGTCCTGGATGGACTTATGACTGTGCCCGGCCGTCGCCTAGATGTCCTCCCTGTGCGTCGCATGTGGTTTACACGGCATGCATAGCATATAAATGCTATGAGTTGGTGGTTAGTTGTATCGCCCACCGTTTCAGGGAGTGTGAATCAAGTTTGGTTGTGAACTGATTTTGTGCTAGGATATGCTTGCAATGAGTGAATCTAAGATCCAAACCATGTTGCTTCTAATAGTTGTTTCTCCTATTTGCCTGTATACTAATGCTAATTGCGCGTGAGAGACGGGAATAATAGGGGGTGAGACGTGGAAGTCTTGTTAAATTCTATAAAATTGAAGAGCCAGTCTGCTCTGTCAGGACTCTGAAGTGTCTTGATGTGGCGCCACACACGATGTCAATCCTACTCAATATGCGAGCGACAGGATACTCCAAGGGATATTACACCATTATCACACTCTCCTATGGTATCACATTCCATCTTATCCCGGCATATCCGGCCCATGTAAATGCAGTGTAGCACAAATGCAAAAAATGAGAAGCCGGCGAAATTCGAATTGAGCCCAAAGCCTTGGGATTGTTCATCATCATCAACTCCATTCTACCCCCCCAAGTCAGGACTCCGCTATCATAGTGGAAGTAACTCTTGATAGTCTTGTCCCCGTATACGTCTATTTGGAAAATTGCCAGCTTGACGAGAAACGAACATCTAGGTACTTCCAAATGAGCGACGGGGAGATGTTGGGTTCCGTTACTTCCGTTACCTTTCGGCGACCGGCGCGGACATATATTACAAACGGGCATGTAACGGGAAAGCGAGTACCCATACCCCTTACAGCCTCCGCCCGAGTTTAGCGAGAAGTTGGATCTGACGATAAGCAAGCAACAGGATATGTGCATCGAATCCATTGGTTTTTGAAATCCCTCCTCGTAGTTCGATTTACATGTTCGTGTGCAGTATCTTCCATGTGATCGAATTCTCGCAACATCGGTACGTTACTGGGTCCCAGCCCGGTGGAAAGGGATCGGGTAGCCTGTTTGTTTGCAGGTCGATATCTCGGTTACAATCGGTTTAGTCGAGAGACAGAGGGTGAAATAACAGCAGTAACGTTATGAAAAAGGATGAGATATGTCACCGAAACCCAACGTTACGTAGAACGAAGCTCAATGAATGGGGGAATATCATTAGCCAAGATACGGGAGGCGGTAGGTCGGGCAGCTAGAGAGGAGAATACACATACACAAAGAGAGAGGCACAGAGTTCTGTCACACGCCGTGAAAGAAACTTGTGTCTCGCGTCGCGGACATTTAAAGAGGATCTTTGTGCGAGGTGCCAACTTGGTGGTTCGCAGGACACAAGTTCAAAAAGGGGCGTTGGATGGAGGCAGACAATTATCGCCATTCGTCACCGTGGGCCACATACAGACGGGACGTACATACGAACGGCGGTGGCACATGAGAATGCTGTGAGTTCGCAGCTCGGGAAAGCCTGCCCGTCGGTGAGATTCAACGGCTAAATTGCACGGAAAATTGCCGCTTGGATATGTAGAAAAAGGAAACTTGACAAGGAGAGTCAACCAATCTTAGAAGCTCTCAGACATTACTGCAGTCTCGGATGGAGAATTTTCATAAGCGATCGTAGAGAATGAGAGATATGCAAACAGCCTGTACTCTCGCTGATCGATCTTCAGACTCTGTCCACAAGATCTTAAGCCGGTGAGTACGTGCTGAGCACCCGCCCGTCTTCATGGTTTCTCATATCTACGTTTGTGAAACAACCGTAACCGATTCGTTGTGCTGAGCGGGTACCTGCAGCTCTGCAGAAGACGGTTTTATCTTTCCGTCGTGTTAAAGCTGTGTTGCTGGTCTGCGTTCTCCGTGTCCACCTAGATTTGGATTGGATTCCGGAAAGGGGTCATTTGGACGAGGAAAAAAAAAAGATTCGCAATACTGAATGCAAGCTTTGATTCCCGCATATGCTTACATGAATACAGATGCCAGTCAAATTGGGGAATCTCCTCTGTGTCGTGTGTCCACACTGGTGATCAACAGGATAGTCTGTTACCCTCCCCTATAGCTCATCTTCAGACTGGGTTCCATCGCGGGAGTAATACGTACAACAAGGGGGCTACGAGATACAAGCACAGGGAAAGCAAACATGAAACGGTAAACAATGTCTGCTTAGCCGAATACATCCAACGAATGTTCCTCCATAGCGCTATATAATAGATGCCCATCACCAACGAAACGAACCAACCCCCCCCTCTTCATGGTACGATTCTGAACCCAATTGCCCTGGCTGAAATAGCACGCGCCTATCAAAGGCTATCGTGGCTGCTCAGACTTGCATATGTAACTGCTTGTCAGGCGAATCGATGCTCGTACGGAAAACTCTCCGGTCCGGTGTTCGAGCCTATACGATGTCTCCTCGAGTTGTTTTAGTCCACTAGAGTGTTCGAGTAGATAGGCAAATATTAATGCTTGCTACAGTGTGACTGAAAAGAAAAAACCTCCTTGCCTTGGCTGGTTGGTTGGATGCCATATCACGAATAAAATAATATCCCGAGGGTCTCGATCGACTCTCCTACAGGAAGCAGAGCTCGCACTTAGCTATAGTGAAACCCGGTGGTTGCTTCCAGAGTTTTCGATTTGAAGACACTGATTATATATGCCACCAATCGTGTCCCTTGTCATATCAAGTCTGAACAAAGTCCCGTGATATGATTTGTTGCCAGGTGATATGAGCTGAGTTGAGAGGAGAAATATTTCACACTGACCGCTGCTTTTCATGAAACGACAGTCCAATCGTTGACAACAGCCGGCAGGTTCACGAAATGCCGAGTCAATAGTCGGGCAACCTGCTGGCGCGTGTGTGGACATGTGTAAGGCAGGAAAATTACCATTAGTTCTGTTTCGTGCGTTAGGCCGCGTCGGCTTGAATGCGACACAAAGGGATATTGGGGGGTCTCGGCCATGGTGGGCAGGCATTGTTTATCTATTCTATTAACCAGAGAAATATGATCGGCTCTCGGCCGAGATGAAGACATACTTACATCTCTACATTACACGTTCACATGATGCTCGAGGCTGGATCTAGGCACAAAAGCTAGGAGTGTTTTCATGCCACACAGATTGATAGAAGACGTGATCTTCTATACGCCCATCATGTAAGGCAAGTATTTTCAGATTCAGATCTCACATATCTCTGGCCCAGATCCAGTCAACACTATGTAAGTGAGGACTCTTATCGCTAGTTATGCCCAGCCTGCTTGGAGGTTGAAGAGAGGTAGTTCTTTACGACATGCGTCGATATACACAACATGGGGGCTATTTTACCCGGTGCACACACATCTCGTGAATGTCTCATCGGTATTAACTTACCACGTCTGGCAATATCAGGGGTGCCAATGCGTATGTGTATGTACGTATGTATGTGATATATATACATGAATATGTATGCAGGCACATAAACGCCCGATGGTAAAAATAAAATCAATCGAATGAGAAATTTACACACCGCAGGCCTCCGTATGGTTGCGCGTTGTCCAACTGCCCGTTGAGGATGCTTACACTTCACACTCACACATACTTGTACACACACACACACACACACACACACACACACACGCTGCCCATCTTTGTCTTAAGTACCCTCCCTGACACATCCACGAAGCAACGTCGACGGGCCAGATTCCTCATGGAGAAATCCATCCCGAATCCAAACGGAGCATCAAGCGAATGAGAGCCACATGGCCGACCCGAAACTGAGTACCGTCCGAGTTTGGCCATGGCCTGGGTCGGTTTCCATGCCGTCTCAGATGCTGGGCCGTTACATTTGGCGCAGTCATGAAACTAAAAAGGAACCGAAACCCGGCGTTGCGAAACGAACCACGCACCCCCCCCCTTCTCTCTCTCCCCTAACCGCCCACCCTTTCACTCCAACTAGGTTAGGTAGGTCAAGTCACCAGCGGAACAAAAAAGATTGCGAGCTTCGCCGGAAGTAACCGTTTATTTTCCCAACGGGAATACCTCCCTCTTACTTATATAAAATTGCCGCGTTGTCCTGCAGAGATCCTGGCCGCATCACCGTGTGATTTCGGCTCACTTCCGGGGCCTCCGTTGACCGTAAGGATTTGCCCTAGGTATCTTGTATGTATATAGATAGGCTCCCGTGGCGGGTTTGCCCACAGAGGTATGCGCTAAGATGATTTGAACGTCGGCGGTTGATCAAAGTCGCCGCTAGGGATCCGTAGTTAGACCAAGTTCCCGTCTACTTATACCAACCTCTTACACTACCTAACTAGGTAGGTAGACGAGTCGCTCGTAAGTGGTAACTGTCAATAAGGTAAAAGTTACCTACCTCTACCTACCTACCTACTGTATAGATACGGATCCAGTGGCGTCGTCGTTTGTAGATACATACTTACGTCCGTACTTGTAGGCACTTAGAGGAATATGTACGTTGTGTGGTGTACCTACACCACACACAGTACTATGTAGGTAGGTAGGTATACCTTCACGTGTGCGTGTTTGCGGATCCAATCTAGACTGAGCAGGAAATTCTCCGATTAAGCGATGCGGCAAACTTCGTTATCTGCACGGCACACTGCTACATACATACATATGTATATTGAAGTAGAATAATAGTGATTAGATACATATTCATACGTCGTATTATGGGGGAGTTTCAGCTGTCGGATCCGAGTCTTGCACTTCCTACCTATAAGTAAGTACCTACAGTACGGAATTGGAACAGTACCTAAGGAACAAGATTACTATAGTGGGTTCTCGGTGCGTTACAGTGCCTAGACGGGTACCCTAGACAGGTACGGACTAGGTACCTGGTACCTATCTAGGTATAGGCGCGAAACGTCACTTGCCTTCGAGCGTGCTACGGTGTAATTACAGTGCCTGCCGATTTAATTTCATTGCTTGACTGATTACTGTATTTGATTTGATATTAAATTCATGGCCAGATCTATAACCATACCCTAGATCGACGGTACATTATACCCAGCTAATATCAAAAGTTGGTACGAAGTACTGGTTCCTAGGTATGAAGGTACTTAGGTAGGTACGTTGTAGTCCGTATTGGGTACTTTCTCGTACTGTCTCGCACTAGCCAATGTTAGCGTGACTGGCGCAGAATAACTGAAGACTTCCACACGTGGTATCGAACGCCGCCTCACAGTGCGGATCCGCGAATACACGATGTATCAACACTGCGAAGTAAGTACATGTACCTAGGTAGGCACCTCCGATCATACATGTACCTAAGTACTTAAGTACATCCCGTCCGGTCTTATACAGGTAGGTAGGTACCCTCCCCCACTTATACCTAGCTAAGCTTAGGTACCTACCTATCTTAGGTACTAGGTAAGTACATACAAGTACGTACGTACCTAAGTTACTTGACTGTACATGCCTCATTCCCCTACTCTTACCGGCGATATGTAATGGCTTATAAATACATAGTAATATGGCTTGACTTACTCTATCGTCAATTTCTTTACCCAACCTACGGATCCGAGCCTACTTCGTACTTCGTACCCTTTAATCTCTACCTACCTACGGATTACCTACCACGTTAACAACCTCACACTACGACTTACTAATTACTTATTTACACGCTGAGCCAAAACGGTACGCGTCAGGTTGTGTGTAGAAGGTTGGTTGGTAGGTAGGTATATGGTATCACAATCAGTCCGGGGATCAGGGTCATCACGGCACATCACTTACGGGACCTTGCATGTCGGCATAATCAATTGCCAGCCGTGAGCTCATGCGTCGGATCCCGTTATTTTAGTCCGGGGGACCCGGACATTATGGTAGGTGGTAGGTAGGTAGGTAGGTAGGTAGGTAGTTCAACGTACGATAAAACCAACCCTACCTAAAACCAGAGCGCTTAGCACGAAAGCACAGCTCTCGACAAAGAGGAACAAGTAGGTATAAGTACCTACCTACGGTTAAGACAGGTAAGTACCTATATCAGTCAGGCATCACAATGTCAGGGCTGGGTTGTATGTAATGTAATGTAATGTCATGTAATGTCATGTACAGATTATCTGCGTGCATCACTAAGCGCCCTAGGCCTCCAGGTTCAGCAGAAAGAAGCAAAAAAAAAAAAAAAAAAAAAAAAAAAAGAAAGGTATAAGTTAGGCATGGTAGGTAGGTAGTCCGTATGTACGTACGTCCGTATATACGTAACGGTCACGGCATTGCGCCCGCGCGCGCGGTCAATGGCAACTTCTACCTAGCGTTATGTATGTAGGCGTATGGAGACCGTAATCTAATATACCTGGTCATAACATATGCCGTCCTATAGGGCGGCATGCATAATACAAATACCTACCGACCTACCTACCGACCTATCTACCAACCTGCCTGCCTACCTACCTATTACACCACATGTCATGTAAGGTGGGAGTGTACCGACACCTGCTATGTAAAGGTCGTAAACAGCGGGGAATAGATAAGGTAGCGCCTGGGAGCAAGCCGCACTTTAACAGAGCCTCAGGGTTGAAATACAATTTATAAGTAAATTACCTACCTTAGGAGGTGTCACCGCATACCTACTAGGTAGCTATGTAGTTGCACTGGGGCGAGGCGTCTGTTGTGCTTACATATTATTCTACCTTAGTGTGTGGACATATGTACGGATTACCTACACTACACTTCTGCCGACGTACTCGCTCGCTATAGTGTAAGGCTCGTCGAAGGGGGGCCAGTCTGTGAATCTGGCTAATCTTCCACATATGTATGTACCTAGTGTATTCTCTCGACATCGTCATGTGTGAAGGGGCAATGAACTTGTCTTCGACGACACTGCTTGATCTCCTCTCTTAGGTAGCTAGTAATACTAATCCGTACATCGCCCAACGCCGGACAGAGGGATAAACTAGGTAGGTATACGGAATACCTACATGGGGTAGCATCAGTACGCGTCCCTGGCACGGAATATTCCCGTTTGGAGAGACCCGATGAAGCCATACGACGTTATGACGTGCCAAGTCTGCCAAGGTGACGGACGGAGGATTGATTGCACATGCCAAGTGCTGGGGTAGGATCTATAACTACGTGCATACCTGGGTAGGTAGTAAAACAATTGATACCTACCACCTTACCCCCTCGCCGCCCCTCCCCCCCCTTCCTCCCCCCAGTCCATGGACCGTTCAGCTATCTCATTCGTTAATAAAGGCCAGAAACTTGGTTAGATACTATTCGATTGCATGCTCGGAGACAAACCCTAGGTAGGTATGTACTTACTTGCCTACCTACCTACCTTGACGGCGCACAGGCGGTAACTTATGTACGGGGAAATGGGGCACCACGTATCCATGCAGCCCGCTAGTTATAAAGTAGTTATAAGTAGTTACACTACGGGCTACTCGGGAGAGCCTTGGGAGTAGAAATAGTAATGACTTCTGGACTTTTTCTTCAAAGCTCGGTATTTCACGTTCCCAAGCAGATTTGGATGGCGGCGAGGATGTCTCTGGATATTGGCATAAGTTAGGGATTGTTTCTGGCTGATTAGAAATTACGCACAGGAGTGAGAAGCGGGTCTCCACACCGCTGTGCAAATAGGTAGGTAGAAGTAATACGGATCCGTAGGGAGGTAGGTAGGTAGGTAGGTAGAAGATATGTATACAAGACTGTACGGATGGCTTTTCATCACATTACCTTACCTAGAGTGCTAGGGTAGATGGAATTCTCTGGGTTTAAGAATTGAACTTACCGTGCCTTACGGACATCTTTCTTGACCAGCCGGAACTAACACTAATACTGCCTACATACCCATTTGTTACTTACCTACGTCCGTATCTACACTATGATTGCAGATATCGCCACATTTGTAATTCGTTGAGGTACAAGTACGTGGTTGTTCCGGGCGTAGATAGATACATCATCATTGCTCATGTAGGTACGTCCGTTATATCATACGGACTACGGACTACACTCACAGCTTTCGCCTAGTCGATCAGAGATGGCCTGGCCTCTTTGCAGCAGGGCTGTTTGGAACAAGATTTCGCCTTCTCTGGTTGGCAATTTTGTGTGGTGTAGGTAGTGTACACTACATCTTTCACCACAACTCCTACAAATAGTGTGTGGATGTATGCTGCAGCGAGTACCTACGGTGCCATGCAATGACCATGGTCGAAATGAAGGGATAATCGGATGCAACCTAGAGTTCCCGGTTCCTATTTACCTTGACTACCACCAACCTAACCTGACCCGACCTACACTAACCTCTCTACCTTGCCTTACCTAATAATCTGCGTTAACTACCTACCTAATGTAGGTATTCATTCATACACTACTTACCTACCTACATCTTACACTACCTAGCGTAGGTAGGTAGTTGCGTAGATACCTAAGGTATTAGGGCATCGCATCTCAGAATCATGTTGTTGTCTGGATAAGTAGGTAGTCCGTACGGACGTACCTAACACCTAATATAACAATCGCAATTCGGAATTCTGAAATCAATGAATTTGCAGTCACCGAATAGTGTAGTTGATAGCGCGCATGTAAATTGAGTTGATGAAGCAGTAAGACAAATCTCAACAACCGTTTCTCTTACCCCCTCCCCCCCCCCCCCCCCCCCCTTGAATGCGGTCTTCCTTCCGGCCTAACCCAATCAGCCCAGCCAACAGCAACAATAAATAACCTAGGTAACAACCACAAACAACAGAAACGCCAACAACGAAAGGGGTAAGATACGAAAAGAAAGAGGAAAACGCAATGAAGGGAAAGAAGGCCGCTAGAAAACATATTATAGAATTAAGGACCTAATTATGCTTCGAAAAGTTCCCTCCTCTTCTTTTGCGCTCAATTGAACAGGAAAAAAAAAAAAAAAACGTCACCCTAAATTCCTTCCCCCAACAATGAGAGAGAACAACGGCATTCCTTTACTTTACTTTTGACGCCCGTAGTGTACCTAGTGTATGTAGGCTGGCCTCCCCCCGGGCCCCTCTCGGCCGCTCATGGCCATTTTCTGGCTAACCATGCCCACGATGCGATGTTTCTACGCTTGTGACAGAACAATACTCGTCCGACCGCCTCATGGCCAATAGATACGTAGTTTATACATCCGTAGAAGTTATCCCCACGCTCAAAGATAACAGAACTCTCACATACCTATGGTACTCTCTACCTTAGTCCGTAGTTTAGGATCGATTTAAACTAGGCATTACCTACATACAATCTGTGCACTAACTAAAGCAAACATGGCAGCTGGTTTCTCCATAATCTGCCTACCTACCCGTCCCAAGGTGCAGAGAGAAGAAAGATCCTGACGATTTCCGTCCGTCCCACTACCTGCCTCTGGGTATTCCGTAATTCAAAGCCCAACATGCAATGCAAGATTCCAAGCCCGTTTACCTTAGTTACATTATACATACATATATACATACATACATATTCACACCTCCGGGCAATTCTTCTATTTTCCCGGTTTTTTTTTTTTAAAAAAAAAACCGATAAACCTCGGCGGCAGACGACGATACCATCCAATAACGCAACGTCTCCCCCCCCCGGTGGCACGACCGACCGACTTTCTACACACTGCCTGCAGCAGCAGCAGCAGCACACATAGGTACACTCACACATACACATACACATACACATACATATCCCATGTGCATACAACCACCTAACGGAATACCCAAACCCACGCATCTTTCCCATTCGCCCTTTTCGTTTTCTTCCCCTCCCTATCGCCATTATTTCTCTCCGTACCTACCGCAGATTTTTCCCGCATGTACGTACGTATTTCCGCGCGCCTCTTTCTCCTCGTCTCCCCTTACCCTGCGGGAGGGGTGTGGTGGGGGGTGGGGAGAGAGAGGGAGAGGAGAGAGAGAGAGAGGAGAGGAGAGGAGAGGAGAGGAAGAGGAAGAGGGGAAGGGGGAAGATCAAAAACTGCTAGGTAACAAGATAGATACATTCTGTACAACGCGCAGCGAATATCAGACGATGCGAGTTGCACCGTTGAAGGTAGCCTCCAACCTCCTAAAACTTCCATACATACAGACACACACACATGCGTACATAGTACTTAGTACACAGTACCAAGTTAGGTATGAATGTATGTATGTATGGCGGTAATGTACGGCGCAACGCACATACATGAATACAAACAAACAAACAAACAAACATACATATATACTGATCTCTTCACACTACACATGCGTACTCCGTATATAGGATACATCTTGCATAGATTTCCAAGGTAGGTCTCTATATGAAATCCTAGGTAAACCAAACCACCCCCCCTCTCCCTCTCTCTTGCTCCATCGCCAATGGTAACGTCTCGACAAAACCCATCCAATGAAATCGCCGAATCCCGGCTGTTTTCTGAGGAAAATGCGTCTCGTTACGCATCTCTTGAGACACCCCCGAACACGGGCAGCACGCACACGACGTACAGTACGAAGGTGGTCTAAGTATTCCGTAATCAAGTTAGTACGCAGCAGCGACCGTAATGACAATTACAATTACAATCACAATTACAATCGCAATTGCAATGGCAATTGCAATTCGTAGTCGTAGTCAAAAGTCAAAGTCATCGTCATAGTCGACGTCGTAGTAGCGCAACGATCCCCTTCCCCCCCCCCAGACGGAGATTTTACTACCTACTTTAAAGGTACCTAACCTAACCTACCTACCTACCTACCCAGCTACCTACTAAATACTAGGTAGGTATCTACGTAAGTAGGTAAGTAAGTAGACAGATGCCTACACTACCTACCCCTACTTAATTACCAACTACTGACTGACTAGGTAGGTAGATGTTGATCGACCGTCATCCCATGTTCTTTCCAATCGTAGATTCGGTATCTAGTTTAGACTACTTTTGTTTTTTTTTAAATACCTTGCTACCTACCTACTTACGTAGTGTTCTTTTTTAATTGAGCCTTCCATCATCTTTCCAGACGCGACAATTCGAAACTAGGTATGTGATGTTGGTACGCTAACTAATCCGTAGTTTGTTAGTGTACCAAGGTAAGCCGACGTCTAAGTGAGATATAGCATCACAAGGTTGAGATGACAGATAAAAGTACTTTACCTCCTGACCCTCGTAAGCTATACACTATTATCTACATGGCCGCGAGGAAAAAAAAAAAAACAACAATTCGCATCCTCTTCACCCCAACAATTACTAGTCAATATTATTATCTATGTCCTGTGCCCTCTCTCAACAGCGAACCTCAGCAAGTGCTTGTAGTTTAATCTGTCCTTTGGTATTCCGTACACTACCCTTGTATAGCGTAATATGCCTAGGGTAAGCGTTTGGTCATCCCCTGCTTCTCATTCTTGTCGACAAGGGTACACCCTTGACCTGCCCACAAAGCCTAGGTAGTTTGGGATCCCACCATTCTGGCACCAAGTAGTGTCGTACTCGAGCTGCCAGGTCCACCAAGTTATCCAGCTAGGTGTGCTGTAGTGTTGCGAAATGCTACCCTGAGCGACCTGTAATGGTTAGTCCTAGGTCCGTTTTCCCCTTCAATAACTCCTTGAAGGCACCAATTCGCCCGCTGTCTAACACACAACATCGTCATGCCATGTTCGCCTGCCTTGCTGGCGAGGAGAATGCCGCGCCCCCCCTTTTGTCATCTTCTCCTCGCACCCCCCCAGCACCGGTCCACTATGCCATGCCACGGTTCTGCTGTGGACGTTTCCCCAACATCGTGCCCGTGCCAGCTTAATGTCAATGCTACCCGGCTCATCAGGTTAGCGAGAGAGACCGCCACGCAGTTCCTGGTGACTGCCATGCAGCGATTGGGCAATGTGGTACGATATCTAGGTACACTGTTAGCGAACCGTAGTGCTGTACCAGCTAGTGTGGTGTTGGTAGTCTCTACACCACACACCCCCCCCCCCCTCTCCCCCTGCTCCCCTGTGGTTCCCATATGTATCTAATATTATTATTCTTATTAAAGTGGCACAAAACCTCCCACGATCCCAGCAATATACCTAAGAGTTCTGAGCCCTTCCACCGTCGACTCGACTCCCCGGCAATATTAACCTCGGCGCTCCATAGTTCCCGGTAGCACGTTGTTTTCCCAGGCCTCCAAGATCCAGGACATCTTTGCGCCGTGCCACAAGAGAGGTCGTATGTCCATGCTGCAGCTCTCCGCCTTTAGCCGTCCTCCCAGGTTTCCACTGCACAACCGCGCGCCGTACTACTGGATCTTCCAACTTCGATTGAGCCGGTGCTACAATCGACTCCTTCGTCCGACGTAGACACTGATATCGCCGCTCTCTAGCCATCGTCGTGCGCTTGAGAGTACTGTTCACCCTGTATCCGCCGTTGCTATATATCTAACGACCGTGTTCCGAGAAGACGAATTGCTGTGTTTCGCAGTCATCATCTGTTACGCGGCAGCATCCACAGGGAGCATACTTCGAGGGCTGATACAATACCTCTGCTGACTAACACGCAGACTTCGAGGATCGGACGGAAGGAGAGTAGTTTCTATTAGAAGAACGACCCCATCGGATCCTGCGAGGACAACCTATTATGCGAATTCATCCGTGCTTTCCGCGTCTTGCCCCTGAATAAGAAAGCTCTGGTCTTAATTAAGCGCGTATTGGCTATTTGAGAGCAGGGTCTGGGAGCTAAGCGGTCCTTTCGGACAGCATCCATGCAAGCTCTAAATCGCGGCATCGGGCAGTTGCTTATTCCACTTGGTCAGCGCAGAGGCAGGTCTGATCCGGCCGTGAACGTTCTAAATATAACCCGGGCTCCAGAAGGGACGGATTGTGTTCTGCGCGGCAGAAGGGCCTATCCTTCTCCGCCTATGTCAGGGTCTCCTCCGCGTCCGCCGAAGCACAACCAAGAGGTCGCTGAGCGAGGTCTTGGAGGCTATCAGACTTTAACTCACGATGCGTATCGCACAGGTTCAGCTATGTCGGGGGACGAGTATCGAGCAGTGCCTCCACAGCCTTCTTTACCACCTCCTCTAACCGCTGGTCGCTCTTTTCAGTCAGAAACGCCAGAGCGAACCTCGTTTTCGTATCGGCGGCCAGAAAGCACAATACAGCGGCAGATAACATATCCTCCACCTCCGGGACAGATGATGCCACAGCCTCAATACCCATTGCCACCAGTAGCTGGACCCGCACTCGGAAGTGCTCCATACCCGATGTCTATCAACCCACCAGGGCCCGTAAATCCGGCACTTGCCTCTCCAAAGTCACAAAGGAAGACCAAAGGTCACGTTGCTTCTGCTTGCGTTCCTTGCAAGAGAGCTCATCTACGGTAAGCCTCGATGTGACCCTATTTTCAACGTAAGCACTGACTCTCTGCTGCAGATGTGATGGTATGTACCCTTTCCTGCGATGTCAGTCATGTGCAATATTTTCACTGTTGGATCCGCTACGTTGTATCAGTCCAGGGCACATGCCAATGCAATACGCTGAGGGCACTATCGCACTATAGACTTCCACTGCGGTAAAAGCAAAAGCACCTCAGGGGACATTACCCAATCTTATTCGAGTTGGTATAGGTGTAGCGGTATTCGGGGCCAGAGTGTGCCTAAGCATACTCTGGGGCGATCTCGTCGAGCCTACTCCGTTCCCATTACTGCGTCAAATGCCATTTCTGAAGACCCAGGGCATCCCTTAGATGACAAACACTGTAATTGGGTTCAAAGAGTTAGACAGGCACATATCATTGCATCTATGTTGCAGTCTTTAATGATAGTACGGTACAAATGCTTATGACCTCGGCACAGACCCAGCTCAAACCTGCTTTTGGTACCATACTATCCTTAAAGACCGCGAAATAGGTGTATTTAGTAGGGACTGCAGGCTTACAGAAGCAAGTGCTTGAAGCGGTCTTCCCGATGCCTACCCCTTCCCATGCTCGATCTTTGCAGGACGCCGCTGCCATATCGTCATCGCCTACCACAACTAGAAGCTGACAATATGTAACAGCTCAAAGACCATGCTCGCGTTGCTTGAGTAATGGTAAAGAAGACGCGTGTATCGATGTTCAACATAAGAAACGTGGGCGACCACGATTACGTGACGATCGTGAGCCTCGTTTCGATACTGGTAGGTTTGCGCATCAGTCAGACCCGACCATTCGTCGACCTCTTTCGCTTTATACACCATCCAGCGCTCCTTCCGTTCCGTTCGACGATCCGCTGCGAAGAAGTCAATCATATCGGGTATTGAAATCACAACCTAGAGAGGTCGTTGGGCCTAGATTCCTCGAACGTGGCTCCGCCACAGACACCAAGGTCTTCCCGACCTCCCTTTCGACAATGACGGTACAGGCTCCTGAACCAGTCGCATTCTTGACAATAGGGGACTTGGAAGTGGTTAAAGCATCTAGCACTTTTGTTGACGCAACCATATCGAGTACTCAGTCCATGCTGGTGTATCGGTCCCAGGCAATCGTGGGTCGGAAATTGGTGGAAATGATCACGCCTCCCGATCGTGATCGTGTACTTGCGTTGGGCAAATCTCTCCAAAACGAACAGACCACAAAGGAGCCAAATTATTTGCCTCCTATATTTGGAAAAGACGAGGAAGAAAGAGTGATTAAATCTCAAACATTTAGCCCCGAATCAATAGCCAGGTACCAACTCGACCGCCAAGAGATCCTCACATTTGTGGCGGCCGATGGTCAGCCCCGACCACATTCAATCCGAATTGGGTTGGCTAAGGACGACTCGATATATTTTGTTGTGCTCTTGTTGATGCTACCCGGACGGCCGTATCACCCGCCTTCTCCATCATCGCGATCTCGAGACATCACTTATTCATACCATCCCCAACCCTTCGCACAACCGACATCCGTCTCGGCTTCCTTCGATCCTGGTCGACCAGGGCTGACGGATTCAAACCGGGAACGCAGTTTCACACCACGACAGCCCGAAACGCCCGCCCATCTTATCCCCCTTGGTCCTGGTATAAGTCCTAATGTACTTTCATATTCAGCATCAACATACGCGAGAAGCGAGCGCCCTGGAGGGTTCGCACACCAGATCCCTAGAAGCGAACTCTCGCTCACACGCCCAACCCAGCAGGCGGATTATCAGCTTCCCCCCATACGGAGTCAGCGACAAGTTGGTCCACCCGCGGAAGGTACCTGGCAGCGAGACGACCGTAGTGGTCGCGTGGATATTGGTGGACTGATTGAAAAGCCAAGGGCGCCGTCGCCCCGCCGGTATTTATGAATTCCGTCGCCGTTGGCAGAAAACTCGGGGTTTAGACTGTGCGTGTGCTCCCTTTGAATCATTTCGGTATATATCCATTACCCTTGACGCGGGCCCAGCGACTGTTTTGAAATCCTTCCCGTGCGGCACTTTTTTTCTAGCTCATTTGCCCGGGTACCTAACGAATTGTATTTGTCTATCGTGCTTAAGATACCACTGTAAAACATAGTACATACCTGTGCTAAAAATTGCATCGGCCTGGGTTGTTTCCCTCTAGGACCCCCGCAATTTTCGTTTTCATACGGCATCATGTTGTGGGCGTTTAGCGTGTATTGCGTGGCTTGCTTTTTGCCACGGGACCATTGGTAGAATAGCCATTCTATTTGCTTTTTTCGAAGGGCCTCTACATTTTGGGATAGGTTTTCATGCAATATTCTTGCTGAGTGACCGTTTGCAGCCACTGACGTTGGACGTTCTTGTACTGTTGGTGGCAGCAGCATCAAACTAATAAGGCGGAGATCAGAACATGTAGTTCTCACATTGGCCGAGTTGTGCAGAATCTCTTCGCCGAACAATGGTGAAGGACGCCATAGAAGCGGCCTGCATACTTTCCCTGTATCGTTATTAGTCCTAACTTCGTGACCGCGCTGAAGACGAAATGGTTTGGAGTCAAAATAGATGCGGCGGCAGTCTTGTTATATCCATTCGCAGCGGTGATAGTACATGTTATACATGTCCTTTGATATCTTTTCGTCTTTCTATTCACCAACCAGTCAGAGACCCTGATAGTATTAAATGTGACGACAGAAGGCAGAATAACATGATAGATGAGTGATAAGCAGCTTAAATTGGTGGCATTGAGCTGAAGAACGAACAAGGATGTTCAAGAAAATCAAGGTGCATAAGAATCGGAAAGAATATTACGAAAGGGAGAAAGGACACGTATCCCTCAGGCGGAACTTGAAGTTCAGATGGAGGATCTGCGCACCATATCGTCGATAGGCTATATCACATGTTTTACGAATAAATGAGTAAGGAGGTGTGAGAACAGCAGGAGGCGGATGGTGCAAAATCTGTAGCCACGAAACACAAAAAGTGCGGGCGAGGACGCGAGATAACAGAGAAAAAGATACAAAGATGACACTTTCAACTCCCGATGCAGAAGAAGCGAGATTCCCTCCAGAAAAAAACGGCAGTCTTATTTTCTGACATGAGAAATTCGGAAATCCTCGCCGTTAGTGGCAAGCCACATCGGATGCCGCTCCGTGAGCCAGCTTATCAAGATTCCTCTCTTCCGTACACAGCGCGGCACACGACAACGCAACACAACACAACACAACACAGTAAAGATGATACAGGAAACAATCACAGAGGAAAAGAAAACTCCCAAATTCATAGGATGTATATGGTGCGTACCTGAATGAAGTCACTCTACGGGTGTAGCTCGGCTATTATTACTATTGTGGGATACTGGCGTTTGCGGCGTTGTCAATAGTGTAGTCGATGAAATAATATAGTGGCGCCGATAAGCCAACGTCGATTATGCAAGGTACCGAATGTTGATGAAATAAGCTTATCATTGATTTCGTCGTCATCATGGGCCTTGTACGTCATATAACGGCACTCTAGTTGTGTTGGCGTTCGAAGCCTGTGTTGTACCTAGGTCAGATGAGGTCTGGCCTGACAATATGGAGAAGGTCATCATCGTCAAGTGCCGCCATTGCGGTATTGGTGAGATGGTTTGTGCTTGGTCGCATAATAGATTGGCCGACTTGCCCAAATATAGATACGTGTATCCATTGTTTATTACCTCTGTGTGGTGCCAAAGGTGGATGAGAGCAAGACTGAAGCCAGATTCTCCAGCGGCGGATAGCCCTAGATCCTCCATAAACGTGCGGAGGACTGGTGGTCGTGACTCATGGTCGCCGTAGCAAGATCTCCGTCACATAGCCCGCCAGGTAGAACAGTGAACTTGACGAGAACCCTGCAATATCTTTCTGCTTTCTCAATGGTTTAGTGGTCCCAGAAGTTACGAGTCACTGTACCGACGAATTCGAAGTCGGAGATTACTCTGTGCACGTATTTTGATCGTACAAAGGGGATATACGAGCGGCGCGCGCCCAAAACTATCATGTCCAGCCAGGTAAATATATCGGAGAGGTGAGCAAACAAGATGAAGCTCCGAATAATACAGCGTAGACAGTAAGCAGTGAAATTAGAAGAGCTTCTTTACATATAGGGTAGATAAAGATAAGAAAATAGAATAATGGCGAAAAAAAAGAAGAAAGAGAAGAGGATGGTGGAAAAAGAAAGAAGGAAAGTAAGAGAAGAGAAGAGAAAAGAAGAGAAGAGAAGAGAAGAGAAGAGAAGGGAAGGGAAGGGAAGGGAAAGGAAAGGAAAGAAAAGAAAAGAAGAAGAGAGAAAAGAAAGGAACAGGACAGAAAAGAAAAGAAATGAACAGAAAAGAAAGCGATCCAAAGCAAGTACGGATTACCTCGAGACGATTTGCTCTTGCTTTTCCCGAACGGTGCCGCAGAGCTGCGTTAGTCAAGGCTAAATAATGGAAGGCAGGCGGTGGGTGAGCAACTCCCTTCTCATCCGACCCAACTGGCCTCTCTCTTTTTCTCTCTCTCTCTCTTTATGTCTCTTTCTTTCTCTCTCTCTCTTTCTCTTTTATTATTATTCGTAAAATTATTAAGTAGGTTCTTGATCCTTCTCTACTCGAGATCCGCGTTCAACCTTGTGAGGAGTCATTCATTATGTAAGTCACCTCTGCTAAGGCTATTCTCGATCCGCACCTTGCTGATCTTAAGTGATGAGGGGCCAGTAACCTAGGTACGAATTTGTAAATCTCGGCCCAGAAGTCCGATTCCAGTTATGTTTATCATGCATTAGACTTGCATCCGCAGGTCATATGTCATGCACGCAGGGGAGATAGACATCTCCACGGGCGAGCTGCATTGCAGTCTGTGCAGTCTGCAGGTGTGTGGGTGTCATTGTATGCCGCAAGATCTATGGATAGGTAGTGTAGATGCACAGGCCGCACTCTACACTATCTACTCGGAGGTACTTACAGTAGACTGTAGCTCTTTAGTCAACATCGTAGCTAGTTAATGGCTAGGTTTAAGGCACGTAGGTAAAGATGGGTCTGTGGCAACTGTCACATCAGCCCTACGTTTCTAGGCTAACTCGATGTTGGTTCGTGGCTAATGGATACCGGTAAGTATCACTTACCTACTACCTAGCTAGCAGCAGGATAAAATTTATACACTTGACGATCTGGACACCGAAAATGTAGGAGGCGTGATCGAAGACATCCCAATATCTGGGCTGACCACCTTTCTATGGAGTACACAGCCGTCTCGAAATGTGGAGGTGGGTAAGTGGCAATAATTATCCGACCTATCGTCGTATTGCAGAAAGTAGGTAGGTAGATCGTTTTGTACTTAATGGGTAATAAGTAGATAGGTAAAACTATAGAAACATACTGCCACTCTTATTCGGGATGAATCACGGCTACCACCTATGCTGATCTGCTCTTAAGCTGCCGGATGTAACCACAGGTAGTAATTCTTACCTAATCTACTTCGTATAGTGCAAAGGTACGTTGTCAGGACAAGCAACCGTTCACACAGGTAGTCTTCGATTTATGCTGGATCCGAAAGCGCTGCTCATTCTAAACCGCTAAACAGACAAACAATGATCTCGGGCTTAGCGCTTCTTGTTGGCATTGTCTGCTTTTTTGGGGCATTTAGGGTCTCGCTCTGGATAACGATTCTATGGAACAGCCATTTACCTGTACCAAAATAGTTATAAATGAAAATTGATCCTCGACGCGCTTACCTATAGGCTCTTTGGTTCATTGAAACAGTATGAGATCTGAGGCTGGCGTAATGATAATATTAAGTAGGTACACCAGAGCCTCAAGACAATGTTTCGGAGGCCAGACATAAGTACATATTGGCGTTTTCTCCGGGAAGAAACTACATACGGGCTCAGAGTGTGGCACTAAAGATATACTCCCTATTTTGCTATCGGCCTATTGCCTCTATAACAACATGATCAGAGGAAAAAGGTAATCCCAGGTGGTGAAGGGACACATAACGAGCGCAACTGCATATCACCTACCCGCTCAAGTGGCTGCTTACTTGAGTACAAAATGGTTCAGGTTTGAGTACCTTATGTAATATGGAGCGACACAATCACTCCTAGGTACTCAACACACTTCTAAAGATTGGATGTTTCAGCTGTCTCTAAGAATCCAGGTAATCCCGAATTCAATGATACTTAACACCCTAGACGTAATGCTCACTAGATGTCGTGTAATCAGAAATTAACAATCTGTGACTTGCTGAGTGTTGGATTTGCCTTGACGCTCTGAAATGCAAGTTCTTCCACATCCGAGACCATTTCTATCTTAGTTACCAAGGCTCCAGATCCAAAATGAGCAATTGTTCAAAAGGAGAAAGGACTGTCTATTATAATACGGATCCTTTGACTTAAAATGATAGGACAAAAGGATCGAAAATATTGGGTATGCGACCGACGAAACAAACTCGATATTCCCTAGCGACAATCGTCATAAATAAGTGTTAAGCTTCGCCTGGGCAATATGGCTTCGAGAAACTCTGCGCTTGTTCTCTTTTATTTTCCGTTAATAGGGATTTGCGGGCTCAATATCTTGAGTCCCTGACGGTCCATCTCACGTGGTATGCTCAGGAGCTTCTCCTTCCGCAATCAGGTCGATCTCAACAAATAATTTGTCCTTCTGTGGTAGGGTTTTATCATACAGAACCTCGTGCAGACGCCGCTTTTTTCTTGGCAACATAACCGAAGGTAATGGGGGTCGCGTCAGGCCCCTGAACGACCTGCAACCCGGTAACATCGTTCGGTGAGTTAGGCCTTTCTTTCTCCGCATGTTCGTCCAGGCGGTCTGTAATTCCTATTCAAAGAATTTGGTCATGGGTCTTTGGATACTACGCTCAGAAGACTGCGATCGCGTTGGCACTGAGCCAGGTCCTTTGTATCGGGTTCTCTGTCAATTTTCAGACGGTTTAGTATGTGAAGTCGAAGGAAGAACGGGACACAAAGACAGCAAAGCTCACCAAGAACCGCTAGTGGCCTTATTTGAACAGACCTCCCTGTTCTCCTCGCTGCATCGAGAGGGCATTCTACTACTGACTCCAAGATTTCGAAGCAGTGACTAGCTTGAGATGAATGTTCGCCAGTCGGTACAGTTACAAGTACTAGCTGCGAGTCAGTCAAGGCGAAGGGTCAACCAGTATTGATGCCATACTAGCGAGAGGTAATCAAATCGTATTGGCCACATGCATCCTAACCCATGTCATGAAGATGGCACGTAGAGGTGAGACGCAAGCCCCTGTCAATTGCTAGTACAATTGTAGGTGTACTAACACAACATAAGCCTCAGAGGTTGCCGCCTGATAGAAAGTACCGGAAAGCGAGATGAGATCCAGTGTCATCCCAGCTGTGCTTGCACCGAATACCTGCTCCAAACTGCGCACTACCCCATGCTGACATAGTTTGCTCGGCCTCGGCCTACCTGGATTGGTCCTGAGTTTGTATGAATATCAACAAAAGCCAAGGTAAGTGTAGATATTCTGAGGGCCATTACTCATCCTACCTGAGGGCCGAGGAAGCGGCGATAATGGTCTCGAGACAGGCCAGGCGTATTCAGCACAGCCGCCCTGTTCCTAGGTCATATTCCAAACAGGCACCGATAGGTATACCAAAAGGACGAGTAATTGACCGGTACACGTGCCCTTATTTTCCAAGTAAGTTGGTTGTTACTTGGATCATTAGGAATCACGACAAGTGCCAGTAGGCGTTTGGTTAAAGCACCTACGATCCGTACTGCGTGCGGGCTCGCCTGCACTCAAATATTCCCTAGAAATCAATTCGAAAATTGGAATGTTCCGGAGAAACACGGCGTTCTGTTACAGTGCCAAAACATATCGTGCGTTCTAATATACACACTGTACACAGGCATTGTAATTTACCTATTTCGTAGGTACCTACGTAGGTACCTACATATGCGGTTAGACTGCGACCAACTTTGTAGACCAATCGAGATACCTAATTTGGGGCTTCCATTGTGATTAGGTAATCCGCCATCGAAGATGCACCCCACACCAAAAGTTGCCTTCTCATGACTGCCTACCCATGATCTATAATTTCTCGCCGCATTCTGGCTCATTCTACCTACGCCCCATCATCTTCAAGGGCAACTGAGGCCTACATACCTAGATCCGTACATCCGCACCCGTACATCCGTACGGATTACGAAATACTGTAGGTATTCTTGATGTGAGGATCCGATCTCCCATTCCTGATTGGGAAAATAATATGAGAATAACCAAGCGATGTCACGTCCCGATGAGCGAGCATTGTACAGTACCTAGGTAGTTGTACAGTAGTTAGCCCTTTTGCCTACCTATTTTGGTCGTGTCTCCGCATCACTATTCACTAGCCGGCATGGGGGATCACATGGAAATTGACGGGCCGAGAGGCATCAAGCGGAAGGATCCGCCATCCTCAACAGAGGACAACAACACTACACGTCGTATTCAGGCGAGTACCTATTTCTTCTGCAACGCAGAGTCGACTATATACAGCAGGCTGACAGCTACAACACTTAGGCCTTAGATCCGGATGTTATCAACAAGATTGCTGCTGGCGAGATAATTGTAGCCCCTGTTCATGCTCTAAAAGAGTTAATCGAAAATGCTGTTGACGCGGGAGCTACATCACTCGAGGTCCTTGTCAAAGACGGTGGCCTGAAGCTCTTGCAAATCACAGATAATGGTCATGGCATTGATGTGTGTCGTTTTACTGCTTCTGCTAAAAGCCTGTGCTGATTTTGCTCTCAGAAAGAGGATCTCCCGATTCTTTGTGAGAGATTCACCACCTCCAAGCTCAAGAAGTTCGAGGATCTGAGCAGTATCTGTACCTATGGCTTCCGGGGCGAGGCTCTTGCTAGCATTAGTCATATTTCCCACCTTACGGTAACAACGAAGACCAAAGAGTCCAATTGTGCTTGGCGTGCTCACTACGATGGTGGTAAACTCTCACCGGCTAAGCCCGGCCAGTCGCCAGATCCCAAACCAACAGCGGGCCGGGGTGGCACGCAAATTTCCGTGGAGGATCTTTTCTACAACGTGCCGACCCGACGCAGGGCTTTCAGGTCCGCCTCTGACGAATACAACAAAATTATTGATATGGTAGGACGATATGCCGTTCACTGTACCGGTGTCGCTTTTTCTTGTAAAAAGCACGGTGACTCGGGAACATCAATCTCCGTACAATCACAAGCCCAAACTATAGACCGGATTCGCCAAATCCATGGTGGAAACGTAGCTAATGAACTAATCCAATTCTCCGCCTCGGACGATAGATGGGGATTCAAGGCCTCCGGATGGGCCACAAATGCGAATTATCACATCAAGAAAACCACGCTGCTGTTTTTCATTAATAACCGGAGTGTAGAGTCATCGAACATTAAAAAGGCTGTGGAGCAGACGTATTCAACTTTCCTACCCAAGAGCGGACATCCATTCGTCTATCTCAGTCTTGAGATCGATCCTCAGAGGGTGGACGTCAACGTTCACCCTACGAAACGAGAAGTAAATTTTCTCAACGAAGATGAAATTATACAATGCGTGTGCGAAACGATTCGCGAGAAGCTAGCGGCAGTGGACACGAGCAGGACCTTCACGACACAGACCTTACTTCCGGGCGCTATGATTCCAGCTACTACCTCTCAAAATATCGATAATAAGACAGCTGGAGTTTCTCAGAAGGCACCGGCCCGTGCCTACGAGAACAACCTCGTGCGGACAGACGCCTCGACTAGGAAGATTACTAGCATGTTTCCTACCGCAGCTAAGACTCCAGGTTCTGGCGCCCCTGACGAGAGTGGCACGACAAATGTCGATCTCCAGCCAGAATATGAGGTCACAGATCGCGAACTGGTGAACTGTCGCCTAACCAGCGTACGCGACCTTCGTACTGCCGTGCGGGATGACATGCATCATGACCTAACGGAGATCATCGCCAACCATACATTCGTCGGAATCGTGGATGAGAAACGCCGACTTGCCGCCATCCAGGGCGGCGTCAAGCTCTTCCTGATAGACTACGGCCGTGCGTGCTTCGAGTACTTCTACCAGGTCGGTCTGACCGACTTCGCGAACTTCGGCGTAATCAAATTCACACCGGCCTTAAATCTACGCGAGGTCCTAGGAATCGCAGCCGAGCAGGAGAAGATAGTGGGGTCAGAAGGCGCAGAAGACGACTTCGACGTCGCCGAAGTTGTGGAAAAGATAACCGAACAGCTGATCGAAAGACGGGAGATGCTGCTCGAGTACTTCAGCCTCGAGGTATCGCCGTCGGGCGAGCTTCTCAGCATCCCCCTCCTCCTAAAAGGATACACGCCGTCCATGGCAAAGCTACCACAGTTCCTGCTCCGTCTAGGACCATACGTGAATTGGACTGATGAGAAGCTGTGCTTTGAATCGTTTCTCAGGGAGCTGGCCACCTTCTACGTGCCCGAACAGCTCCCCTCGCTGCCAGGCAACGAGCAAGTCGAGGAGGCGGTGCCGGATGAACTCAAAGCGAGGAGAGCGCACGTCCGTCGAGCGATTGAGCACGTTCTATTCCCCGCTTTCAAGGCGAGGCTTGTGGCGACGAAGTCGTTTATGCAGGGCGGCGTGCTGGAATTAGCTGATCTGAAGGGTCTGTACAGGGTTTTTGAGAGATGTTGATTTCTAGGTATCCAGCAAAGGCGCTGTAAATATGCTGGGATTTCTCTAGCTTCACATCGTAGCCTGTAATTTTATTATTTTTTTTTCTGAGAAAATTAATGTTATACCCTACCGATGATCAGGAACGAGTTGAGTCACTAATACGAGATCACCGCATAAATACTGAAACGGGACATCCTACCACCCTCATCTGGGATAAAGCGAATCATTTATTGTCGATTGTGTGTATCTGTCTGATTACCAAAAGCCGGCTCTAGCCAGCCAGCCAGCCAGCTATCTCATTGTGCAAAAAAAAAAAACTAATCCCATACTCTGAAAACTTTTTCCGATAATTATGTGCGGGCGTTTATGATATGTGCTCCGTGACGTTATGTCTGACGATCACGATCGAAACTTCGCCGATGCCGATGCCCCTCCTCCCGTGCGGGGGCGGGGTCTGAACTTCCGCGTCGAGGATATTTATGGGGGAGGCGAGGACGAGTGGCGCGAAGGAGAGAAGACGAGGGGAGAGAAATCAAAAGAAGAGAACTGATCCGAGAACGCCGTTATAAACTCCGGTAGAAGACACTAATTTTGTCAATATGTGTGTGCTGTGGTGGTGGTGTAGGACGAGGTGATCGAGTGAATGATCTCGGCAGGATGGGTGGATGGATATCGTCTTTAGACTTCACCATCAAGTTCCTCCTCCTCCACCTCCTCCTCTTGAATCTTCAACTTGGACTTATCGTCGTTCTCTTCGTCTTCGTCTTTAACTTGATCCTTCACCTTTTTCTTGGCGGAGGTCTTGCGCTGACGCTTGGCGGTAGGGGTAGTAGGGCCTGCCGGGGATACTATAATTAGTACTTTTTTTTTACAATGGCAGCCCACCAACCTGAAGTTAGAGAAACAGGCAATCGCCATATCGACTGAGATAAATGAAATATGCAATAAGGACGGGGAAGTGGCATTTTTGCACATGATTACGGAAGAACAGATCGGCGCAGGCGGCGCTCTCAAGTAACATACCATCCTCATTGCCCTCACCTCCTTCGCCGGCTGCGACCTTGGGGGCACGCTTGCGGCTGCCCGGGGCTATAATCTCACAGTTAGTATGTATTTCCAATAAAAAAGACCGACGACGTAGTTTTTCGGGGTTCTGAGTTCAAAAGATCCCAGAAGACTCTGCAAGGCCGAAAGCCAAGTCATAGAGACGGATGGCTCCGGATAGCGAGATGGTACTTACTACCGGCGCCACGCTTGGAGCCCGGGGTGGTGGGCGTAGCAGGAGTAGAATTGATAGCAGTAAAGCCACCATCCTCAGCATGCTTAGCCATATCCTTGCGGATCTTGTCCCAGAAGTGCACGCAGGCCTTGGGAGTGCGGCCAGGCATCGGGATGTTGGAAGCTGACAGCTTGCCACCGGCAGCTTCCAATTGCTCAATTCCTCGGAAGAGGTAAAGGACCTGAGATTGATGATTAGTACAGCGATTGGTAATTGAAAGCAGAGCAGCGCAGCGCAGCGCGGAACATGGCATGAAGAAACACGGATAAATGTATGATAAGAACGATGAGAAGAGATAGGTATTATGTGGACATGAGCAAAGTGTGAAGAACCCGGTAGGAGAACGCGGGTATGTAGACATATGAAAGGGAGAAAAGGCGCGATGATTATGAGAGAGGAGTGGCAATTGAAATAACTTACAGTCTCCTCGTGGGACCACTTGTTTCGACCTTCAGCCATTGTGTCGAGTTGTGAAGAAGTTTCTGAGAACTAAGGAGTTAATAAATATACTGATTGGATGTAGAAGGTATATCGTTGTTGAAGAGAAAAAGAATGAGCGGTGGAAGAAACCCTTGACGCGGATTACCTGTTAATAACTGATGGCGAAGTAGGCTGGAATGAATAGAGAGGCAGATGTTGGTTACGGTAGGTTAGGAGTGTTGATGTGTGAGAAGAAAATTGAAGTAATAGAAGAAAGGAATTGTTTGGGAGGGAATTAGATCAAGTACGAGGTATGGGAAGAAGAACAACAGGCCCGAGTTGTTGCCTTTTCACAGAAGAGGCAGGAACGATAAAGCAGTTGATGCCAGACTCCCGCCGCGCGTTCACGCGTACTTACCCACCCAGATGCACAAGGCGACGTTGGCGACGACGTATATGGAGATTTGTTGGGGCCAAAGAGTCACCAGACGGGTGGCCAGCAGGTCTGCAGATAGGAAGAGGAAGTAACGGACGGCAGAGGAAGGCAGTATGAAGAATCCCGGGTACGTACCTGATGGGAGAATAGGGGGCGCGTGTGAAGTCAAGGGAACGGGAGAAGTCAGGTATGCGGGCAAGACCTCGAGGTTGGGGATGATGGAATAGTTATCTATCTACCTAGTCAGTACCTAGGTACTTGTCTAATCTAGTGGATAGCCGTGGGCGGGGAGGGCCGGTTGCTTTTCTTCGCCCATCAACAAAGAAGACATGACACATGGTACTTTGATTTATTTGATTTACTCGCTTTACTCGACGTACTGGTTAGAAGCGGTACAGACTCAAATGCGAATTACGAATTCTCCCTCCAGTCCATATCTCTCGTTTTCTTGGGCTGTTGTGAATAGAGTCTATCTCATGCTACAGAGGGTATTGATATTGATATTAATGTTTGTGCATAAACCTGGCCTCCATCTCCCCTTAGATTGTACAATAACAGCAACATAGCCAGTTTCATATTCAGATGACGCTCTCCTCATCGTCTACACACGAATCGCCGTTATCATTTTCCGCGGTAGGCATAATGCTCTCAGTGACCTCTCCTTTGATGGCCCTGCCATTATTGCCGTACCTAACGCGTTTCCAGCCGCATGGCTCTGAGCCATCCTTGATCCACTCCACCGTCGGAAAGTAGTGTTCATTCTTCTTCATGGTTACAACCCATGGCACGTTGTCAAACGTCATTGCTCGAATGCGGAAATCTATTGCCGAGTTAGACACATGTTCGCGAAGTACCCAAATGCGAATCAGTCAACTTACATGTATTATCGGGAATCTCGATAACAGCTTGGAGGAAGATTTTCATGTCTGGTGTTGGTTTTCCGTTCACGTGAGTGATGAAATTAGTAGGCGCGAGCCCGTATTGATATGATGGTGATCCTCTACTTCTAGCGGACACATATACTTCGCTATGCAGCTTGCTGATCTGTTGCCGAACAGCAAGATGTGGAACATGAATGATAGCGCCACAGAATGAGATCGCGTGATCCGTCTCAAGATTGTCTGCGGGGACTGTCGGTACCTTAAGGTGCATTTCCTGGCTCTCTCGGACAATCACAGCATCGAGGACCTCATTTGAGTACATGACGTCTAACTCTGATACGCGGGTAATCATCTTGCCATTTAGGGTTAAGATGACATCGCCTTCGAGGAGGACATTGGGATGGTTTCCACGCTCGAACGTGCGTTTGGAAACCATGAAAAGATGGTGATTATGCTTGTTTGTTTCCGTAACTTGTTGCATCCACTCCTCTGATACGCCCATTATACGCGCCTGGGACATGGCAATAGCCCGAAACTCCATTGACAGCATGCGTAGTTTAGGCATCTGCCCCTGCTGGATTTGAGAAATAACGGGTAATAAGGTCGGAGTGGCGAGACCAAGGTGATATTCTTCGTCTCTAGACCCGTGAACCCGGTCACCGATATAGGTAAGCCATAGCGCCTGAACTGTGCCTTCGTCGTCAACAAGCACACCACTTCCACACTGTTGGCTGAGGCTAGTATCTACTGTTATGGCGTCAATGTTGGTGGCACGATATCTTGGTGCGCCAGGGTTCGCAGGGATGGCGACGGCGGTGACTTCAGTCACCGTAGTAGCGGCGTGCACAATTCGCCCACTTCGATTGAAGCCAATAAAAGTTGTAGACATGCCTTGTGTAATGTTTTTTGTGCTCAACCTAGCACTCAAGACCGGCGCGTCAACAAGGCTGGCGTCGTATTGAATGATAACGTAATTCTGAAGGGGGTGTAGGAAGACAACTTTGCCCTGTAACATGACAGAGTCTGCGATTGTGACCCAGATATCGCACAAGTCATAAGGCACGACAGCCCTTGAAAGTACCACGAGGCCCTTCTCTGCGTCGATCACCAGGCCCATGCCCCATTTTCTATTACGGGGGAATCCATCTAGCTTGAGTGGAAGAACACAGGAAACACGAACAAAGCTGCGAACCAAGTCAGCCACGGCAGGATGGGCGGTATGTTCCAATTGGATGAAAGCCGTTTTCCTGCGCACTGCTGGTTCTGGCGGAATGGGTTCGCCGATATCCTCAAAATCCCATAGACCTGTTGTATCGTTCCGGACCGCGAGTTGCATTTTGGTACTCCAATGCCTATCAACGTTAAGAACAGCGGTATTGAGGGTATGCAAATCGCGTAGGTGTTTATACGTGACGACAACGCGCGCTTTGTCGGGAATCTGTTTCATAACCTCGATAAAGGCATCCAAGTCGGGTGTTTTCTTTTGGTCCACACTTTGAATCATCCACCCGCTTTCAGCTGAATCTATGCGGAAACCGCCGGTAGACTCACAAACATAAACGCCGCCTCCCTTGCACGCAACACCATAAAGGCGTGCTTGCTGATAAGAAAGATTATGGAAGCTTCCCCCAGCGACGGTGACGAAGCGGTCGGGCGTAATATCGTGGAGATTTTCAATATTGACATCCACCTCAACGTCTTCACCACCTCGTTGCAAGGTTAGCCGAATCGTGTTACCAACATTGGAGTCCAAGATTTCGTCCAAGCGAATGAACTGTGTGACCATCTCTCCATTGACCTTTAGGAGAACATCACCCTCCTCAATCTTATTGTGGGATGGACCCTCAGGAAGGATAATCTCAGCCACGAGCATATTAGTAGCTTTCGGAAATCTAGCCCTTACGGCAGCTTCCCATTCTTGAGTGAGGCCTAACCTACGACACTCGTCAAATGGCTTGAGAAGAAATTGACACTGGATAGTTCCTCGATCGACAGGTCCACCCTCTTGGATACAACGTAGGGCGCGGAGCGGACGATCTAAAGGGAGGAAATAATCGGTCGATGCTCCATCGGACCTACCACCAGCTTGCAGAGCTATAGCAAAACCATCTATATTGACAATGGGACTACCTGAGCTGCCGCCGCTTGCAGCGGCATTTGCTTGGTAGTAGCAAGTATTGAAGTCACTATAGCCCTCGCCGTACTCAGGTGCGTTTCGATCGAGTCGACTGATAACACCAGAGAGAATGCTGAGCTTTTCGCCCGCATCATTTCCTACGACTCGAATCTCGGCACCCACTGGTTGCCAAAAAGATTAGTATCATCACCGTAGGAGTTTTCTGAAAAGGGAACGTTTGGGGGCTTGCCTTTTGCAAGATCTGGGCGTAGAGTCAAGGCAGTCACGGGCATGTATTTGATGGCTTTGGGATCGAAGCGGAGAATGCCGAAATCGTGAACAGGGTCACGGTAGACTGGATGCGCATCAACCTCTTCATGATTGTCGAAGACCACGAAGCCAGTAAATGGCCCGGCACCAACGACATGTCGATTCGTTAAGATCAACCTTTTCGGTATGTCAGTATTGTGCCAAAAAAAAATAGACGCGTCTTTATTTTGGAAAACATGGCATGCTTACCCTCTCTCGGCATCCACGACGAACCCCGTTGCTTCGCTGGCGCATGCAGCATCGGTATCGAAGGGACATGTCTGGCAGAAGCGGATAGAGACAACGCATTTTACGACATTCTCTATTGTGGCCTGCCACTCCGCGGTGTCGGCTGATTGTGCTGGAAAGTAGACGGGTATTTCGTCATCTTCTTGGTCGACTTTGGACATAAAGTTTGTGGATTCGATGTCGGGTGTGTTCTCGCCCGGAGAGTTCTTCCCGTTGACGTTATGACGGAACTGCTTGAGAGGTCGGCCTTCGGCAGGAGAGGAAGCCTTTCGCTTCGATCTAGAACTAGGGCTCGCACCATTCATGGTGACGGCTGCGTCGGCGTCAACGCCCGGAGATTGCTGTGCAATGAGCGACGTGGTGAATTGCCGGCCTACTGGAAGGCGTAATGCAGGGTGGTAGGGTTGGCGGGTGAGCAATGATGCGGATAGAAAAGTTATTGGACTTGACCACGCGAAATTAGATGACCGAATGCTGCTCAGGGCTCGAGAAGAAAGAAGAGAGGGCCTCATTCAGCGCTGATCAGCACTGATCATTGAGAGATTGGCAAAGCAGGCGCCCTGTGGACTACCAACAGTAGATTCCCGACCAGAGTACGTCCGTAGTGACTAGATAATCTGTCTGGTATATTCAGCGAGACACCGGCGCATTAAAGATGTCCCAGGCAAAACAAAGAAATGCTCTGCGATTAAGGCAGTACGAGGCGCCTTTTACGTGAGTAGAAATGAAGTCGAAGCCTCGCGGGACGAGACAGAGGTTCAGAGTCGAGAAACGCCTACAGTACGGAGAACACAGTATCAGCGGTACCTTATACTTATGCACTCCACGATGTTGCCTGTATAGATAAAAATACTCATTACAGTAATCGCGACTGGTTGATGCACTGTGAGTCACGAAGGTACGAAGTACATAAAATTGTCTACTTACCTACTACCTACGGACCGTACCTACACTCCCTATGTACGCAGTAGGTGCACTACATACCACATGAACCCTTATATTACCCAATACATATTTATTACAATACTGGGGGTTTGAGTGAGTGATATAAGAGAGTTGTTTGTTTTTGGTACCGCCATTTCACGCTCATGATGATGATGATGATGATGATGGTGATCTGCCGTTCATTCGATTGATCTACGTCAACTAAATTAGGTACATAGTTATACCTGCCTATCTACCTAGGTACCGTAGGATCCGTACAATCAATGTAGGCACATTATACGTACGTAGTGTACCTATGTAGTGTTGTAGGTACAAAGTCTGCAGCGTCAACATCTACCTATCTGGTATTCTATACCAGGAAACACTTGGGCGTCTTCGTTGTTTATCTTACACATCTGTGTTGAGCAATATCTAGGCAGTTACCCACGTTTACCTGGGTACCTAGATCGAAACCCCTATGCACGCCTTTCAAGAGGTAGTGCAGCATTCACCATTGCCTACGTATTATTCGATTCCTGCTAGGTAAGTGTTGAGTCATGTACGTACAAGTTACGGACTACGGACCGTACGGACTACAGATATAGTACGTACGTACGGACGTAGGTAATCCACATAGCCATCCCCGCCACCTGTAGCTAGGACACCTGCTAGGAGTAGGTACGTAGGTAGGTATGAGAAGTGAAAAAGGGCCGTGTATATTTCGCATTCGAGGTCTTGGATATAAAACATTGTTCTATTCCGTACAAGCATTGGTAAACAAAGACGGCCACGACGCTGGCAATGCAAAGCACGAGGCAATGAGGACAAGCCTGTGAATACTACCTACTGGATGATGTCAGAAAAGGCGGGGTGGCCACAGCCTTAGTGGGAGTCAAGACAGTGCTTGTGTCGGTAAGGAGAGTACGGATCCGTTGGTAACTAATAAGTGCGCGTCCGTACGTATACGGATCCGTACTACGGATTACTTAGCCTGTTTCTAGGTAGTCGATCATGGGAATGACATGCTTGTATGAGTCTCTGATCCATGCTTGGCCTTGGTGGCGGATGTACGTACTTACTCTTGGCACTCTCGGGTGCTTCGATTTGTTGCTGCTCGTTGCAGTTGACGTACCTAGTGTATGTGGTGATACGTACAGCCACTTGGGTTGTGTTTATTGTACTTGAAAGGGAAGAAATCGAAAGGCCAGTGATTTTCTAACTTGGCGCGTCCATGAATTCAAAGACCCTGACGGCCTTAGGTAAGTACCCGGGTGGAAGAGTGGAGTTCGTACGTAGGACGCTATGAATATGGGAACAAAGTCAAATATAATTGGATAACCCAAGTTCGCATATGCCCTCCATGACCCCTACCGATGTACTTAGGTATGGAGAGGTAGGTAGGTAGGTAGTAGGGACGGTGCCCTTAGACCATGGTCGAGATTTGTCAGGCTTCTTTCGGTCGAATGACCATTAATGGCAACCCGATTCTCTCTCATATCGTCCTAGGATTGATTTCCAGTATACCTACGCATTACGGTACTCATACCTATATATAGGTATGTTCCAAATTCCTGCCTCACAGAGTTGTCCTGTGTTAAGTAGTTAAAAGTTACCACCCTCTAGGACTCCTCGCTTGATTATGTCTTTTCCTGCGTCGTTCATCTCATTTACCCTGTTGCCTGCCGAGCTAAGACTCGAGATCTGGAGATCATCATGTCGTCCACGAGTCGTCGAGGTTATCTATGAACCTAGAGATGATCGCTGCATCACAACGACATCAGTCCCGGCTATCCTCCAAGTCTGTCACGAGTCCCGCTCTGAGGCCTTGCGGCTATATCAGAAGTCGTTCAGCACCTGGGGCCGTGAGCCAAGGATATACTTCTGTCCCGAGATGGATACATTGTACCTATCACGCCCATCTTTCCTGGGCTACAGCGACTTTTCAAGAGCCTTCACGAGGTTGGTACGGCACACTGGTGACATTGTCTACCTCGCAATTGATCACGTCCCCTCTTCAATCAGGCTTCTCTGGGAGATCTACAGCCAATATGTCCTCATACATAGTTTTCCACACATTCATGAGGTGTTCCTGGTCATCGAAAATCCTGACTCAGCTGATGCTGATGGTCATGCTGGCGAATTAGACTTAATAAATCCAACAATTGATACGTTCGCCATGGACAAAATGCTGGATGATGTGAAGATGTCATTCGACTACGAGGTTGGGAGGAGAGAGGAAAAAGAGGCAACCGCGGCGCCACTACCTTTGCCGCCTATAGTGTTGAAGTGGAAATCGTGGACACACTGCTAGAACCGAGTATGGTAGTTACGTCTGGATATTCGCACTCTGCTGGCCCAGCCCAAGACAGAACCATCTCCGCATTTCATGAACGGAGTGAATAGCAAGAAGAGTTGAAACGCTAACGAGGAAAAGACACCTCAGCAGGACATATCTTTGCTAGGAATTTCTCCTCCTATAAGCCCTGTCGGTTTTGCCGCATTTTTCCGAGGAGTCGAAGGCGATGCAACACTGTTGAGTGTTCGCGGACCAGTCAAACATTATACCTACAAAAGCGTAAGGGCAGAGAAAGATATTGCCACGTCGAGGTATGGTTAGATCTAGCAATAACATTCAAAGACACTCGCCTATATTCTATTTCCATCACTATAAGACCATCCATTGTTTGCTTATGGTCGTGGCTTTCCTATTTACGAGACTCGTTCACTGGTTTCTTAGTAGCACAACGAAGGATCGAGATGAATTTCAATGCTAGGCATATCTCAATAGTTAACATCCAGGGGAACTCAATGCTTGTATGGTAGCACTGATGAGCGACAAACAACTTCCGGATTTGGCTTGTACTCGTCAGGCGGGTCACACAGTTACAGAGCCAGGCTACCCGGGTTTACAGCAATAAGATACGCTCGAGTGTATATCACAAAGTTGAACCGATGGTGTGGCTCTCGCGAACCGTGCTCAATAATCTCGGATGCCTGTGAGTGGAAGATGAATCATCACTAGATTCTGCATTGAAGATGGCTGGCCAGTCTATTCGTCAGTATTTTAGTGAATCCAGACGAGATAAAGGTGTGTGAAAGACATATCTCCCTTATTCCAAAGATCCATCAACAGAAGTGTCTCACCGAGACCTGGCAATTTCGTTGCAGCCTAGATGAACCGTTAGTTCTAGTTGGATATGTATACACTATATATATAAATGTAGCAAGCATACTGCTCTGCTGTTGATTGACCATGTGGCCAGAGAATTTCTGGGATTCCCAAAACCTCGCTATGATGCGTTCCCCTCATGCTAGCACGTATAACATGCCACCGACGTCGCCAGGTCCGGAAAGGCCTCCAAGTCGCCACAAACCCCGTAAACCTCGGAAGAACGCAAGGCCGTATCGTCGTAAGCATGAAAAGTCCGCCAGGCATCCCAATCACAGCCACCATGATACGTGCCCTTCGGAACACAGCCACCACTCGAAGCATCCATTTGGTGTTGGCAAGAACCACTGGCAATCGACCGAGGCCCTCGAGCTGGTTTTAAATCCGCGGTCATTCGACGAGTTGCATGCCGAGCGTGTTTATATACTCAGCGCGTTGCAATTGCATGACCGCCGGGCGTTGGAACTGCTTCGGCGTATACCCGTTTTGGAGGAGCAGATCAGCAAGTACTACCAATATGAGGATCATGATTATGACCAGTATCAGCGCAAACACCAAGGCATGAATGAGCGTCAGAGAATAAGAGTAAATGAAGTATGTGTAGACGAGGAGGACAAGAAAAGAAGGGGAGACGAACAGGAAGAACTTCGTAAGGCCTGTCGCCAGCGTCTTTGGGTCCGCCAACAGATCGAGGACACCGTCGATGCCGAGCGCAATCTTCTGACCCGACTTAGCGAGCTGCACGTTGAGATTCAGTGCCGGGAGCGTGTAAGAAGTCCTCAGAGTCCTTTCCTTGACATACCTTTCCTCCAAGAGGCTCACGTACAACTGTTTCTTATGAGCTCTCCATTCCTCCAACAACCCTTGCAAATTGGGTCCATAACAGTGATAGCTGACTTCGAGGATTGCAGTGGCACCAAGTTGAGTGTGAACGAGCGTATATGCCGCGTGTCCTTGAAGCTGGAAATCATGAACTCGGGCTCGGATATCCATGTTTTCAACATCAGCAATGCTGCCAAAACATGTACTGGAATTCGCAACTACAAGAAAACGAATATCTATACCGACCGGAATCTCATGGTCCTGAGGATATCAAATCTGAATACGGACACGGCCAGGGCCCTTATCATTTTGGCATCGGATGCGAGCACATTCAACCATTGGCGCTGTATTCGATGAAAGCGACCACAGGGCCAGGAAATCGAGAGCATC
This sequence comes from Xylaria nigripes, assembly GCA_022984845.1. NCBI lineage: Eukaryota > Fungi > Ascomycota > Sordariomycetes > Xylariales > Xylariaceae > Xylaria > Xylaria nigripes. The sequence continues at coordinate 254,953 of JAJJKC010000024.1, read as the reverse complement.
AAGTTCACAGGTTGGAGGGAAGTCTTGAGTGTAAGGATGAAGGCATGAGAGAAAGTGTGTCAAGGGAACGACTATCGGTTCGAGAAAATCGTTCGGATGTGAAAACCAGGGTCAGACGTTGGAGTTTTCCTTCGGTGCACTACGAATGGGCAGAGGAGCACGTTGAGGCTCATAGATGTGTGGGTTACTTATATCCACGACAAGAAATGAATCCCTTCAAAGACGACTGTATATAAGACATTGGGGAGACTCAGCGATAGAAATTTAATACTTGTTGGCTCCTGTTCAAATCTAGCATGTTGTCGCTCAATTATTTGCCATATCTGGCCACGTCAATTTCATTATTCCCGATCCGTCATAGACGCTTTTAAGCAAATTCGCCAAATTGCCCATTGTCGAAGCCCAGATTTGCGGATAGCCGCTTCGCTCTGGAACTTGTTGATGGTGCAGGCGGTGGTGGAGGTATGCCACCTCCCTTAGGCGCTGTGGCTGATGGAGGCGGAGGTAAGGAGAAGGATGAGAGACTGGCGCTAGATACTTCTTGAGTCTGGGGCTTGGGCCTGCCAAATCTTGCGGGCAGATTGACTGTAATGGTCTCTCCCTCCTTAAGACTGAGATCGCGCTTTTCGCCGCTATCTTTTTTCTCCGTGTCGAGTCTTTTGCCTGGCGGGCCGTTTTGTATCCATCCCAGCGTCTTCTGGGCCTCCTGCAGGGATACGCCAAAATCAAACGCATCAATTCTCTCTTCAAAACCAATGCCTAATGTCGCTTTCCTGCCCAACTCATCTTGGACACGCAAAGCGAAAAATCGCGAGCTGTCAGAAACGGGCTCTACAACGGCTGCTGCGGTGTAAGGGGCCGCGGCGAATAGTTGGCCGTTGTCCGGGTCTTCCAGGACGATATCAGCCTTTACCTTCTCCTCATCAGAGGCTTGAGTGATGGCTGTCTCGAGTACGCGGAGGCGCGCGGTAAAAATCTGCCGCTTATTCTCATCGGCGGTCCACTATGGGTAGTGAGTTAGTGACTACCGCCTTGTCCGGTCACCTCGCGCCATAGAGATGTAGTTGAGTCCGCACTTTGACGACAATATGGCACCAAAGAGACAAATATAAAAACGAGGCTGGCATCCGCCTCTGATGACAGGTCAAGGACTCACCGAGGCCGCGACATGGCCCTTGCCAGGTGTCATGGGTGGGATGTTGTAGACATGGACATTTTTAACGATGAATAATACACGTTGGATGGCATCTTCTGGCAAAGGTTGTCCCGTGGTTGGGTCAATAGACGCCATGTTGTCCTCTTATAGTTTGATGAGTATAGCATCAACGTGATGTGAATAGTGAAGCTACCTAACCGTGAAAGGGGGATGGTGCTGAATATACACAGTGTCGATTAATGTGGCTGTGCTATCTATTCACGGTGCACATAAATGTGGCTTGACTTTTCCCCAAGCTAGCGCCTACCTGCACCTAGACCAGCGGCCGATTCATCAAACTCATTGCCATCAGGTTGCTCTTCCTGGAAAGTCAGCTTCTAGTTCAGCCTTGACAGTCCGCCCACGCGGCGCTATCCAACCATGGCGTCTCGGAGTATGTCCCCTGGAGGTGCGCTTCTGAGATCATCTCGCATGTTCTCAATGCCGAGCGCGATACCTGGCTCTCCCGGAGACTATTCATCTGCGACAAAACATCATTCTGCGACGGCGACTACCCCTTACCCGACTCGCATGACCATCACGACGCCTTCGACTTCTCGCGTTCGTGGCGACTGGGGTCTAAAGAGACCTTTACCTCTGAAGACAACTATAAAACAAACATATCCCCTTGTGCGCATTCGGCAAATGGACTCCCTCGAACACATCACCGATTTTCAATCTGCGTCAGACCATACAATGACGCTTAAGAAGTTTCAAGAACTTAATTTACCTCTGCTTGTCCCCCCATGGGCAAAAGAGGATACCCGATCGATTGTGGAGAGTCCCAAATCCGTCTTCGAGCGAGAGGGAGATGTTACAGCGATTGAACCGGAGCAAGCCGAGGCCCTCGAAAGTAAGAGATGGAATTTCAAGGGCCCCTGGCTTGCTGGAATGACCGACGGGGAATTCAATAAATGGCTGGCAAAGCGTGTGCGGCCTAGGCGAGCTGAGTTTCGCGCTTTTCTTAAAGATATATTTGCCAAGGAGCTTACAAAGAAAAATAAAGAAGAAGCGATTAGAAACGGCTTGCCTGAGCCGTCAGATGTAGTGGCCAGCATGATTTCGGATACCCAATTTGTGGATTGCCTAAGGGAAATTCGCCATGAACGCTTGCGCCTGTCACGCCATGTCAGCCAGTTTCTCGACCTTGCACCTCTGAATGCGGGCTTTTCATACATTAATTCTATGTCACCTGGTGTAAGCCACGATTTCGATAGGCCGAACCCTTATAGTGAGAACGGGCCGCCGGTAACACATCCTTCGGCCGGCTTGTCATACTTGCGAACGCGTAATTTCATGGAGAACCATCCCGTTTATGGACCCCAAAAGAATCATGCTGTGGTCAAGGCTAGGGTTCTAAAACCTAAGAGTCGCCATACGGGCGTCTACCAATCTGTCATCGGCGTTGCCGGTTTTGTGGCCAATTCTGCTACTGATCAGAGAGTGGCTACACGCATCCCCGGATTGAGTCCAAGAAACATGGCCCTCTCACAGTTGGACCTCGACAAGCCCGGCGGTGAAAAACTATATTACAAGGTGGATTATGCTACTGTGAATTCTCAAGGGAAGATTTGTATTCACGTGTCAGATCCGGACAGAGAGTCCGAATTGGTAGCAAAGGAGCTGGTGGGAGAAAACGATCCAAAGGAAAATGTATACGAGCTCGCCATGAAAGGCGATTTCATGCCAGAAACGTCGCTAGGAGTGCCTTTCCCGTCCATGGCTCGCCCGTATCCAACTCAGCTTTATGGCAGCAGAGAAAACTATGGTCTTGGTCGTAGTAGTTCTAGCCGGAACAAGTGGAGTGGCGGATGACGATTTCGTACGTGAACATCCGTACGTACCGTACCTAACATTAGTCGATTGACTTTGGTCACAAATCAACCATAAGTATATTTGTATTATTGAATCCAATTTTAAAGAGATCATTATTACTGTGTCGTGATCATAGTCAGATTCTTAAGTGTTTGGCGAGGTTCAAGATCAGAGTGACGAAGTACCTAGGTACCTACCTATTTCAAAGTCACAGGTAGGTATTCCGTTAGGTACTGAATACACACCACACCGTTAGATATCTTGTAGGCGCATACGGATCCGTACAGTTCTGCAACTGGCAATCCCCTTACCAGCTACTCCGTACGTACGGACGTACGGACGTACTCTGACAGTCTACCTAGGTACACCTATCATTAGATAATTAGATAGGTACCATACCTAGGTACGGACGTACGGACAGGTAACTGATAAGGTACCTAAGTACGTCCGTTAGGTAAGTACTTAGAATCCAACTGGTTCAGCCAATCAGACAGGTCAAAAGCTGCCCTAGGACCCGCAATAATATTTTGCCGAAGATTTCCCCACACAAAGATTCTCGATATCCAGCTGCAATAATTCTAATTTATCAGTCAACTCTCTTGTGCGCGCCAATACCAAACAACGGTCTCACCACCACAACTTCTTTCTCGGCTTTCTGATCTAACTGCCAAACCGCCAGAACAAAACGCCAAGATGGGTCGCGTTCGCACGAAGACTGTCAAGAAGTCCGCCAAGGGCATCATCGAGAGATTTTATGTGAGGCGATGAATCCCTCATCCGACTTGGATATAGTTGTGGACTTCAGTTTGACTGACAGCAATCCAGCCTCGGTTGACCCTCGACTTCGACACCAACAAGAGAGTCTGTGACGAGATTGCTATCATCTCGTCCCGTCGCCTCCGCAACAAGATTGCTGGCTATGTCACACATCTGTAGGTCTTTGCTTGTCGTAATAGTTATTTCCGAAACATGTTCACTAATTACTGTTACTCCTCACAGGATGAAGCGTATCCAGCGTGGTCCCGTCCGTGGTATCTCCTTCAAGCTGCAAGAAGAGGAGAGAGAGCGCAAGGATCAGTACGTTCCCGAAGTCTCCGCTCTCGACTTCACCCAGAACACCGAAAGTGGCCAGCTCGATGTCGATGGCGAGACCAAGGACCTGCTTAAGCACCTCGGTGTATGTACCCAATTTTAGTAAACCTCGTCGCTCCAGCTTTACCTAACAAAATCTTCTTGTTCAGTTCGATACCATCCCCGTCAACGTCATTCCTGTTGTCCAGCAGCAGAGCGCCGACCGACCCCGCCGATTCGGCGATCGCGCCCCTCGATAAGCGTTTATTATGGACATGGATGGTTAAGACGGTTCGGAAAATTTGCGTTTGGGCATATCATGGCTGCACGGCGTCTAAATGGATGAGAGTACGTGCATTAGGTCTCACGATAATAAAAAACAAGACTTTCTGAACTAAGGTGTCCCTGACTCTTCAGCTTGACGCTGTTTGATGATGGTTGATGGCCAAGTTCCGTTCCGTTCGTAGTAGTGTGACGATGCGCCTACGGGCCACGACATTATTGCGTTCAAGCTTAATTGCCCTTCTGCCAAACCGGTTTTCCTCGAGCTTTCTCGCTCAGGCAATCATTAACCGTCGTTCTATCATCCGGAGGCTTCAACTGGACACTACATATCGTATTTCTACATGATGTTTGGGGTATCTCGAATTCCAGGCTAGTCAAGTGTTTCGTACCTAGTGCGTGACAAACTGTTTCACAATGCCGTAGGGGCCTCATTTTTCGATGCGGCGTCTCCTTCCGTATTGTTTTCCTCTCGTTTAGCCCTCTCTGCTCCTGGGCGGAAAGTAGACTTGTAGCCTTCTGTGACCAAATGACTCTGGCTATCGGAACTTAGTGATGGAGCCACCGGTGGCTGAACAGGTTTTTCTCTGATGGCCAGTTTAATAGAGCGATTCGGCGGTTTTCTGGTCTGAGTGTTGTCTCCTCTCTCCAGAGCAAGATCTCGTGCATTCTGAGCGCTCCTCTCTTGCGCCTCAATCTTCATATTCTCAATGTTCTTCGTTGATTGTTCGGCGGGATTGGCTTGGGAATCTTGGTCCTCCTCAAACAACTCAATTTGTATTGAAGAAATGCCTGCGCGCTCCCATGCTGCCGTCTCGTTCAGTTGCACCTTGACATACATAGCCCGTTTAGCACACTTCTGCGAGCACCACTTCTCCAGCTCCCGGCTTGGCACGATGTTGAAGTCTTTCCGACCGTAGTTCACGAGTTTGAACGTGCCGGCGCCCGACAGTCGAGTGCGTGGGTTGGGGCATAGCGTATAACCGCATAACCCGTTGGCATTGCGCTCCTCAACTAGGTCGTCATAGTCACCTGGTTGGTAGAGTCGGATGTGACTTCTAAATGATTCAGCGTCGGCCGGATCGGGGTTCGCAGCATTATGGGCTGAGTTGCGCGTCACGGGAAACTTGGACAGCTCGATCATGGAGTCTGCGATCTGGTTCTCGACCCCACGGCGCGAGTGGATGATGCGCGCATGCTTGATGGCGATCTCGCGGGGATCAGAAGAAGACTTCTCAGCCGTGGCCGGAGAAGCATCCTTATTCTTCAAGATACCTTTGGGAACATTGGTTTGAGTAGTCGGCATGTTGGAAAGATGTGTGTCTTACGTGTATGTTGGCAGGCGATGAAAATATGAGTTAAGGTCGGTATAGGTACCCATTACGCTCTACATACCCGTAGATACCTAATATACTGTATGCATTTACAAACCCTTACTGTACAATAAACAGAAGGTTAGGTAAATATCGCTGCTTACCTAAACCGCATTGCATATCTACCTACCCATAAGTACGGACGTACAGAGCCCGTAATAGGAGTGACGCCACAATTCGCATCGTCATCGGGGAGTGCATGTGGAGTTACTGGTCAGGGCGTTACTAAGTAAGATGAAGCTACGTCCGTACATTCTGGTGCCTCGCTCGGTGAAAGAAGTACAAACCAATAGATAAGTACTAGTACTTACACATAACAACGAATTCCGTATAACTTAGGCAGGTTATGTCTCCAAAGTTCCAAGTAAAATTGTAGCTGGGTTTGCTGGCCTCCCAGGCCGTGTTAACAGAATGAGTAGGTATACGTACAGCCAAGGAGCCAAATGGAGTAGTGCGGTACCAATTTACCTAATCCGCACTTCGTCCCGCCGCCCTGCACGCCATTATCTGACAGGGTCTGCCCTTATAACTGCATACCGTCCATCCCGAGAGATCTATGCATTTTACCGCTCTTTTCAATGTACCTAGGTAGGTATATTTTCAAGCCGCAAAGAAGACCCCTTTGAAGTTGCGATATGAGTCAAGCAGGATGTACCTAGTACCTATACCTAGTTATTAGGTGCCTACCTACCTACCTACAAAGTACACCAAATATTATAAGTAGTGTACTAGTACTTAGCCTATCTGCGTCCGTGATGCACAGTACTTCGTAGCTACATATGCTGTAATCCATATGTATTTATCAGATCTTCCCAAGCAACCCCCGTATTACGGGTACCCTCAGGAAGACCAGTCATGCGCTGACGTCGGCTTGCTTCAGGTAGGGTACCAAGAGGTACCTACCTACTTATACATGGCAGCCATTGCTACCGGTACCTATCAGGAAGCCCTCTGGACTACTACACTACATGCCTACTTAGTCTGTACGGTACCTACGCTACGGACTAGTCGCAATTGCTCATCTTTAAGCATCCTCCTAGACTTGAGCATCGCCATCGTCCCGACACCCGCATTCAAACACGTACACATATCATCCATACCCACACAATCTCACCGCGCGGTCCCACATAAAACATACATACGTGCACGCACATACTTCGTACACACGTATATACGCTTACAGAAGACTCGCCTTGTTTGACACCCCGTTCTCCCTCATTGACGCCCTCGACCTTGTAGTCCATCATCTTGCTAAGGAGTCAGGACAGACATCGTGTCGACGTAGCCTGGCCGCTTTGTGCGACGTCCCCATTCGGCCCCGACCTCAAAATCCACCTACTCTGCGTCCGTTCCGGAGCGGGCGTCCTTTGTGTGTAAGACTACGACGCCGCACGCTACACGCTACGACTTCCAGGCGCAATGGCTGCCGTGCCGTTCAAAGTCAAGGCTGTCTACGAATACGCGTCAGGCCACGAAGATGATCTCCCTTTTTCAGTCGGTCAGATAATCACAGTCACTGATCAAGATGATGTTGAATGGTACGGAGGTGAGTACGTGGACGCAGCGGGCGTGAAGCACGAGGGTATCTTCCCTCGGAATTTTGTCGAGAAATTTGAGCCTACCGCACCACCGCGTCCAGTACGGTTTCGAAAGAGAGACCCTGAGTCTCCTGTTTCTGCTGCTGCTGGTCCTTCTGCTTTACCACCTACTGCCGTTGAAACACCTGAACACCAAGTGATTGAAGACGATCACGCGCAGTTGACAGCCGAGGAATCCCATGAGATGCCTATAACCGCGCCTCCGGTGCCGGCCGTGGAACAATACCCCCCAACAGAAGCACCGCCTATTCCTGTCGCCGTCCCGCCCGTGGCTGTACCTGTTCTGGCACCTGCTCCTATTGAATCCATAGATGTTGCCCCAGTTGGCCCTATGAGCATTGATCCTCCTTTACAACCAAGGTCGCCGCCGCCGGCTCAACCCCGTTCTCCACCACCCGTTTCCCAAAAGCCCGCGAGTAATTCTTTTAGAGATCGTATTGCGGCCTTCAACAAGCCTGCTGCGCCACCAGTTGCTCCATTCAAGCCTAGTGGGCTTGGTACTGGTTCTTCTGGCTTCATCAAAAAGCCATTCGTTGCGCCGCCGCCAAGCAGACACGCTTATGTACCACCTCCGCGTGATGTTCCTGTCACCAAGATCTATCGCCGAGATGAGGACCCTGAGATGAAAGAGACACAACTGGATTCTGTTGAACATACCGAGAAAGCCCGGGTCGTTCCGGATATCAGCTCCGAGGCCCAGGATGAAAATCAACCAAAGCCTACCACTCTAAAGGAAAGAATTGCACTACTTCAAAAGCAACAGGCGGAAGCGGCCCAGCGACATACAGATGCTGCAGCAAAGAAGGAAAAACCTAAGCGGCCGCCAAAAAAACATGCACCTGGTGGCGATGCGCAGGAGTTGCCTGTGGCTGATCAACCAGCGGATATGGCTCTATCGTCAGCTCGTACGGATTCCACTGACGTTAATAGAAAACCCTCCATGGATGAGTCTCAGTCAGGGAGGCAATCACTTAATCTTGGCCGCAAATCCATTGACTATATCGAAGACGATGGAAACAAATCTGCTATGCAAGGCCCTCATGACACCACGGAAGGGCAAGAAGATCCGGTTGCCATCGAGCGTGATGGCGGCAACGAGAGACGTCAGCCAGTATCGCGTGAGGGTACAGACCCTGAAGGGTCGATCTCGCTAGGAAACGAGCAGGAGGAGGACGGAGAGGAGGAGCAGGAGGGGGGAGAAGAGGAGGAGGAAGAAGTCGATCCGGAAATCAAGCGGAAGGAAGAGCTTCGTGCGCGCATGGCAAAGATGAGTGGTGGTATGGGCATGGCCGGTATGTTTAGCCCCCCAGGGATGATGGGTTTTGCAGGTGCTCCTGCAAAGAAAGCTAAACCTCCTGTTCCTGCGGCGCGACGTTCCAGCGTAATTTCCGAAGGGCCGTCTTCTCCGAGATTGACGGTCGCTCCAGTGCCAACGCTCATGGCACTTCCTGGACTCGGAAAGCAACAGAAGCTGCCAGAAGAAGTTTCCGAGTCTGGATCAAAGCAAGAATCGGGTGAAGAAAAAAATATTTCAGCTTCCATTGATGATATAATCCACTTGGAGCCTGAGAGTAAGTTGATGCTTGGGGCATAGGTCCATGCTATGCTAACGCAACGTAGTAGCGCCACCCGCCATTCCTGGAGGACGACCAGCACCACCTCCCATACCCACAGAATGTATGTCTTGAAAAGTGCTCTTTCCAACGAGTCGTACACTAAGTATCTCTTTAGCCCGTCCGCCGCCGCCGCCGCCGCCGCCGGTCCCAGCAGCTGGTGCTGCACCCCATGGCCATGGGTCAGAGTCTGATGATGAAAACTCCGAGAACAGAACGAAGCCACAAGCGACTCCAAATGTCGAAACATCTCAGCCGAATCATACACCGCCATTTATGCCTGTGACATCACCTGCTCTGCCAACCTCACCTCGGTTTTCTCATGCAAGAGAGGAGATGTCCCCGGTCTCGCCAGGGTTTTCCCCGTCGCAGAGAAAAAGGAATAACCGCCCACCACCTCCAATTCCCGGTGTTCCTCTTCCCGCACCAACCCAGCCTAGGCCGCCTCCGCCTCTCCCGCCTATTACTGCACTCAGCCGTCCTTCGACTGCCGACGACCTAACGGGAATATCATTGAAACCCATTCCGCTAGGCAATGGCGAAGAAGTGAACGAATATGAAGGTGCCTATGAAACTGATATCGCGTCTTCCGTGCCCCACCAGGATGTCCTTGGTGTTCATGCTACAGAACAAAGCCTTGATGATAGCTCCTTAATACCTACCGAACAACCACCTGCAGTGCCACCTTCAGTCATAAGTAGTATCGCACCTACGGCTGGCCCACCCCCCATCCCCACTCAATACAGTCCAACGTCCAGGGCTTCAGTAGATATTCCTCGAGGCGACCCACCCCCAATTCCCGCACAATTTTCCCCACGTTCGGGGGCCTCGGTAGATTTTCCTCGAGCCGCTCCACCACCGCCACCGCCTCCCAAGTCAAGCTTGTATACACACAATGATGAAGACTATGACCCCTACAACTACAATGCTTTGGAAGCAGCCCCCGGGTCATCTCACGATACAACCATGCTTGATGGGGTGGAGCAATACGCGCCGCACGAAGCTCCTCCACCTCCGCCGGCGGCACCTTCGACAGAGCGTCGAATGCATCCTTCAACACCGACTAGCTCGAGAGCACCCCCAAGAAAGTCTGTAGATATTATTAAACCAGCGGCCGTGAAACGATCACTGGACATACCTCGTCACTCTATTTCTATGGAAAGTGCGTTTATGGCGAACGAACTCGACTTAGCTAGCCACACACAATGGTGGCTCTCGCGGCATGGGCTCCCGCCGGTTTTCCAAGGTCGGAAGGATATTTACACGGAATTCAATGAGTTGACATCAACCGAAGAGGGTAAAACATTTGTGACCAAGACGGTCTTGGTCTTGTTCCAGGATTATTCGCAAACCGTAATTACAGTTCGTTTTAATCCTCAGGATCCTTCGCAAACGGCATTGGAACAGCAACATGAGCCTTCTCCTCGGTCGTTGCGACAGGATGAACTAGAAGAAGCGTATGAGAGCTTTGGGCGGCGACTTGCTCATTCAGCCGCTTCCAAAAAAGACGCGATCGTCGGCGACGGAACACCCCATGCGCTTGTTCACGAACTACTTCGACCCCTTAAAGAGGCTCTGCTCCCAGTTGGTACTCGTGCATACGGCGCGTTGGTTTATGCCAACCTGGCCAATGCATCAACGCAGTTGAATGACGAAATCAGACCTGGTGATATCATTTCCATACGTAATGCCAAATTCCAAGGCAAACATGGACCCATGCACGCTAAATATACCATGGAAGTTGGCAAACCGGACCATGTGGCCATTGTTGCCGAATGGGACGGTACAAAGAAGAAGGTGCGTGCATGGGAACAGGGAAGGGAAAACAAGAAAGTCAAACAGGAGAGCTATAAACTGGAAGATCTGAGGAGCGGTGAAGTCAAAATCTGGCGAGTAATGCCCCGGACTTGGGTTGGATGGAGCCCAAAGGACTAGAGTTCTCGAACCATGCCAGCCTATGACTCTGTGTGGCCCGTCTTGCTGCGTTTGGGCGCTGATGGAACCATCAGCGCGGAGAGAACTAGCTTTAGCAGTGACGGTTTTGAGCAATATAGGTTCAACCCTTGCGGATAGTAATGAGCTGATGGGGTTAGGCCGCCCAAGAGATCATAATGTGGCATAACCAAGCAGCGATAATTCCTCATGGCACGTTGTACCTACTATGGATATGGGGCGAAGGACACCCGGGGAGAGGGGGCAAGGGAGGGTTCTTGGGAAGCCCGGGTTTGTAAAGGCATGTTGTACCTATACCTCTCTCGCAAAAAGAGATAAAGCGGGGGAGGAGAGAGTTTTACAGTAGTGTGCTTGCGGTTTAATGTTTATACAAATCCCTCTTTTTTTTTTTTCAGTATTGCGTCGTCGTTAGACTTTGTCAGATTGACTGACTGACTCACTGTGTGCGTGTGCGCGGGCTTGTGAGAGAGAGAGAGAGAGTTGCCTTCGCTGCAGGCACAATCTATCCTACCCTATCCCATCCTATCCTATCCTATCCCAACCTATCCTATCTGTTAATAAGGCCATGCATGCGTAGGTACCTAAGGTAGACTTAACCAGGGACAGGTGCATCGTGCGCGTCTTCTACTTATACCTAAGTAGGCACCTAATCCAAGGTAATCCAACAACACGACTAGGGGGGAGTAGAGATATATATATATATATATATATATTCCACATAGGCAGTAAATATACATACACAACACAGAATATCTCAAAATTTTCAAAGCAACAAAGATCTTGCGTCTTTTAGTATACAGGCTAAAGATGTATTACTCCAACAAAGAAAAACATGCTTCATCATGGCGTCGTGTGGTCAAAAATTTTTTTCTTTTTTTGTAGATTCTGTCAAGAGGGGGTTTATTGTTGTGTGGTCCTCTTTCCCCCCGGTGTTCTCACCACAGTCCGCTTATATCACTCTATTACCTTTCGGCTACAGGGTTTGTTGTTGGCCTCTCCTTGCCCTCGGGTTTGCCCCTGGGCAAATCCGATTTGCGGTTGATGATAGATTTAAGTAGGTCAAGTTTTTCCTCCGTGATCCTTATTGCTTCCTTAACCTCCCTCTCACTCATGCGTTCCTCCTGCAACTTTGCCTCCATTGTTCGGGGTTCAGCAACTCGTTTGTGGATTGGCATTGCGCCCTCGTTCATCCTGTAGAGGCCAACTCTTTCTTCCAGCCAGTCCCATAAATCGCCTTCTTCCCGGCTCCATAACTCATCGTATGCAATAGCACGCACGGGATAGCCTGACAGGGCTATATCTTCATAGCCTATGCCCCTTGGTCGACTGTTGAAACCAAATCCGAACCATGTCGCAACCAGGAGACCAACCAGGAGACCGTATACAACATTGCCAGTTATGACAGGTCTAAGAATATCGAAGATGGGACCCACGATACCGTGTAGGGGCTCAAATAGACCCCAATCCTGGACTTGCGGAGTTTTCGACTCGGCTGCTCCTCTCAGAGAGTCCTCAGAAACCCGATTCGACTTGCCCTTCGCCTTCTTCTTCTTTCCCTTGCCTGTTCCGTTAAGAGTAGTGCTCCTGACTCGAGTAGACACAGCAGTCTTTAAAGTAGCGAAAAGGTCTTTCCAATACTGCGCTTGCCCATCTTTGGCGCCCTTCTCAATGGCCCCTATTCATGGTTAGTTGATGACAATTCAAGGTTTAGCGGAATTGGGGGTCCTACCTTTCAGCCAGCTCTTACCGGACCATTCAATGGTACAGTTCATTGTGACACGAGTCGAGTTGTTTTCTGCCCAGAACAAACAATACTTGGTCTTGACAGTGAAGAGATTTCCGTTCGGCACGTCAGGAGTTTGCGTAGTAACAAGAACATTGACGGCTTTCTCGAAGTCAATTTGCTCGATTAACTCGGTGACAATGCACTTAGTTGACTTCGGCCCAAGCGAGGCGTATAATGGCTTAATGTAGGAGTAAACCCGAGTCTTGTTGTCAGACGTCAGTCCCTTTTTGTCCTCCATTTGCAGATCAGTGCATTTCTGTTCGTTTATTAACCACTTCGACATCCATGCGACAGACGCTGGACCAAACATATGATTATAAACTTTGCCCAATGGTGCGGCGACAACATCGTCCCCAATTGACACTTCGAAATGAGCATCTGTATCACCGCATTCAGTCGGCCCATGAGTAGCAGGACCGGGGAAATCACCGCCACTTGACGAAGGTGCAGCATCTGACTTGTCAACTGCGGCCCCGTTTGTAGCCGTAGTCCCCGATGATTTCTTCAGCGCGGATTTCTCTCCGTCAGTCTCCATAAGGCCTGGTTCGGTCGATTGAGCCTCTTCAAGGGGCTCATCATCTTCCAGGTCCTCATCGTAGATTTCGCCGTCACTGTCGACTTCTTCAGACCCGGAGCCACTCTGACTTCCAGGAGCACCTTCTTCCTCGTCGACTTTCTCGGTTTTGTCGCCACCAGTCTCATCAATTGAAACTCCATTAAGCGAGCTACGTAAAGTTGGATGACCAAGTTTCCATATGTTTACTATTAAATCGTAAGTGGAATCACGACTTGTGAAACTTGCAAACACATGTTTCGCATGCAGTGTTGAGATCATAAGACCGTTTTTGAAAACTAAAGCTGTGCTCCTTTTTTCCACCGATACGATTTCGTCGAAGCTCATTACCAGTGTGGTGACCCATCCCAAAATATTGCTGCTGAAGCAAAGATGTCCTTCGGATACGTAGAGTCTTCCGTGAGCAAGGATTTCTCGTTGTAAAGCACAGCTATAGTCTTCAATAAGATAGTCATCGTCCGGAACACTTTTGAATAGAGCATGGAAATCCCGATTACGTTTCTTACTCGCGACAGCGAAGCCTGTGAGCTTCGGCGCGCCACCAGTTGCTGTATTTGAAGACGAAGCGTTGGCCGCTGGAACAGCGGCGCTGGTGGCTGTCGTGCCCCCAGTACTGCCGCGCTTTCGCTGTTTTGTCTTTGAAAGGCCACTTTGTATACTGGAACTACGATGAACCTCGGCTACGCCCTCGTAGATACTAGTGGGTGGCGTAGAATTGTCGTACTCGTACAAGGATCTGGGTCGACCTCTGTTCAAGTCTTCAGATGGGCCGTCGCCGTTGGCAGGGACAGCTTCGGGATCGACGGGTGCTGACTCTGAGCGCGCCCGAGACTCTGTGGTGGGTTCGTTGAGCCTCGAGGTTGTGAGGGTAGATGCTGCGCTCGGAGTTTCTTGAAACCCTAGCTGACTTAAACTTAGGTCCCCCATCCCCAGAGTCTTGACAGCAGGTTCCTTGCTGCTCATGCTTGCGCTATTCGGTTCCGCAGCGGGCGATTCAACTTCGACCCTTTCGTCGATGAGGTACTGTGGTGGATTTGAAGAATTCGATTTTGGCCTGTTCCCTCCCGCACTTGCACCAGTACTCGTGATGGTGCTGCTTAAAGAATTCGCAGCGTTTTGTGCCGCAGATAATACACTGGAAAAGAAGCCTGCACCAGGTGGCGGTGCAACCGAATCGTCAGGTGTGGACGTTGAAGAAGCAGATACAACGTCAGCTAGCTTGCTCGGACTGATGCTTGTTTCTGAACCTGACCTCACTTTTCTGTTCGTTATCATGTTACCCAGTGACGACACAGTCACATTAAGATCAGAAATGGTGACGTGTCTGTCTATTGGGCGAAACGAGTCGATCGGAGTCGGTGGAGTATTGACAATCAGCGGCGCCGCAGAGCCGGAGGATGGGGAAATGCGCGAGAGAGCTGGTATTTCGAAGGGAAGATTGCGATTTCTCCCCCTTCGCGATTCTGGAGCTTCTAGACCGAATTCATGTGTGTTGGAATATGGTGAACCAGCCGAACTAGGCCGCAACTTGGACTTGAGGAAATCCCCTTGACCCGTATAGCCGTCTTCTTGGTTGTTAGTGCTTGATACGGCACCTGTGCTCCCCTTGCCTATAGAAGCGCTCTTTTCCCTACCAGCGGGCGACTTTGAGCGGCGTGGGGACGAGTCTGGGGAGGAAAACAGGCCGGGTCTGCTTGCGGACAAGGAAGAAGCTCGTTCGTGGGACTGTACACCGGTAGCAGATGGTTGGAGAGTCTCTTGCTGGTCCAAAGGCTGGAATACGGTAGCGTGATTTGACTGTATGATGGGCGACGAAGTCGTTAAATGGCCGATCTGAGATGGATGAGTTGAGGGCGCAGCAGGTCGCCTAAAAGTGGATTAGAATCGGCGTCAAGTCGTATGTTCTCCAACTACTTGGGCTGACATGTGACAATGCATACGGATGAGGGACTCAAAACGAGCGAAAGGCGAAAAAATACAAGGAATAACAAAGGTCTGGTAAAAATAGTGACGGTGAACTAGGAAAACGATTTGCAGTACGAACAGAGGGGAAAAGAGCAACGACAAAGCCAGGCAAATGGCCGAACTGGTGTTAAAGACGATGTAGAGGAGCAATGAAGGAGGCGCAAGCCTGGCGAGTAGGAAGACAGATGCCAGCGTATGTACCGGTACTTCGTACGGTCCGTACGGACGTACGTACACGCACGCATATAGAAGACCGGGTAACCCAGTTAGCGGGAGCGTCGGCACCCTAACCTTAGGTAGGTACTTCTATTTCATGCGACTAGACATCCATGTAGTAAGTACCTGGACTACCAAGGGTCGGTACACGAGACATGTGATGGACAAGGAAATCGGCTCAGAGCTTCAATCAACAGCTTATTGATTGTCTGCAATGGCGCTTCTGTCGTAGCAGGTAAGTAACAAGATTGATTTCCCGTATAGTACGGAATAAAGTAATAAGGGGCCTGCCGATATTGATATGAAGAGATGGGATGGGTGGCTGTTTTAATAGAACCGTAATAGAACGTAATATGTGATAGACATTTAATTCAGTGCGATATGTGTAGAAACAAATGACGAGGACAAGAAGATAAGGGGTACGTACACAAAGAAAGAGGATATAAAAAATTAAAAATTAAAAATTAAAAAAAAAAGAAGCAGAAAAGCAGAAAAGCAGAAAAGCAGAAAAGCAAAAAAAGCAAAAAAGCGAAAGAGTAAAAGAGTAAAAGAGTAAAAGACAAGCAACAACTCACACTCCAAATTCTAAATTCTGCGCAGGGCGATACTCCTCAACACTCTCAACACCATCTTGGTCTCCAATCAATTCGTTGGACTGTGTTCTTGACAAGGAGCCAGATTCCAATGACCCATAATCGCTGTCGCGGGTGCTGGGCCTCTCGTTCTCAGCGCTTGCTAATGAACCGAAACTTTCATCTGATGCCCAGTTCTTCCGACGTCCCTTGGCAGCCAAAAATTTGGGAATGAGCTTGGCCGCGGCCGTTTTGCTAGAGCTGTTGTTACTGCCGACGCTACTGCTATCCGCCATGACTGCTGCCGGTATTGGTATTGGTGGCGACCATGCATGAATTTCGAATCGAGATTCTTGAAGTCTAGACGTCGTAGTGGGCGGATATATATACCAATGTATATTTGCAGCTAAGATATTCGCAAAAAGACAAAGCCACACACACAACCGATGCAGGCCAGAACAAGAACAAGTAGGTAGTAGTGTGTAGGTAATCCGTATCTGGAGGTCAAATGTTGCCCGACGACATTTCAAAAGCAACCTGCCCGTTAGCAGGTCTTTGCTTACCTCACTCACGTACGAAGTATAGTGCAGTGTACGGATCCGTAGGTAGTCGGTAGTCCGTAGATGACTATTAATTCAGACCACCACAGACACCCCTATCCTATACCTGTATTCAGGGGGATGCCGTAGCCAATAGTTAGTGGAGTGTGTGATGTATTACAGCAGTGTTATCGTCATGAGGCAACAAAGACAAAACATCATAGCCGTATTAATTCATATTTGGCATGATACAAGATTTGTGTAGGTGTAGTCGAGCGAGATCTCATAGGTACGCTGACCGGTGAACGAATGAGAGAGAGGGGGGGGGGGGGTTTGAGGGTCGGGGTAAGAGTTGGTTGGTGATGGAACTTGGGAGCACTTTTTCTATTCCTTACGGATCCGTACTTTTTCTCCCGGATACCAACCACCTACTAAGTACCTTAGGTAGGGGTAGGTATGTACGGATCCGTACCTTAGGTAGGCAGCCTACCTACCTACCTACCTACCTCTACACTACTTATACGTATACGTACGTACCTACGGAGCCGTACGGGCGTAGGTAGGTACCTAGTAGTAAGTGCCTAATTATAGGTAGTGTAGGTACCTATGTACAGTATGCAGGGATAGTGCGGCTGTGTACACTACTTAGGTAAAACACTACCTAGTAATGTACTAGTACAGAATAGGTACTTAGCACGTTAGGTACCTTACCTCCTTACCTAGGTAGGTATAAGTACACACTGAACTTGCTCTATCAGGTATAGTGACCAAGGTCAAAATACAGTGTATCGTAATATATGTACTGTATAAGTCATGCCAATAACCACCTAGGTACCTAACTTAGCCACCTAACAGGTAAGCTAGCCAGCGTGTTGGTGCATATTCCGTAACTCCCTAAGGTACCTAGCCAGTAAATAGGCCCTTTCGTAATGCGCTGATTAAGAAGGTAGGTAACAGGTAGTTAACTAAAGAGGTGCGGCTTGAGCAACCTACCAACTTACTTAGACTGCAACAGCTCACTCCGAGGACTTCATCCTTAAGAGCACTCAATAAGAGGACAAGCAATGCAAATTGGGCAATCATTTTTTCTTAATTAGTTTCATGGTGTTATTCTCTCTCCTGTCCGACCCTGGTACTTTGTCAATCAAGGAGAACTTCCACGTACTAGCAGAATGGAGTCGTCACCATTGATCAAGGTATAGTTTGGTCGATATACACCGTCATTCATCCATCGTAGGCTTCCGAACGACACTAATTCCATGGTAGGCTCATGACCATGCCAGAGCCGCATCCGCTGCAACCCATACTTCCGATACCACGGTAGCCGTCAATGAGCACACCAGGGCCGCCGGCGAGTTTGCCAATGCTGCCAAGGACACCACTTCGGTCGAGGCCTTGCGAACCCTCAAGTTGCTTGAGCAACATCATCGGAGGCTATCCGAGTTATTGCAGGCTCCATTGCAACCGCCGTCGTCGTCGTCGCAGGCCTCCGCCGACAATGATTCGCCAGAGGACGAAAAGGATGCAATGCGTTCATCCGATGCTGCCACTGCCCAGGCGAAATCGTTGAACGAGAAGGCTGCGCCACCCAAGCAAGCGCTTTTGAAGCAGCCTAAATATCCTGCACGGGACCTGGGGGCCTCTATTGCTAGTAACCTAGCCTCCGCTCGTGGCATTCGTTCAAAGTATCGATCACAGCCCCTCAGCCCCAGTGTCTCTAACACAGAAGTCCCGGGTAACATGGAAGGCACGTCCAAAAAGGCTATATCGCGGTATAGAATGCAAGATATGCTTCAAAATTCCGATCGAACTAGTATGGTATTGTCTCCTGACCAAGCTGCTGGATCCGCCGATGGCGCGACTATACGAGGAAGCACAGATGGCTCCGCCCCATCAAGCGATGAGGGGTTCTCCAGGTTCTATAACGCTTTTGGTAGTATCATAAACAAGATCTCGGCCCCATTAGCCTTTGCCGGACTCCCCTTAATCAGCGAAGAGCAGCCCGAAGAGCAAACTCCACCCCCACCGTCGGAGATGCCCACTCAGAAACGAATTAGGATCAGACATGCTACTTCTACTACCTCTACGGAGCCCGATCTACAAAAGTTATATTCCAAGGCAGCACTCCGCGCTGTTGCCCGAGAAGGGCAGTCTACCAATGATTCTTTCTACGTGGTTCCCACAAGTGGCCATACGGCTTCCTATGCGAGCATCCTAACCTTCGCTGATAAAGAGAAACGTCGCATGGAGGCCTCAGCTCATGCGGTCATGGGAAACCATCCGGAGGATCCTGACGATGAGGATTTCGTTGACGCTAGGGAATCTCAAATGCCACATTTGCCAGCCCTCAAAAGGCGGGCAGGAAAGGGCAGCACTGACAATATAGTTGAGGAGCTGTACCTTGAAAACAAGGGTTTGAAGGACATGATTGACTTACTCAGCAAACGGCTCCACGCATTCGAATCCATGTCACAGAATTCCGGGATGAGATTAGCAGAAAGCATGCGCTTGATGCACCCTGGGTCGCCTCTATCATCTGCTACTAAACCTGGGGTTCCCGAAGAAGCTTTAGCAAAAGAAGTTCGCGAGCTAAGGCTACAAAACCAAGCTCTGATGAAACAAAATGAAGAGCTGGAGAGGGGCTACAATAAAGCCCATGCCAATCTCCTACGGTATAGAGAGAAATGGGATCAACTCAAGGCGGGCGCAAAGGCTCGCCGTGCTGGTAGTGCTCAAGTAAATCCCGAGATCACCGATGAAGGGCTGAAATCTCCCAATGTAGGCTGAGGAGTGTTGCCAAGAGGAAATAAACCGTCTGCGTCACAAGTTGTACGTACTGCTTGTTTCTCTCGATAGGCAAATTCGAGGATCGAAGTCTGTCACAAGAGTAAATTCGGAATAACAAGGAAAGGGAGCATTTACGAAATAAGGGCATAGAAATGTGTGTACTCTTTTTCAAAACCCCTCATGGCCTCTCAATTGAAACGTGCCTATTATTGTGATGCGATTATGAAAACACCGAACGCCACCCCCCATATCGCTCTGCCGCGGGCTTCGTAGTTGTTTCAAGCCTTAATGAGTCCAGACCATAAATTTGTGTGAATGAAAAAAAGGGGGGGCGTTGATAAGTGACACGACCTCGGTGAAATTGGGAATTTTGTACCCCAGTTGGTTATTTGACCAGGGTTCAGGGCTGCGCCCCAGCGCATCGACGTATTGTATTTTAGATATAGAATAAGATATTTTCGAACCTCATTTAGACGCGACTATTGCTAGGTATACAGGCATCTGTCTTGGCTTCTACACTACCTACTTGGTGGTATTGGTGGGTAGGTAGTTAATTTCGCAAATAGTGTAGTGTAGTTAGTGTAGGTTGTGGACATATCTTGTGTACACAGATTTGCATCGCAGGATTATGCATGGTGTTGTACTCCTGATGCTTCGACTTGGGGTTGTATCATGACTCTGTACGTATTACTACGTTGTATGATATGAAGTATATTCACATATGAAATTTACAACCGCATATTTCTTCTACTGTATATCACCAACACTACCAATCCAGTTATCTAATATTCCATGTTCAGTACCTATTTGTAAGAAGGCTTCAACCTGGAGGGCATCACGCCGTCCTCCCTGACACTGAAATCCCATTCTTCAGGCAGGTTTGACAAGTCCGGCCAACAAATGCGTTCTCCGACCCCTTCTCTCTCTTTGTACCACATTCCCTGCAGTGAACATGGCATAAGTAGTAATAGCAGTCCTTGACCATGCATTCGACTTTCCACCTACAATCCTGTGTGAGATGCTGCTGACCGCAGGGGCATTTCTTCAGGGAACATTTCCTGCCATTGTGGCCCTTCATGCCGCACATACAACATCTATGAGAGCATAGCATTGCATTGATATGCTTG
The DNA here is from genome assembly GCA_022984845.1 of Xylaria nigripes. Lineage (NCBI taxonomy): Eukaryota > Fungi > Ascomycota > Sordariomycetes > Xylariales > Xylariaceae > Xylaria > Xylaria nigripes. The sequence goes on along the minus strand of JAJJKC010000024.1, from coordinate 234,487 downwards.
TAAGTGCCCGCGGGGTGAGACGAGCCGCATCTCCGGCTACATCGCACATGGCATTGCGATGACCTGTGGAATTGTGGGAACGGCTGGCACTTGCAACGGTTCTCTGGCTTCAGAGTACAATTGCGAGCTCTGTGTCGGCCCGAGTTACAATACCCGCACTTGGACGGGCAGTCTTTCGTTGCGTGTGTATACTGGGCGCAGTTGGAGCATGGGTGTTTGGCTCGCGCCGACGGGACATCGTCAATAATCCATTCGGGCTTATCTGTGAACATGGCCCGTATATGCGATCGACTCAAGCTTCTCCGACGAGAGCGCCTGTCTAACTCAACAAGCGATTTAAGAGGGAAAAACGGTACATACGACAAATCCCATTCCCCTTCTTCATATGTAGATGAAGATCCAATGCCCCAACTTCCGGGAGCGGGGAGACTTTGAGACCGCGGTGGGGTGCGGTGGTGGAGCGTACTAAACTTCGGCACCGTCAAGTATCCCGATTGTTTGGCTTCTTCCCACAGTGACGGCGGCCAATTTGGGCCATATCTTACCCAGGGAACGGCCAGGAAGCAGGAACCGAGTGATAGCTTCGCATTCCAAGGACCATCGTCAAAGGACAACAAGCTGTGTCCGGAAAAGACAGAATATCGGTGGCTTACTGAGAAGGCTTTTTGAAAGAAAGTCAGGTGAGATATCATGTCCCGTTTCCAGCCTGGCTCATTCTCGCGTGAGAAATCACTGTACAAATGAGACTTGAACGCTTGGCGGATCAAGGGGTCGCGCAACAGGTAATGCGTCTGGACGAGCTTGATGATTATCTCTTGGAGAGTGACAGCCATATCATCGGGCCATTCCATCTGAAGAAGCCGCCACAGGACTTGCAGGTCAAGACCAAGCTCACGATCCTGTGATTTCACGGGCCCAAAGCCGGGGAGGCATTTGCGTTTTTTATTATAAGTGAACGGTGATACGCGGCGAGGATTGAAGAGATCATCCATAATCCGGCTGATGAAGACATCACGACCCTCAATCGGTCGATGGGCATAGCGTCTGAAGTCGAGATCGAGGTTATTCAGAGGGTAATGAGAACCCATCCTCCCGATACTACAATCTTTTCTGTTGGCAACACGCAATATTGTGCTATAAGGGGGGCCAGTGGAGATCTAGTAGGTTTGAGGCAATGTTTTTCAGTTTGGGAATTGATTCAGGGTCGTTAACCGAGTAAGAGGTACGGATCACGTTATGTTGGAGCTCTGGTATCGGGGCACCCACCGGGCCGCGAAGGCCCGCCAACTCTTTGACGGCCTGGCTGTAAGTAAGCGCAGCTCAGGTATGTACCTTATTACTTCGTACATACTTACACCCGACTTCTCTATCGCAATACTTGTACACTAGAAAAATGAAAGCGACAACATCAGGACCATCTCCTAACGATTTGGGAGCAGGCAGTTTCGATTACTAAGAAGAAGTCTATAAAAACGTAGAGTTTAGGTGTTTCTAAGAATTGGCGGGCCTTCACGGCCCGATGGGTGCCCCAATATCAGACCTCAATAAAAATCCTGTCGACTTATGAATACCACCCCTTCTAAAGCAAATGGGTGGACTTCTTACGTCCGTACAATTTCCGGTATGGTGGAGCAAGTGACCGAGTTGTAAGTCCGGATCCGTAATCTTCGGGCACTCGATGATAACTTCGTACGGTCCGCAGTGATCACCTGATTGAGCTACCTATTACCGGTAGGGTTGGTCTAGGTACTGCAGATCCGACGGGCCGTTATCTCCTTAAGAGTGGCTTTGCTGCCCAGGTCCAGGTAGGTAATAGTCTAGAAAACTAGGTCGGGGCTGCTAAGGTACCAAAGGTATGTAGACCGATCCGGCCGTTGAATAAGTTAGTGCGTGAGAGAACCATGGTTCAGCTTTTGTTTTATGTTCATCATATTCATCACCTAAACCTCTAATGTAGAGGTATGCACAGTCCCTATGGTTCTTGATCCTATAGGTATACTGCTTTAGGTAGCCGGCCCACGTTCCCATTCTTTTCAGCACTAACTTATTCAACCGCCGGGTAGGTGTACAGCATACGGACATAATAGGTAAATCGATATTAAGATCTGGCGGAAATCTGGCGGTGCGAATTTCAAAACACTTGCCCGGATAGGCACGCTCTTCATTGAGACAATAGGAGGTTGCCCCCTAGCCCTGCCGGCGACATTCTTCTAGGTCCTCATAGGTGAAGAAAACCTCAATTAGAGTACGGACTACGGATCCGTACGGAATACGAATTCGGACAACTCACTGAACTACCTACCTACCTACCTATCACCTGGGTAAGTCCGGTACTAGGTAGATTAGTTATTCCTGCTATGGTAAGTGGCATTTATCTAGACTATGTACGCACGCAGTACTGATTATGGATCCCGTATTCCGTACTTAGTCCGCCATGGTTCGGCTGGCAAATACCATTTCCCTCTACATAATCGGGTCCACAGCCGGAGTACTAGGTACTGCACGGCTGACGGGCTACGAGAGATCGTTTCGGGCCGAGTATCCCCCTTAGTCTAAAACTTCACGAACGTAGTCCGTACTTCGCGTACAAAGTCCCTGCAGCCAAAAAATCCTCCGAAGTTCAAAGGTGACCATTATGACGTTAATATGAGGCGACAACCAGTGTGAAACATACACTAAACGCCTTGAAAAGACGCTCCGGCATGTGTCGGTGCTTCCGGAACACAATGCTGGAACTTGGACAACACTTTAACGATCTGCTGCGGCGAGAATATATAAACACCTTGTGCTGATGCCTCCGTCTCCGTTCTCTCCGTATGCCGGAGAAGTACCTACGGGTATGGTCGACCGCCAACTGAACAAATAGTGCGAGCAGTCTTGCTTGATCCTCCTTCCTACGTCGGTACTTTTTTTCCTTTGTACTTTAATCACTCGTCGTGTATTCACTTTTTTTGCGGTCAGCGCTGGCCGCCACCCCGAGGGTTCTGCCTTAGAATGACCTAAATAGGTCGAAGGCGCCCTGCGGGCTCCTCGGCGGACTTGAAATATCATCACCATCATCATCCTCCTCCTCCTCCTTACCTACCTACAGTATGTATTATTACAAGCTACTAAACGATAGACTAGCAGAATCTGGAATACTTCGGATGTACGGTCCGTACGAATTACTCACTGGGAGACCGGTGTCGTTTTCCTCAATTGTGGTGAATGAAGAAGCCTGCCGACCATGGCGATAGGAATATCCTCTGGTCTTGGCCAAACAAGAGGAGCCCGACGGGCTTTGTTTTCGCAAGCCTTTCCTTGTAAAACCGTTCGAAGGTATTCGTTCCAAGCACGTCATCGCCGATTACATATTTGTGGTCCCGTTCACTACCTTCAGAGGGTGCCGTTACAATACTTGGCGTAATCTGGACCTAGACATCGAATGAGACATCTAGAGGCCTTATCTAAACGTCTTGGTTGGCAGGAACAGGAAACTTGAGGGGTTTGAGCTCCGTGATAACGCAATGGGTGCTCTCTATGCTCCCTGCACAAACACAATCGGCAATACCTGCGATAATTACCTGTTGCTTTTTTATCCACACCACAATCTCGCTCAAAAGCCCGGATCAAGGTAAGTCTCATTGTCATTGCTCAAATATGTACTACATATGCACTCGGCGGTATCATATAGGATCGCAGTATGCTACTATGTAGTTCAACTCATCCTTCTGTGCTGGGTACCGAAAAAGGTCAGATGAGGCTACGGGCCGAAGTCAAGAGTCGAAACGACTGTTAGCCTCCTCTCTCTTGGGCATACGTCTTCTCCCAATTCGGATCGTCCGGAGTTTATCAGTCCGGCCGTTGATTGCTACTCCGTAATCCAAACGGGCAACTACCGCCGTCGCTACGGAATAGTGTATTTGCATACTCAGTCATTTGGCTTCTTCATCCCTGTATGTAGATACCGCTTCAGCTAGTCCGACTTGAATTATCCCAAACGAGAAAGCAGTGACATGTAACTATGGGATGGAGTTTGATGAAGTCGGGAATCATATGGCTCTAATTAGGCACGATGATTGGCCTATTGTCGCCAACTGACGCAACGCCCTGCCCATCGTGGGGTTGATCCAACATCCTTGTTGAAGGAGCTACCTTTGCCCAGAACCAAGGTTCGGTCAGATTCAGGCACTCGAATCTGGACCCTCGGAGAGCTGTGCCGGTTACCAGTTCTCTGAGTCCATTGCATCTCGCTCGCCTGATATGTGCTCCTTCATGTCCTTGGTTCCTTTTCAATCCACATGATCACCATTAGTGAGTAAAACCTGGCAAGGCTTTCCCCTCGCTATCGGGACTCCGGCGCTCCTATCTCGTTTTATGATTACTTTTCTCGGCAATTCGGGTGGGAAAACATGAGCTCTATGGATTCGTAAGCTTGAATAAATCACTCAACACGGGAGTAAAATTCTGATGGAGGCCAGAGTGATGTATCGTAGTGAAGGCACTGTACCGAAGTCTGTGGGCAGAGCGCAGGCTCGTTCTTAGAATAGAGGTAATAGAATCCAATATATTGATGACCTGACCTCCTAAGTGAAGGCGTTGGCCATTGAGGGTGAGAAGATCACCCTCTATACACGTCCTTGAAGGTGAAATGGGATCGTAGGGCCCATTCTTCTAGAAGTACTAATATGGTGTGATGGGTAAGTTCAAGGCCCTGGTCGTGTATTGAAGCCAGCCGTGAAATCAGAATTATGGCTCGGGCTAAGTACTATTCCCATAAAGTCGAAGGGCTAACCTGCTTATTGGTTTATCCAAGAAGAGGCTATGCTGGATGTAGCATACACTTCATCATGAAATACCAAATCTGGGACGGCTAAGTTGGATTCAGTATGCCCGGTGAGCCTCCGCTTTAGCGTAGTACCTTCACAAGGTCTTAAAACTTTTGCCCGACACCATAGTACCGTGCTCAATATGCCACCTACTGTGCTGCTCCGTGAGAAAAATTATATATGTCGGTGAAATGTCCAAATCCTAGCATATGAACCGTACCTCTGGCAATCCAAGTTGCTTTTCGTTGCCTCCTTATTGTGGCCTGACAGCACTGTTGGGCAGTATGGATCGCCTCAGGTTTTTTTGGACGCTGCTTTTGACAGCGGGCTTAAGTACGACATTCCTCCTATATGCCGTTGACGAAGAATTCCTAACAAGATGCAGATATCCAGCTATGTTCTGGACAGTCCCCAACCCCAACAGTCTATACAGATCCTGACACGGGCATCACTTTCGATACATGGATCGTACCAGACACGGCTACAGGTCCCACTGGTATCTCGACCTGGGGAGGGATGACTATAGGATTTGCACTCCCTGAGGATGCATTAACAACCGACGCAACTGAGTTCATCGGATACTTCGTATGCCCTCCTCATGTCATATACGGAATGATGCTTTGCTGACGAGGTTGATAGCTATGTCCCTCGAATAGTACGACATTGACAGGGTGGTGTGGCATTTCACTCGGTGGCCCCATGACGAACAGTCTGCTTCTACTTGCCTACCCGCATGAAGATCAAGTCCTGACTTCATTCCGGTACGCTACTGGTTATGTAACCCCGTCACTGTACACTGGAGACGCCGAATTGACCCAAATCTCTTCCATGGTCAACTCAACCCATTACTCAGTTATATTCCGGTGCCAGAACTGTTTCTCGTGGGACCAGGGTGGCGCAACGGGGTCTGCATCGACAAGTGCCGGGTTTTTGACGCTAGGCTGGTGCAATTCTTTCCAACCTCCAGGAAATCCGAGTTGTCCAAATGACATTGCTATTATTCAGCACGATAACGGTCAGAGTATTTTCGGCGCCCAACTTGATGACAACGCAGCTAACCCATCATACTCTGAATGGGCTGCCAGTGCCACGGCTACCGTAACAGGAAGCTGTGGGACGACCGGTACACCGACGTCGACTCCCACCTCTTCACCTAGCGGTGTACCCGTGCCTACCAACACGTACGACTACATTGTCATAGGTGGTGGAGCTGGTGGCATTCCTGTTGCAGATAAACTAAGCGAGGCTGGCAAGACGGTTTTGCTCATCGAGAAGGGCCCGCCAAGTTCAGGACGATGGGGCGGCACTCTGGGCCCTGACTGGGTCGAGGGAACAAATCTTACCCGCTTCGATGTGCCTGGGCTTTGCAATGAGATCTGGGAGGATTCTGCTGGTATTGCTTGCACCGATACTGACCAAATGGCCGGTTGTGTGCTCGGCGGAGGTACCGCAATCAACGCCGGGTTGTGGTGGAAGGTTAGTAGTACTACTATAATGATTCGTCAAATGCCAGCTGACATCTTCTCAGCCTTATGGCCTGGATTGGGACTTTAACTTCCCGCCTGGATGGCAGTCATCAGACATGGCTAGCGCAACAGAAAGGGTCTTCTCACGTATTCCCGGTACATACACGCCATCACTAGATGGCAAACTCTACCTTCAACAGGGATTTGATGTCATTTCGGGCGGACTAGGTGATTCGGATTGGTCCGAAGTCAACGCCAATGACGTCCCTGACCAGAAGAACCACACTTTTACACGTACTCCTTACATGTATTCTCACGGAGAACGAGGTGGACCTATGGCAACCTACCTGGTGACCGCCAACGCGCGTTCTAACTTCGACTTGTGGATGAACACAGCGGTCAAACGAGTGATCCGCGAGGGTGGACATATCACCGGTGTTGAGGTCGAGCCATACCTAGACGGCGGGTTCAATGGAGTGGTGAATGTCACGTCTGGCAGTGGTCGGGTAATCTTGTCTGCGGGTACCTTTGGTTCAGCTAAACTCCTGATGCGAAGTAAGCTCGCCCGAATCCAAATACGTCGAGTTCCAAGATGCTAACTAGATATTCAGGCGGCATTGGTCCTAAGGACCAACTGGAAGTGGTGAAAAGCTCGACAGATGGGCCTACTATGATCTCGGAGGACGACTGGATCTCACTCCCAGTTGGATTTAACCTGAATGACCACGTCAATGTTTGTTTACTCTCAATATTTCTTTAGTGCAATCCACTGCTAACATGAAGTAGACGGATACTGTCATCACGCATCCTGATGTCGTTTTCTATGACTTCTATGCAGCTTACGACGACCCTAATACCACTGATACCAAAATGTATTTGGGTAAGTGTGATACTTCAGACGAACCAGATCAGGCAGGCTAACTTCATGGAAGACAACAGATTTGGTATACTTGCCCAGGCTGCGCCAAACATTGGCCCAATGTAAGATGAAATCAAGGCGAATTCGAATCTTTTTGTCTGACAGTTTCCAGCTTCTTCGACGAAATTCAAGGCGATGATGGCATCGTCCGACAACTCGAGTGGACTTCAAGAGTAGAGGGCAGCGATGGTGTCGCAAATGGACGTAAGTTTGATTGATCAAAGCATTCCTACAATTCATACGGCTGACCTTTGAAGACTCCATGACGATGAGCCAGTATCTCGGGCGTGGCAGTGTATCAAGAGGTCGCATGACTATCAACGAAGCTCTCACCACTATTGTCTCTACATTGCCCTACCTGAACAACGTTCATGACGTCGCAGCTGTCATCCAAGGTATCAAGAATCTTCAGAGCGCCCTAAGTGGCGTCGCGGATCTTACCTGGAACCTACCACCACCCGACTCAACTGTTGAGGACTACGTCAATAACGTTTGTCTCATCCATTGATCCCCCTGATATGATCAAGCTGACTCCTCGTAGTTGTTAGTGTCCTTCACAAACCGACGTGCTAATCACTGGATCGGTAAGCTTCGTTCATTCTACCTATCCAACAACCGGCACTGACTGGCCGTAGGGACTAATAAACTTGGCCTTGACGACGGCCGCTCTAACGGCACTGCTGTGGTGGATTTGAACACTCAGGTGTATGGTACCGATAACCTGTTCGTCGTGGACGCCAGTATATTCCCCGGCCACGTTTCCGCCAACCCATCAGCCTACATCGTAATCGCTGCCGAGCATGCCGTCGAGCGCATCCTAGCATTGGACCTAGCAGAGCCCCAGGCGCAGTTCGCACAATGCAACGGGCTTAATCACTCCGGCAGCTTCCAGTGCCAGCGGCCGTATACGTGCCAATACCGGAACGATTCTTACTCACAGGTAAATATTCCTCGACTGGGGCCTTCGGGTATTTCGCTGACCACTTGCTATTATCATAGTGTTCGTAAGGACCACTCGAGAGGGAATCCAATCCGTATGTATGTGTATATGTACGCTCTGTATATTTATATTCTGAAGTATTATTCAAGAAGATTACCTGTGGCTCATGCTATGCACATTACATTCTCATTACGTGAATCAACCGTAGCGTCTCGCCGTGCTGTGCCAGTATTGTCAAAGTACTAATACCATTGTCCGAATCGCGGCCTATAACGCCGTGGTAGCTAACGCCGTGGTAGCTTTATACTACGGAGTCATTTCAGTAGGTACCGGCAAGGATAACCTCTTATCCTATGCTTTGAAACATCAAGTAGTCCTCGCTACTCTACGCTTACGGCGGACCAATGCCAATGGCACGGAGCAAAGAAGTGTCTACCTATAGAGTATCTACGTCGTATCTACACACCTACTTGTCGGCATACTGATAAAGGCATACACATATGACAGTTTCTATTCCTGTAAGTATTCCGTACTGCCATAGTGAATATCAAGGGATGCGATGTTCTAAAGCTAAACAGAGACAGGGGGTGAGCTCAGTCAAGCCGGAAACAGCGGGCCAGACTCGAGCGCCCTTTTGGGCCAAAGGTAACATATCGCCACACCTCATTAAATTAACAGCCCTCCATCACGAATCCCACTCCTCCTCCAATGAAAAACTCCCAACGGGTATCGAGGTGAAGAAAAACACCGCATACCGAAAATAGCTCAGACTTAAGCCATCCTTATCCTTCCTTCCTTCACAAATGCCCGTCGTATCGCTTGAGTACCCACCTAGTGTTGGTAGGCTTCAACGATCAGAAGCGGCTGATACTCTCTTAGAAGTGTAGCAAGGCAGACCTTAAAGAGTCGCGATTCCATGTGATAAATCAAAAATACCAATTCGAGCGCCCGCGGCTTTCTATCTATCTATCTCTAAAACCGCTCAGCTAGCTGGATCTATCAAGAGGTGTCTCCGTATATATATATCTCTCTATATCTAGGTAACCTGGAATATCATATGCAAGATGCCAAGCTTCTATCCGTAAAAACGCCCTCTAGATGCTCCTGTGTTGTCCATCTATGTATGTATGTCTACTGTCGCTTTCTATTGTCCTCCCAAAACCAGAATTCCATTGTAATAAGTCAAGCCATAAAGTCCGTGTCATCTCGTCTTCCCAGGTTCAAGCCAGGGCAGCCTGTTTCGCACCAGGGAGTGCCTGGACGATCTGCACGGCAGTACCAGGAGGAAGAACCTTATTCGCCGCCGAGGGCACGGCCTGCAGTTCCTTCTGCCGAAGCGTCTCCAGCATCTCGGCCCGGCTATTCAGATAGCTCAGGTATGTCTGCCAGCCAACGGCGATGACACCACTGAACACACTGCGGTACTCCCATGGAATGAAGGCGAAGCTGAAGGCCGTGACGGCCGGCCACAGCTTGCACGAGTTGATGAAACTGACGGGGACGGTGTTGTAGACGCGCCGCCAGGCCTCGCCTGGCGTGTCCCCCGAGAGGAGCGCCTGCGCTCCGAAGAAGTATATGTTGAATATTGGCGTGAAGGTCAGTTGATTCACGATGACCTTGACGGCGATCGAGAGGGCTTTCGAGGAGTAGTTGAAAGAGCGCGCGAGGAATGCGAACCTGTAAAACATCGGTTCAGTCAAATCATTCTAATACAATGTAGGAGAAACGGTCGCGTCGCGTGGTTTCGTTTTTATCGGTAACTTCCCCATGCAAATCAACGAAATCAATTCACTCACCATAGATAGCCAGGAATAGCCGCCCCGCCACCAATAGCCAACGACCTCGCAGTGCGCGCCCAGTCGTGTTTCCTCTCGCTCTCTTCTGCGCCCTCCCCTTCGCAGGCTTTGTTCTGGCTACCGGAGCTCATGAGCTGGGCGCCGAAGTCGGCGCATCCGTATATGACTAAGACACTGGCGACCTGCACAACCCATGGTCGGGCGCGTTGCGCCCTCGCATAGGCCTGTCCGGCGCGCGTTATGGGACCTAAGCGCTGCCACTACGAGTTTGGGGGTCAGTCATAAAATCAATGGCGCCATGTGGACGAAGAGCCTCCTTGCGTTTGAATGGGCAGAATAGGCGAAGGGAGTCGGGAGCTATCTTACGAAAGAGAGCGGAGCTACGACGTTCGGGACGGGAATCGGGACGCTCTTGGCTTCGGGTGTTGGATTCGTTGGTGTTTGCGATTGGAGCCGGGCTACCGTTTCTGGCAAGGAGCCGCGCTTCGATGGGGAGGAAGAGAACTGTTGCCGCCGCGCATTTCTCAAGATGTTTTTATTTGATGGGGTGTGCAATAGTCGCCGAGTGGCCTCCAGGTGCGGCCGAACCGCTGAACTGCGAAGAAGTGTATGCATGACCGTCGGCTTGGTCTGGTCTAGTCTGGTCTAGGCAGTCTGGTCGGGTTGAGTCGTCGGATCTAAATGGCGAGGGGCCCCTCTTCAGTGGTACGGATCAGTCACTTTTTCGGAATCAATTTGTCGAAGGTATGAAGGGATGTATATGCGACAGTGGGAATCGCTTTGTCAGTTGTAAGAAGCTGAGTTATATTAGTTGACTGGAAGGAAGAAGGAAAGGAAGCAAGAAAGAAAAGGAAAGAAAGAAAGGGATGGCTGAAGCTGGAAAGTCATATAAGTCGCATTAGTGGCTTCGTAGCGTACGTGGATTCGATGTTGCGCGTTTGTTCCGATAGGCAGGTGAGTTTTTAGACCATGCGTGCGCTGTTACGTACGTTAGGTAGGTATACGTATATGTACCTAAGCGGACAGGCAGTAGGCCTCTGATTCTTCTTAGTCTTACCGAGGTACCTACGTACTTACGTAGTCTACATGGAAAGGGATCGATCGTTCAGTCCGGGGAATGCATTTTCCTACTACAAGTTATATGTAACTAACAGGAACAAGACCCGTATAGATGATCGATCTACGAAGTAAGTACTTCTTACCTACCTCACGCGAAAGTTAGATCCGTCCTATGAGAGGGAAGTAGGTAATATACATGTAAGTAGGTAATACGTCCGTATTCGTGGTTAAGTTCAAATGGTTGGTAATACTACTAGTATTATTATTATATTATTTTACGCTACTGAGACGGGCAGCGCCGGCCGGGCCCCTGAAATGTGACTATTACATACAATACCTAACTGCATACGGAGGTCCGAGGTTGCGGAGGTCCGGATTTAAACAAGGGAGGAGAAAAAGGAAAGGTCTTACATCGCCCTTCCGTACGGATCCGTACATACTAGGTACCTAAGGTAGGTACTTGCATGTAGTCAAGGCTTCAAACGGGAGAGATACCTATTCTGATATTGACATTCTGGTCTCTAGATAGATATTGTAGGTATGTTCAGCCTGTACTATCCAGGAATATATATATGATTCATGTCTCCTCCTCAACTCCATGCATGGTCCAACTACGCCAGATCGATATTTACAATGGGGACTGAACATCAGCCCCCCAGCCGCTACGAACCGTTCTCACATTCCATCTCATAGTGATTCTCAATCAGGTCCCAATTCACTAACGAATCCAATCTGTCGCCTAGCACCGGGGTTTGCGCTGTTCAAATTGGCAGCGAGCACGCTCTGGCTATCTACCAATTTCTTATGTTCCTTGACCCGAGAAGTGAACCGCGCATCTGCCGCCCTGTCCAGCCTCTCTATCTCCTCTCGCTCTCGTAGCCGAATGCTACTAAGCTGGTTTGCGGTGCCGACTCGCTCGCTGCTTAGATTGCGCTCCCATTCCAGCAGCCGCGTTTGCTTCTGGTTATCGACAGCGAGTTCGGCATCGCCGATGGCGCGTGCTCGCGCCACGTTCGCCTTCGTGAGGCTTTCTTGGTGCTGCAAGTCTGCGGTATGCTGTGCGCGCCGCTGCCGTAGAGTTGCATTGAAGATGTCCTCTTCGACCCGAGCACGTTCCCGTATCGAGAGGAGGTCTCTCTCATGAGCCCGCCGCTTTCGAGCTTCTTCTAACTCTGTTTGGTTGGCCCATATCTGGGCCTGTACTGCCGCCAGCTCCTTGTTCCTCTGGATAGCTATATTATGTTCTTCAAGTTCTGTCTTACGACGGTCGAGCCGCGCCCTGCGCTCTTCTTCTTCATGCTGGATATGAGCGGGCATGCCTACGGCGTCCTCAGGCTGCTCTCCAAAATTCGCGTAGTACACGTCTTTGCATCGATTGGATCGTAACAGCTTCAGGAGTTCTACCCTCCGGTCGGAGTCCGGCAGCACATGTTGCACGTACATAGTAGGTGAATACGTGTATTTCCCGTCAATATACAGGTTGAACGGTTGATTGATTTCTTTCCACAAACCAGCTCGTAGAAGCACTCTCGTCGTGGCTAAAGGGTCGATAGACTCAAACGCAAGCAGAAGAACCGATTTGCCATCCGACTGAATCGTTGTGTCGGTATCACTCTGTAGTAAGAATTCGATGGCTCTTTCCATCGACTTCTGTTTGCTTGCCGTTAATGGAACGCTGTCGGCTGCATGTAGGCAAAGCTCTGCAAGCGCACTTCGCCCACCATGCAGAGGACTCGGAAAATCCGGATCGTGGCTATACTCGACTAGCACCTGCATAGCCTGTAAATTTAGTTCTCGCGCGGCATTGTGAAGAGATCCGTCATTCTTGGATGCCCCGGCCGCGAGGAGATTCGACAAGATCGTAATGGCTAGATCCCCTCCAATGGCAGATGCCATGGAGAGGGGTGAATTTCCAAGAGCATCCGTCACATCAACTTCAGCTCCAGCCAATAGCAGCAGCTTCGCCACGTCTGGACGACGCGTCCGAATAGCCAACATGAGCGGCGTAACATGAGAGCTAGCAGTCTCGAAATTAACCTTCGCTATTAGGGATTTGTCAGTAAAGCGGTCAAGATGGCCAGAAGTCGGTTTTCTTACCCCCTCTCTCTATCAGCAGGTTTATAATGCCCGTACTGATTTTCTTCTGTGGTTGCAGCAATGCCCACATGAGTAGAGTGACTGGCTCAGCTTCATCAAATTCATCTACGACCTTACAGGTCATCATCTGGTCGTAGTAGAAACCGATGTCTAATAGGGCTTCTAGGACTTTAACCGATCGGGGAAACTGGGACACTGCTCTAATAACGATGGGATCCGATCCTGGATACGCAAACATGACATCTAACTGGCTGTCCCCGTCGCGGTACTGCGAAAAGAGTGTGACAAGATCGTAGACTTGATCTTCGGGGAGTTGTGCATCGAAAAGCTTAGGGAATGCCAAGGTGAGCGTCTCGGTGTTCGGTCCCTCGTTTAATAGCTTCTCAAGTAGATCTGTATTACCTTGAGCCACCGCGAGTTGCAGAGCCTCGCCGTGATTATGGTTCACACCTGCGCCGTGTTTCAACAATAGATCGACAAAGGCATCCGTGACGGACTGCGGAGCTGTCATGTGTAAATTAAGCACAGCGATGAGTGCAGACCCTACACCGTCTCCTTTGGCGCCCTTTTCAAGAAGGCTCGTGGCAATCTTCAGCCTTCGCTCTGAATTCCATGAACTGGGATCAGTGGACGGGAAGGCTTTCTTGAATACTAAAGATGCATCATCGCTAGTTGCTCGAGACTGAAGTAGCTCATCAAACAATGAGGCAGGCAACGTTGCGGTCGCATCGATTAGAGTCTGGCAATCGTTCACGACAGGCGATGCTCTGTGGTTAATCAAGAGACGTATTAGCCTCTCTTCAGGCTCTTCCTCATTGACAGCTCGATGTAGGGCAGCATTGACTGCCCTGGGAACCAGTTTGCCAGCCTTGAAAAGCCAATCAACGACCGTAAATCTCGTATCGCGACTGAGATCCCAGCAGGCATCCAGACCACGGACAAGTGTGTTCGATGATGGTTTCTTCTAATGTTACGTTAGTGTGTGTACAAGGCACATCCGGGCTACACGACTCACCTGCTGGCCCCTTGCATGCTCACTCGGCTCATTAAGGCCGAGAAGTAGTTCCAGGCTTCCCAAAAAAGCACTTCTTACCGCCTTCTCCACAGCTTCACCGTCACTGTAATCGGGACTTGCCCCGTACCTCAGTAGGAGTTTCACCAAATCCATGCCGTCTTCGCCGTACCTAACAGCTGAAACAAGCTGGATATCGATCGCCTCCCCGGAAGCCCCTATCTGAAGAAGAAGTCTGAAGATCTCGGCCCGCTTCTTGAGATTACTCACCTGCGTGGCGCCTTGAAAACTATTCTCCAGTATCTTCTGAGACACCTTCGTATTCGCCTCTAACAGCATCACTACCACACTGACAGCCCCAGACTTGCATGCCTCAACGAGCGCTCGCCCATTCTTGTGTTCGATACTGCCACCGTTCTGGACCAGGATCGTGCCGAGTTCCAAATCGCCATCTGAAGCTGTCGCGATCAATGCGTCCGAAACAGCCTCACCCGATGCACCGGCTTTGAGAAGGCTCTTGCACGCACTACGTCTTATCCTCTTATCCTTGATCTTCATTGCCTCAGTGAACCCCGTGTTGAGAACGCCCGCCGCAAAGCCTTTCTCCGCAAGTATGATTTCTATGATATCTTGTTTCCCGCTCCTGATCGCCTCAATGAGAGCCGAGCCGTCTGACGCATCAGCTCGGGCAAGGAGGGCTTTGACTAGAGGAATATCGTCGGGATGCTTTTGAACCGCAAAGCTTAACGCTCGGTTTACCTCACTTGCAGGCATGCCACCTTTCAGTAGTTTCTGGGCATATGCTAGCCGATCCGTGCGATCTCGAAGGCGTAACGCGGACGGCATAGCCCATGCGAATGTCATTGGCAATGGCGAGGCCGTCAGGAGAAGATCCACTATTTGTATGTTTGCTGCCGCCACCGCACAGCTGAGCGCCTCGCCGTTAGACGCGTTAACGTCGGCTCCATTAGATAATAGGGCCTTTATAGAGGCCAAATTACGGGTTGGCTGCGGGGTTAGCAATAGACTTTTCACCTCTTCGATCAAGAGACTATTGACCGTGTCCTTCGATTTTGCGCGGTCTAGCAACGCCTTAAGCTTCTCGGCCTTGGACGTAGTTGCTGGAAGCTTTCCCACGCTCTTCAATGCTCGATCGATACTTGCATCATTGGGGTGTCCAAGTTCAAGAACGAGTTCAAGGATTGCGGAGTCCGGATGCTGCGCAGCGTGTTCAACTGCAGAGCCTTCATTTACGTTGACGTCGGCGTTCTTTTGTTGTAGCAGGGCCTTTATGAGTTCTTCATCCGTAGGCTTGGTAACAATAGCCGAATCCAAGGCTTTGGAAATCTCGCTGCTGGGTGGAGTAGTGCTCGAACCGAGTATCATTGTGATCATCTGTAGCCTGGTTGAGCTTTCGGTCACCTCCATTGCCTTTTGTAAGGCCCTTGCCATAGTCTGAGCCGTTGGCTTTCCCTTAAGCAATTTTTCTAGTAGCTTGACACTGCAAACAAAAAAAAATCATGGTTAGAGATTGACATTTGCAGTTATTATGATGTTCGTCCGCGGGAAAATTGGGGAGTATGTAGCACATGAAAATCAATGAATAGGTGCAAGGCGCGAAATGAATGATTTTGGAATACGTACTCCTTTTGGGCAATCAAGGAAGTGATGCCGTGGCCTTCATTGAAATTGACATCTGCGTCATGACGGAGTAAGAGGGAGATTAGCTGCTCATCACGGTGAGGTGATTGTTCATTTATCGCGTTTTCAAGAGCAGAGTGAACACAAGGACCCGTCAACCCCGCTTGTATGAATTTCTCCGTAAGTCGATATCGTTCGGCCCTGGGGAGGTTCCGCGTGCTCGGATACACCTGAGCAAGGGCAACGTGGCTGGGCGGCTTGAGAGTGAGAATGAGACTTGCAATCGCCACATTCCCTTTCTGAATGGCGACTTGTAGTGCCAGCGAACCTTTATAATCAGTGGATGCAGTTTCGTGGCGCTCAGGAGATTTATTTCGCGATGTTATATTCAGATCTTGGTGAGCATTTAATTCGCTATCCTGGAATGATGGCGTCAGGAGTAGCTTCGCCGCCTCAACGTCTCCTATTTCAGCTGAATCAATTAACGCTTCATCGAGGGGGATACCAACAGCCCCTTGCTTCAAAAGAGAGCCGAGGAAGAAATGCCGATCCTCGAATCTCATATTTTTCGGCAGTAATTTGACGCACTCTGACGCATGCGCAGGACCCATACTGGCTGTTCCTCCCAACATCATCTTCGCAAGCTCAATTCTGCCATTCGAAATAGCTCTTCGTACAGCCGCCGCATCTTGATACTCGAGTGAGGCGCCATACGATACTAGTAAGCGCACCATTTCCAGAGAACAAGTCTTACCAGCGTCCACTAACGCTTGGGCAACAGGGGCGCCCTCCGCCCCAGCACAAAGCAACATCTCGGCCATCGCCAACTTCTCATTCGGACTGATTTTCTGGTGCCGCATGAGCTCCTCGAAGGCCGCGTTTAGTCCTGGTTGCTGGGGAGGTCTATGACCTAGTAGTAGAGCTAACACCATGTCTTTGTGCCCAAGTTCAATAGCCGTCTTGATCGCCGCGGCCTCATCATGATTACCGTCTGCCGTCGACTGGCTCAGATGTATGACGGTTTCAAGACAGCCGGCTCTAGCTGCCTCGACCATGCACTGGGAGACCCAAGGGTTTGGAGGCCGTCCCTCGGAGGCTATCACCATCCCAATTAGACTTGCATGTTCACCAATCGCACAAATCTGTCGAAACGCATCTTGACCATCGGCCGTTTGTGATGCAGAGGCTCCATAGCGGATCAATAGCTCGGCAATTCTATCGTTACCTGCTCGCATAGCCAGCGGCAACGTTGTGTCCAAAGCTAGGGCGTCGGCGTGTGGAAGCAGGACCTCGACCATTTCCAGTTGCGCATTCTTGACCGCGATCTGGAGAATCTTGCTTCTTTCGGCCAAGTCCAGACTTTTCCGTCGGCTGAGTAGGCTTGTGCGACTTTTCTGAACAAGATTCAAGTTGCCGCCGAGCAAGTTGAGCTTCGTGATCAGTGCTTCGGCCACGCCTGGGGAGCCCCGATATGTGATGTGGGCTAGAAGGGCATCGTAAATTTCTTTATACTCCCACGCTTTCTTCTTGGTCGTGAAAGCTCGGGAGAGTCCAGCTTTCAGCTGCAAATGTTGAGATTCAGAAAGGCGTTGCCTCTTGAGAAGTTCCTCAGCGGTGGATATGTCGTCCTCGGTGCAATAAGATGGCGGGTTTTCTGGTCTGGGCTTCGGCGATGGAGGAGGTTGAATGACAAGACCACATTCCTCGCTGAGCTCTCTAAGCCGGCCGGTTTCCATGGTTTGACATTGGACCTGTGGCTTTGCCGGGATGTCTGGATAGGGTATGCGCGATATCGACGACTTGAAGTCGACAAGACACACCAGTATGGATGGATATGTGGTTGCCAATTACATTAGGTAGCTAGAGTTGAGAACAAAGAAACGACAGGACTGTTTTAACATGGCATGCCAGTCGTGATGGCATAGAGCATACCAGAGTAAATGTAAGGGATATAGTTCAGCCGGAGTGGTAGGTATTGGGTGATGCTCTCGTGAAAGCATTAGATCTTAGGCTAAGATAGAGTTGGCTAGGTAACCATATTGAGAAGGTTGACTACCTTTTATAAGTGACACATCATCTTCGGAGTAGGCAAGTCAAGACAGACGGGGAGTCGGGTTCCAAGATTCACGGGTTCAAGGAAAGGGGGGAAAAAAATCATTTATGAGAATGGTGTTTCTTAGGTTTACATACTTGGACAAGTCGGAGAACTGTTGATGTTGAGGTGGATGCTCAGCCACCAACCAACCTTGGCTCTCGGAAATCGGGAATGTCGTATATGGTGGCATACACTGCGTGAGCAGGTAGGTAGAGCTACTTAGGCTAATTACACGTATTTATTGGCACCTCATAGTATCTGAATACCCATTTATATATTCCGTACTTTTAAATTAAAGTCCGAAGCTGCACATTGTCCGTTCACGTCATGAAAAGTTAATACCTAGTAGGTACTTTATCTACCTACTTAAGGTACTAATAACTAACTATGCAAGGTAGACACACATAGCTTTCAACACAACACGCCTGACAGTCATTTCATACGTACCGGTAGTTTTGATCAAGTTTATATGAATCTTATATTTCCCCAGACATTTACCGCCATACTGAGTATATCGTGTGAGCAGACTTTAATAATGAAGTTTCCTGAGTACTCGTTGATACCTCGCTTTTGATCTTCAACAGGTTTCAATCCCAGCAACCTGCCTGCATGCCACGTAAGAAAGGGTTATTCGTACGCCCACTAGGTACACTTCCTACATTGCCGCGCAATCCCTGTTGAAACATGGAGGCGCCAACTCGCACGTTTAATACTGCAGAAAAGGTACTATGATCTTACGATCTACGCATTTTGTACCCACCATAAAGCTCTAAAAGTACGGACGTACTTATAAGGGTAGTTATACATCACTATCACTACATACGAGATTTCAGACGAATTGCACAAGAATAAGTACTAAGCGATTCGCTTAAACATTGATTCTATCAAACATAGTTGGTTCAGACTTTGCAGTTACCAAACACACAAGACCTACTTCGTAGTAGTGTACCGGTAATAGCATGCAAATACACATACATAGAATGTCTGTGTACGATACAAATCACGAGGTGGCGTAACCGGTAGATACTGCATTCCTGGGAACATAAATAGATTAGGTACGTTATGTGAATAGGAGCGTACACTTGATATATTATCTAGTTTGCGTCTGCCTAGCATTCCAAAGTACAAATGTATGTAACAACCGCTTATGTAGGTAGTAGTGTAGACTTATAAGCTGCACTAGGAACGTTCTTACATGGTCTTGTAATTCGTGCGCCAATATGCTTTCTATAACTAATGATTCCCCCTGATTAATTTAGTCCAGTTTTAATTCATCTCGAGATTGTATCCACCGATATCACGAGGACTTTTCCTTGAGAGCGTTGAGGAGTTCTGCTGGGGGTTCTTGCCGATAACCTCTGGGGTTGTTTGATACCCACCGCCAGAGGTCCTCGCAAGCCTTCTCCATAGTAAACTCGGTCTTCCAGTTAAGTTCTTCATTTGCTTTTGTTGGGTTGGCTGTGAGATCCAAAACATCGCCTTGTCTCCGCGGTACAACTTCGTAGGGCAGGTCGTGGCCTACGACGGCGCCGAAGGCTTTGAGCATCTCGAACACTGTGCTTCCACGGCCAGAGCCTAGATTCCATGCTTTCACGCCTGGCTTGTGCGACCGAAGATAGTTTAGCGCGACAAGATGGCCGCGGGCGAGATCGACAACATGAATATAATCGCGGATGGCAGTTCCATCACGTGAAGGGTAATCTTGTTCCGGGTAAGTATCGACTAATCTCACGGTTTTGTGAAGAGTTACACTTACCATTACCAAATACTAGGATCTTAGGCCGCTCACCAGTGGCTACCTTACCAAGAAGTGGGAGCAGGTTGTAAGGAATTCCTTGAGGGTCTTCTCCCATGATGCCGCTAGGGTGAGCACCGCAGGGGTTGAAGTAGCGAAGGTTAGCGCCATTCCATTGCTCAAAGGGCTTTCCAGCCTTCTGAGCATTCTGACGCTCCGAGGCGATGAAGTCCTCGATGATGCTCTCAACAATGGCCTTTGTCCTTCCGTAAGTGTTGGTCGGGCCAATAGGGCAGTGTTCGGGAATAGGAACCATATTCTTGAAGCGGGTGGCGTCACCGTAGACCGTGGCTGAGGACGAAAACACAATATTGGTGACATTATGTCTCTTCATACATCTGAGAAGGGAGATGGTACCACAAACGTTCACGCGGTAGTACTCAAGTGGGATCTCAGAGGATTCTCCGACGGCCTAGACACGAACTTGGTCAGACGAGAATGTTCCAACGACGTGTCAGATGGCGGGCGATGAAGAACTTGCGAACTTGCCTTTAGGGCCGCGAAGTGGATGACGCTGTCGATGTCCGGATGGGCGGCAAAAACCTTATCAAGGTCCTCCTCATTGGTGAGGTCGACCTTATGAAATGTAGGGCGCTTGCCGCAGATGAGCGCAATGCGATCGAGAGCAACCTCGGATGAGTTGTAAAGATTGTCAATTATGACGATGTCATAGCCAGCTTCGAGAAGGGCAAGCGACGTAAAGGATCCGATGTAGCCTGTGCCACTATCTCAAGCACGCGGTCAGTTCAGCCGTTGCGAGGTAGGTATACGGTTTTCGATCAGGGGGCTTATGGCTTAGATCGCGAGATCTTGGTGCAATAGATATGCGCGCCCACATGCGCGCAACCCAGAGAGAGTTCAGGACTTACCCGGTGACAAGAACGGTTCCCACAGGCATCCTGACTCGAAGTTGGATACGAAAATATGAAATGCAGATTCGACGATAAAAGCGACCTGAAGTGATTGTGTATGCGTGAGGAGTTCCTGGGAGCAGAACGTAGAGAAGGAACCCGACAGTCTTATGTTGAGTTGAGATAGGACAGACAACTCCATTACCTAAGATGGGTCGGTACCTAGGTAGGTAGATTAGAGGACTGCGTGGCGCGTAACCCCGTCCATTATGCAGGCAATTTACCGACGTAATTACACTCCCTTACCTTAGGTACCTAACGGACCTACCTACCTAACGGACTTACCTAGGTACCGTTTATAGTGTTGGTCAGTACTAGGGTACCTAAGTAGGAGGGGTAGGTAGGTTAGGTAGTCCGTTAGGTACCTACAGGTACTCTCTGTAGTGTAAGGTTAGGCGCACCATAGAAGAGCTAGGTAGGTGCCTACGTATACCACGGCCCTACCTTAGGTAGGTAGTATAACAGATGAGTAGGGACCTACGGACGTACCTAGATACCTTAGGTACCTAGGACGTTCCGCCCAGCACATGTGCTTCTAGGTAATTCCGGGCCTAGTCAGTTCGAGGGGCTGAACTGACTACCTAAGGTACGCACTAGGTACCTACCTACTTCTTGGCTGACCGGGGCACCAATCGGTCTGATTCGGTCTCTCACGCGGCTAGCAGCCTCGTCACTTACGCCATTACGCACTCCTTCGTACGAACGTACGTCCGTACAGGTAACGAGATACCTAAGTAGGTACCCACCTTGTATTCCGTATACCTACGGATCCGTACTCCGTTCATATCACCTATTTTAGACCTCGTTGGCGATTGCCTAATCACAGCCGGTGGCACTATCGATTTCTTAATGTTGAAACAACCGGCATCTTTGGCGACCTTACCAACGTGTTCACAGGCTCGGTAGGTTAGCTAGGTAGTGTACTAGTGTATACATACAGTGCCTAGGTAGTACCGGCAAGGACGTTGATGTCGCAAGTATGGATCCGCAACGGGCCGGGAGTTGTGAGGCAGACCGCATCAGCCGAAGGATACCTGGTTAGTTTTGAGGTCTTCGTCGTCAAAGCCCTTTCGAAGTCTGGCTCTGGTCCCTTCTGCCCCTCCCACTGCCCATCCTACTGCCCGTCTTCTCTCTTCCATTTTCGTCTTCTTCAGCCATGATAGATATCCGGCAATACAGAAAAGTAATATCTGGGACTGGGTAGGTACCTTGGCTTAGGGAACACGTAAGATCGGCGGGTGGAAACCCTCAATTGTACCTAGTGTACGAAATAAGTACATTAAAAAGGTACGTAATATAATCAGCTGTAATAAAACCGATTCATACCTAGTGACAAGTAGGTATACGTACAACATCAGCGGCATAGCGTAGGTAGCCACCGTCGATCTCAATGGAGCTTGATCCCCAAGATTCCCAAGACAAGACCTAACTGCTATTAAGTACGGACGTACGTCCGTACCTCCTGAAGATACAGTTCTTCCGTAAGCCTTTCCATTTTCTGATGCCCAGGGATTGTGGCATAGCGGGGCCATACAATTAACGAGATAAAGGTACCCTAATGCATTGGCACTTGGTAGGTACCTAGGTAGGTAGGTAATACCTACCTAGCCTAAGGTATGGACTAGGTAACTCAGCTCAGTATGTACGGAGTTAGTCTATATCCGATGTGTGGCTGCGAGCTGGGTTATGTGGCGGTGCAAAGACAATAGGTACTGACCTAGGACCTAAGCAAAGATGAAGGTGAATGAATACCTACCTGTAGGTAGACCAATTGGCGGACAGCATCAAGCTTTCAGTTTGCACACTTTTCAGTGTTTGCACACGTTACCTTTGCTTAACAAAGCATTCCATACCTACGTACGTACTTACAGTGCAGTACCATTACCTAAGCTTAGTTGCCTTGATAAGTAGGTACTTAAGGTACCTTACCTTGGTAGGTAAGGTAGATAGGTAGGTACATAGGTACCTACCTAAGGTACGTACTTTCCTTACCTATCTATATTAATCCGTAGGTACCTTAATCCGTACGTCCCTATCTAAGTAGGTACCTAGGTAGGTACGGATCCGTACTTTGTACCGACGGTGACAATCTTGGTTTAGGCGACGGCTTTACTACTTACACCACGCGCTCAGATGGATATCACCAGCTGCATCTCGCATTCAACCACACTCATCACTCAATTCTAGACCCCTTTTGCACCAGCCTGGTTAGTCAAAGGTCGGTGTCTTGAAATATAGACGCATTCATCGTTTTAGGCCCCCTCCTTTGACCCAGACGCAGGCTTCCTTTCAAGAACTGCTCTCACAAAGACGCCCGTCACGGACGGCCGCACTGCGTCCGAGTCACTTATTGTTACCAATTGTACCCATGTCACCCAGCCATTTTCCAAACCGGAAACTATCGACGTAGTCACATATCTATTCAGAGTTATCAGCCCCTAGCTTTGTGAGTTCGTTGCCGGACGCGGTTCCTCATCGATAGCCCATCGCAACAAAGGTGCCGTCATCTAGATAGGACTGGACGCCTGCGAGCCGCGAGATCTTTGCAAGTTTTCTTATGGTTCGTGTTCGGCTACTCTTCCCAGAACGCTCCATTATACGAGCCTTTACAAGGAGCTCGTCAAGCTCGACCTTATTCTTGCCCGCTGGTGCGATTACTGAAAATCTCACGCCGTGGGCGTTTCGTCTCTCATCCATATGCTGCCGTCCCATCATCCTCTGAGAGCGGACTTGGTTGGCCTAAAAGGAAGATTCGGTGTGACACCGCCTCCCCTTCATCTATCTCGCCATTATTGATTACATTGCATCCATATCATATTGTGTAAGCAATCCTATCCGAGAAAAACCTACGATGCAAGGAGCGGATGTCTCCCACTTGTCCCGTGATCCTAAAGATAGAGATCTAGATATCTCAAGACCGGTTATCACGCGCTAATAAATGGTTCCAGACACCAATGTTTGCGGTGCTAGGCAGTTCGAATTCAGATTTGATACGACATTTTTTCATTCACAATGGCGCCTAAAATCAGAAGGAAAGCAAGTCCTGACTTGCCCAGTCTTTTCCCTACCCATGATGGGTCTTACGGCATCAACACCTTCATCAACATTGAGTCGGAAGCAAAGAAAGGTAATAAACAAAATAATGGCATTGCTAAAGAGCAATCGGATGACAACGACTGGGTAGATTCTATGAAAAGCAAGGTTGCCAGAAACTACGGCATGAGTAGCAACTTGAGAAAGGCTATCACTGAAAGTCACGAGCAAGTTGAGAAGGAGCATCGAGACCAGGAATCTACTTCTCAGAACGCGTCCCATGTATCAAACGAAAACATCTCTGGTTTCTCCGAGTCTTCCGAGTCTTCCGAGATTGTCACGACTCCAAGCTCCTCCGAGACTTCTGAATTTTCTCGCCCACCGCCTAAAGCTGACGGACTCGGCAAAGACTTGAAAACTTCAGATGGCACTAACACCAAGCTAACGCCTCACATTCCTCATTATAACCCGACCAATCCACCATTTTCAGAAGAATACCACGATCAGTCCCAGCTCCCACATACCAGATCAGAAGTGCCCTCTTATAACCCATATGCGCCTTCAGGCGTGAATCGATTGACATCGCCACCTTCTGAGAATATTCCATTTTATGGAATACCACATGGAAAGGGCTCAATGCAACCGATATCGCCCATGGGACCTGATTCTCCAAAAAGCTTTGATGATGAGAGTAGACTATATGCCGACGCGATTCTGCAGACTCCCATCCAAACAACGAATCTTTTTGACACATCTACAAATACGAATCGCGGGCTAGGTCTCGTTCAGAAAGATCAGCCGTCTGGGTGGTTCGATTTTAGGAAAGTATTCAGAGCTGGTGCACAACTCACGACTCCGCCCGATTCCGGCAAGGAAATTCAAAGAGGAGAGAAAGACCAGCCGTCAGGGTGGTTTGATCTTACGAAAGTATTCAGAGCTGGTGCTCAACTCACGACTCCGCCCGATTCCGGCAAGGAAATTCACAGAGAGGGACAAATCACAACTGGACAGAGTGTCACTGAACCAAAAAAGGTCGCGGGCCAATCTATCCCAGCTCCGACTTTCACAAATGAACAGTCTGCCCCTTTGAGTACCCAGGATATTCGTCAGCCTCCAGAGCCGCCCAAAATGCTACGAGGTCCAAAGGTACCTAACCCGAAGAAGATCTTCGAAGCCGTAACGTCAAAACAAGGCTCAAGATACCGAGGGCAACAGCCAAACAAGAAACCTCTACCCAGAAATACGAGCGTCTCCGAGCGAATTTCAAGTGTAGACCCAATAGATCAAGATAATGAAGACGCATGGACAAGGCCATCATCAGATCTTGTTATCACATCAATAGTCATGTTTTCCGTGTTGGCTTTCGCGGCATGGACCGCAATCTCCGCTGCACTCTCCGCCATTCCTGGAGATATCAACGGAATAGATACAGATATTTCTCGCGTCAACTACGGGCTTCCTACTTTCGGTATCGGCACGATGTGGGGAAAAATATCAAGTCTGCTACCGGAACTTCCAGACTTGGACAACGTTTCTCACGATAAGTTGCGTGAGAAACCAACTTCTCCTAAGCCCTCGAACAATGCCGATATCGATTACGAGAATCTTATCGCGAAATTGAAAGATGTGATGCCAGATTGGGTATGGGTGCAAAGGTATGAGAATGGGAAGATTGAAATTCCAGAAGACTTCTGGCATGCGTTGAAGGAGATGAATAAGGGAGACAGCATTTCAGATTTATCTGATGATCTCTGGGGTGCCATCAAGTCTCGACTACACGCTGATGACTTTATTGGGAAGAAAATTTCTCAAGCTTGGGAATCGTGGCTCAAGCAGAACAACCACGCTCTCGAGAAGGCTTCGACGGGAGCCACGTTGACGAAAGATGAATTCATGAAATTGTTTAAGCAGGAGGCTGCGTCCTCCCAACGTGAGATCAAGGAAGAACTTGCGGTTTTGCAAGACCGAGTCAAGAAGCTTACCCAGCGAGTATCCAGTATGCAGGACGAAGCTGGTGCCGGTTCCACAGTGAGCGCGGACGAAATAAAAGAGGCTGTTGATGCTATGGTATTGAAGGCAGTCACGAATGCGAAGCTTGACGCAATCGCGCAAGGTCGTATCAAGGGTCATGCAAATGATGTCCTAGCCAACCAAGTGAACTTATTCGCACTTGGTGCTGGTGCTGTGATCGATCCTGCATTGACTTCTTTAGCGTGGAAAGCTCCCAGAGCTCCCATGGACTCAAATAAACGTCTTAGCAGGGACGGTCAGCAAGTGCAGCCCCCAATGGCCGCACTCTCACCCTGGACTCAAGAAGGCGAATGTTATTGTGCGGCACCCGATCGAAGGGGATATGGCCAAGGCACAAACAATATTTCTGTGATTCTTAGCCGCAACATCATCCCACAACATCTTGTTGTAGAGCACATATTACCCGGGGCAACACTAAATCCCGGTGCAATGCCGAGAGAAATCGAGGCCTGGGCTTATATTGAAGAAATCAATCTCCGCAATGAGCTGCGGGCTTTTTCCGAGACCAGATTCCCGGATACCCCCAGAGAGCAGATTCTCAATGACGGGTTTGTCAAAATCGGCCACTTCACCTACGAGAATAGAAATTCCGGTGACGGCGTCCAGGTCTTCAAAATGAGCGACGAATTATCGAGGATGCAGGCCGTCACAAACCATATGGTCGTCAGGGCCATCAACAACTATGGTGCGGATCACACATGCTTCTACCGAATTAAGATGTATGGTGGCTTGATAAAACGGCCGGATGACCCACAGCGCGATGGACGGCCACGAAGACCATGGTCTTGGTCTTGGCCTTGGTCCTAAGTTATCGGGTACTGCGAAGCCGTTCTCTCGTCGATGAGAGCATTTGCACAGATAGATCCCCGAGCAACCATGCGGACCCTGCATAAAGTTGACGTCTAGAGCGATTCTGTCCGAAAAGAACTGAGAGTAGAGATGGATCGTCAATATTTGGGGATGGTGATTTGCCCCGGCAGTTTGCGGAGTTGTCACAGGGGCAAACGAACACGGCAGAGACCTTCAGGACGATGGAAGGCCATAAAGAGGCGATTTGGTCATGGGAGTCTGGAGTGTTGATACCAAATTTTCCAGCCTATTTAGTGCTTCATTTGCAAATCCACTGATTCTGCTGCATTGCGGCATTTCCTACTCCGGGCCTTCTTGCAGTGCATACATAGTTCGTGCGAAATTCTATGTGCCTGTATTGAATGACAGAAACGTACGTACCGTAAATACTTTAATAGCTTCTGCAGGAGTGACTTGACCGATCGAACAATTTGATAGCTTGCCCACCGCAATAAATACAGATCGAGAGTATTAAAAACCCACTCTGTAATGAAAACCAAAAAAAAAAAAAAAACCGTATATACATGTTAGTCGTCCAGTAAGCCTGCGGCGAGCGCCTCGTAATCTTCCAGGGTATCCGGATCCTCTGTAATCTCGATGATTTTGCCCTTGCCCTTCTTCCCTCTCTTTTTCTTCTCGTCGGCAGAGTCATCGTCCTCGAACCATTTCTTCACCTTCTTCTTCGGCCGTTCTCCGTGTTCCTCCTCGTTGGCATCTCCATCGCGTGCCCCTCCAGCAACGGGCAGCGAGGCCAAGAATGCAAGCGGATCCTCGCCGTCGTCGGGCGTGTCCAGTCTGGGCATTGAAGCTCCGGGAGCAGCATCCAGGTCGTTCTCCAGCGCTTCGCGGGCCTTGCGCTTCTCCTTCTTCTCCCGCCGCTTTTCTTTGGCCAAGGCCTTGTCGTCGGCATCCGCCTCCCTGACCTTGACCGACTCGCCCTCGACGAATTTCTTCCGTTGTGCCTCGGCAGAGCCGTCTCGCTTGAAGTCGTCTTCGCCCTGGATCCGATACGGGTGGTGTGCGATGCCTTCCTCATCGAACACGATACGGTCACCCTTACCTTTGTACTTGAGCATCTGCTTTTTCGATTTCAGCATCTTTTCTCTCCTCTTCGAATCAATGACCAATGGCTCCTCGCCGCCGAGACCGTGTATGACCTTGACTCCCGATGGTAATTCTGCTTGCTTGTCGGCAGCTAAATCTAGATCGTCGCCTTCGATGACTCTCTTTACTGCCAAGAAGTCGTCTTCGCTGTCCTCCGCATCGTTCGTGGCGCCTCCTATCAGTTTGGTGTAATGATCGGTGAGGACGTCCTGGTTGGTCCGCTCAAACATCTTGTCCGTCTTTGTTCGGACTTTCCGTTTCTTTTTCTCGGGATCATATTCAGAATCTGAATCGGAAAGACCAGCACGCGGCATATTTTTCAATTTCTTAACATCCGCTCCCTTCTCAAAATTAATTATAGGCGCTCCCGGCAGACCCAGACTCGCGGCGTAGGCTTCCAGGTCAAGAAGTTTTAGATTGAAGACTTCCTTATCCCGCTGAAGATGTATCGATCTGACATATGAGATAAAGGCTTTCGATGCTAGATATTTCAATGCAGGATCTTTAAAGACCATGCTCTGAACTGATTCGTCGATGGCTTGCTTCTTATTCTCTCGCACGTTCACCCTCTTGATGGGTATCTTTTTGGACTCGAGACGCTTCATCATGCCCTCCTCTTCGCTAGGATCTAGGAAGAGAACAGATTTGCCATCTTTGTTAAAGCGGGCAGTCCGACCAACCCTGTGAATATACGTATCAACGTCTTCCGGAGCATCCACCTGAACTACCCAATCTACGGAGGGAAAATCCACTCCTCTAGCAACCACATCGGTGGCGAAAAGACAGGCGTGTTTGGATGCGGCGTAGCTAGACGTAATCTGCAATCTTTGCGCTTGTTTCTGTGCGCCGAGTAGGTGATAAAGGGGTAAGCCAGGCCGAAGGTGCCTCACTGTCTCAAAAGCAAATCTCACTTGCTTTCCGGATGAGAAGAATACCAAGATCTTGCTCTTAAGATTGGATTTTATGAAGCCATATAAAGTATTCAGTTTAGAAGCGAGCGGCGTAACTAGGTAATGTTGCTGTAAAGATTCTGGTGTAGACGACGAGGAGCTCTCGTGAACGGCTATATATTCGGGATCTTTCAGGCTTAATCTTGAAAGATCGGAAACTTTGCGCGACTGCGTAGCAGAGAAAAGCAAAGTCTGGCGTTCTTTAGGAAGGTGCTCGACCAGCGCATCGACGGCGGACTTGAACCCCATGTCCATGATTCTGTCTGCCTCGTCAAGCACAAGTATTTGCAGATTATCTACTTGGAGCCCCGACGTAGAGTCCAGATGTTGGAGCATTCGTCCCGGCGTACATACTAAAATAGACATGCGTCCCAGACGTTCAGCTTCCTCCTTCAAGCTTTTTCCGCCAATGACTAGTCCGGCGGAAAAGGAATGAAACCTCCCAATCTTTGTCAAAACTTGAAAGGTCTGCACGGCAAGTTCGCGAGTCGGTGAAATGATCAGAGCGCCAAGGCCATCATATTCAGTCCAGCGAGCGCGGTATAACTTCTCGAGTACGGGAACCAGAAATGCTAGTGTCTTTCCGCTACCAGTTTTTGCAGCACCAAGAATATCGTGGCCCTTTAAGGCAGCAGGAATGGCGCGAGCCTGGATATCGGTGGGTGTTTGAAAATGCGAAGCTTCGATTCCGGATGTAGTCGGGGAAGAGAGAGGCAAATTCGAGAATTTGGTCGTGTCGGCAGTCTTGGGATCAAATTGGTCAACAGAATCTTGCAGCTGTTCGAGAGACTCCTGCTCTCGCTTTCTCTTCAGCGATTTTACATCTTGCTTTTGGTTTTGGTTTTGTTGCTGTTTCTTTTGGTTTTGTTGCTGTTTCTTTTGCTTCTGTTTTGGTTGCGGAGCATGCTTTTCCGTGCGAGATGGCATTGGGAGGGCAATGAGTTCTGGTCCAGAGGGATTGATGGATAAGATGGTCTCAATCGAATTACTGGCTTGTGTGATGTTCAATTGATTGATGCGACAACTTGACTTACATATCATATCATACCTTTTGATCGACCATTTCGAAAAAAAACATGGTAAGTATTAAGTACCTAGGTACCTATTCCGTAACCAAGCGGGGATCTGCCGGATTATAGCTGGGGCTAGTCCATATCTGTCCTGACCGCCTAAGACCGCCTTCTGATTCGGTCGCCGTGCCATGTACGAAGTACCTACCTAGTGTACGGACGTACCCACACTAAGGTACCTAGGTACTTATACATGTTGTAGGTATGCCACCTCAGCCACCTCAGCCACTTTTCAGGTACAGACCCGTATTAAGTCCGTAGCTTAATCGGTACGCGGGAGAAGCCACTGCATGATTTCGAGTTAGGTACGGAATATTACCTAACACACACTTGAGGCTATTCAGCCTAACCACCGGCAACTAACCTACCTACAACAACATGCGAATGGATTCCATACACATATTTATACTGTCTTGCCGAACGACAATGTAATCGTCCTGTTTCAATCAAAATTGGGCGCTAATATCTTCATTCACAAACCAATACAAAATAGGTATCATCGTAGATAAACAAGAAGTTGCCTAACCAAGATTGCTTTCAGTGTCCTACCATTTTATAGCCTACCTGCCCCTCTGCCTACCAATACTTCACAGACGGGCCTTCTCTTTCGACGTAGCGTCCTCAACGATCAACTCGGCGCCGCGTTCCGCACACCCCAGCACCGTTATCATAGGATTGATTGATGGGATTGTTGGGAATATCCCAGCATCGATAATGCGCAGATTCTTGAAGCCCCGTACTTTCAGCTTTTCGTCAACGACAGCGAGCGCGTCTGTCTTCGTGTTGCCCATTCGAGTTGTCCCGCACGGGTGATAAACAGTGTGGGCTGCTTTGCGCGCATAGTGACTCAGGTCCTCGTCAGTCTGCACATCAGGCCCTGGCGCGACCTCTTTCTTGATCCAGTCCTTGAATGGTGCCTGTTCTGCAACCTTGCGAGCAGCACGTATTCCGTACACCAGTGTGGCGGTGTCATAGCCTTCAGGATCGGTGAAGTACCGGAAGTCGAGAGCCGGCTTCACCTTGGAGTCGGCAGATGTGAGATACAGACGCCCTCGAGACCGTGGTCGTGGGATGTTGGGTGTCATGCAGAAGGCATAACGGTCTCGGATATCGGGATATCCAAGACGAAAAGTATTGAGAGTAAAGGGGATTTGATAGCAATGCATCATGACATCCGCTACATCACCGTCTAGGATCCCATGGGGATTCGCTGCCGACTTTGTGGCCCCTGCACCGGGCGCCTCGCGACGCAAGAATATTCCAGCATCAGAGTCCATCGTCGTTTGATTAGCCGGCACAGGTTTCTTCAGCTCCCACATAATGATACTCTCGGGATGATCTTGCAAATTCTCACCCACACCTGGAATATCATGTTCCACAGGGATACCGAGGGAATTCAGCTGCTCCTTAGGCCCTAGCCCAGAAAGCAACATCAGCCGAGGCGTATCGACAGCTCCGGCAGAAAGTATTGTTTCGCTTTTGGCCGCAACCCTGCGCCGAGAGCCATCTTGAAGGGTGATGTCTAAGCTCGTAACCTCATCGCCACTGACATTGATTCGAGCCACCCAAGCGTTGGTCAGAATCGTCAAGTTTGGCCGCTTTTCCTCACCCCTGATAATAGGGTGAATATAGGCTACGGACGCGCTAGAACGTTTACAATCATCAGGATTGTAGCTGACGGAGAAAAAGCCAACCCCTGTTTTGAGCGATCCGGTTTCCTCGATCGTCTTATTGAAGTTATTGATTACAGGAATATCCAACGCCGTACTGCACGATTCAACCCAGTCCTTGCAAAGTTGGTTTCTATGGCGCTCGTGAACTGGCTGGACCGTGTTTCTTAATTTGCCAAGCACTCTCATGAGCATTGGGAAAGTCCAGCCTTTGGCTCCAAGTGACTGCCAAATCTCCAGGTCATACTCAAAAGGCTTGAAGGAGATCAGGGTATTGTGTGACGAGCACCCTCCAAGCACCTTTGCGCGCGAATGTCGAATGAACGAGTTGCCTAGTCCCGTCTTGTTCAGTGCTTTAAGGGTTTGTCATAGGGGCAAAAGATTGGTTGCTTACCCATCGGCTGTTCAGTTGTGCCATAGTCATAGTCGAGTTCGCCGCCCAACAAATCCAACCATTGTCGAAGATTGAGGACGCGTTCATCCATGAAATCACTAGGGCCGGCCTCGATTAAGAGGATTTTCTTGTGCGGTAGATATTCGGCCAACCTCGCCGCGACGACGCAGCCAGCCGTGCCTCCACCGACAATAACATAATCATAAATGTCGGTATTTACAATAGGGAGCTGAGTGGTGGTCATTTTGGCTTCAAGAACAATTGGCAATACAAACCGATTAGCGGGCTCTAGATTACGAACAACCTCAGTCTGATCAATTTGGGGGGGGAGGGGGGGAGGGGGGGAGAAAGAAGACACAACAGACAGCTCTCTATCAAGGAATTGAGGATCTTTATGTCAAAGACCAAAGTAGGTACATGTTTATCATCTGACTAGTGTCAGGTAGGTATTGTTAACCACAGATGTAGGTACCTGTCGCCGTTTCAAACTTTCTCCCGGCTCGCCATATGCCGCTAGGCTGACAAGGACCAGGTCTTTTTGGAACATGGAATATGTGGAAGTATCGGCAGAGGGACCAATTAAGCACCGACAATACTTATTTAGATTCGCACCTATACAAGGTTCGGCCAGTAGTGCTGGTAGGTAGTCTACGGATCGGTACGAGCAGTACCATCTACGGGATGTACGAAGTATTCCGTACCGGTAGGTAGTACTACAGTACCCTACGGTATAGCGAGGTATTGTATAAATGGTGCTGGAGGCACTGTATAAGAGGAGGTAATGTACTAGGAGGTAAGAAGATCTTTCTTTTGTCTACTTAATTGGTTTGCTTTCATGCTCCCCAGTACCGGTATTTGCCCTACCACCGAGATACCTACCTAGGTACCTGCTCGCCACCCACTTGCAGGCAAACCTGCACAAAGAGAAAGTCGGGCTACCTAGGTAGGTGTAGGTATGGCAAGTCTGACTCTTAGTCCAAGGTTAGGTATTCTAACTACTATGTATCGGCGGCCCACCCTTACCCTACCTGGAGTACACTCTATGCACTAGGTTGGTAGGTAAGGTAGGTAGTTCTACTTTATCTTTATTCTGTAGTCTGGCGACGCATTTTCGCTTGGGCACATAGGAAGGTATTAGGAATTACTACGGACTACGGACTACGGACTACGGACTACCTTGTAATGTAATATGATGATTTCGAATACCTAGCCTAGCCCAGGTACCCTAGGCAGGTACCTAACTTACATAGCCGTACAAATAAATGTGAGCGCAAACCTACCTAATTCTTCTTACTTACATACCCAGGTTTTGCCTTGGTATGCGAGGCTTTGCCAAGAATCTTGAAGCTAAGCCCCACCAATAATCCCATGGCCGTGGCATACATGTGAGGTACATGATTTGCCGATGACTTCCGCATTCTGTACTGCGTACATACGCGTAACGAAACGTCCGGCAGATCGATGGAAGTAGTATTTATTGTACCACGGAAATTAGGTAGGTATTCCGTAGAGATAAGGTAGGGAGATATAACGTTCTCGCTCTCTCAGTTTTCCACCATTGACGGATACGGAATACAATGGTAATGCTGCTCGCAGTTCGTTTGCTAAAAACCCCCCGTGAATCTTCACCGGCAAAAACGGAACGCCAAGAACGCCGAGACGTGCTGAGGACGGCTTCAGCGCAAAACGCATGCTGGTTTCCACGCCGGATCGCATGCTCTTACCAGAGCATTTGCGCCATAGCCCACCTTTCTCGGCTCGGCGATCCCCAGAGGAACCGAAAAAGTGGGACTTGGCACGAGTTTGAGTGGTTACACGGCTTGGTCAGCCCACCGGGCGTAAGAAACCAAGAGCGTCTTGTCTTGTGTTGTCTCATCTGGTTATGTATCCTGCGTGAAGCAAACATAAGACACGATGGGGACCCGGATCACAGTGGGTAGGTTAGGTATTGCGTAGGTACCTACTTGCCTGCCTAGTGTGTGAGTGAGTGACTCGCTGAAATCGATCTTCACATCTACACTAAGTACGGATCGGAACCCCGTACGGAGTTAACTACGGTGCCTACACCTCCCTACCTAACTAGCCCGGTTCACTACCTAAGGTAGGGAGGTAGGTAGGTAGGTAGCATAGATATCGGATCGTCTCATCACCATGATATTTCCGCCGTGGATGGCAGTTTGCAGAAGGCAAAAAGTAAGTGCTAGGTATATGACAAGTTAAACGATCTCTTGGAAGATCGAGTCATCCCAAAGTTTTCCGCGGCCGGCCAATTGATTAATTAATTGTTTGTACAGGCTGCCTACGGATCCGTACATTAGTAGTGTAATGTAATACCTATTCCGTCCATCATACGGATCCGTACCCTACACACATAAGTACTTTAGTGCCTCATCACGTGCCTTTAATCACAAAGACTCTGTTGTTGATCGCAACGACTAAGGTGCCTTACCTACCTAACGATATGTTTGAGTAAGTACAGGCTACCTAAGGTAGTGAAGGTGGCCGAGCAAGGAGACTAGGTAGAATCCACATAGGTACCTAGGTAGGTAGTGCAGTCTAATCCGTAGTAGGTACCTAAATAGGTAGGTACTAGTTGATCAATGCACTATGCCTAATACACACTAGCGTAATAATCAGTACTTACTAGTGTCCACTATTAGTACTACCTATTAAGTACTAGCGCATACATACCCTATGACGTATGGATCCGTACCTTTACAGTATTCATCCACTGTGGCCGGCCACCGAATGTATGAAGTCCATAGACAGTGCACGTTTAAGACGGCTCATCATCCACCAATCTAAGCACCGAGGTAGGTACCCAGGTAGGTACCTACCTATCTTATATCCTTCTCGTGGACAAACAACGTCAATCATTTCAAAGCGGTGAGCCGGTCAGCGCCGGCACAGGTACCTCACTGTAGTGCTCATTTTCATTGCATCTTAGTTCAGCTTCCAAGCTTGGCCGACGAGATCTCCGGAACTTCAACTTCAAATGTTTCACGCAGCTACATATTGTTCCGGCTTGTAGATGATGCTGGCCTAACGGATCTTTGAAGCTCAGTCATCCATTCACTCGACGTTCTCTTCAACATGGCTCAAGCGGATCGCTATGCCTTCTACGCGGGTAAGCCGCAACCGAATTCAAAGTCGCCGGGTCATTTTGAATCCTTTGACCCGTCGAACGGAGAATCTACCTGCAAGATACATATCACATCATCTGAGTCTGTAGACGACGCTATCAAGTCTGCACAAGGCGCGTTTCCGGCATGGTCGGCCAAGCCACCAATCGAGCGTGCCCGAATATTGCAACGCGCTGTTTCCATATTGCGACAGCGCAATGATTCTCTTGCACGTGTTGAGACCCTTGATACGGGCAAACCATTCTCCGAGACTTCAACGGTTGATATTGTGACGGGGGCGGATGTACTCGAATACTTCGCCAACTTGGTCGCCAGTGGAGGCTTGAACGGGGAGTCTTATTATCTTCGACCTACTGCTATGTTCTATACCTCCAAGGCACCGCTCGGTGTCTGTGCTGGTATTGGAGCGTGGAATTACCCGATCCAAATCGCGCTTTGGAAATCTGCCCCCTGTCTAGCTGCTGGAAACTGCATGGTCTACAAACCAAGCGAGTTCACGCCATTACACGCAGAATATCTAGCCGAGATATACCGCGAGGCGGGCGTGCCTGCTGGCGTCTTCAACGTCGTCTATGGTGCCGGCGAGATCGGTGCCTACCTGACGGCACACCCTGCCATCGCGAAAGTTAGTTTCACCGGACAAGTCGCCACGGGGAAAAAGGTCGCGGCTTCTGCTGCGGGCGGCATGAAGTATGTGACTATGGAACTGGGCGGGAAGAGCCCGTTAATCATTCTACCGGATGCTTCCGTGAACCAAGCGGTCGACGTAGCCATGATGGCGAACTTCTTCAGCTCTGGCCAGGTGTGCACCAACGGTACGCGAGTTTTCGTTCCGCGGTCAATGAAGAAAGATTTTGAAAAAGTACTGCTTGGGAAAATCCCTTACGTACGTGCGGGCGACCTTCATCATAGGACCACAAATTTTGGGCCTTTGAACAGCAAGACTCATCATGCAAAAGTCGTCGAGTATATCCGTCGCGGTATCGAGGATGATAAAGCGACACTTTTATGCGGTGGTCTTGGCCTACCCGCTAGCCTGCCGCCAAATCTACGAAATGGATTCTGGGTCCAACCAACTGTGTTTACCGACTGCAAGGACGATATGGTGATTGTTAAGGAGGAAATTTTTGGCCCTGTCATGTCAATCCTCATATACGATACAGTCGACGAGGCCGTTCAGCGTGCCAACGCGACTGAGCTGGGCCTGGCGGCAGGCGTGGTGGGCAGAGACATTGATCAATGCCATCTGGTTATATCCAGGCTAGACGCCGGTATCACGTGGGTGAACTCGTGGGGCGAGTCTCCGGCAGAGATGGCAGTTGGCGGATGGAAGCAAAGCGGTGTTGGGGTTGAGAATGGTAGACGGGGACTGGAGGCCTGGGTAAGGAACAAGAGCACCATTATCGAGATGGGCGGTAGTGCGGCCACGGTCTTCTCGAGATTATAATTTTACGGTGACCTGTTGAATACTGCATAATTACTCCGTCATCGAATTCCCATTACGTGCAACTCTCACCATCGGATATCCATGTCGGTACCTGTGGAAGCCACTGTTCAACAGTAATCATGCCGGGATTGTTCTACATACTGCTCTCCACGTGGCTGGAGCCACGTGCAATCTAGCCATAAACTCATATACATATGTACATCCATCATCATCGGATATACTAGGAATCTAATGCCGAGTATACTGTACCTGCACTGAGCAGAATTCCAGCTTCAGGCCAGGGAGCATCACGCTATGCATGTATGTACACCCATTTGCCTTCTTGGCGAAAGCGAATTGGCACAAACCGTAGTCCGCCCACCTGCGGTGCCTTAAAGCCTCACAACGACCTTGAATGAGGCCAAGGTGTGACGAGGAGACGAGGTGGCTGGGATCACGGGGAGTCGTTCACGCTACACTGCATGTAAGCAATGAAAGATGGCCCGAATACAATGTGCGCTTTCTTGATCAAAAATAGGACCAATGTTAATGTTGGTAAGAGGGGGGAAATGCTTTTTTTTCAGTCGTTTGCCAAATTTTCTTGGGCTCGGGGGCGGAGTAAGTGTTGGTTGAGCGAGACCTGCTGCTAAAAGACAGGAGGATCCCTGGTCTATCTAGCTGTTTGCTAGACAAGTACGAAGCTATTACGTCCGTACGTACGGACGTACTTTACTTTCTTGGGGTGTGCTGCATTCTCTATGGCTGGAATATTCCAGTTCATGCCTCGCGAGTGATTCGTTCCTTGGCCGAGTAGGCAGGCAAGCGTATCAGAAATCTCACATTCCGAAGCCCTCTCGAGCAGTAATAGGTCGTTGCCAGAGACAACGTTTCGGGTAGAGGCATTCGACCATCAAGAGCATCGTCACCCCGTGACCACTGACGAATGGAGTTGGATCAATACCAAGGCAATAGTCCTTATTCCAAATCCAACTCCGTCTCATACGGCTTCTACGCTACATACTTCGTATCAGCGTTGCATTGAGTGCGCCAGCGTCTTGGCCAGCATATGCGGACCTGATTGCATAGGGTAGTGTAGTTGCGGGCTGAAAGACGGTACTCATGGTGGTTATGATTGATCATTCCGATCTTGAGTTCTACGGACGGCTTCGGCTTCTCACAGTGGTCATATGTATCCTAGGTAGGGGGTTTTTTCGCTCGACGGTACGGACGCAGTAAGCACATACCGGTGTCGTATTTCCCGGGTTTCCTCTCCAGCGCGGCCTTTCTTAATATTAGGCTGACTCTTTACTTATATATTTCGGGTCTTGTTAGGTATCTTATGTTCTGGGTTGCCATTTGAAACAGTATGGTCTACTTGGCATATATCATTATATCCATTATTATTATTATTACGGACGTATGGGATATTATTATGAGCCATGCCCCTTTCAAATGGAGCTTCAAATGAACGAAGTGCCTTAGGTACTACGACCTACCTACCTACGTATAGGTAGTAGGTATGGTGTATAGGTAAGTATTCCGTATGTACCTTAGGTACCTAAGGTAGGTATGGATTACCTACCTAGTGTAAGTACACTAATGTAGGTACCTAAGGGATCGTGACGTGGAGATACCTAATAGTACCTACGTGGTAGGCAGGCTACGGTACCTTGAGCATTAGTGAATGTCAAAGCACGTGTACCTGCCTAAGGAGCAGTCACTAGTAAAGACGCTTAGGTATTAGCTATGTGAGCTAGCCTTATCGATAAGCAGGATATAGTGTACTTAGGTACGTCCGTAATCCGTACGGATCCGTATCTCGAAGTAGATCCGTACTTCGTCATCATACGTTGTGTCGAACCAAGTGTCAACTCAACAGCATTTGTCTCCTGCATTGCCAGCTACACTTATTAACAGCTATACAAGCCAAACCAGCTATTTTCTTCTCCTTCGCTTCCTGAGCGAAATGACAAGGTGAAAGATGCCACCATGTCGTCTTACAAGCCCAATTCAGCGTTGGCGCGATCACAATCTCTACGCACAAATCCCAAATCAACATTGACCGCTCCTGTGAAATTGACATCGCCCACCACCAAAACAGCAGAAATACCAGCCTGCACTTCCAATGTTAACCTGTTTCTCACGAACCTGCGTCTCCTAGAACTTGATCTCGAACCCGACTGGCCCGATCTCAAACCTACAACTTTGTCTGCCAAAGATGCTGGTGGTGGCCAGAAGAAGCGTGTTCGGTGCGTTGAGTGGGCGCTCTATCGGCTATTTTCGTTGTGGGATAGCAACGATGCCCAGGCAGTACGTCAATGAGATGTGATTTCAATCATAACCAGATCATATAACTAACAGAATTGCAGAAGCTGCAGCCATTCTACCCTCCCACCGACCAAGTCCAGTCGATCAACCTGCGCGCCGCCCTCGTACGAAGCCTTGAGGTAGTCAAGAAAAACGGTGTACTCGGCCGCGATGTCCTGATACGAAAGACCATGCTTGATGAGTGCAAAGGCGACAGGCTGGAAGAGGTACTTGCTGTTTTCTCCTCCGCCGTGCTCAAGAAAATGGTCGCTGAAAGGGCCCTCAACTCTGGCACCCAACATAGACCAACCATCTCGGAAAGTATCTCGTTGGAGAGTTGGGGCTACAAAGGTGACAGGACTGAGCTCAATGGACTCCTGATTGCTCACAAAGCATCCCTGAGATCAATACTGAAGAACAAGAACGTCGCCCGACAGAAATATCGCGACTTCGAGGAACTGCTGGCGATAAAGGAACAACGAATTGCCCGACGTCGAGAACAGGCCAAGTCTATTATTAACGAGGAGGCTACGCCGATGTCGAATGCGGAAAAATCTGAACTTTGCAGTATGCTGAGGAATAACTGGGCCGGCAATGAACACTGGCTCGATGCACTCCTCCTCGGTGACGGAGCTTACAAGAAGAGCGGCTTGTTTAACACTCCTTTTGATGAGGTCTGGGATGGCGTGAAAACCGGGGCTATCGCTGACTTTGAGGGCCAGACTGCTGGCTTACTCGAACAGCTTGAGAAACGGGTTCGTTGTCAACAGACCAGGTTGCAAAAGTGGAAGGCTTTCCAAAACAGCACTTTTGGTCGTGTGAAACCACGGGTAATTCACGATCCTCCTCCGAAAGATGAGAACAGCGACGGTGGTTTCGATTTCACCGCCCACCTCCATCTTGATTACGACGCAAACTATATCAAATTTGATAATCCGCCATCAGAATACGCAAGATTGTCCGATGAACTTAAAACAGAATTGGAAGGCTTGAATAGTACCAAAATACCGGACTTCTCGAGCCTATTAGCTGGTATGAAAAGGGGACCTACCAGTACTGCTCCCAAATCTGTCCCACAGGAGGAACTGGTTTCGGATTTAAGTGGCTCGGAAGACGAACCAGAGGCGGCAATTTCACAGCCAAAAGCTGAGGAATGCCCAAAGAGTAACAGTGTTCGCCCGATGGCCATTCGCGGGGGGGCTGCAAGATATCAAATACAGCAGCCAAGAAACAAGGTTTCACGTGGGGATCGCAAGGCGAGTCCAATTCGTGGAAGCCCAGTCGAGTCTCTTGCGCCGCCTATCCAATTTCAACCAGAGATTCATCCTGTTCTGATCGAGCCCCAACAGGATCTTACAGATAAAAACGAATTTATAGTCAACTCTCGACAAGAAGAAAGAGACAAGCCTTATTCCGCTCTGGAGGTGCTAGAATGCTCAGAAACAGTGTCTGACGACACTTGCCCGAAATCCCCCACACAGGCCCTCGCTGACGAGATTTTGGCGTCGATGAATAATGTCTCACCATCCCCCGTAAAAAAGTCACGATATACTCTGTCTCTGGCCGAGAGAACACAATTGTCGATGACACGTAAGCAGTCATTCGAACTAGAGGTCGAATCACCACAGATATCACCGGTTGAAGCAAACCACGCACAAGAAAGTAGCGGTCAAGCCACAGATACTGATCTTGAGCACGGTGATGAGTATGAGGATCTAACGGCGCGGACACAACGCTCCATGGCTGGTTTTGAGGCAGCACGGCACAAAGCCCAGCAAGAAAGACGACAATCGCAGCGAAAGAGTAGAATAATCCCGAAGAAAGAAGGTTTCTTCCCGCAGCTTGATGAGGAAATTGTGGGTGATATCTCGGTCGTGGAAGAGCTAATGGAAGATGGACAGGAAGACTACGAGGCGGTTTTCAAGAGCCGTCCTCGGATTGCTAATAGTCCTGCGCCGAGCCAGTATGGAGGATCATAGCATAATGAACACTTAATTTCAAGAGCTATCAGCCGGCGTATATGAAGGCATACACCACACTACAGCACTGCCAAAGTGCTAAAGGTTCCTACCTATCTATACAGTATGTCCGTATCCATAACCGCTTCCCGGCGCTAGAAAGAGCGCCGATGTCAGCCCGCTGTGCGATCTGATTACCTAGTACTGTCCATGATTGATTATGTATGCTGAGTGAAAGAGCTTTTGTTGCTAGGTAGTTTGACCGAGTCGGATTCAACAACCGCCCTCCTCATAACCAAGCGGCAGGCTGGCTCCGCTAATCATCATAGAACACAATGACCCTGGTCTCAATACTTTCACGAGGCCCACAGTCTGCCATCGCAGGGTCCTCGAACGCCGAATGGGGGGCCCGCCGAGCGACTCCGGGCGTCGTGGCTGAGTCAAAGCACTTGATGAGCAGCACCTCGTCAGGCCTCTGCGCATCCTTGAAATACCACTGATGCGCGTCATTGGGAAGCATTGTCCACGACTCGTCGCGCGTTCCCCGCGGGTACAGGATCGAGGCTGCGAGGAGATCGGAATCGGGCACTGATCTTGCGTCGGCTACGGCCAGGGGGTCCTTTTGGATCGTCTTGATAGGGCGCCAGATCTGGTGCTTTCGTCAGCAATTTTTAGGGGTTTTAGTC
This sequence comes from Xylaria nigripes, assembly GCA_022984845.1. Classification (NCBI taxonomy): domain Eukaryota; kingdom Fungi; phylum Ascomycota; class Sordariomycetes; order Xylariales; family Xylariaceae; genus Xylaria; species Xylaria nigripes. The sequence continues at coordinate 193,327 of JAJJKC010000024.1, read as the reverse complement.
GCGGGTAAAGGATAGTGCTGGATAGGGGAGGGAACTCACGTTGATGATCTGATACCGCCGCTTCAGTAGCTCGTCTGCCTCCGAGGGGAAATGCCTTCGCAGAATCAACTCTGCCCCTGCGTATGACTGGTCGACGTGGGCGCGGAACAGAGGGCCTGCTGTCTCCCGGTTGCCCTCGCCGAGTTTGTGCCAATTCGAGGGACCGACGCGGGTTTTGTGGTCGAAAACTGTGATACGGGGCGCGCCTGTGCTGTTCCCCCCCCCGCGCAATATGTGGTTAGTTTTAGTGGCATCTCTCTACTATTGCTGACCAGGAGAGGTGGATTTACATGTCTTTCAGCAGCTGTTCGGCCTCGGGATAGTATTTCGCCTTGACTAGCTCGCGGTCTTGGAATTCGGCGCCGTGTAATTGGGTCGTCCGTCGATAGAATTGAAAGCCGTGGGTGTTGAGATCGTATTTGTCTTCTTCGCCGGTGATGTCTCTGATGATCGTGGGCTTGGATATGATGGGTCGCTCATTCTGGACGGTCTTTCTTTGTTCGCTCTTGTTAGCTGTGTTTTGAGGGTGGTATACACCGGCTCATGCGGAGGAGGAAATATACTCTGAAATCCTGACTGGAAGCGGCGGGGAGCCGTCGCCTGGGTCGCGATAGTAGTTTATGAAGGACGACACGTGGCGCTTCTCAGGCCTTTGCCTTTCCCACCCATCGGGTTCGAGCGCTGTGGTGACGATTGACCCCATTTTCAGCCGTGGAATAAGTTGTATTTCGACTCAAGTCCTCATGTGAGAAGGATGAATGAAGAGCGACTGCGATGAGCTTGTCAATGCCAGGTATGGTGGGGACCATGGCTGAATCAAGCATTTTATCCACGATGTTTGTGACGGACTGACTGACGGACTGACTGACGGACTGACTGACTCCCCTTTGCATGCGGGGTTCGCGTCGATGATATAGGACACAGATGGAAACGGAAACGGCACAACTGCTGCCGAATAGCCCGCTCATTCATGGTCGTATTCATCCGCTGGTCCCGTTTCGGTTATTAATGGTATCCCTAAAGCTTGGGACCTGCCAAGTATGGGATGAAGTGGTTTTGTGCCCAGGGGTTAGATTCAGAAGTTACCTTGCACATGCCAATACGTGTTCTTGTATACAAGCAACTACATACTTCAAATTGGCCGATTTACTGTTGTCGAGCTTGTGATGCCCTGGTTTCACCACAATGATTACTTGAGCGCGTCAGACGTTCTAGACGTGGGCGAACATTCCGGTTGTATTAACAAGATAGACAATCTAACCGCCAATTCATACAAACAAGCAATGCTGTGCAATTCCCATCGTTCAAACCTGTCATCGATGGCGGATCAAGAGGACAGGTTGTCCCCCCTCTTTCCTTCTCTTCATTTTTTCCCTGGAGTTATCTTGTCCACGACTTTTTTGACTTTGCTGGCCTTCTTGTTCCTCTTTTACTACTGGTCAGGGCCGTCATGGCATAGACGAGAGGCAGGATCAAGATGAATATATGAGCGGCGTACCTCATACTCTTCCAGCTCATCCTCGGCATGTTGCATGAAGTCGTGCTCGGCCTCGGCTGCGTTGTCAGTCAGACCGCGTTTCGCGGCCGCTTCATGCTCGTGCTCCTCTTGCTCGGCATGATGAATCATGTAGTGAGCGTTCAAGACCGCACTGTCTGGAAGTCCTGTCGACATGATGACCTCGAGCGTTGGTTGTATGTTTATTTATTTTTTTCTCAAGCTTGTAGGTTTTGATTACCAATCTTTGAGACTGCGACTCTTGTTTGCGCGTCGAGAGATTCGATACAACATGGTGTCGGGGCCGCGTCTGTCAGTGAGTGTATATACTTCTTTCCACGCCGTGCGATTGATGACACCCGCTAGGCAAACGGGGAGGTCCCTACTCATGAGAATGACCTCATCATTCATGTCGAGTCATACGGGAATCGGCACTGTCGTCGTAGCGGGAGAACTACGATTCGTTCGTGAAATGGAGGGTTCGATCATGGTTGCGTCATGCCCCCGATCGATTGTCAAGCGCCCCTACGAGTCTATGCGGAGGAGGCCGGGCCTATGGCTGGTGAGAGCCCGTTGAGCGGTTGAGAAATGCCATTCAATGCACCTGCGCGTTTCCCCGCATCCATCAGCACCAAAAAAAAAAGTGAGGATATCCTATTGGTTCAAAATTCAACAGTCGAACAGTTTATTGATAAGCAACATCCCATTAATCTCGAGCAGCCCATAATTATTAGCCTTCATTTAAATACGCCAATATGATGTGCAAGATTGATAGGCATGAGATTCTGGCCGCCGGGATGGAGGAAGTAGTGCATTCAACAAAGGATGGCTAAAATCCATCGGAAGGGTTCTCTGTCAGTCTGGGATCATGTTATGTTGTATCATAAGGTTCTATTCTATAGGCTGAGCCTGGCCTCCCCCAAGTTCAATTGATCTTTGTAACGGGATGCTGGCCACACCATATTTGCCATGGCACGATCATATTATTAGGTCTTGTTTAACTTAGAAGCCCCCCTGGCGGACCTCCGATTCGCGACCATGGAAGGAAGACACTCTGTCTAGAGCCTTTCCCATTGGTAGCACGGCTGATTATGTGAAGAATGTTTCTTGGTTGGAGGTGACGGCCTGTGTGAAAAGCAATTATTCACGGGTCTACGCGTAGCTGGAGTGAGGACAAAAAAGTCTTTAAATATATAATGTCAATGCCCGAGTGTGTAAGGCACGGGCGTATGTGAGGGAGCACGTGAAGGCAAGGGGGAGGGGGGGGGGGATTGAAGCGCCTCACGACTCAGCTAAGCTACCTACTTTATCAATCAGCTTGACGCAAGCATCAGGATTGCAGGAATTTTCGTACCGTGATTGAGGACTTCGTAGTAGTTGTGGGCAAATGGATTATGAGTTATCTTACCTAGGTAGTACCTAATACAGCTTTTGTGCAAGCTTGTAGGTACATGTATGTGTATACAAGCCGTCATTTCTATGTCAATGATGATCTTCGCTTCGAGTCAGTGTTGCACTACAGAAGTAAGATCGATTACTATCCATTCTACGAATAAATTTGGTTTATACCGGGGGGACAGATTCTTACTTGAAAACACATGCCTAATCTGAACTACTAATGACACACTCTGTCCCGGCAATTAATAGACGTGAGACCATTACCAAATACTCTTGCTTATATAACCGCTGGCGAGTCGGCGACCAAGGGGGATGTCCGACTAAGGGAACTAGGTAAATTGTGAATTAGGGAATAACCAACGGTTAGCTGTACATATTTTTGGTAAATAATCCTTATAAATATGCGGGATAGTACGTCTTTTGCTGCTAGGTAGTAGTAATGTGTTGGTACCCTGGCAGAACCTCCCAGCAACCTTTCCCGCTATGCCTGTTCATGATACCATCTCCCAAGCCTCTCTAGCGACAGCAGTCGGCCTGTCAACCGCGGGTATTCTGGTAGGCGGTGCGTATTGTATCCTTTCCTGTGTCGTTGCTACCAGTCTCTGTAAATATAGACCATCCGCTGTGATCTGTTGGTCTGTGCACATACATGAACAAAAGAGATCAACCTCTTTTCACCGGCAAGGTTAAGTAAATACTAGTATATCTATGTAAGTCGACTAACTTTGCTGTATCGTTTCTAGTACAACCGCCCAATCCGCCGGCGCGCAAGAGTTCTCTCGTACATGATTCACTTAGGCCCTACGTTGACTTTCACCACAATTATTTTTATCTATACAAGTTCCTCATAAGTGGCGTAGCACTTCATCACATCGCCTTAATCCTGACCTACCCTGATTCACCCCCCTCGCTTTTACGACATGCGACGACCAACGGACTCCAGAGGTGCCATGTCACATGGTCCAAGGAGACGGCTATCCCTATCGCACTCATACTATGTGTTGGTGCTCCGTTGAGAGTTATGTCCTACGGGGCTTTAGGGAAGAACTTCACCTTCAATTTATCCGCGCCGAGTCGCCTCACCACCAGTGGTCTGTACCGATACATGCAACACCCGAGCTATACCGGTATCATGGCTTTGATGATTGGCATGGTCGGGCTGTGGGGCCGGGTGGACGGCATATTGAGCTGTGCGATTCCTCCGTGGCTATATCCAACGCTGCGGCGCCTCGAGTGGGCCTCGCTCTTTCTTCCGGTGGCCATGCTCGTCAGCGCGGTTTTCCGAAGAGTGAAGGAGGAAGAACAGTTGTTGCGCCAACATTTTGGTTCGGAGTGGGAGGCCTGGCATTCTCGGACTGCTAGATTCATCCCTTATGTCTTCTGAAATGGCGTTTGCTACGAGTTCTTGCCAGACAGGAGAATGCCACGTTGAAGCTCTTGATTCTTATGGCATTATAGTGTGTGTTCATAAAAGCTAAGTCAAAGAGACTTTAGAGATATCCTTTTTCAGGCCACGATCTTCTTCAACCCACCCACATGGAACCAAGAAGGAGTGATTGTTTGGTGGTATGAGCAGTAAGTAGTAAAGAGGAAAGAGTGACGGGTCTGGTTTCTGAATTCCGCCCCGCTCCATCAATTCGCTTTAGAGCATCATGTGAATCGTGCCTGCCTGCCTGCCTGCTTGCCTGCTTGCCTGCCTGGATCTGTCGCATACGTCATCGTCGTATATTTCTCATGTAACAGCCCCTCTTTGGACTGTTTCCGATCGGTTTCAGACGAAGAGCAGATTTCCGTGCCTGCCTCTTTCTTTCTTTTTTGTTCAATTCCTACTCGATCCGATGTCCTCGAGCGAGCCGCCCAGAATCTTGCCGTGTCTTCCATATCTTTGTGACTCGCAGACGCACTGCACATCTTCTGATATGGGCCTGAGCACACAGAGCAAAATATTCTCATCCTCACATCCTTTCTCGCTTTCCTGGGCTGACTCTTACACGGGAGATCATCCTGCATAGGACCAATGACTCAGGCTGCGCGACTGGCCACCTACCAAATAATCTATAATACGCACACATGCAGTTTAGAGCACCACGTCTATTGCCTGGCAGTGTCTGCGGGAAACGCGTGTCCGATTCGATGAAAGCGCTCATTGCTGCAGGTCTTGTTGTTCTGGCCGCCGGTCCCGGGGCCAATGCCCAAGGCTTCCTCACCAATTGCACCTGGCAGACGGCCATGCTGGTAGACAGCTATCTCGGCACATATTGCCATAATAACAACTGGCAGGCCTATAGCTATGACTGGTCATGGTAAGGCTGTGAAAGGGCGGTTCTCCACGCTCGGATACCTCGCATGCTAGAATTCGTGATGATGAAGCTCACACTGCGTGCCGCCCCAAGGTTCGATATCTCTAATTGTCTCATAAATTACGGCGGCCAGCTCGTCGCCTATGACAGGTTCGTTCATAATACAACACCAGTCTTCCCTCTTACCCCCTTTCGGCCGTGACAGTTTCTGATGGCCTTCCACAGCGGGAACTATTGGCAAACCTGCAAAGGCTGCACCATTTTCACCAGCAGTGTCAATTTTCTCATGACCTGCACTTGTATGCAGTCCAGAGTCAGCCTGACCACTTCTACGTACGACCTCAGTAAGTTCGTCGCCGTTGGTGAGATGGCTGTGATGGCGTCGACCACTATCTGACGTGAGCATCACCAGATCAGGTCATTTGGAATCACGACGGCTATTTGGGTTGCTTTGAGCACTTCGGTAATAGGTCCGAGCGAGGGCCGTTCTAGTTTGCATCAGGTGGCATAGAAAAGAACTCGAGCTCAATTCTCTATGTCGGAGTGTCGCCTCTTAGTCGTGATCAGATTGAGCTTTTCGTGAAGCAACATTTATAATCCCTCTCTTCAACTGAAGATCATTGATGCCAAATGACATTACGTGATCCTGCTAGATAATATACATCAAACTAGGTAGGACTTCCCCACATCGCCATGATGACGACAAGGACGTCCTTATGCCCTGCGGCCATGGGCCAGACGAGGAGGACACGGTATGAAGCATATTTCTGTGCTGAAGTGAGGTATCTCTTGTACGTAACAGTAATATAAGCGTACACTACCTACACTACAGTAACCTCCGCAATATAGGCCCCTCCCCCCGGAGTATAGACGCACGGGGGCTTGGCAACGCCGTGATCCAAGTACCGGAACACCACAGGAGTGTATGTCTTCAGGCCCACTGCTTATGCAGACATCACTAACCGCAAACAGTCATGCAGGTTTCTCGAAACAGCAAATGAAGTTCTCTGAATAGGTGAAGCGGTGCCGCTGAGTGTGAGAATCATACTGGGTACAGTAGGTAACGAGGCAATTAACGAAGCGGCTAAAGCAGGGTCAAAGGCGCGGCCCGAGATTCAGATGCCGAGCATGCTGCGGCCGACATAGGACTCACGAGATGACGCTTGGCACTTGCAGACTGACCATTTGAAAAACATACATCGGGTCTCTTGTCGCACTGCAGCAATCGAAACTAGAACACAGCATCGAATGCTCACGAGAGTTTGGATTAGGTCGCGCAAACTAGAAGGGGCATGTGACGTGCACACCGAGCGTGGAGACGAAACGTTCCGATATGAGGATGCCAAGGTAGAATGCAGCTGTGGCAGGTCTAACACGTCCAAGCCCAGTACCTTTTGGTATAAGACACTGAAATATTTTGCGGAACGCCCTTCGTCGTTGTCAGGAAAGCCACGGCAAAATCGTGCTACATGGCAGGGGAGAGGAATATTTCCTCGACTTGGTAACACACCCTCGGGCATTTAGGGATTGTATTGCGGTTATTGCTTTCTCCCCCGACATTTGCAGTCGCTCACCGGGCATGCGGGGGGTCGCCTGCGTTCATATTACTATTTCTTCTTTCTTTCATACGTAGCACTCGACCCATACGTTTCTCAAGAGTCAAGGAGTTCCACTCCAGATTTCTAACGAGGCTCGCTATTCAGGCCAATGGGGGGACCGTGTCATCACTTACTGCGCAGGGCCGCTGATCAAGTCTGCCTCAGATACAGTCAGCCGACAACGACAACCTTTATTCGGCGGATAGGGCGTAGGATGACCGGTATGCGTCGCCGCATACTCGGAGGCGGAAACTGTCCGATGGGAGATGAGATCGGTGATGGAAACGCTTTACTACGGGGGGCAGAGGGGCGGCCGGGGAGGGGTGAAATGTCCGAATGAATAATCAAGTGTGCATATCGGAGATCACCATCTGGCCTGGCACGCCCCCAGCGCTCAAAGGCAGGCCTGCTACCTACTTGTCGAATAGCATGGGCATTAATAGCTGCACAACGTCAAAAGCGACAGCTAGAAAGGTAAATTCCGTGCATGTATTGGTGTTATATCATGGAATGCATTACTTATAATAACAAAAGCTACTTAGGCAGTGAGGTTGAGGTTGATTACTCATAAGTCTCCCTTTCTCGTCAGCGACGGCAAGTAACGGCATTAGCTACGGATATACTTAATCAGAATCGGGAACCATGCATGCATTTACGGGACGACCTCGCAGGCAAAGCGACAGGGGCGCAGTTGGTAAGGCTTACATAGTAGACATGGAGATTGGTGGGTGAAGAGTTCGGCGCTGACGAGGACATCTTTCGGCTTTAATATAGCCTGTACGTACTATACTTAGGCAATATATGAAGTAGGTATATACCCAGATAAGTAGGTCGAAGCTCGCAAGGAGTCAACGGCAGCAACGGTCACGGCCACGGTCCACGGCATAGCGGAACGGCGGGAAGACGCCACTCCGCGGCGCAGCGCTTGTACTTCGTACTAGGTACCGGATCTCACACCGCCGTCGCCTGGAGGACTTACCTAGGTTAGGTAGGTTAGTCTGGACCGCAAAACCAACGACAATAGAATGCGCTGGTCAGGATATTCTTTGAGATCATCGGTACGAAGTGCCGTTTTCGGACCGCTGAATAAAGATATCGCCGATCCTACAATCTAATGATGAGCCCCAGGGGTCCCTCCTGCACCCCTCCTTCGCCCTACAATACCGGTACTTAGGTATACCTACCTACCTAGGTATGATGGCGGCATGCCGATCCATGATCGATGCCTGCACCTGCATCATCGTGGGGTAGGTAGCTGCAGCCAAACCGGTTCGGCGCAAGTAACTGGGGGTTGACTCGAAGTTCTGTGGTAGGTATAGGTACGAAGCCATCTTGTTCCGCCTTCTCAAGGAAGGTCCTGATACCGTGCATATAAGTACTTACGGATCTGTATTCCGTACAGTACGTACGTAGATACGTAAGTAATACTGTAAGTACCTGGGTAGGTATACCTAACGGGAGCAAAAAAAAAAGGATGTGAATAATTCTTTACTACCTAGATAATTAGCCCGCCGTGGGCATATCATCTGTCCGCATCGGATCAATCGCTGACATATTCCGTAGATGCGGATTAGGGTAGGTATCTTGAAGTTTGCTGATAGCATTTTGGAAAATGTGGGCCGGCCAGCAAAACGAAAACGACAAAGGCCGGCAAAGGCCGATTCAGGCCGGAGGTTAGTCTGCGAAAACCTTTCGGATTTCTACCTACCCTTGAGGAGCATGACCCTTTTCCCACCTTTCCGCCCGACCCACGTTGGAGAGTCTACTTACATACGGATCCGTCCTACTTAAGGGCATTGCAGGCCAGCAACCATGCGGGTGCCGGCTCGTCTCGGCCCAAACATATCTAGGTACTTACTGTACGTCCGTAATAACAGGTACCTACTGTCGCTTATTAGCCGTTACTACTTAGGAAAAGCCTAGATATATGAAGTGCCCGTTCTTCTTTTGAAATCCTTACCTCTTTGTCTCTTCTTATATCCGTCTCTTCATTTCTATCCCCGTCTCCAGCTCCCCCGCCCCCGCCTCCGCTTTCGCCTTCATATTTCGCGACCTCAGTCAGAGCAAACACCATCACCTCAAGCATGGCTGATGCGACAAACGGCGTCATGGCCCACCATACCTGGCTCGGCCACCAGGGCGCTGCTGCCTTTGACCTGAGGAGTGAGTTAAGTCCCTCCAATTGCCCGAAAGAAGCGACAGTCACACACGCACACACATCCACACGGGGGCCCGAAGTGTCCAGAACATATGCCGTATCGTATTGAATTGTATTTTGTTCGCCGAATCTAATTTGTTTCCCCCCCTTCTCCTCTGCGCAGGCGATACCATGACAACACCCACCCAGGCGATGCTGAGCGCGATTCAAACAACGACGCTTCTCGACGACGTCTTCCAAGAAGACCCGACAACCACGGACCTCGAAGCCCACGTCGCCGCCCTAACAGGCAAGGAAGCGGGCCTCTTCGTACTCTCCGGAACCATGGGCAACCAGCTCGCCCTGCGCTCCCTGCTCACGCAACCACCCCACAGCGTTCTCTGCGATTCCCGGAGTCATATCGTCATTTATGAAGCCGGCGGGTAATTTCTACCCCTTCCCTAGTCTTGGGGATATTTTTTTTTTGGCCGCGCGCAACCACTGACCGAATGAGCGCAGCGTCTCCTCCCTGACCGGCGCCATGCTAACGCCCGTAACACCGCGCAACGAGCGCTACCTAACTCTCGAAGAAGTCAAAGAGAAAGTGATTATCGGCGACAACATCCACTCCTGCCCAACGCGCGTCATCAGTCTCGAGAACTCCCTCAACGGCATGATCATGCCGCTGGACGAAGTCCGGCGCATCTCCGCCTTCGCGCGCGCCAACGGCATCCACATGCACTGCGACGGCGCGCGCCTATGGGAGGTTGTCTCGGCCGGCGCGGGCTCGCTGCCCGATTTCTGCGCCTGCTTCGACACCATCAACCTCTGTTTCTCCAAGGGCCTCGGCGCGCCCATCGGCAGTATTCTCGTCGGCACCGAGCGCACGCTCAAACACGCGCGCTGGATGCGCAAGGCCATAGGTGGCGGCCTGAGACAGTCGGGTGTCGTGACGGCCGCGGCGCGCGTCGCTGTCGACGTAACGTTCGGGAAGGACCCGAATGGAAGGGACGGGCTGTTGAAGGCTACGCATGACACGGCCCGGCGCGTGGCGGATATGTGGACGGCGCTCGGCGGAAAATTAACCCACCCCGTCGAGACCAACATGTGCTGGTTGGATCTGCGGTCGCTGGGGTGCAACGATGTGCGGTTTGTGGAGCTCGGGAAGGAGGTGGGGCTGAAGCTTATGGGTGGTCGGTGTAAGTGTTCCCCCCCCCCCCCCTTTTTTTTTTTTAAATTCATTACCTTTCTCTTCTTTTTTTTCTCTGTCTGCGCATGCGCCATCCATTGCGCTCTGCGCATAATCCCAATCCTCACACTAACCCCCCAACGCAGTGATAACGCACTACCAGATCGGCGAGGCAGCGATCGAGAAGTTGGCGGGCATCTTCCGGACGATAGCGCGCGAGAACAAGGTCAACGGCGTCCATAGCGACACGGGGCGCGCTGCGGGCATTTACGGGGGAAACACCATCTTCGATGAACGGTGATGGCGGGAAGGGAGGGGGGGGAAATGAAGAAGACCTTGCCTGCCTACCAAACTTACTAGATTAGGGTAAGATAGGCGCTTTTCAGTCACACGGCGTCGTGTCACTACGGAGATAGGTATATATACGGCCGGAATCTGTAGATAGCAAGCAAGCCACATAGAAAGAAGAGGAGGAAAAAAGAGAGAGAGAGAGAGAGAGCTTATTCTTGGCGGTAGTGCCGAGGTTCACAGACAAGGTCGCTTTGATTTGACTATGTTCATCCATCTGTCCGTTCAGACGGCGACGTCCCCAGGCCTTTTCGTATATTGATTGTGAGTTTTTAGGTATGGTATATCTAGTATCAGGAGATTGATTGATTGGCCGGTTTTGGTTATTTTTTTTTTGCGCCACTTCGTCCGATTGTTCGCCCGCCGGAGTAAGGTAGGTAGATGTAGATGATATGTATGTAGTAGTCTAAGGTTCTTTTGAAGTCACCTGTGTGTCGGACTGAGCGCGAATCCTGCGTAGTCTGAGTTTATGCGAAAAGGGGAAGGGAGAGGGAGGGGGGGGGGGGGGGGGGGGGAGAAGGGAATAGGTAAGTTAAAGTTGTTCCAGTCCTTTTTTTATTTTATTTTTTTGGTGCGGGCAAATAAAATGTTGTGTTTTGCCCGGTTGCCCATTGCGCCCCCAAACCTCTAAGACAATGGTCTGAACTCCCTCACCTCTCTCTCTCTCTCTTTCTCTCTCTTTCTTTTCCTCTTTCTCCCTCGAGATACTGACGATTCGCTGCCGTCAGCAATCTCAATTTACACAAAAGAAAAGAAAAGCAAAAGCAAAAGCAAAAATAATAAAAAATAAAAAATAAAGAATAAAGAAGAAGAAGACGAGGAAGAAGAAGAAGAATAATAAAAGAAATAGAAAAAAAAAGTTAACAATTCCTAAGTGCCCGGTTTAGACACCCTCTCTAGAAGAACCCCCCCACCCCCCTTTCCTTCCCTCTTATCCATGCTCAATAACTCTAGTATTGGCTTAAAGCAATTTTTTTTCCCCTTCTCGCCTCGGAACTAAAAATGTCGAAACGATCGCCATGAATCTGAGTGGATGAAAATAAATGCCTGCCGCACGGTTCCCTCAGACCGTAATGTCGGAATGAGAATGTTATAACGCGATGCTTTAATCAAAGTATGCCTTTCCGCCCCCCTGAACGCCAAGTATGGACAACAACAGCAAAAATACAACGAGAGAACTCGCAGTGCAGTCTCTTTCTACTTCTTGCTGAAAATACCCCTACTCTTCGATTTACTTCTTGCTTTGCTGGACTGGATGCTGCTGGCGTCGTCGGTATACTTCGACTTGTGTATCCTGAGGTCAAGTATTAAATTCCATGTTCAGAAGATAAGGGTGGGTGCCAAAAAGACGCTTACCAACTATTCCCTGGCATACTCATGCCCTTTGCCTCCGCCATACGGTAGAACTTGGCGCTCTTTTTGAGGTCTTTTTTGCAGCCAATGCCTTGCGCATAACAGAAACCCGCTTCCGCCAGAGCGTCAACATCGCCCCAGTCTATATCACATACTTAGCATTTGATCATCGCATACTTGGTGCGAACATAACTTACTTCCTGAGATCTCAAAACAACGCAGTGCAAGTGCCTTATCTTGCTCGATGCCCCATCCATTCATGTGACTGACACCTAACTCATAGATACTGAGTGCAAACTGGGCTTTCCGGGTTTTTCTTTCCATGTAATCTACTTTTTTGCCATCCTTGGCATGGTCCTCGTCTTCTGCAATTTCTGCGCTGGCGATATCAGCTGCCTTCCGAAGCCACTGAACACCTTCCTTCTGATTTGGTCGCATACCCCAGCCATGTCGGCACGCTAGAGCATATAACAACATGCCAGTGGGGTCTCCACCATGTGCAGCAAGGCGTAAGTGATATGTTGATTCCTTCACAGAGCCTTCCTCATGGCACTTAATTCCCTTGGCTAAATGCTCCTCTGCACTTATCTCGGCTGCCGCGGGCGCGCCTGAATGTTGAGACCTTTGTGGCTTGACGGTGCTAGCTGAATCGCTCGTTGATACAGACACAGGCGTTCGAGCTCTAGCTACAGACTGCTCGTGAGGAGAGGACGTTAAGGTTCGCCCTCTGGGCACATCCGAGGAAGCTCTACTATCTCTGGTCGATGGTCGACTAGCCTCTGCATCTGCTGACATTTCAGTCGATAGCTTACTGCGTTCGAGTGACGGACGGCCTATAAGCGTGTCTCCCGTGGCTGAATTGTCTTGGTATCGAGAGGAAGAGCTGGAGGGCCGCGTGGGAGGGGATGGAGGGGCCTGTCGGGTTCCTGCTGATGCAGGGGGTGCTTCCAATATTATGGAAGATGATGAATTTTCATCTTGATAAGGAGCGGCATTATGCTGCAATGGCTTGCCACGCGGTAACGAATACCTTGAATAGTTATTAGAAGACATTGGATCTGCCCCTCCCACAGAGCCTTCTGCAAAGCCATCACTTTGCACGCTGATAGGGGTATGTGCGGTATCATCGGCTAGTATGAATGAGGGGTGGCTGTCCGAGGAGGCCTGCCGAGTGGGAGGTTCCAATGCCGGGGTTTCTGCGCGACTTCGCGGTCGTGAGAAGTTGAATGCGGGTCTTGGCAGCGGTATTGATGCATCCGAACTAATTGAGGGCGATCTTTGATAGCGAGTGACTGGAGAAGGGAGCACCTGCCCAGAAAAACCACCGGCCGAAGATAGCTTCCGAGGTCGAGAATGAAGTGAAGATGCCATGGCATCATCACGGGAGGATTCCAACGGTACTGACATCATGCTTGAGGATCGTTTGGGGAACACGGGTCGAGGAGGAACCAGACCGGCCGAATCATGAGAGGTCGTCTTTGTGAGCTTGTCAGGGGATATGGGGAAGGGCCCGTGCGATGGCGATGTTTCGCGTAAGTTCTGTTGATGACCTGCGGAATGCAGCTCTGATTCCCATTCTGCGGGAGACTGTTCTCTGCGGGCCCCATATAAATCACTCGCATTGTTGGATACCGTCTGGGTTCGGCCGCGCATACCTTCTTTGAAAGGATTTGGAACGACTGGTACTGGCTCGTCGGGTGTAGGAGGGACATGGCTCATTCGTGGATGCATGGAAACTGGGCGTTCCACGGGATATTCGATTTCGGTAGTGAGACCAAGCCCGGCATGCCTAGGAGAGGAAGCATTCTGATCCTCGGATGAATCATAGGACAAAGAGCGATAGTACTCGGAACGACCTTGGACAACCAGGGGACTTTCAGTGGTCAGCGGAGGAAGACGACTAACCCGGTTGCCATTCTTTGCGCTCTCTTCTAACTGCCTGGAAAGCAGGCGACTTTGTGCGGCGAAGGCATCAAGAGGAGACAGAGCAGGTGGAACTTCGCCCGCAACATGCAATCGGGGAGATCGTAGAGGGCGGGTGCATGTGGAATTGGCCAAACGTAGGTCGACCTGGTTGGGCCGGCTCGCCATGATGAACAAGTAGGAATAATGATTAGTAAGGGCGGATTAATGGTGTTGGTTGTTCTCAAAGTTCAATATGCGAAATGCGATGTTCGACCCAAGCCAGGTCGTGAAGACCGCGTCAAGAGGGATTGCGCCCTAGCGAACCCTTGAATTGGATAACAAACGAGTGTGAGTGATGATTGGGCAAAACGGGCGATACGATGGTGCAGGTGACTGTGACTATAAGCAGTGCTTGATTATGCATGAATTGCAAAGCCAATGCCGCACGAGGAACGGTATTAAGAGGGCCTAGGTCATGGAACGAGGGATCGACTGGGGCGGGACCAAATGGATTCGTGACAGACAATGTGACTGGAGTGATTCACGAGCTGGGGTTCGCCATACAATTCTGCCGACTCTGACATTAAGAAAAGTCAAGGTCTGCAAAAGGCGCAAAAGTAGATAAAATGACGTAGAAAAAGGGAAGAAAGAAAAGAGAGAAGAAGAAAAAAAAAGAAGAAGAAAAAACTGAGCGGGAGGAAGAGTGATTTGGCAAAACAAAGTGAATGCGAAGCGAAGAAAGGTCTTTTGGAGAGATGGATGCTGCTGTTGAAGCCGAAGAAAGGGGTAAAGATTACCTAGGTACCTAGGCTAGGTAGGTAGGTACCTAGGTAGGTAGGTAGCGTACCTACACATGTCAAACGGGCCGTCACTAAACAAGGTACGCCCGTACCTAAAAGGTACCTAGGTACCTATAAGGAAATAAAGAGTGGGGGATGTCTCGGTCTCTGCTGTAGGTGATTGTACAGTGTATATGGGGTACATGTAGGTACCTACATCAGTGGGCATGTAGGTACCCACCATTTTAGCCAGCTAGGTACAGGGAGTTACACTGCAGTGTAGTAGGTACCTACCTAGGTAGGTAGTGCCAGCACGCCCCATGCGCTGTACCGTGTCGCCCCTACTGTATGTACTATGGAAGTACCTAAGTAAGGTACCTACCCTAGGTAGGTAGGTAATCTGCCTGTAAGGTCAAGACCCCCTATTCTCCTTCGTTAATCGACGTTAACATTGGCCCAACACTTTCCCCGGCATCATTCCAAGTTATATAACAAAGAAGCAGGAAACGGAAATCAATTAGATCCAAAACTCCCTCCATTTTCTAAGAGCATAGGTAGCTATACTATAATAAGTGACAATAGTGATAATAGACCAAAATCGTTCTCACATTTCTAGAAGAGCCTAACTCCAATTAAATGCAAAGCTATGATGAAAGTTATCATTCAGTCCGAGACCTGTCGTCCACTCATGAGATTTATTTCCCATGCTGAATTACAACTTCTTGGACTGAAGCTTCTTTAACCTTGTTGCCCCTTCATATACACCCCGGTCCACTGCTGCCGCTACGGTCAATGTGCCACCAAGCACAGCGCAGAGACCTGCAAGGAAACCCGAGAATGTTTTGGCCCGCTCCTCCTTGTTGATTACCTTCATTGGTGAAATGTCCTGCCGAAGCGAGGGTCAGTACGGGTCCAGTGTCACGACCTCATCCCTGTTGTACTTACATAGGAGAAAAATACGCCTGGGATACCGCCTCTGGAATGCATTCGTTCCTGGTGGCCTTCAGCAGCATCATCGCCACCCTTCCAGCTCCGCTTATGACTTGTAACAGAGTACTGATAAGTCTCCATGTTGCCATCCAAACCGTTTCCCAGGTTGCCTAGCCACACTTGGTCGTCTCTAAGTTTTTCAGGTCCGTTTATCCGCGTCGGATTCAGGGGCAGGTATGCCGTGGGTACAATCTTGAGGAAATACATGAAGTTGTAATTGAGGTCATCAATGTCCTGCTTAACGTCGTCGAGCGGGTTCACGTGGTGGTTCGTCCAGGCGCTAGTCATGGCAGTCTTTTCGCTCACGTCCTCAGGAATCTGAGGACCGAATCGGAGCTGGTGGATATGGTGCATGAACGAATGCTGCACGGGACTTTCCAAGTAGTTTTTCAGATCATGAACATGCATGTTGGCGTTGCTGAAGCTTCGACCAGGGGCGAAATGAAAGTTTCCTATCACCTTATTGACGCGAATAGCACCCTCAATGCGGCAGCCTTCTTGCCTCTGCTCGTCTAATTTTTCGGAATAGTGCTCGCGCTGGCATTGCTCAACGCCCTCGCCCCTACCGAAGGCCCATGATGCCTGAGCATATGCCTCTCGTACCTCGTCGCAGGTGGTGCAGCATCCTGGTTTAATCGCGGTGGTTGGGGGAGAGGCACCGTAGCAAGGACCACAATAATTGGGATCAAGATGACTAGCCTCCTCCCTCTTATCATGTCTACGGTAGTTGTTAATGACGAATCCAATGCGCCAGAGCGCAATCGTGTGAGGACAAGAATACTGACAATGCCAGTGTGGTGGTATCAATGACTCCTCCGCCCTGAGATACGGGTTGTAGCCTGACCCTTTTCACACCATGCAGAACACCGTGTTGTTGTTCGCCAGACACGTCCATAACATCGAGGGTGAGGAGTTCGCAGGGTAGCTTCGGGAAGGTAACGTTCATGTGGATTTCCATACGTTCACCTAGGCGAAATCAACAATCTGCCCTTAAAAGGGGGTGATATTGGCAGAGGAACAACGAACCGCGGCTCCGGTCGACTATAAGCTCCGGATGGATGACAACCTTCCTATAATCCGACCACTCTCCCCAGGCAAGATAGAGAACTACAATGACGGAGATGATGGTGACAATGCCACCAGATGTGGTGCGCACTCTCGCATCCTCGACCGTCTTAGTGAAGGCGTCGAGCCTCGTGAACCTCGACTTGGGAGGCATCGTAAACTGTCCAGAAGAAGACTAGCTGATCGATGCGCGTATAATCAGGTCTCTCAAGGCCGGCAGGAGTGTACGCGTACGCGGGTAGGCTGTGCCGTTATGTACGGACCGAGCGCTGTCGAATATGGCAACCTATGAGCAACCGGAGAAACAAATTACTATAAGGACAACATTAGGTGCGCGCATGAAGGCAAAAGGTAACGAATCATGCGACGTTCGACCAGGCTGTGAATTGGCGCAATGGTGGAAGCCAGTAGTAGGTAGTACCTAGGTAAGTACAATAAGTTGGTAGCAAATAACAGCTGGCTGGACGAAGGCCGTTTCAGCCTTGAATGCAGCGGCCGGCACGCAGCGCGCGAAAGGCCACCTTAGCTTTCCAGGGATCGGCCAATCGAAGCAGCCAATTGGAAGCTAGTCTCGACTTTCCTGATGGATTACCTAATCAATTCTCCACGTGCTATTTCTGCACGGAATCAAGGAAGCTGCTGGGCCAAGTCACACCTTGCATTATCAACCTCAGAAGTAATCCGTACGAAGTATTTACATCGATCGCATCGTTCATCAATTACATCCCATCCAACTCCTTTGGTAAACATCGTACTGAACCCAGTACATCCCCAAGGAATCAACATTCATTTCACGTTTTAGACGATTGTCCAGATGGTCACGTGATGGTCTAGATCTAATCCGTGCCTATGTGTACAAAGTACGGACGTACGTACCTCAGCATCTCCAGTGTGGCTGGTGTTTGTCCGCAGCACCGGCGCCCCAGACCCCGCAACTCGAATTTTATGTACCTAGTGTACTTAAGCATGTACCCGTGCGCGCACTAGTGTTTTCCGTGCGCTAGAATCATTTCAATCTTTCTAGCATCAGAAGTGGCTACCAATATTCATCCCCAAAAGCTATCGGGATTTGCTTCGTAGCATGCTCAAAACAACTCAATGTCCAGATATCTTGTGAGCAATTTCAATCATAAGCTTTACTTCGCATGTGGTATTAGGTAGTCAACCCACCGCACGAACACCTATCGTCTGGTCGCGAATGGCCTATACGATGTGAACACACAGATGCAGCACCCAAGTTCGCGATACCTCTTCGTCGTAGTGTATATACAACCTACCTAGTCACTTCATTGGTATATGACTTCAAGAATAAATAGGTAGGTATACCTATGTAATCCATAACAATCCATGAGTGCGATCCGTTTCAAACAAGACATACTGTGTAAGTACCTACCTAACCCTATAAAACAATTATAGGTAGGCCCCCCGACACGAGGGCGACAGGGTTGATAGATGACTTCTAATAATATCCGTGCTTCGTAGATTTGACCTTTACTGCATGGGCCTTAACCTTAGATTGGTCAAATTCAATGTCGAATCTTAAAGGTAGATAATAAAGTCTTGGCGAGGAAATTCTTTTTGAAATTGAGAAACAATATTGTCCAAAGTCACACCTGGTGCATCTGCACGCTGCGCTACAGACAATCCCTCCATGGAACGCAGGAGCTTGGGATCATTGGTCATGAGCTGACACAGACTTGCGTAATATCGATACGCTCTGACGTGAATCTCAATATGAGTCTCGGTACCAGAAAGGTGAGGATATCACCGGCTTCGAGATCCCGAGAAACCAACAGGAAGGGTGCCTCCTCCTATTAATTTAGACATCTGCAACGCTGATGCTCACCAGCGCGTTATCATCTCTCCAAAAGCAAGCCGTATATATGCAAGAGGCGATGGTTAGGTATCATCGAATGAGACGATGGCTCACAATAAATGTCAGCACGCAGACTATGTACCTGTCTCTCACCTAGAGTAGGTAGTCTGCGTGCTGACATCTATTGTACCTAGAAAGGTCATGGGTCTCACAAGAGAAAAACACACCTCGGCGTTGTTCCAACAGGACATGTCAGAAATGTACAGCATCATCTCCAAAACATCTCATAAGTGATCGCAAAACACGACATCACCAGTACCAAGAAAACATACCAAAATGACCGCCCACCCAATCCCCAAAACAGTAATCCTCACAACAAAAAGGCTGTACCTCCGCCCTTACGAAACAACCGACGCCCCAGCGATGGCCGAAGCATGCAACGACCTCGACATAGCCAAATACATGACCTCTCGCTTCCCGTCTCCCTACACCGTGGCCGATAGCAACGCGTGGATAGCGCATTGCCTTTCCGCCGCAGACTCGGAGCACCACTACGGCATTTACACTCTGTCGGGCGAGTTCGTCGGATCCGTGGACATCGAGCCGCATAGCGGCGATGCTGTCTACGCCGGCACGGGTCGTATCGGATACTACTGCGGGCGGAAATTCCGGGGTCGTGGGTGTAAGTCATGTCGTCTCGGTAAATGTTAATTAGGTTCTTCTACCATGCTCTACTTCCTCTTGCGTTAAGAGAAGAGCAGAGAGAGAGGGGGGGGGGGGGGGGGGGGGGGGGGGGGTTAATTGTGAGAGGGGTGGAGAAAATGGCTCATTTAATATATTGCATGCCATTAATAACTGACTTGGCATTGAACATACAGTCATGACGGAGGCCGTGCGAGAGTTTACGCGATGGGCCTTCGCCCACGTCCCCGGACTCATGCGCATACATGCGAATGTATTCGAGCCCAACGAGGCTAGCAAGCGCGTGCTTGTCAAGGCCGGGTTCATCAAAGAAGGGACGATGAGATCAGCCGTCGTAAAGCATGGCGAGCGGATGAGCGAAGAGATCTTCGGGCTCATTCGGGCAGATATAAAAGAAGAAGAAGCTTAATTAATTTACGATTATATCACTAATATCTAGTTATATAACACGAACCATGAATCCGCTTGCTGTCTTATCTATCCCTTCTTTTCTAGTCTTTGATCTTTTGTGATTCGTCTACGGGCGTTTGCTTCCCCTGGACGAGAGGGCAGCTCGTTTCAGTGACTCGGGAGATGACGGTGTGAGGTCGCCGCAGTCAGGTCGAGTCACTACAAAGATTGTCAGCTTGAAAAGAAGAAGAAGAACAAAGATGAAGAAAAAGAAAGGGATGACTTACACTTATTGCCAAAGGTGTCCACTGTCCAGATCAGTACACCATTCGACCACCCGAATCCTTCGACGACCTCGTACTCGCCGCCGCCACCGACGGCATTGATCGCAGCATCCGAGTACTTTTCAAACATGATCCCCTGCGCGTCGGGGTCTGAAATGCCGCCGAGTCGGGGCAGTTCGTCAGTGGAACCGCCCGTCGACCGCCATGTGCAGAAGGTGCTGTCGAGGTAGCGTTGTGCCAATGCGAGAGCTAAGTCCTGCGTGGCGATGTAGTCCGGGTCTTTCTCTCCGAAGGTCGGCGGTGTATTGAGAAGACCATTCATCATGACGTACATTAGCGGTGGCCAGACATTCGGCTGATCCCATCTATATCCGTGGTTAGTCATATCTTTTCAACGATGAGTTGCAAAATGAGTGAAGCCAGGGTATTTGATCCGTTTGTGTTTCCTCTTTGAGCTATTTCTAGTTTTGATTGAGGGATAGGGGATAGGGGAGTAAAAGAAGACTCCTCTTACTGTTGACCCGTGGTGAGACTTGTTGCAGCGACGCCGCCGGCCTTCTGAGAAAGAGAATCCGCGACATGCTTGTAGGCGTTTCTAACAGCGAGAGGGTCGTTCTTCAGGTGATTAGGCGCAGCGCCCAACCAGAACGGGTAAAACTGCGCACCGTGGAAGAAGACCTGGTAGCCCTCTGGAGCATCCGCCTTTTGCGCCTCTGTTGTATCCCCATCCGCGGGGATGTACAGGTTCTGTGCGTTGGATGTCAAGTTGTAGTCGAAATAACTGCCGTACTTGTCGTTCCACATCAAGTCAAACATAGCATCGGAGCGCTTCTTAGCTAAGTCTTTAAACTTGGCGGCTTCACTGTGGTTGCCGGCATCTTTCAGGTAGCCCGCGATGGTGATTTCATTAGCATATAAGAGGGAGTTCAAATCGACGCCTACCACGTTCACAGTATTAAGGGAACGTAATGGGAAATATACATCGTTCACAGCATCAGACGGATTGGAAAGCCATCGCGAGGAGTAATCCCAGCCCGTCTCGGCTCCAGTGGCGAGATTGGCATACATGGCGGCCATCTCGGATTCGTTGAGAGCGTGCGTCTCGGGATAGATATTGCCCGATGCAGAATAGTACGAGTGGTTGTTTACGGTGGCCCAGTCCTCAAGGTATGACTCAGGTCGGGGCTCCGTGTTCTGGACCGCGTAACTTGATTCCACCGAGTGATTAGTGACCAGTTTTGAGGGTGTACTATTATTCCGTGACTTACTGGGCCAGTGAGTGAGTGTGTCCTTTTGATTTGATCTCAACGGTGCGGTTGTTGATCCAGAAATCATGCTCCTTGATCAATAGTGGCAATGCACGATCCAAGATACAAGAATCATTGGTATAGTCAATATAAGTCTTGACCATCTGCGTCAGCACCGGTGGCTGTGATCGATTTAGATAGTAGATCCGAGCACCGTTGGGCACGAAACCAAACTGTTCGACAAAATCAAGGAAGTTCTCGATTATGTTCCTACTCGTGATGTCAATAAATATTCCACATTCATCCGTCTCTTAATACCAGGATATTGACATACCGGGAGATTTTCGTGAAGCTTCCACCTGTCCGCAGTAATCCCTCCAGAATCCAGAAGGAATCCCAATAGTACGGCTCTCGAAAACGGCCACCAGCAACAACAACTTCATGTCACGAATTAGCATTCACTATTTATGGGGAAAATCCGTCGCAATTCTGTGGTTGCGCGTCATCATCGCCGAGATACTAAATTGGCCGGCGGAGCATGAATGGCTTATAGCATGACTTACAGGTGCGATTCAAAGGGATATAACTGTCGACACAGCCATCACAGCTCTCAGCACCGACATACTCTCTCGTTAAGTCGGGCCAGATACCAATGACTTTTTCAACGAACTGCCTGATGACAGAATCCTCGATATCGTCGAGAAAGGCCGGGTCAGTTTGTAACTGGTCAGAGGGCACGGCTTTGATTTCAGAGCCAGCCTCTCCGAAATATGTGGACAGAAACTCATGCAGCTCCGTGTTGTTGCTGAGAGGCTTGGCTAACTTATCAAAGGCTGCCAGGACCTCGGTTAGAGGACGCTTCGTTGGCCTGTAAATGAGGATTGTGAGCTGGCTTTACCGTAGGCTTAGTAGTAGAAGGTCACACTCACAAATCTACGAATGTTTTCGAGTCAGAAAAAGGCTGGGCTAGCTCGACTTGTTTGAGCAACTCGCCGGTACAGTACACAGGCGAATCACATGGTGTGAAATTAGAGCCGTTCTGATAGAGGGCGTGAGCTGGCGAGGCACCGGCAAGAAGCACGGCGGCAGTCGCAGCCAAACGTTGTATTGACGCCATTATAAAAGAGAAGAAGGTCCGGCGACTGGGTAACCCGGGTGGTTCTCGCTGTCAGCCAAGGGGAATAAGAGGATGAAGCAATGGGTGAAGACGAGAGCAGACAGAGGGCATTTTATACTGAACAAATGGAGGCTCGTACATCTCAGACCGACAAAACATGCAAATCTCTGCAGAGACTAGGCTACCGCTACTCCATGCCTCTGGCAAACAACTAGGTATTGTTTTCATAAGTACGGAATACGTCCGTACTGTACATCATAGGATCGTAGCATGGCCGTTGGTTGCTTTACCCCGGACGTGGTCGCCGGCTAACGTCGAAAGAGGCCTGGTTCTTGACAGCTGGTGAGCCAAGACGGGGCGAACAAGTGCCTTGTCTTATTTAATCGAGATCTGGGGTATTAGGTACATTTTCGGTAGGTAGGAGTACCTAACTAACCATCTATGATGAGCCTTGTTCAGCTTCTTTTCTCTTTATTCTGACTTGTCTGCCGGCATACCTAGGTACCAAGTGTACTTATGTAGGTACCTACCTATTTACCCACCTACCTCAGGTACAGGTAGGTACCTAACCTACCTAAGATAGGTACCTAAGGTAGGTAGGTAGTGTGCTCGCCCCGGACGAATCGAAAGTCGGCCCAATCCGACTTACTAAGTACCTAGTACGTCCGTAGTGGTCACGGAGACACCTGACTAGCTCAAAACCGGCTAGCGTCGCGAAGCGTACCTGTGTGCCTTTACTTACCTAATTAGGCAATAGTACTCACCGGCTCAGAGTCTCGGATTATCGGGGAACCTGTGGCGCACGCCTGTGGCACATTCTCCAAGTTCAACTTTGTATGTACGTACGTAATCTGCGCTGCGAAGCGAAGTTGTCTGAAGAGAGATATCTTTTGCCAACCTTTACTTATTGAAACTGCTCAAAAGCGCAGAACTGAAGTCGTCCGAGATTCTCGGAAGTTACTTGAAAACGCATCCGTACGGGAATGTCCGTACTCCTCCTGACTTAACAGTATGTAAGTAAATACCTAGTGTACCTAATATTCCGTACGTAGGTACGGACGACCTACCTACCTAGTGTACACTACCTACTTACACTAGAAGTTTAGCCGCGCCACAGGGATCGGTTGCCCATTCGGTGCGGTCATGGTTCGACTCCAGAAAAAGGGCCGTAGAAAGGACGCCCCGGAAAAGCGATCCTGTCTTTTTCAACCCAGCTAGCTGAAATGAGTGTAGTAGACCCCAGCGATTAGGCCTTTACAGGCATCTCTTCATCTCTTCAAGATTCTAGCGTCGGCATCCCTGTCGTTATCCCGATGTCATGTGAGCATTGACTGACGTATTCAGTGAAGAATCAGAAAGTCTGAAAGCGGTAATAAAAATGTCGATGTCTGAACGGTTGGACTAGGTACCTACCTAGCCCTATTTATCATCTGCGCCTTTGGGCAACATAAGTAGGTACCTAGGTAGGTAGTGTACCGGTAGGTGGCAGCAGGTATAAGTACGGTGGCCAAGCAAGGTCGATCACCAGCCGAATCTTACAAAGTCTTTCGGAGGAATATTTTTAGGGATGGTTTAACCGGCACCCCATTCTGCTTATCCAGCACCCCGACTGTGGCTGGTACGCCCTCCTTCGCGCGTTCTACCTATACTTGTAGAAGCAATTCGTCGACCCAGACTTCTTTGGCTGATGGTCGTGATGAATGCGCGTATGTATGGTATTCAGGTGTTTTGGTTGTTTGGCACCTGTAGTACGGAATACAGGTAGGTAAATATGGAAGTATGTGGAATATTAGGGCTCGGGATCTCGACTACCTAATACGTACAGCCAATTTACAGAAGGTAGAACGCGCGAAGCAGGGCGTACCAGCCACAGTCGGGGTGCTGGATAAGCAGAATGGGGTGCCGGTTAAACCATCCCTTTATTTACTGTACGGGTGGCTCATTTCCTACTGGCCGAAAGGAAAATATTGGTACGCATCTGTACTTCGTACACTAGCTGGGAAAACGTCAACAAATACTACCGACTGAGCACTAGGTATCCCTACAATTCTGCCATTACCGGTATCTTGCGTTATGCCGGGAGCACTCACAGCGAGGTTCGAGCCTACCTATAGCTATACCAGAAGCATGGATGCGGTTGGGTACGGAATTTGCAAATGACACATATATCAGAAGGATGAACAGCCAACCCCATAGTCGTTATCAATTCTTTTGTATTACAGCCCATGGTTTTAATGATACAGCTCCAATATCGGGTCTATGCCATCCGGTGCTCTTATAGGCTCTTAAACGTCAACGTCCATTTTTTCCTCACCTGCTGCTTCCAGCTCATGAACGCTAACGTACTTCCCAATTTCATTTTTGGTAATGATCTTCTCATTCAGTACCGCCGTAGTACCACGCTGGAACTTGTAGTTTCTCAATTTCTGGCTGCGCTCGTTGGGTTTTACATATCCACGGTGTAATGTGGTCTTGTCAGGCGTGATGACAGCCAGGTCAACATTGGATCCGGAGCCCAGATCGTTGAAGATACCGGCTTGGATAGCTTGAGAGCAGAGGCTCATGGCATCCTCCTTGGTGCAATTAGGTTTCCACTGAGACTCGAAAACGGACATAGCCGCTAACGAGCCGGAGCCCATCGTGACATACGGTAGCTTGTCGGTGCTACCGTGAGCATGGACAGTAAAGAGATGAGTACCAGTGGGGTCGACACCAGCAACAACTAGATAGGCTCCAATATGTCCTTGATAACGAAAGAGGTGTTGCTTAAGGAGAGTCATACAGGTGACGACGCGGGGTTTGCGACCGGTCGAGAGGGAGTGTAGCTCGAGCTGTGAGGAGATGAGGGCCGTGGTAAACTCGGTATCGGCAGCCGTACCGGCACCAGCACACCAAATCTGGGGGGAAATGTAATGAAGCTTCTCGCAGTTCTTGTCGGCGACGATGGGACCGCTCGTGGCTCGCGTATCGGCAGCGATCTAGTCCCACATTAGAGTAAACTTGGATTGAAGGAGGCGTTGGGGTTAGCTTACCACAACGCCGCCATCGAATATGCATCCAACAATGGTAGTTCCTGTGCTGGTGGCCTTGGGCAAAGCTATGCCTCGTGCATGTAGAGCCGCATTGCGGTTGTAGTTGGAGAAGTCAAAGCCAGGCATACTGGCGGTATCGGATAAGTGGTGACGGGAAGGTTGTGCTTGTGAGGTACTTCCTTCTTTGGCTTCGTTGTCTTGGTGGATATTATGACACACGAGAAGAAGCCGACGATTTGGAGGAGCGCAATGTGAGGTCAAGTTGTTTGATGCTGGCACGATTCACTTGCCTCCAGGCGGCGTGCTTGTGTTGAGATACCAGAGCTTACGACTTGGAGCTAGCTGCCTTATCCCCACCTTGACTCTCGTTTCATTGGATCAATAAATTACGGTCTGTATTACGTAAGTATATACAAAGTCAACAGATTACATAATACTAGGGCACTAAGTTGCAGGCAAGTATCTGCAAGTATTCTATTGCGGAATAAAAGTGACTAGGTACCTCGAGCGACCTGAAGCGACCTGTAAGAGCTGCGGCCCACTAGTTGAGTTATGGGTATACTATACCTATATAGGTTAGGACTATTTACTAATTTATGTAACCTTCCGTGCTAGCGTGAACTTGTTAATAGCTGCTGCCATCATGCATTCACGCTGTAAAACCATCGCTATCGCGTTTATCAAAAAAGTGCAATAAAGCCACGGTTATGACGAGCATCGAGTTCTAGTCAATTCAACAACATCTCACAAACCCTTACCCATCGCGCCATCACAAGAAACAGAGAGATATACCGGGCCTGAGTATCTACAATTACAGTCAACCACTGCGACATCCTAAGCCCATAATCGCGTCTTCTTTCGTCGGCCACAACTTACCCGGGTATATGCTTGAACGGACTGTGCTGCCGGGGGCATTCTCCTAGCTGTCGCCATGGCCTTCAACAGCTTCGGCAATGCTGGAGCAGCTAACGTCTCCCAAGGCCCAGCGCTTCCAGAAGTACACACCGAAGGTTTAGGCTTCCTGTCTCTTGCTGGCGATGCCAAATTACGTCTGGCCACACCGTGGTCGCCACCTCCCGCCCCAAATGCTTCGCTTATTAGCATCGCATCACGTCGTGGTCTTGTCGCTGCTGCCGGCCCCGATGCTGTGATTGTTTCTTCCACTGATACTGTTCGAAAAAGCTTAGAGGCTCCCAAAGACGGCGACAGCGAAATCCGTCCTTTTACACCCCAGTTGAAGCTCCCCTTGCCTATTCGCCTATGTCAGCTTGTCTTTTCTACCGACGAAGCTTACCTGGTTTTGTCTGCAGAACAGGGCGGCGGCTTGGCCGTCTACGATGTTAACACACTTCAACAGGGTTCGGTCCCTGCATTCGAGATCCCAACGAATGGCGAATCGCTCCGAGCTCTTGTTCCAAATCCCAGTCAAGAAAAGGCTGAGCTGTGTGCTGTTGTCACCAATGGAGGAAAGCTTTTGGTTGCCAATTTCAAAGAGCGCGGCTTTGTGTCCAAAAGCAACGGCCAAATCTTGAGAGAGCAGGTTAGCTGTGTAGCCTGGAGCAGCAAGGGAAAGCAACTGGTGGCTGGATTGGGCGGCGGCGCGATGTGTCAGTTGACGCCCGAAGGCGACGTCAAAGCTGAGATCCCACGGCCACCCGATGTTGATTCTAACTGCTACGGTAAATGTTCCAACTATCCGCTATCATGGCGTATACTAACATTATGTAGTTTCCTCTGTTATTTGGCTCGAAAACGACTTGTTTCTAGTTTTCCATGTGTCTACCTCGAATGGACCACATACCGCGTGCCATTTAATTACAAGGCAAGGCCAGAATTTCCAATACCAGATATTGAACGATCCGGTCGAACCCTACACGGCGGAGAAGACTCCGCATCACAGTTTTGTCCGCCTTCGGGATTTTCAGCCGAACCTCCAAGATCTCCTCGTCTTTTCCTCAAGTGCCACTCCTGATACTGGACTTATTGGTCGATCGAAAATGCCTCTTGCTCTTGATGGGCCGGTAAATGTGTTTGCAAACATCGAGTTAGCCGATGACTCCAGACGGGCTACTTTGCCTATGAGCGAAGACCCAGAGAGTCTTGACAGCCCTGCCTCCATAGGTATCGCTTTGGATCTGTCCAGTAAGGATAGAGTGTATAAGCCCATCCCCACGGATGAGATGGACCAATCACCTGGTCCTCTACCCGGATATTGGGTTCTCAATGAACAGGGCATACTATCGGCCTGGTGGATTGTATACTCAGAGTCGATTAGAGGAGGAACTACATATTCAGGCTTGGCTGTGGAGGGTGGCGCTGCCGAGTCTGCGTCGAGTCAAGTGTCCCAGACCTCTCGGCCTGCGCCTTTTGGGGCATCAAATTCCTCTTTGCTTGCTGGCGCACCGGCATCAGTAAACCCTGCATTTGGTGGTCCTTCGGCTCTTGGTACCAAGAGTTCTCCCTGGGTCGCTGGCTCGGCGTCTACTAGTAGTTTAGGAGGCGCCGTATTCGGTTCTTCTACTTTTGGGAGCGGTGGTTCTGCCCCAGCTTCGAAACCGGCTTTTGGCTCATCGAGCTTCGGTACGGGCAGCCTAGCATCAGCAGGGCCCGCTTTTGGGCAGTCAACAGGTCTAGGTGCAAAGACATCGCCTTGGGGGTCTGGAGGCGCCTCCACGGGCACATCCACGTTTGGCCAATCTGGATTTGCTAACGCTTCCGGCAGTGCGTCTGGCTTCACTTCCTTCGCAACTCAAGGCGGTTTTGCGGCCATAGGGACAAATACAGATAAAGCTAGCATATTTGCCTCGAAGTCAGACGCTGTTGATGCTTTGATGGATACTGACTCTAGTACCTTATTTCCACCACCAAGCTCCAAGCCTAATGTTGGCACTAATAACCCTTTCGGATCACAGGGCTTCAAATTGACATCCAGTTTCAAACCCGACACAAATCTAGATGGTGACAGTCAGGCTTCCGGCGGGGCGGAGACATCGTTATTTGGCACAGGATTTGCTGCTGCGATCAATGAACCAACAAAGCCATCAAGCAATAGTTTCGGTGGAGGCCAAACTTTATTTGCACCGTCGGCATCGAAGGCGAGTGGAGTGTCAACAACACCTACCTCAACGCCAGCACCGAACAAGTTCTCTACCCCAGCACCATTACAAGGGGGTGTTGGGCTATTCAGCCCCCGATCAAACCAGTCTGGCGGACTATTCGGGCGTGCCGCCCCTGAGAAAACCATAGCAGAGACCCTGCAGTCGCAGAAGGTAGCTTCAACGCAAGCGTCTCAACCTGTGAATGCTACATCTGCTACAGACAACACCGACGCGCAAATCAAGTCTATAGCCGGAGACTTGCCATTGCCACAAGACTCTCCTTCACACACAGTCGCTCCTGAAAAGACGGTCGCCCCAAGGAAAGACGCAGCGATATCTGGCGCTATACCGTTGCCACCCGATCCCGTGAAAAACAAGGCTGCCTACAGCGTTCCCTTACCGCCACTGCCTGGAGAAAGCGCAAAATTGGAAAAAGTGAGCGACGCGCCTATGCCGCCAGATCCAGTCAAAAACAAAAATGCATACCCCACAAACCTGCCCTCCTTACCTGGAGCCTTTGCAAAAAGCGACTCTCTGAATGAAGCACCTCTTCCTCCAACCCCTGTAAAACAAGTGAAAACTCAAGAGAATAAGTTTTCAGCATCGCCTGTCATTAAGCCATCCGCTTCTATTGCTGGTCCTGGGTTCAAGTTTCCTACCGAATTGCCTCCAGTTTCCGACAGTGACGATGATGATCTGGCAAATGAGGAAGCCACGGAGTCCGCCAGTGAAGGCAGTGGTGTCGATGTTGCTAAAGATTTAAGCCCTTCGTCAGCTGGCGCGAACCGGACGCCCAAGCTCGCACCTCAAGGCTCCTTTGATGAAGGATTAGGGGGAAGTTTTTCCACCATCTCTCGTCCCGAACCAGACAGGCGGGGTTTCCTTTTTGACCAGAATGTTCCCGTATTTCCTCAACGTAATGCTGCTAGTCCGCGTTCACCCAGTCCTATGCGAGCCCCAGTACAGCCGATAAAATTGAGTAATGACCAGTCGCGGCTGTCCGGTGCACCCGGCATGGCCTCACGGATATTGGCGGCTTCAAAGAAACAGCCGTTACCACGTTCTAGCTCTATTGTTAGCCGAGATGCCGCCCTCGAAAACGTTGTTATGGAGCAACAGCGGAGAGCCAAGGCTAAGAAGCAGGCTGAGGAAGCACAGCTTCTCGTAGACGAGGAAGATGACGTGGTGCAGAGAATTCTTCAGGCGGAGGTTGAGCCGACACTGGACTTGCATGAATTTATCGCACATTCCGGTATTGTGCCACTCGCAGGGGATAGCATAGCCGCTCAAGTAGAGGCTGTGTACCGCGATATTAACTCAATGATTGACACGCTGGGCCTCAATTCTCGCTCGCTCAGAGCATGGATTGAGGGCCATAATGAGTTTAGCTCGGGTGAAAGATCTAAGCGGGACCTTGCGTCGTCCAAAGAGTGGACTCTTAAAGATGCTGAACAGTTAGCATATATGATTGACCGGCTTCTTGGAGAAGCCCTGGATGAGGCTAGAGTCACGGATGTCGAGGAAAAGATTGCACAAGTGCAAATCATACAACGGGAACTCTCGCGCGACTGCACTAAGCAAGGCGATGTTCGAAAAATCATCGCTTCGCGGCAAGACCCAGAACAATTGGCCGCGTATCATGCCCAGCCCCTCAGCGCAGAGCAGGCTGCCCAACAAAGTGACCTGCGGCGGCAGCTAAGTCGTTTCCACACGCTGCTAGCCCAGGCAGAAGAAGACCTTACGCTGCTCAAGGCCAAGATCGTCTCCGCTCACAGCGCCAGCGGTAGAGGCGGTCCCGTGCCCACCGTCGATGCGATCGTGCGCACAATCACTAAGATGACGAGCATGGTAGAGAAGCGAAGCGGCGACATCGATGTCCTCGAGAACCAAATGCGCAAGCTGCGCGTCGGATCCACGGGCCCTACAGCTAGTCGCGAGGGTTCCCCGTTCACGACGCCCAATGCGAAGAGGACGCTAGGATCCTCCATCTTCTCGCCCGACCGCTCGCTCCGCGACGCCACCCCCATGCGCGCGAGCCTCATGCGCCAGTCATTCTCGGCGTCTATCTCAGGGTCGGGCGGCGACGCATTCCTCCGCACGCCGCGCAAAAAGCTAAGCGGGTTCAGCGACGCCGAAAGGAAGACAGTGAAGGAGAAACGGGAAAAGCGCGCCGTCATCCTCGGAAAGCTGAAAAGCAGTATCGCGGCTAAGGGCCCGTCCGTCATAACCATGGACGATATCGCGTAATGCAGGAGACTCTTTTTCATCATTTTACTTACGCCTCCTTTTTTCCGCGCGTCTCATGAAAAAAAAAACAAAAAATGGGTACGTACGTATGTTATGCTGTGTATGATGTATCCCTGCCCTTGCTTGTTTGTTGCTAGATACGTAGGTAAAAGGCCTTAGGTACTTAAATTCTTTTGCAACGATTCCATTGCTGCTGCTTTTGTGCCGGTTTCGTGATGGGATTTTTTCGTATACATACATGATAATGTAATCTATCTTATGGTGAGTGAATTTGAAGCTTGTGGAATTGAAATGGATAAGTATAGGTCTTGAGACGAGACCTTATTCCGGACCACGACAGGTCATGTAAGGTCAGACATAGGAGGAGGGTTATAAGATGTGTCACCTCTTACGATCGTATCACGACTGCCCATGCGATGCAAACTTGTATGATACATGTGTATGTATGTATGTACGTTACGAGGTTGAGCAGAACAGACGCCACTGTTCTTCCAAGGTATGTCACGTTATTACAACAAAGTAGGAGGGGGTATACTGCAACCAAACAAAGACGTCGATAGAATAATAGGCAAGCTCAGAATGCGCGGTAGATAGATATCTTAACTCCGTACTCCTGGCCGATTGTCCCACCTCTCCCCCCTCTAATCCATCCAAGCAAGCGACAGACCCAAGTTCCGAGATAGCCTACACATACCTAGCGGATTCACGACAAACCTATGGTGCCGGCACTGGCTGCTTCAAGGCGAGCTACGAGTTTCTTAACGCTCGTCCATTCTTCGCTTCGCATCGTCTCCTTGCCGCCTAGATCTGGACCGACCTCGAAGAGGCTGACGACGGCGTCGATACCGCCGGTGGCGAGGTGCTTTCCTTCCGTGCGCTCCCAGGCGACCTTATTCAAGCTCTTGCTTAAGAGCTGGCGGCCATCCTTGCGGGGGGTAGGGCTGATCTTGGCTACCGGGATTTCTGTCTCGACAGTAATATCCCAGAGTTCGAGAGAGCCGGCGCCATCTACAAGCGCGAATACACCAGGGCGTACAGGGGACCATGCAGCATCGTAGACGACATCCTCTCGTACGAAATCGAGAAGTGGTGGTATGGCCGTACCGGCGCTTTCGACAATGGTGCTTGTGGCAGCAGGTGCACGCACTTTCCAAAGCTTCACGGACCAATCTAGTGATGAAGAGAGAACAAGGTCTCCGAGATCGACGGGTCCACGTGCCGGGTGGAAGTCAACGCTCATGACAGGCGCGGCATGTCCCTTGTAAGACACTCGAGAATCGACACCGGCTTTTGCTCCAGCACGATCGTAACGGTGACATGGGTATATAGGACCTTCTTCGGAACCAGCCAGGAAGTAGGTAGGGTCTGCATGAGGAAATGCCATGGTCGTTGGGGCTAGATCCTCGAACTTATTTGGAGGTGGCGTTGTGAGTGTAAGTGACTCCTGAGGTTGAGAGAGCATATCAACACTCCACACGCAGACAGCACCGTCTGTAGAGATGGATATGACATTGTTCGCGTTCTGGGTGCCAACAATGTCGACTGAGTACACTGGATGCGAATGGCCGGAGCCCGTGAGTGGCGTCTTTTGAACAGGCGCCGACTTTGCGCGTGTATCCCATAAAAGCACTTGACCTGAGTAGGTACCGCCGATGATGAGATTGGGATGGAAAGGGGAGAATTTGGCTGTCAGAATGTCGGATTGGGCTTGAAATAAGAATTCGTGGCGGTTATGAAGGTGCTGGTTCCACACCTGAACAATACCGTCGGGATCATGGGGCGCGGACGGGTTTTTAGTGTAGGAGGCAAGTACAAGCTCTGGAAATTTCGGAGAAAAGTCGATGCTGCTGACCATACGTTTCTTGGACCACCTTTCATCGTAGAACTGCACAACTTCTTTAACACGCCTTCGTCCTTTTCCGCCCGTGTTTCCAGCTTGCTCATCCTCGTCTTCGATGTCATGAGCTTGCAGAGAGTAGTCTGTCAAGATGTCGTACTCGTTGCCCATATCAAGGGCACGCTCGATCACTTTAGTTGACCGCTCTACAAAATCTACGAACTCTTCGGAGGCGGTCACGGCGTCCAGTTCCTCGGCAGTCAAGGCTCTTGCAGGGAAGTTAGTGGTGGCTAAAACATTAGGTTGTAAAACGCCATCGGCCACAAGCTCATGGGCGGCCTGAAGCTCTTCCTCAATTTCTCTCCTTATATTCTGGCGCAATTC
This sequence comes from Xylaria nigripes, assembly GCA_022984845.1. Classification (NCBI taxonomy): domain Eukaryota; kingdom Fungi; phylum Ascomycota; class Sordariomycetes; order Xylariales; family Xylariaceae; genus Xylaria; species Xylaria nigripes. Next base: position 160,577 of record JAJJKC010000024.1, on the reverse strand, counting down.
TTCCTCTCTACCGCGGCCCCAACGGCTCCATCGCTTGCTAGGTGACGAGCCGGGTGCGGGTAGGTCGTCATCTTCAAGTTCTGAGAACGCGCGGGGGCGTGAGGTTGGGAGTGACCACTCCTCTGCAGTTTGAACACCCTTGCTGTACGAGTAGATTTCTTTGACGGGGGAAGGCGGACACTCGTAGATGGTCTGGAGCGGCACCGTAGTTAAAGGCTGAGGTTGCGTGGGAGAAGCTGGGCCAGGGTGAATGCTGGCCTGTGTGGTGTACTCCGAGTTCCCAATGCTAACTTCGCCGGCGCTCAGCACGCTATTAGGACGGCTACCGCGCGGACCTGGAGAAGCGACACCGGTGGTAGAACCCGGGCGGCTGTCGCCCATCAACTTCCCAATGAAGTCCTCAATCTCTTTTTTTCGATCCTGGATGTGACCAGGCGACGAGGTTCCCGACTGCGAGAAGAAAGACATAAGTTGTTAGCCCGGGCCAGGAGAAAAGGAGAAGGGGAGGTTCAGGTATACATCGTTAGGACCGCTTATGCTCACCCGCCCTGTATTGGACTGGCTTGCCCGCAATTCTCTTTGGCGCTTGAGCTCGGCGAGCTTCGCCTTCTTCGCTAGGATCTCATCTCTTCTGTGTTGCATGATGCGGCCGACACAGACCCATTGCCGGGTCTACAGCCGACCAAATACTCGCAGGTAGAGGGCACAGGCGCGAAGACGAATTGCAACGAACGTGTCCCTATGCAGTAGTAGGGAGGGGGGAGGGGTGAAAGAGTAGGTAGAGAGGAGGCCAATTCCAAATTACTGGGGTACTTATGACAATGCGGTGTTCAGGCGTCTATCGTTGTTGGACGGTTCATTCCCATGGGGCATCATGGAATAATAAAAGCGCGTTGACGAAGTGTAGCTGGGCGGATGCAGTTATGAGACCCTGATCTCAGATTCCCGTCCCTGTCAGGCCGGGGTTGCATATCTGCATTATGCATATAGTCCATAGGTTTGCGCGGTTTTAGTGGGGCGAGAGATGCATTAAATGGTATAGACAAATATTATGTCATTATACGAGTTAAACCGTCGCTCAAATGCGATGCTGTAAGTACAGTGTTTGGACTACGGATAGGTAGGTAGCTAAAAGTAGGTACCTCGCCAGGTACCCCGTAGACTCCCGAAGTCTCAATAATTTTCGATAATCCGACTTCGACCCATTACATCGCCTACCTATCCGTTCCGGTCCACGCCCTCGCCTCTCCCTCAGTACCGCCTCGGCCCTGATCTGCAGCCCTTGTTCAAGGATAGCCTCAGTTCATCCCCTACAAGCCTGCGCATTGTGCTTGAATTCTTCACTGTTCGGTTCCACGATCCTCTGCGCGAAAAACCCGCCTGCCGCCCTCCATGTCTGCTACTTCGGGAGTCAACGTATGTAACAATATTCCGAACGCGCTTGATAGAACGCGAGCCAGAATGGTGCATTGACTATCTGTGACCAGGTACTTCGGTACTCAGCCCTAGCCTGCGGCCTCTTCTACGGCTTCAGCCATCAGCGATCTATTACCGCTTCACAACGTGTCGCCGCCGCCCAGAAAGAATATGAACACAAGCAACATTTAATAGATCAGGCCAAGGCTGAGTACCAGAAGTCTAAGGCCCCTCGGACAGCTACGGCGGAAAAGAGTGGCCGTACGTTTCTTATTCCCCCCTATCCGCGACCACATTGTCGCACGGATCAGCACGGAGTAAGACTGACCTTTGCCCAGTGAACCAAGATCCCATGGACCCGAAATTCGACCTTGAAGCTTACATGGCGGCTCTGATGGAGCTCAAGGCCTAATGGCTCACAGCGTGTTACTATTAGAGGCGGAGCAGTTCGGGCATACGATAGACTGAGGAGACCAAGGGACACTCAGGGCCGAGGCGCAGGCTGAAGGTTGTGTTAATATGGGTGATGGCGCTATAACGAATGCACCATCTGTATTGCGTATCTTCCTGACCGCTGTGGTGCAGTCTCCCTCGCCTCGAGTCCCATGATTGTATGATTGTACCGCTTCGCTGCCAGATAGATTTTCTTGTGTTCTCCGTGTACATCTACTACACTACCTATGCGTATACCAATTTCAGATTTTCCAGACCTTTTTGACCCCACATTTGGCGATGATGCCGGAAGTGTTTTCCAACGGTGCAATTGGCAGCCCAGACGACTGAATTGTTATTGGTTGGACATGTATTCATGTTTGCATCTCTGTTGTGATGGGTAATTGTTGTTTACAGCTTGGAATATGAGGTTATGTTTTCTTGTGTATATGTAAGCGACGGCAGACTTACCGTTGTGAGGCAGGCACTTTTCGGTACCTACATCCCTTCCTCACCTGTCAGCGAAGAAGTACCTACGTACCTACGTACCTAAGTACCTACCTAGGTAGGGTAGGTACCTAAGGTACCTCTCTGTACCTCCTGCCAGCTACCTACCTACTTACCTACTCTACCTAGGTAGGTACCTACACCTAGGTAGACAAATATTATTAGATAAAAAGCCGATAACCAAGATAACTACGTAAGCGGTGCTTCAATTCTAGGTAGGTACCTACCTACTTACTGCAGGTGGTACCTACCTTACCTAAGGTACGAAGACGAAGCACAGTCAATTGCGGGTCCAGTGAAAGCTACAGCTGTCCTCTCCAACTACCTACCTAACCTACCTAAGGTACCTACACTACCTGAGCACCCACCACCTACCAAGTAGAGCCCTGTACCTGGGTACATTCCATACCTGGGGTCACCACCAAGTGCGCTGTGTGATAGTACCTACAGCTCCCCTGCCACATACATCGCAGGTACCTACCGACCTACGTAGGCAAGTACCCAGGTACCTTAGGTAGGTACATAGATCCGTAGTACTTCTAAGCTTCCGGCGCATTCCCATTTTCTTGGCTGCCAACTTGATCAATATCCCAAGTCCGCAACCAACTTGACCTGCCAACCCCAATTCACCAATGTCAATATAGATGCGACGACGCCCAACACCCAATTGTTGTTGCATCGTCGCCGTCTCTCACCATGGCCTCTCCTGAAGGCGCCAGCCCTGTCCCTGCCCCGTGGCTGGTTTCGCTTGGCAGGAACCAGAGCACCAAGACGCTGCTGAAGATCATAATCTTGGTCATCATCGCCGCCGCTGCGGTTGCCAGTCGTCTCTTCTCTGTCATCCGTATGTAAACCTGTCTTTTGCATCCCGTTGATAAATTGTCTGTTTTGTTTGTGTTCTCTTCGCTAATTAATACTGTTTTTGCGCTTTGTTCCGTACAGGCTTCGAGAGTATTATCCACGAATGTGAGTTCACTTCCAATGACCTCACACCTCCATGCCTTTAACATTTCAACAGTCGATCCGTGGTTCAACTTCCGGGCTACGAAGTATCTCGTTGCCAATGGATTCTACCAGTTTTGGGACTGGTTTGACGACCGAACGTGGCATCCTCTAGGACGTGTCACAGGCGGCACCCTGTATCCTGGCCTCATGGTCACCAGCGGCGTCATCTACCACATACTCCAATTCTTGACCGTTCCCGTCGATATTCGCAACATTTGTGTTTTGTTAGCCCCGGCCTTCTCTGGTCTGACTGCCTATGCCACCTATCTCCTTACCAATGAGATGACATCCTCCTCATCGGCTGGCCTCCTCGCCGCCGCCTTCATGGGCATTACCCCCGGTTACATTTCGCGTTCCGTCGCCGGTTCTTATGATAATGAGGCCATCGCTATATTCCTACTCGTTTTCACGTTCTTCCTCTGGATTAAGGCTTTGAAGCTAGGTTCTGTTCTGTGGGGCGCTCTTTGTGCCCTCTTTTATGGCTACATGGTCGCCTCTTGGGGAGGTTATGCCTTCATTACCTGTCTTCTTCCTCTTCATGCCTTTGTCCTCGTCTGCATGGGACGGTTCAGCATGCGCCTTTACGTCGCATATACTACCTGGTATGCTCTGGGAACGTTGGCTAGCATGCAGATTCCTTTCGTTGGTTTCTTGCCTGTCCGCACGAGTGAGCACATGCCTGCACTAGGTCAGTATCAAGTCACTCGCCCAATCTTCACTTCTAAGTTGCGTTACTAACGCCGATCAGGCATATTTGGCTTCCTTCAACTCGTCGCGTTCCTCGAATATGTTCGATCCGCCGTGCCTAGTCGCCAATTTCAGACCTTCTTGTATGTTGGTCTGGGTGGAATGTTTGGGGTCGGTATACTAGGTCTTGTGGGCCTCACGGCGGGGGGCTACATTGCACCCTGGTCAGGCCGATTTTACTCCCTCTGGGATACAGGCTATGCTAAGATTCACATTCCTATCATCGCCTCTGTTTCAGAGCATCAACCTACTGCCTGGCCAGCCTTCTTCTTTGACCTTAACATGTTGATCTGGCTCTTCCCTGCCGGTGTGTACATGTGCTTCCAGAAGCTCGAAGATGAGCACGTGTTCATCATAGTTTACGCCCTATTCGGCAGCTACTTTGCCGGTGTCATGGTTCGTCTGATGCTAACTCTCACTCCTGTGGTGTGTGTGGCTGCTGCGATCTCTGCATCTCAGCTCCTTGACAGTTACCTGCAGTTCAGATCCCCACCGGCTGTCGACAGTGAGGAGGAATCGTCCGATGGGTCTTCCAAGAAGCCAGCCAAACAAGGCTTACTGCGATCAGCATCTCAACCAGTGGTTGGAATTTACACGCTTCTTTCAAAATGTTTCATTGCTGGTGCTATGACAATTTTCCTACTGATCTTCGTCCAACATTGCACCTGGGTTACCTCAAACGCATACTCCTCTCCCTCCGTTGTATTGGCGAGTCGAATGCCTGATGGTAGTCAACACATCATCGATGACTACCGTGAGGCTTACCAATGGCTTCGACAGAATACTAAGGAAGATGCCAAGATCATGTCATGGTGGGATTACGGCTACCAAATCGGTGGCATGGCCGACCGGCCTACGTTGGTCGACAACAACACCTGGAACAACACGCATATTGCCACTGTTGGTAAAGCAATGAGTTCGAGTGAAGAAGTCGCGTATCCCATCATGCGTCAGCACGAAGTGGACTATGTCTTGGTTGTCTTCGGAGGTCTTCTTGGCTACTCAGGCGACGATATCAACAAGTTCCTGTGGATGGTAAGAATCGCCGAGGGCATCTGGCCTGATGAGGTTAAAGAGCGCGACTTCTTCACCGCCCGCGGTGAGTACCGGGTCGATGCAGAAGCCTCTGACACCATGAAGAACAGCTTGATGTAAGTTGAACGAGTAGAGGGGCATGGTTTCATTAGCTAACGGCCTGAATAGGTACAAGATGTCGTACTACAACTATGCCTCACTCTTCCCCCCGGGACAGGCCATGGATCGTGTGCGCAGTTCACGACTTCCCGATCACAGCCCTGTTCTCAATAGCCTGGAGGAGGCCTACACATCAGAGAACTGGATTATCCGGATTTACAAGGTCAAGGATCTTGACAACGTTGGGCGAGACCATGCCGCCGCAGCTTCATTTGAAAGAGGTCATAAGAGGAAGAAGGCCATCAGAAAGCGTGGCCCCAGAGTACTCCGGGTAGAGTAAATCAGAGTAACAGTACAGAAAAGAAAATCTGCCGTCCTGTGGATGGATTCAACTAGACCGTATGTACCATCAGAGGGTTCTGGGAATAAAGGCCTCAATAGATAAGGCACACAATGTAAAGCAATGAATAAACGAATGAGTTCTCAGTATTTGGAGACCTGGTATTCCGTTTCTATTCTGTCTTTTGTAGAGGTTTGCTGCAAGCTGAAGCCTGAGTATGGATACCCGATGCCGAAGTATGTAACGTGCCTATTACATGATTATATACCCTGCCCAAGCGCTGATCATTTATTCCCGAGCAGGGATGAACCGTCCTGTATTCCGATCGACGGCATCATAGGTAGCCCGGCCAAGTCAATATATGCGAATACGTCCGTACGTATGTACGTATATATATATATATATATATGTACGTATGATGAAACTCAGCGCTCAAGAAAGAAAGCGGCCGAAAGAAACGTCAGTTGGCATCGTGCTTTTTATTCACGTTGGGGAAAAATCTGGTTATGTCGTTGTTCGGTGCTTGTTGGATATGAGAGTGGGAAAAGGGGGGGGCGGGGGAGAGATGAAGACGAGGAAGACAAAGACAGGAGCGAAGTGAGAAAAAGAGGGGAATGGATTGAAAGGGGGGTTCTTAGGAGGAAATACTATGTATGGGAATGTTTTAATGGAAAGAGAGGAAGACGAGAAAGATGTGAAAAAAAAAGTAAGAAAACGACCACGACCACGACAGCGAATGGAAAGAAGAGAAGAAGAAAAAGAAACAGCGAAAATGAATTAGGTAGTCAATCACTCACACTCACACCCCACAAAACAAATAAAAACAAGAGAACAGAAGATGAAAGAAAAGAAAAGAAAAGAAAAAAAAAAAGGAAATCCCGTCCCTCATCCCAGAGGAGAAGAGGAGAAAGGTGAAAGGTGAAAGGTGAACAAAAACGAAACGCAATGCGCTGCCCACTACTGGAGTCGAACCAGTTGCCTCCTCATTACTAGTGAGGCGCTCTACCGGTGAGCCAAGCGGGCCTTGTAACTTGACCAGTCACCTTTCAAATGCTGCTCATATCCAGTTGCCGTAATTGAGATCATTGGATGTGGGCGCCCCACATAAGTACGTACGCAGTATGGTCGGGGGGCATGCATTTTATGAGTCTTCCTAAACACCAAACAGTACTAGGTAGTAAAACGAGGCCCTTAAGACGTGTTTTTCAATTACTTATTCATTTCAGCCATGAGTAGAGTACATAATGTGAGCTGTCTTTTATCCCGGTAATTTTCCTTCTCGAATCTTCATTTGATGGCTTTACACCTGTACGTCGTTTGCTCGTCACGACTTTCCTCCACTTGCACCCTCGATTCTTTCCATGCTCTTCGTTTCCTGCGTGTTGATATGCTATTGCTAAAGAACAAAGTTCAGCACTTACAATTGAGATAGGATGAATGAACTGTCTATCAGACAAAATACTGAAAGTGAGACCTTGTAGCAGAATCAAACTGCCACATTACTCAAACAAATTCGGTCTCATCATTTCCAACCGTCATGCTTGTTGTCAAGCAAAATGACAAATGACTTCTTCCATGGCAACATCGGTAGTCTGTTGATGGCTCCAGTGATGTTAGAAGTTGAAAATATAGGGTGCCCACTATATGATAGGACCCCTCCGATTAAGCTGCTGGTAGCCGCTTGAAGCGACGCGCGGCATGGCCATTAGCTGTGGTAGCCAGGTTTCCCCGGGCCGGCGTATCTAACGCGAGGTTGACTGATGAATGTCCTGTGTGTCCGAGAAGGGAAGATCCAACATCTGATGTGATGTCTTCTACATCGTCAAGGTCCTCCTGTCCGTCATCCGATAGGCTGTACAAAATTCGGCCAGGAGTTTCTGGGAGTATTGCCTGATTTCCATTCGAACGCGGGGTATTATGGGCTCCTCTCGAGGACTCAGCAGGAGATTTCAATTTCTCATTCTCTAGGTTTTGCTCCTGTTCACAGGAGAACTCTGCATACATTGTTAGCCAATGGAAAATATCATCATAGAACACTTGACGTATACCAATTTGCCTGACCGGCTGAGCCTTCACGCCTTCAATCGTTTTTCTTGCCTCGACCCGTTCCAATTCGATCGTTGAAGTATCACTGTCGCTATCGTCCGCTTCGGAGTCGTAGCTCACTATCGACAGATTACTCGTCATAAAACTGGACTTTGGGTAGGTAGATGTCGAAGAGCCTCCAAAGGTGCCAGAAAGACTATCAAACATCTTACCCGCGAATGCCAGGTCTCTCTCTGCCATCTCAGCAGCTGCTCGCTCCGTTTCCGCTTTGATATCCGACCACGAATTGCCCTCAGCGTGAGGGGACTGAGAAATATCAGCGTAGGGCGTCTCCATGCGCGTTACCGGCTCGTCCCAGCTGAAGACAGTCTTGGGCTCGTGGGCTAGCTCTGGTACATTCCCGCTAAATGGCTGTCCATCGAGATTGGGAAATTGGTAGGGAAACGTCGTGCTGTCTTCATGAATCCCCGAATTCAATGGGACCCAGGATTCCTTGAAAGGCGACCTCGTACCGGAATAGCCTAGGGGGGTTTCAGCGCCCTCTCTCGAACTGATTCCGGAGATTTGACTTATCGAGGTTTTTGGCCAGTCCGTGGAAGTTTGTACGCTTCCATAATGAGTATCGTCTGATGCGCCTATGGGATTCACCGTTTCTAGTGAATGTACTCTACCCTTCTTTCTTCCTGCGCTGGTGGCGCGCCGGGGATTTGCTTGCTTCGCAGCTGCGTGAGTTTGATAGGAATTCATCGAAGTTGAAGATCTAATAGGTATTTCTACTCGGGAAACCCGTGGCATGGAGGCTACACTCTCAGGAACATTTCTTTCTAAAAGTGGCGAGCTATACTCGTCATCGATTATATGCATCGCACATTTGGAGTCCCTTTGTGGAGAATATTCGGTACTCACGGATACTGGCTTCGGCCTCTGCTTCGACTGCGGCTGCGGGCGTGGGCGTGGGCGTGGGCGTCGGGCGCGAGTGCGACTGCGGGTGTAAGATCGAACAAATCCTGGGTTACTGCTGCTTCTAGTTCGAACTTCGTTCTCGCTCTGTGCGTCCTCGGATTCCGATTCCATAGCCCAAGCCAGATCAGACTCTCGCCGAGGCAGAGCTGTCGTCTGACGCTTAGTATAATTGTTGATCTCTCTATAGCTGGGACGACCTCGAGATCTAGGGAGTTTGCGAACAGGCCGGGTCGCACGCAGATACGATGCAACTGATGAGGCTCTCGATCCGGCCCCCTCGGCTGGAGACGTTGGCCTTGGCGCTTGTGGGAAAAAGCCGGAATTAGATCCACGAGAGAAGAATCTAGCAAGTGGTTTAAATGCGCCGAGTCCTTTGACCCGACGAGGACTGGGGCATATCTGCCTGTCAATATATTTGTCATTCGCGCTGGCATTGTCCTCATTGGTACTCAAGCCAGGCACAATGACTTCCTTATAATGCTGTGTCACATTGTTAGCTTCTAGCCGCAATAAATCGGAATATTTGCTCATTTATGAACCTTCTTCAAGTGATGACTGTCAATAGAGCTCTCGTCGGAACTCTCGCAGTCAGTCTCTGCTGCATCCTTTAGGCAGTCATAGCAATAATTCGGCACTGGTATCTCGCCTCTTCTCAAAGGATGTTTTCTCTGGTACTGTGAAGACCGCTTCTTGCCGCATCCTCCACACACATGTACATGATAGATGCGTTTACTGAGGCGTCTTTTCAAATCTACCCTATCTTTGGGCTCGTCTTGCGTTTTTCCTAGGTCTGTAGCCGACTTTGTGTCTCCTTTAGCGTGCTTGATGATTCCTTTGGTGTTACAGTCGTGATCTGCGTGGCGGCGAGCTTCCTTTCTACGACCAGTTGCGACAGCAAATGACTGTAGCCATTCTTGCGGCAAAGGTTGCGGAGGCTGCACATATTGCGGAGGTGGAGGTGGAGGCGGAGGCAGATTAATTGGGTGAGAACTAGGTACTGCCTGCACTTGTGGAATGTGGGAAGGCCAAGGTTGGGGGATTTGTTGCTGATGGTGCGGCATCATAGGGATTGCTGCAGCTTGACGCAAAGGGGCTCCCATAGGGTTTGGGTGTTGAGCTGCGAAGTGCCATTGCGGATCTGAATAGTTCGATGTGCCCTGGAACATCGCAGCACCGTTAGAAGGATAGCTAGGAAGGGAAGTGGGCCGGTAAGCCGAGTCATAATGAATAGTTTGGATGGGAATCATGGCGCTGTTCGATGACAAATGGCTTTGCCAACTCACGGACGATGGAGGGGGTGGAGGGGGAGGTGGTAAGTTAGGATTGTGGTTCGACACGTGGGGCACCATAAATGGGGGATTCAGCCCGTAAGGAGCTTGGTGATCGCGTTGATGCATCGTAATAGGATCAGATGTGGAAGAGGAGCGTATGCTGCTTGCCTTGCGACGGACTGCTGAGATCTTAGCGTCTTGTTCATCACGTAGCCGGCTGTTGCCATGGAACTTCTGCTGAATACCTCGACCTCGTTGCGGTGTGACTGGGGCAGTAACCAAGCCCGAGCTTTGAGATGTCACACTTGATGACCGAGCCCGTCTTTCATAGTCAGAGCGAGAGGGGATACCGAAACTTTGGCCTAAAATGTCAAACCCGAAGTCTTCTAGGAGTCTTTCAGGTTTTTTTCGACCAAAAGCTGGTCTTCCATCCTTAGTACGTGTGAGATAGATGTGATCACTCCTAGGGATCAATATAACATTTTCATCTATGTCTTGCAAAGAGGACTGCTGGGTAGCAGAAGCGGTGCTCCTGGATGAACCGTTAGTTCAGCGGCCTGAAGCCAGCATGGTTGATGAAGTGAAAAGTAAGGTCAATAGCAGAAGAATATTTCTACAGCAAATAACATGTAGCAAGTTGGACTATGTAGCCAGATGGGTTGACGATGATACTTACTGTGAGCGACTTCGTCCTTTTCTAAACAAGCCCATCACCTAGCACCGTGACTATCACTCAATACAAGAAAGCGCAAGAAAATCTGATGAGTCGAGGCGATGCTGTGAACTATGAAACTTGCAGCAGCACGATTACAAGTTGAAAAGCACGGGTGAATATACGGTGGTCTGGTAAACGGTAAACCAGCGAATAAAGCGCGGATGCCCTAGATGTATAAGCAGAAAACGAAGAAGACGCAGGAGTTTAAGACGAGACGAATTTTTGAACACAGAGATGACACCACAACGTGTACCATGCAGGATACTGATAAATAGAAAGTTCGAGTTGGAAAGGAGTGAAGGTGGGAAGAAAGGATGCGGAAGTTGATGGTGATGAGGGTGAAGTTGACAGGTAGACATAGCCGACTTCAAAGGTGGAGGGTTGTAATGCTCGAGATATTTATATATTAGGTAAGTGACGTTTCTATTCTACCTAGTACTTGTATTAACAGATGGCAGGTGCGATCTTCCCAGGAAGGTAGACTGAAGTCTGAGTGCCTGCCTTGGTGGTATTATAAACCGGCACTTACTTGCTTGTTGGGGGACTTACTTACCTAATCTAATAAGTGGCATTAGATAATATCCCAAAATTCTCCCCACGCTCGTGGTTTCCGTATGAATCGAGATATGTACCTATGTGTTAGGTACCTACGGAAGGAAAGGAAGCAACTCGATTTCCTTACTATATATACTACTATACAGGTAACTACAATATGATGATACCGGGTCTTATCTAATCTAAACGAAGCTTTCTTAGATTTGACATGACATTCTCTTCTGCCACTGACAGTGAATTAGGTTGTTGGATAATGTATTGAGTTGGTATTTCCACATGGTACCCTCCCCTCCCCCCATTGCAACCCGGTTAACCCCTTCGAAAGATTTTTCGTATCGCCATACCTAGGCAGTCATCTAAATAGACCACAATTATCTTGTCTTATCCTATTATGGGATAGATTAACTTATCCGAACATAGAAAATGTATAGTTTACTCCATTATCTTGCGAAAGCATCTGCTCGAGATCACATCCCTATCTCGTGAATATCATTGTTACCCCAATGCCAACGCTATTCCCTGACTCTATGCGAGGATGGTGACAAATCGGGGTGAGTGAGGCCAGGCCCTGCCCAACGGACATATGGTCATTCCTCATCTAACGTTCTGAGCACGGCCTGGCGGCACGGACAAACGGACAGGGGATTTAGTACGAGCACGTTCGAAGTCGTCCGGAGACGTTTCACGAAACCTTCGCTGTTCTAATCTGTGAATCGCCTCTAAACGCCGTAGCTCAAATATCCGACCGCGCTCTTGTTCTCTAAGCATATTGCGCATCCTCACTTCTTGATCGATCTGAGCCTTCTCCTTGATTGGAATATGTTGAAGTGATTTGAGGGCCTTGCGCCAGTGGCGGTCGAGCTTTTGGGCTAGAGGCGCGGGAACACACTTAGGGGGCTCGTCGGCCGGTCTCGTTGCCGATGATCCACCCCATGTACACTCAAAAGTGAGCGTCGCCCGAATCGGTGGGTCTTCGCCTCCCCAGAACGTAATATGATCCCCATGATACAATTTCATCCAGTACTTACTGTAAGATGTCACAGTCGTGGCCTTTGACATATGAGGCTGAAGCAAATTCATGTTGACGTGGATCCCATTCGTAGCTTTGGTCGCTATGTAGAATGCATACGAGTCTGGCCCTGGGGAAGCTCGCAGCATGGTACGACTCGTGGACACTCGCGCTGGTTCCCACGGCCGAAACTCTCCGACTGAAGCGGTATAACCCTCCCTCCACAACACAACCCTGAAAGCATTCTTAGGCACTCGAATTTCATTGACATCTTCGTAAATAACTGTGTTGTTTCTCTCTCGACCCCAAGATAAGATAGGATCCCGGAGAGGAATGGAGATGCCTTTCACTACGGAATCAGGGGTAGATTCGAACTTGCCAATTTCTGTCCTGGATTGATGACTCATCGATAGGGCTGACGGTAAATCGTTGTCAAATGCCGAAATATTCAACTGCGATTCAAGCTGACTGTCAAATGTGTCTGAGGGAGCGGTTGATGGTGTATTCCGATCAGACGATTTTCCGCTTGAGTTTTCCTCTTTCTTTTGGCCAAGACTGGGAGGAAAGTATTTCATTGCTAGTCTCCACAAAGGTGTTGTGTCTGGCCCGAACTCTTCGTTCCTCTGCTTAGCAGCCGTTTCGAAGGCGTTATACTGAAGATGTGTCATTTCGGGATAATTTAGGTGCCAAGTGTTTTCATTTCGACTGTCCCAGTATATCGTCTTAGGTAAGGGATAATCTATCTGACGACCCGTGTCGCTTTTAACCATCTTGGGAATGCTGGCAATTAAAACGTCGTCGCTCATTAAGTCGTCTACGCTTTTTCGAGATTTAAGCCTCTTCATCGATGGCTTAACCTGTACAGTCTTCGAATCGTACTCGTCACTCGTGTCATAAGTCGGCTTCCTCTTACTTGTGGCAAGACTATTGATCTCCGAAGGTGTTATCCTCGAAACGGTATTGGCGCGTGATTTCATATTCAGGTCGCCAAAAATAGAGGACGCGCCACCCAAGCTTTGAGAACCGATGCCAAGTAGAGCGCTGCGGGAATTATCCTCTTGTGAAGCATTGTATACAGCAGATGGACCTTGTTCATCGAGGCTGGCCTTTTTCCGTGGCGTCGAAAAGTTCTCAGGCTCATTCTCGCCAAAACTCGTGTCGGACAACGGAAGGTTCAAACGATCTTCAAGGATTGCGTCGGAATTGTCAATGGACGAAATCTCTCCAAATAACCTCGGCCGGCGAGGCTGCGCAAAGATGTCATTTTCTTTTCCAGATTCGGCATCCATGAAACTGTCAAGATCCGGCTCATGAAGCTGGCTCATGCCTGCTGTGATGTCCTGAGCGGCTTGTCTATCATCAAGACTCAATTGCGAAGCCGAATGACCTAAATCGTCATCAAAGTCTTTGTCTGTACGACTACTAACGTCAGCCAGCCAAGCATGAGACTTGAGCTCAGTAGTGGTGGCTCTTGTCTCTGGTCGAACATGTATCATTCGAGACAAGAAATTAATACCGTTTACTGAAACGCGGAATTTGGACAATGGCGAGGTATCGAGTGGTGTCTTGATGATTCGATCTAGCAATTCGGTATAAGTGATGCCATTACTAACGGGGAAGGGTGGACTCCCGGTTAGCGTATAAAACAGAACACCGCCGAGAGACCAAATGTCCACCGCATGGTCGTATCTTTCTCTGTCTACGGTACGGTGACCCTTTCTATTAGTCCGCCGGCCATAATCGTCGTAAGATGAATACTCGGCGTACACTTCGGGGGCGCAATATAGTAATGTCCCACAGAATGTCTTGAGGAACGTCTGCTCGGTATCTATCATTTTGGAGAGCCCAAAATCCGTCAGCTTAACAACAAGTGGACTCGTAGAATGTATAAGAATATTATCCGGCTTGACATCGCGGTGAGTGATCCTATTTTCATGTAGATATCCAAGTGCGTTGACTAGTTGTTCGGCGATAATCTTAACATGTGGTTCTGCAATAGCGTGGTTATCCTGGATATATTTCCCCAGGTCACCTCCGGGAACAAACTCCATGATGATAATAAACTGGTGCGCATCCCAATCGAAGTGCTCGATATACTTCACGATATTGGGCTGAATAAGGTTAGGAAAACATCAGACATAGAGGGGTGGAGGCTTGCTCACGTGTTGAACTTTCTGCATAATCTTCATCTCATTCTCAACTTTCTGGTCCAGTACACCGTTTTTCATGAATTTCCGCTTGTCTAATTCTTTAGCGGCGTAGGGCCGGCCACTATACTTAGAGGTAACTTTGTGAACCGTCGCAAACGCCCCTTTTCCGATAACACCGACTCGAGCGTATTTATCGGTACCACGCCACTCACGCGGTAAGCGGCTTGATGGCCTCTGAAGACCATTGGCCGTTTCCGCTATTTCTTTCAGCTTAATTTTCTTCGTGGGAGTAAAGAGGTTGACCTTTGTTAGATTTAGCGCCAGTGTACGTTATCAAAACAAAATCACAGCACGGAGTAGCTTACGTGCCCACTAGGCCCGGGTCCAATGGTTTTATTGGGGTCGTCGTCGTCAGGTATAGACTTGGCAACTTGCAAGTACGCATCCACATTTTTGGCGTAGGCCTCTTCATACTCGCCCTCCCTACGGGGTATCCGAACGCGGAAGATGAGATCATACTCTCTTTCATGCATCATAATCCTTATTTCTGAGCCGCTCTCCAACGTGCGTCGTATATTGGATATTTTTGAGCCGCGCTTTTGGAGGAGCTTGTTATCAACGATGGTCCCGTTTATAGACTCGTCCTCAAGCAGTACACTCCCGTAGCTGTTCACGTAGATACGGAAGTGTATATTACTGAGTCTCTTCACAGGATCGTGCTCGAAATGGATATCACAGCGAGACTGATTGCGACCAAAGGTGAAACCTAGACGGGGATCCTTGAGAGGCGAAGACAGGCGCAGCACAAGGGCGTGGTCGCCTATCCCAAGGGTGGGACCGAAGTTACGAGCATCGTCTTCGTGGTAAGTGTCGGATTTTATCGCGTCTGCAGAATACCTCCCAGTCGTATGACGGGCGTACTCGGGCGAGTTTGCAATCTGCTGGACCTCACGATTGGTAGCGTCAGACTGAGGGTATAGCAGGCAGATTATGTCGGATATGTCTTGGTCGGAGAAGCCCGAGTTCTGCTGGCCGAATCTTCGAGGATCATAAACATTTTGAGTGGCTGCAGATAATAGGAAGTTGGTCAATTACATGCGCTAACCTATGACGATGGGCAAAGCTACCTTGTTGTGTGGCCTGCGAGTCAACGGTGGTGTCCATTGGAGAAGTGGCTGCCTCTAGGCTGGCGTTACCGACTGCTCGAAATATAGGTTCATGCAGTCGGTAGACCTAGTCTGTATAACGAAACTCGGTCATGCACGGAATTATCGAAAAAAAAAAAGCGAGAAAAGAGCTGTAAACTTTCAAATTGGAATAATGGGATGGTTTTCTTGGAGGGATTCTACAGAGGGCAGCAAATCAGGTCAAGTGTTGGGGGGGGAAGGGGGGAGGAAGAGGCGGTTGCCGGGGTGTTGCTGCGCGTTGCTTTGCTTTATTTTGATGTTCAACCTGGTAGCACAACCGGCAGACAGACAGGAAATACTTTGTATGGTGGCAACAGGACGGTGAAGCGCAGAAATAGGGTTGTGACAGAAGATCTGGCGACCGTGATAGGCAGAATCAATCATATCACATGGCCTATAATGTAGGCAGGTGTTTTTGAGGCCGCGGGATGAGGATGTACCTGACGTTCAGAAAAGTGGAGACGTGTCCCGTCTGCTCCAATAAAAGTGGACCGTGACTTGCACATTTGATCGGCGTCACATTCAAGTTTGCACCGTCTAACAGACACAGTACGAGGTACCTATCCGGGAATTAGCTGTTACTTAATTGATGAAGACCTCGACGTTTTTCCTCCTTTTTTTTCCCATTTATATATATACTTACCTATCCCGATGATTCAACCACACGTACCCACTGTATTCCGTACTTCTGCGCGACATCGCTTCGCGCCGCGTCTGGGTTACTAATAATAAGGCTCAGTTACCGGTAGGTAGTACCTAAGTAATACCTACCTAGTACTAACTTAGACTGCCAAGCCACCTATGTGGGTCCGGTACCTTATACGTACTGGTATCCACATAAATGCACGGGCCGCAACGCTCAAACGCCACGAGCGTTGTCGTCATCTTTGATCTGATGTCCAACTTCCAACTTTCAGAGTGCTGCCGTTCTTCACTCAAGCACTTCCTCTCCCAACATACATTGACAGAGGGAAATGACTGAGAACTAATGCCGGCAAATCACCCTCTTGCAGTCCGTGGTCAAATCTCTGTAATCATCGCTAATAATCGGCGACTTCGTCTCGAGTGCGATTCCCAGCTTGCTCAAGAGTCAAGATTATTGCTCGGCTTCAAGTGGCCTCGATTACTTGGTACCATAAATCTTGACGCCTCGTATATGATTTGCTCTTGTTCATTTTACGTGGTCATTCTAGATGAAATTGTTTGTTGTTTTGACTACCTATCGATTGGACATAAAAACACTTAGTTGTCCACTTGGCAATTGGACTAGTTATGAAACCTACCTACCTACCTACTTATACATGTTTCGTTAAATTAGCTGTGGACTAACTGCTAGACAAAGTTACTAACTCTCGACTGTTCTTTAACCCAGAATGGGTTGAACTGGCTGTAGCTTAGCATGACTGTCTACTCATGTTGTGACTTGAATGTTACTGGTACAGTATTGTTACCGGCGTTGCTACGAAGCTGATGGAGGGTTCGGCCCGTCCCGGCCTACCGGAAGCTTTGATAGTTCGAATGAACACCAGGTACTCTTTTGCCACTTGCAGTTGACCAATTGACGGCCAAATCAACCGCCGGTCTATATCACTGCGACTGACTGAATAGAAACGAAAGAGGCGGTGTCACCGTATCACACGCGACAGGGCGCATGGTGTCAAGCTCGTTTGGCTCAAACGAAAGCCATCCACAGCAGTAAGTTGTGTTTAGTCACACGATCGGAAACGATAAATCATAAGCATGTAGATCACGTAGCATAAAACTTTAACGTTGGCCAAGTGACCGGGACAATCCATCTAAACTCAGACTTATATCCCGGCTTATTCTACTTGTACTCTGCGGGTCCATAATGTTCCTCTTCTTCTTCTTCTCCTCCTTTCAGTGATCATTTAGATTGACTTTTGTCACACACACACATTCTTACTATTGTCTAGCCTATGACCGTATATGTGTGATGCACAAGTGTACAGACACCACTTAGATGCCCCGGTTTATAGGTCGGACTTAGAATGTAGGATTTTCAGGATAATCCAGCAATAGCGAGACCAACCTTTGCGCTATGTCCTCAAACCGATAAAAAAGGGAGACAGATGCGATAGGGCGCGAGAAAAGAGACTCATAAAAGGCGACTAAGACGGGATGGGGCTGTCTTATTTTCATGAGTAACATGCTTGCCATCTCATCACGTTGTCATAACGGCTGCACCAAGATTGCCCATCTTACTTCTAGGCTCGTGAGCCAGCTACATACTCTATAACCTCAAGAAAGTTGCCCATTCAACCCAGGCTGGTCCCATAGATGTCTGTCCTAATCATGCCGCCAAGTGTTAGATCGACGAGATAAGCGATATATGCCTAAGACGTTTCGATGCTTATGACTATATATCTCCTCTATATCAATCATCTGCCACTCCATGGAAGGTAAGCTAGTCATTAGTCATCCATACACTTAAACTACTCACTGTCATTCTGTCGATAGCGGGGGCCAGAGGTTTTCAGATACTCTGCTAGGGATATTTCTAAGCTCAACCTCCGTCTTCAGGTGACGAGCTCGTGAATCATCATGATGAAGCGGCTATGATTAGATTCAGGATTTGTTTACAATAAATTTTGAACTGTTGCTCGATCGACTGGCCGCTAACAGGCCTAGCATTTGATCAATTGTAGATCGAATGTCGAAGTGTACAGTGGCGATTCTTGATTTCCAAGGTCCTTGAAATAGGTCAATCGCTATTGCGAGATTGATGATCGTTTCATTAAGATTGCCTCACTCAGGAGTCAAGGTAGAAGAATGCCGGAGGTTCTTGGAAGCTCATGCGGCCTTTACGCCCCCTTCATTGATCTTAAGTCAGACAAGCGGTGTTCAGTGCGTGGATGATGCTATTTGACACCAATGGCTAGAAACTAAACTGAATGAATTTTGATTAACTTTTGGTGATGATGTTTTCTCTCATATTAAATCAGTCCCTGGGATTTGACCGAACCTTAGGAGAGAACGATGAACCAGCTGTGCTGGACATGAGAATAAGATGCCAACTTAGAACGTGCAGATGTTGCAAGTGTATTACATTCCTCCCGAGAACCTCATTCAGCCAACAATAAGATTTTAGAAGAGCTTGCGTGTTGGGACCGTGAAAATCACAAGCCGGCCGGAGGACATTATTGTTGCAACTTACAAGAGCCGAGCGAACTGGGTAAATATTTCTAAAATATATCGTTACAGACCTGCGAATAATAGTATCGAACCTGCGCTCAAGCTTTTGGTGCTTAGGAGTGGCATGAGTCGTTACGCGGCCGATGACCCAGAAGCTGCCCATACACCATCTTAGGCCTCAGGGGCACTTCGACAGACAGCCGTTGCCCACGAGGTCGTCCAACCTATGTTTAGGAGTCCGTCATCTTATAAGAGTCAGATGGACGCAAGTCATACCTACAACAGTTTCAATGTACTGGTTCAGATGGAATTGAACACGCAAGGAGCAAGTGCCTACATTACCGAATTCCGCATCTGCGCTTGCGAATCCTAGTCAGGGGTTCTTCGCCATTCCATAAACAGCAGTCTCGTATATCATGTGCTCTTTACAGGTATGAAAATGTCCTTCAGCAGGACCACAATACATACACATCCCCCCTCTCCGACCCGAACGGACTTACGCAAAAGCCGAGCAAACACGGGTCGAACAACCGTTGCCAAACACCAGCGGCACGTACCTGATAGCTCACGGGGAAAAAAAGGAAACAAAATAGAATGAGAAGAAAAGAAAAAAAGGAGGCGCTCAACAACAAGCCCCCCCTCTTCCCACGCAAACAGACCCTCACGTTTCAGTAACCGAAAATACATCCCGCCAAGCCCACGCTCACGCCTAGGTAAAAGGCAGAGTTACAATCGGGACATACAAGCATCCACGAACACCCACCACGAATCCCAAACCGCACTTCTCCGCGGCAAAGGCACGACGTGCGTAAAAGAAGGAACCCCACAACGACGACGACGACGACGTCGTAGCTCCCAATTATCAGCAACACACATAATCTCAAACAAGAAAGACTACGTGAAGCGCGCCCACAGGGATTACGAGCCGCGCGTTCGAATCCTCTGGGTCGCGTCGTGCCGTCATTCGGCATACACATTACACATACACATACGCACCTCATATGTGGGTGTGATACACTACACAGCCTTGTTTCAGGCCAGCATATCTATTCCTGTTCCTTCACACACACACACACACACACACAAAAAAAAAATTACATAGCAAGCGGGGTTGTACCTAGATCCACGTATCCGCCGCCCACATAATCACCAGCAGCCGCAGCCGCAAAAAAATTCGAGAGAGAATGCGTGATAACGCCGACAAAAGCAAGGCCACTGCGACTGCGACGTCGAGTGCTAGCTAGCTAGCTTAGGGTACTTACCTATCCGAGGTACCTGACCAAGATACGTAGAATCTCAGAAATTACCCGTTTAGCCAAGCGATGATTTCCGGACCGATGGCTTACGCCTTCGTCCTGGCCCTTGCCCTTACCCTTGCCGCGTCCACGCAGCGCCGTTTTACTACGTTCTGAAAAAAGGGGGCTTTGAACCGGGGGGGGAAGAGAAAAGGGGGGGGAAGGGGAGTAGTTGTGTACACGACTTCGTACCTAGTAGTAACCAGGCTCGCTTGTGGTGTTGCGGTAAAGTACTTTGGACTTTTGTGGCGTTCGAGGGCTTTGTAGGTATGCGGGGGCCCTCTGTCATACTTATCGGATTAGCTCATGCGGAGGTTCGTTGTTGTCGTGCTTACTTCGTAAGTAGATTCTAGGAAGCTCTCGCGGCTTCTTGATAACTGGGTAGACGGGATCGTCGGCGCCGTTGTCGATCACCGTGCGTGACGAAGCCGGTGCAGAAAAAGCCGGTCTTGGCAGCGCCGGGGACCCTCTCTGCTCTATTACTGCCTACATAGTACCCAAGTACATGTTTGTGTGTGTGTGTCCGTGTGTGCGTGTGTGTAGGTGTCGCAAAGTAAGGTAAGGTAAGGTAAGGTAAGATAGGATAGGAAGGTCCGTGTACAAGGTCTACGTTACAGCACATGATCGAGCGGACCTGGTATGGGAAGAGAAAAATCCCCGGAGTCTCAATACCAAGACCACAGGATTGGCATCCCCGCTCCCACATGGCAATGACATGACAGGCGAGAAGGTGAGGTATTGTACCTTACATTACCTGGCTAAGGCGGCAAAGGTAATACAAGAATGGTTTAACAAGCAGGGGAGAGAAGCGATAGGATGGTATGTAGGGTACACCATGTATTTAGGTATACAGTATTTACGACTACGGATGGATGATCATGAATAACCATCTTTTCCGTCTACAAGTGCATGACTCTGCATCTCGTCGTTTCAATTGCCGTTGAATATATAATATAATATGTATGACGGTTGTAGATTCGACGTGCATATCGTACTGTACAAACTCCACGATATCGACAACGCATACATACCGTACATATCCTGTATCCTTAAATAAACACAATTACAATTGATTTCTTCTTACTGTTGGTAGAACAACACACGTCCCCATCACTTTCTTCATTCCATCATCATAGCCTTTACCCTAGACTCAAGGGCGGAGAAGAAGTAAGCGCAAAGGTGGCTTAGAAAAGAGACAGGAAGAATAGGTAGACAGTAGAGAGAGGGTCCCTGGGCCGAGAGAAAGACATGACTGCCAGGCCCCTTGAGGCATGAATACCTATACATATCATATCAAATAGCAATTACATAACTACAAATATGACCCAGCGAGTGACCATTTACGTTGCTAACCTGTAGAATCACGCACTTAAACCCCGTCCACCCACTTCGCACATACATTTGCAGTGTATGTAGTGTAGCCACACTGCATATTAATATAATACAATAATATGTAACTGTCATTCCTATGTTTAGAAACCCAACAGGGGTGAGCGAGAGGGTTCTCCCTATTATGCACAAGGGGCATGAATTGCTACGCCGCAACCAGACGTCAAATAGAATTCCGAGCTTGCGCGATGCGATGCTCAATGTCTTTCTCATCTTTTTTTTTTCACTGTGCTTTACTGTAGGGTATTTGTATTATTGAAATTGGTATTGCGGCGTCAACCCTCATTGCACGATTATTATGTGTAACACATTCACAGCTCGTGCGAAGCAGTGCAGGCATCTTGCTCACTACGGCCAGGTATCGGACGAGCCAGGAGCACGTAGACATCACTTTTTGAGAGTTACCTAGTTCAGTAATAACTCAGACGAGACCATGTTTTGGCTCATCAGTGGTTGCAGATCACCCAGGTTTACTACTTTGAGCCCCGGCAATGTGTATAAGCGAGCCTAGTAATAAATATTTTAAGTCTAGGTATTCATCTGCAATAGCATGCTTGTATAGCAATAGAAATACAAAAAGAGACGAATATACTCACCCACGTAGTCCGACTTATAGTGGAGTATCAATAAGCAGAGAAAAACCCGGTTGAAGTCTCGACACTTGCGGCTCAACCTTCGTGTGTGTAGCTCATGATTGTGGATGGGGGTGAAATGACGCGCAGATACGCTTAATTCAGCCGTAGATGAACACCCATCCACCATCATCTTTGAGTTGCGGCTGATCTAAGCTCAAGTTACCAGCTTGGCCCCCAAATGGTAGAGAGAAAGGTGTCGCGTAGCAGTGCTGGACGTGCCGAGAGCCCCATAACCTCCAGCCTCTCATTTACCTTACTTCGGAGCGGGCATTCTGCGGACGAGGCGTGGAATTGACTGTAACCACGAGAAGTCAAGTAGATAAAACAGACTGCTTTCCGTTGTCCCGAGTTTATGTCGTTGCCTGCCTTCACACGCCCCCAAACTGCAAGATATAGGTAGGCACCATTGTCAAATCATCACCCACCACTGCTTACTGGTTTCCATTAGCCCTCGATAATGGCATGCAAGTACTTGCGAAGGAGGCGGCGAGGCGAACGCCATCTCCCGCGGGCCGCGGCCTCCCCCTTCGCGCAAATAAGCAATGAGAGTCCCGAGAATAGGTACACCTCACATACTCGTAAGTATTTACTTATCGTGACATTGGTGGAAGCCATGCGAAGTCGTCGCCCACTTCATGAATTCAGTCGGCCTTAGTAGTGGCGCGACTCAACGAGTTATGGCATCCCGCTGAGCGAGAATTGAAGACCGCCTACCCAGACACAGTCGAAGACGCGCGACAGCAGCAAGATACGACACGATTGACAGAAACTTGTCTGGTGTTGGTAAGCCTAGTTGAGTCAGTGAGTACCACTGACCGCGGTTTGGCTAAAATCTGTCGTGAGAGAGGCTGTGTGGTCTGTGCAGGTTACATAATCAGAACTTGGTGCATCCTTAATTAAATACCGTCGAATCGGACCGTACATCCCGAGAACCCCTCAAGGAACGCATACCGAAGGACCCGAGAAGTCAGAACCCGAGAGTCAGTAACCGAGCGAGGCGAACACGCCACCTCTTCGCTGTGTAGGTACCTATTAAGATGACTTTATCTGCATTGGTCATAGCACAATGCGCCTCGGCCAACACCCACGCGACCCCTCGCTTCCATTCCCTGTACGGATCCGTACCTATTCCCAATGGACGGGCCGGGTAAAAGGTGTCTGCCTACCCATCTGTGGTCACTGGTCAGTAGGTACGGACGTACGTACGTAGCGTAACCGTAGATACCCTATACGTAGGTGGTTTAGGTCGATAAGATCGCTGCTGCTAGTAATGATGTAGGTACCTATCTGATAGGTAGGTATTCGTCGCGATGACGATGATGAAGACGTTTTAACTGCTTCCATTCAGTACGGGTTGCCGGTTCTTTGCAAGTAGGTACCTATGCGTGTCAGGTGGAAGGGTCGTGATTGGTTGGTGACGCCAGTTTCAGCAGCAGTTAGGTAATTACCTCCCTAAGTTAGCGTAGCGTAGGTACACTAAGACCACTAAACGAGGGCGAGCCAGCGTACCTACCCTACCTACTTGTAGTCGGATAGGCTAGGTAGCCTAAGGTACCTAGTGGCTCTTTTATCTAGCTTGAGTGACTAGTTAGGGGGTAAGTGATCGGCATAAAGGAACAATAAGGTGAGGTGCTCAGGCTGGGGCCAATTAAACCTCATATCTGTGGCGACGCATGGGTTGGCGTAGCAGCTCTTCTTAGCGCATGAAGTACCTAAGGTACCTGCGCCTACAGGTAGGTAGGTACCTAATGTACCTAGCGTAGGTAGTATACCTACTGGAAGTTAGTGTATTTAGTGCGGTAGGTACCACACGCCAACGTATCCAGGGGCCCTGATGTATCTACCTAGGTACCTAAGATACCTGGAGCGCATAGTGTAGAGCTAGAGTAGTAGGTAGTGTTAGGTAGGTAATTTGTAGGTAATTTGTAGGTACCTAACCTAGATATTATCCAGTGATTACCTTAGGTAGGTAGTAGGTAGGTTAGGTAGGTAATTGTACAGTAAGTCTCAACTGGAAAAAGCAGTTATACCTACCGGTGCTAGGTACCTACTCGCCCGGCACCTAAGTAGGTACCTCCCTACACACTTACGTCCATACCTAAAGGGAGGTACATACCTAGGTATATACACCTGTCACCACCTACCTACCTATTTCAGAGGATAATCTTTCAAGCCCGTCTGATGATCAGTGTCAGCTACGTATTCTGGAAGAAGTTTACTATATTAGGAATGTTCTTTCGCCTGCTCTACCGACAATGCTCCTGCGAATAGGGGTTTTCGCCCTGAATTCGCCAGACACCCACGTACATAGTTCAGACTCTAGGCCTTGGCGTACCATTTGTACCTACACTACGAGGACGATCTATCCAGTTACTGCTAAGTTAGATGCCCTAGAAAGATTAGGTAGGCAGAATAAGTACGTCCGTAGTAGGTAGGTACCTGGTAGGTATCTGGCCGGTTTATGATGTACCTAGGTACCTAGGCAGACTACCTACCTCCCTAGGGTACGTATATCAGGTTCAAATTGTAGGTATACCTACCTAGTACGTTCGTATAGTGTAGCTACCTACTGTACTGTGGGTAAGGTCGTGTAGGTAAGTAGGTAGTCTATAGATAGCGTCATCCCGGTGTTGCATAGAATGGTACGTCCGTAGGTAAGTAGTACTAAGGTCCGATGACGCGAGACCCAGAATGCCTCATCTTCTCAGCTGTCAAGATAGGTACCTAATGTACGTATATGTAGGTATACGTAGCAACGATGAATGGTTTCAATGGGTCAACTAGGTAGGTAGGTAGCTTGTGTGGGCCAGTGCGCTATCAATAGCATCGCGAGACCTTCCTCCTCTCATCGCGGCATACAAATTTTCTCATAAATCCAATGCAACGACATGGCTTTTATTAAGGGATAGGGTATCGCCGACCGGCAAAGCATCTCTTCAGTTTTGGAGCGCAAGGCTCTGCGGGACGGGACGGGCAATAGGGGCAATAGGTAGAATAGGTAGGTAGGTAGGTAGGGTGTCGCTGATTCCGATGCAGCGCATTTACGAACAAGCATACCTACCTTAGGTAGGTAGCATTATCGTCTGTAATAGGTACGTAGGTACCTACGCTATACGTACTACCTACATCCATAGGTACGCTTCCTATGCATTAGGTAGTGTTGCTACCTACGGACGTACTAGATATCTAGGTATAAGAACCTGCCTATACGTAAACAGATAGGTAGGTAGATACCTACCTAGGCAGAGACCGCATGCAAGACGCACATTGGATGGCAGGTCACTTTGCGGAGAAATCAGCACTAGAGCCAATAGAGACCATGGGGTAAACAGAAAGGGCTGTGGTTGATATTGATAGAACCAGGGCTCTCGACGACCCCAGGCTATTCAGCTTCCATGTCAATTATGTCGTGCAACCGCTGGGCGGAGAGGGCTTTGAAACGAGACAACGGTTGGCTTGCTTCCGGCAAGGCGACCCTGGCCCTGGTCATGCTCTCAATAAGTACATACTACCTACTACTTCGCTTAGACCACCAACGACATGACATGGCTATATACCTATGGGCCAAGAAATTAAAGCCTTCAACGAGGAGTATTACTCATCGCAATTGAGGTTGGAATGCCTATGTCGGTATGCTGTAGATAAGTGAATTTTGTGTTTTTGCTTGTTCTTTGTATATACCTACCTCAACCATGGTGGCTTCGCAGCGGGTGGTCTGGTTAGCTTCACCCCGAGATATTCGTATCTGCGCTGCAACAGGGTACCGCTGCGTATACACCTAGGCATGTTAGTCATGACGTTGAGTAAGCCTTGAGATTCGAACTAGGTAGGTACCTAGGTGGCACTGAGTAGTGGTGTGGCGAACATTCGAAGATCTAAAAAGAAATATTCGATAACGACCAGCGTCTAATGGACCACTCAACTGGAACCTGCGTCCATCTGGCTAACACACCATGTCGTTTGTCCTTATGAAACCACAAGACTTTGTGTGGGACCCCCCCCCTGGCTCTGCAAGTCTACAGAAGAGGCGAAGAAGCATTTGTCTAGGCGTCGCTCGAGCCAATTAGCTATGAGCCTTGTGAAAGCGATGGGCCCGCATGCGGGATTATACATCTGATAGCGCAACTGTGTTCTGACTGTGTGACACAGTTGGAAGGTGGCTGCTCAAGCCGCAGACTCTTGTGCCGTTGTCGAGCGTCAATGGGATATGACATCTGTGAGCGCGTCCATGAGACGGCCCTATGAGAGTGAGGCGGCATCTCTGAGCCAAGCTTGATTTAGGTCCCTGGAACTGGCGAAGCTTCGTCCCGACCGAGATGATAACTGTTCCTGGTTAACAAGCTTGGTATATTGGTATTTTATTTATAAACATGTAAGAAGTACGGAATAGTAGTGTCTTCTTCTTCTTACCAACGCTTCAAAAATGGTCCCAAATTTAGATGAGATGCATGAAAGTAAGGTGCATTTGCGAAAGGCGCGAATCCAATGACGCGAATTCAATGACGTCTATGCACTTCGATAGACTCACGACGCTGCGTTACGGTCCCCCTTCCCCCCTTCCCCCTTCCCCCCTCCCCATTCATGAGGCTGTTTAAGATAAACCATCCGCGGTAATGGATTGTTTGCGTTTCACGGCTGCATGCGAAGTAGATCTTGAATGAGAACGTTATGTAGGTGAAGTCCGATCTGAACAGTTTGCGCGCGCGCGCGCCAAGATATGACAGGACGCTACCTAGTGTATGACATCGTTACATTGAGAGGCTTCCAGACTTACACTACACATTATTATGCAGCTATGGAGAACAAGGCATTGTGTATGAGGTATATTTAGGTACGGACTACCTAGAGGCCAGTCGCACACCGTATCGAAGAATTGCTTAGCAGCTCTTTTTCACGTAGCTAGGTGGGTGTATCGTGTTTTTTTTTTTTTTCGAGTCTCAATGAGATTTCAGGATTGAGATGATGAGGCCGTATCAAGTAGGTGGCAAACAAGACCATATCCAAGATCCAGAACCATTTCCTATAGATCTACCTAC
This sequence comes from Xylaria nigripes, assembly GCA_022984845.1. Lineage (NCBI taxonomy): Eukaryota > Fungi > Ascomycota > Sordariomycetes > Xylariales > Xylariaceae > Xylaria > Xylaria nigripes. The sequence continues at coordinate 133,592 of JAJJKC010000024.1, read as the reverse complement.
GTAATCGATCAGCCATTTGATTACCTATTCTGAATCGATCTCAAAGTATTATTAGAAGCCGAAGATGACCTACATACCTACCTTCCTAGTAGCCGTGCGTTTCGATGGTGCTGAGGTGGAAATACCTAGGTAGACGAACATGCATATAACAAACTTCTTGGCGCGCACAGAACATTTACAATGTGCTATCCCGTACAGATTAGGTGCTTCGATATAGGTACGGATGTAGGTAGGTAGACATGAGATCATATTTCGAACTTACGGCTTCATTTGCCTACCTGCCTAGTTATCGACCTAATTAACATGAATTACCTATACTACAATTACCTACTACAATACGTAATCGCCTATCTACCTACCTACCTAGTATATGTACAAACTAACCTACGGCAATTCTCCCTGCAAATTCGAAAAGGTTGCGCGAAGAAGCGCACCCTGCGCCAGCAATGGGTGGGTCTGCCTCCTCATTATCCCGACTTTTAAATGCGGAAGAGCGATTTAAATTCGATACGCCGCTAAGAACTTCTTTTCAAAAATTGATGTGTATTCCGTAGTATCAGGAGAGCCAGCGGCGCATGGATTTTCAATCACACCTTTCCTATAGAAAAAAAAATAGGAAAAAAAAAGACGTTTCGTTTAAAAAGATATTGTTTTTATTGGTGTTGTGTTAAGTCCGTAATCGGGGCTCCTATCGGCAATGTAGAGATCCGTACGCTAGGTATTTCTGCTTACGCATAAGCCACACTTAAGTAGGTACCTAAGATACGTACCTAGGTACAAAGCTACCTACAGCGGCAGCACCCTTGCTTGGCATACGTATAGGTAGGTACCTAAACCATTCAGTACTACCCAGATCGACAGATATAGGTACCTAGATAGTGTACTGCGTAGGTAGAGCAAGGCTGCGTATCTAACTTACAGGTAGAATGTAGTGTATGAAGTATCTACCTACCTAAGTACAGACATACCAAGCATTATTACTCGATACCTAAGTACCTAAGAGGTACGAAGTGGTGTAGGTAGTGGACTTGGTTAGATACCTACCTACCTACCTACTAGTAGGTACCTGTCTGAGTAGGTACACTAAGTATACCACGTGGACTAAGATAAAAATGGAAAACGTGGCTGTTAGTTTAGCACGCAACAGCTTGTGCCTAGTGGTAATTAGGGATACATACTGTATAGATCTACTGTAGAAAGCCCGAGGTAGGTACTTACCTTAGGTAGGGTAGGTAGGTACCTGCCCATAGGTAGTGTTAGGTACCTAGGTACGTCACTTCCAAGGTTGGCTGGCACCCCGCACTCAGAACCTACGGCTAGGTAGTGTTGGCATAAACTACAAATAATTAGGTACCTACCTACCGGTATGAGGCATGTACTTCGTAGTTCTCATACAGTAAACACCATAACCCTCGGAGAACTCTTCTGTTTCATGCGCATGGATCTGCCTACTACTACGGACGTACTAGGTACTACTACCTACTACCTATGGTACTAACCCCAGTAAGTTTTATGTTCTAGGCAGGTATGGATGCATAAAATTGTGCCTCAGCCATGGGTTCGGCAGCACGCTCAGGCACAGTAGTAGTACTACCTATGTAGGTAGTAGGGTAGGTAGGTACTTACATGTGTCGCTCAATCAATATGCAGGAGTCTTTAATTGTAGGTAGGCATGCGACCCGCCGCTGTAAGTGGGCTGGCTCGGTGCCATATGGCCTGCAAGGGAAAGGTTTCCGACCACCAGTCCACAAGCACGTGCACGCGCGCATCGCGTGGCCTAGGTTGCATTGGTGAGGGAACAACTTTTCCACTTACCAACGAGTGTTTCTCGTCGCCAGAACGCTTTTGGTTAGTACTTGCTGCTCCGGCGTTACATTTCGAGCGTACTTAGGTAAAGACGAGGTGCTGCTAACCAAGTAGTTGCGCTACCCCTCTGGACGCTACTGTTATTTTTAGCGCGAAAACCACGCGACCGTATGAAGCCGATCTCGAATGATGATATCCCTACAAAGTAGGTACCTTAGGTAGTGTAAATACCTATGTACCTAATGGGTTGGTCCAGCACGCTTCGGTCGAATACGTACATGTAGTACATTAGGTACTTCGTACCTTAGGTAGGTACCTAAAGGTAGAGGTATTAGAACATACATCGCATTTTACTGCCCAACTACCTACCTACTGTATCTAGATTTGAGTACCTACCTGGCTAGGTACGTTGGTTCAGTTGTTGTTGCTCAACTGTACCTAATGTACAACTACTAGGTACCTAGTAACCTAACTACAGGTAGTACGGCTATTATTAGTTGTTGGTGTTGCTGCATTGATAACCAACCTTAGGTAATTAGATTCCGGTACATACCTATTCTCCGAAGTAACTACCTATTCTACCTGAATGAGACCATGTAAACCTGCCTTCCACATTGAGACTGAGTAAGTCTTCCAACCTTTCCTCATTGCGCCCGAGGTTCTCAATACAATTAAATGTTGCAGTGTACCTACCTACAGTAGTGCACATTATAGTGTACTTACCTTCACTAGGGGGCTAGTCTGTTGGACTCCGTGAAGCCAATCATAACCGGTACTTCAATTAGGTAGGTACTGTACGAAGAGCACTACTTAGGTACCTACATACGTATACGTATACCTTACCTACCTACTTACCGGTAAGTATGTGCTTAGTTGGTAGGTAGGCTACGCGATAGGGTAGGTAGGTAGTCTATGGACTAGATCAAAGTGGTATCTCCTTTCCGAGCTCCAGTGCGGACTACGGCATAGGTAAGGTTTTCTCAATTTTCTTGGAATCCATAGGCATATGGTAGAACTGTTAGTGCAACGGCATTCAGATAGCGTAGGTACACCCCAATATACATTACAAAGTAGTTGATGGTACATTTGGTTGTAAGTAAGTAAGTAGGTAAGTAAGTACTTAAGTAGGTAAATAGGTAAGTAGGCAAGTAGGTAGGTTAGGTACATGCAGGTAGTAGTAAGGCTTTACGCCTGAAACGTAGTGTACCTACCAGCGACGTAAAATCCGGATAAGTTAGGTACCTAAGGTAGTACGCCTTCGGAATTACGAATTGATTGAACGGAATACCTAGGTACAATAGCAACTTTTCTAGATACCTAGAGTTAGCCACCTACATACGTTGTTGGTCATACACTTTACTGACACTTAGGTAGATTCCAAATGTAGGTATGTCGGTGGCTTAAGTGGAAAGACTCAAACATCCCCCTTTGGGAAGTACTGTATATACGTAGGTTGTTCCCAGATTGTCCGGTTTGCGTCCACACAATTGCAGTCTGTACATAGCAACCTGGTGAGCCCTAATGATTCGCAGAAGTTAACCAAGATAGAGCAACGCTATCCACACGACAATACCTACCTAGGTACTCAAACTTAGCTCTCTACCTTACCTTACGTTAACTACCTACAGACTACTACCTACGGATCCATACCTGGTTGTACTTATAAGACTTGTATTTGGGATAAGTACGGAGTAGTACTTAGTAGGTAGAGAGGTATAAGTACCTAACTGAAGATCGGTATCGACGGGTCAACATTGGCTGAGTAAGCTATCTTCTTTTAATAGGTATCTCAGGGTACCAACCAGGTAGCTTAGGTACCTACATAACCTACCGACCTACCTACCTACCTACAAGTAGGTACCTATGAGAGGTTGACAACTGAAGACGAGTAAGGATCCGTACCTACCTACGTATAAGGAATGACCTCCCATCTGTAAGGTAGGTTCTACCTACCTAGGTAGGCATCCGTAGGAAGTCCGTACTGTACGATTAGCTGAATACATACTGTACCAAGTACCTAAGTACCTAGGTAGGTACCCTGCAGTGTACGGACTACCTAGTACGTACCTAGGTACCTAGGTACCTAGCGTACCAACCCTCCTGGTTGTCTTTCGCAAGGGTCTTTCTAAGATAGGTAGTAGAAACTATCTACTTCAGGTTAGTCGGATTGCGCCAAATAGGTACATACTCCCCTACACTAGCGCAGTGTGCACGCCTACAGGGCTATTTGTACCTACCTAGGGGCCCATAATTATTCACCTTAGGTATAAGTACCTAGAAGTAGGTACCTACCTAGGTACACAGGTATAACGCTAGGTACCTAAGGGTTCCTATCTACGGACGTACCTAAGGTACCTAAGTACCGAAGTACCTAGCCCCATACCTTAAGCTGACACCACTTTTTGTTTTTCCCTTCAATCTTACCTACAACACAACACACACACACCTTTCTTATCCACGTGAAAGCTGCCTTGCCTTAAGAGAAGAGACATTCATTCGTTCTCCCACCCCTAGGGTTGATAACCTAATCCAGCTTTGCAAGCAAGTCCTTGCCGGCCGCTGACTTCAAGCTTCCTATTACTGGGTTCGTTTGTTTTTTTTTTTTTTTTGCCCACCCAACAATAAACGTCCCTAGTTCATCACAGGTTAGCCACAATGTCTAGTGTAGATAGGTACCTACATCTCCTGGCACGTGGATACCCTTAGAGGTACGGACGTACTCGCTGTCGGTATTAATTATTCTTGATTACTGAAAACAGTACCCTTTTACGAAGTCGGTAGGTAGGTTGTGTATACCTACCTCCTTGGTACGCTGTATAATAAATACGGCATACGGAATACTCGTACGTATAGGTATCTGGAAGCTTGTCGACAGCATAGGGTACTACCTACCTTACTATATCAGGCATGCTTTTTCACCCGAACGTGATCTACCTATTATGCCACAACAGAGGAGATATAAATCGTGTGTGGCACAATAGCTGAAGAACTTCCAAGCGTTGAACACAACCTGTGACAACAACACGCTCCCATCGGCCCGGTCATAGTCTACCTTAAGTAGGTACCTGCGGACGTACACCACCACCTACCTACCTACCTACCTACCTACCTACACTACCTACGGACGTACCTACAAGATGGCTACATACCAAGATAGATACGCTGTCGTCTTCGCTACACTAGTTTGGGTAGTGTGGACTTGGTGCCACCCGCGCCCTGTCTTGCTTACTTCCAACCTACACCACTTTGATACAGTAGTGTACCTCGAGACCCGCAAAGACCTGTGTCCCTGGCCTGGGTTTAGGTGAGATGAATGTACCTACTCGATGGTACGTATAGGTATACGGCACAGCGTTCACCTGCCCCCATGCAATCAAGGTCGTAAGTACCTACGTACGTACGAGTACGGATCCGTAGGTACTTGTACTATACCCTAGGCAAGTAGCGTTGATGCTCTCTCCACCAGGGTACTGCCCCGTCGCTCGTACTGTACTTTTACTTATAAGTCAACAGAGTCCCAACTCCCTGCCATCTTACGACTTGCTTCGTCGAGGCTGAGAGATATATATCTCAAGTTCATTAAAGACCTTGTCTGCTGCCAACTTCCGCTTGAAGATTCATCCTACTTTTTGAATCTCTTCTTGACTTCAATATATCTTCATTGTCAGGCTCTTGGCACTTACATATCTATTCTTCTATCTATACTTGCCTCTCAGTCATATCATATATTGCCGCCCAGGAGTCTCCAATTCTTACATACGATATCCAGGATAACGGTGAACTCAGAGCAACCGTACGTTTACCTCGATTTCTCTCTCGATTTCCTGTCGTCCCTGCTTCGCAATGAACTCCTTTCGGTCAACATACGTTGAGCACTCTAACTCACTTCCGCCCAGGTCAAACATCAGCCGTGCAGACTTAGTAGTAGGAAGGTCATTTCAGGGTCCTGTCTCTTCACAGGGTCAATCTCGTATTTATCACGACCGGGAAATATTATCGCGTAACCTTGCTCCCTCGCCTCAGGTTACCTGCTACTCTCATAGTGTGGCAAGGCATACAGCCGATCAAGCCCCCGACTCGTCCTTACCGAAATACAGAGGTGGTAATCAGGCGCAGTCTCAAGGAGTGTCCTCGATTAGGCAAGAGGTAGCTAGTCACGAGATTCCTAGATCAATTCCGGACCTAAGTGGAAAAACAACCATGAGGTTAGTAGACTTTATTTGGCTGGGGAAGGGAACATCTCCAGGCTAATGTAAGAGAGTAGTGCCGTCGCGGTTTCATATGATCCTAGGATGGAGATGGGTGCTCCGCGCTCAACATACGCTTGGCATAATGCGCCGTTCTTCACACATTCCGGGCCTGAATCACCACTCGCGAGAATCACTCCTTCGACTGTTCATGGCCTCGAAACGAGCCCCGAGTTACTGTCTCACGACATATCTGGTGTTGGACATGGATCGGATATTAGTAGCATGACCCCACCACCGAGTGGCCCGAGATCTTTGACTTCGAGTCCGCCCCGGCCAATTCTAACGCCGGAGCAACGCGAGCTGAAACGACAACGCGACCAAGCGAGAAGAGACTCAAAGACATCCGTCAGGGTTCGTCGCGGAATGGGTAGTACTTCGTACCCCCCTGGAGCCCCGTCCCCACCGATGACAATGCACGACTTTTCCTCAAGCTCACCCATGCCGGTTTACACAACTGCATCGGCCCAAATATCGCTTCTAGCCGAGCCAGTAACGACCGTTGCGCCGTCTTATATGCCCGCCTATTCGACGTCTCCTTTGCCAGACCACGGACACCCGCAAATGTTTTCTCATTATTCGCCCTTGTACGTAAATTTATCGCTCGCATTGTGAAAGCGCCCTGCTGACATATTGAGTTAGGCCTTCCAATGATTACATGGGGATGAACTACCCGGCCAGCTTTCCCCCGCCTCCTTCGACACAAAGCCTGTCTTCTCAGTATGGGTAGGTGACCAATTTTTCTTGGTTGAAAGGCTAGCTTCTGACCAGATATTTGTAGAAACCGAGGTTCCCCCATGTCCGAGTCCGGAGTTTTGTACCCTGTTCAGCCACCCGTTCTGCCCTCTGGTAATCCACCAACGGCGGATGCAGGGCATGTCCGAGTTGTACAAAGCAGGCCTAAACCTCAGTGCTGGGAGCATGGATGCAACGGAAGACAGTTCTCTACTTTCAGCAACCTTCTGCGGCATCAACGAGAAAAGTCGGGCCAGGCCGCCAAGGCTAGCTGCCCTAACTGCGGTGCCGAATTCACACGGACAACAGTGAGTCAATGGGTTGCGAGTTCGAAAGGCCGTATTGAAGGCTAATGAGTTGTATAGGCACGAAATGGCCATTTACTACACGACAAGTGCAAACAGCGACGGAACTCATAAGCTCGAAAGACGCCCATCATATAAAATAACAAACTCTGCTCGCACCTTCTATTTCTCGATTTCCCGCTTATAATATCACGGTTTTTTTTTACGGAGCAATGCTTTCACTATGGCGCAACGGCTGATTCGACCCGGGGGGCAACAGCCCTCTGGAATTTTTTACTTGTACGGCGGGAGGACAATTTCTTAACTGAACGTGGCATGTGTTTTATTCTTTCTTTTTTTCCGAGGTAAGGCGAAAGGGAAATATCGGAACGTGAGCAGCCCAATGTTGGGTTTTTTGCAGCTTTGTCTTTTTTTTGTGTGAGAGAGAGAGATCTATATACCCCCCCCCCTTTCCCTTTCTCTTCTCAACACACCCCCCCTTCCAACACCCTCCACACCCCTTATTGAACTTGTTTATACTTGTATATATTTGTAGTGTATATAGAAGAAAAAAAAATAATTCTTCAAGAAAAAAATCTTAGCGTGATGAAAGACCGGCTTTCGAGTCTCCGAATTCAGAAGTATAGGTCGATCAGGTGTGAGTTACCTATGTTATGTCTTAGATCTTCATGGAGAGCAGTGAGTTGAGGTGAGGTGAGGTGAGTGAGAGTGAGAGTAGATCAGCAGGTTAAAACTGCAAAAACAATTTTACATTGAATAACCCTTGCACAAAGCAATTCATCACATAAATAATCTTGACCTACCTACCTAATTCATCGTCTAGTGTAACAAAAAAAGCCGCTCAAAGGGGCACAAAAAAAAAAAGAGAGAGAGAGAGAAAGAGAGCAACAGCAGCAGCAGCACATGCGCGTCCGCCCTAGTCACAAAACCGGGACGGGGGGGGTTCATAAGACCGTTACCTGATCGACGGGATGCCACGCCCAACTGCAGAACAAAACAGGGATGGCTCTGGGGATAAACTAGCATAGGTTACGGGTTTAAGGTCGGCGTTCTCCCCACGCCACCCCCCCCCCCCTTCTTTCTCTCTCTCTTTTTCTCTCTTGCGCCCCCCCTCGTTACCTAGGTAGGTGGTTTAGTGTAGTGTAGGTAGTTACCTGTTGATTAGTTAGTTAGTTACTCAGGGGAGGTACTTACGGAGGTACGAGTGATACCAATGCCACAGTGTGAATGGGCGATGGGTATAGAGGGTATCGTAGCTAAGGTACCTAGGTAGGTAGGTAGGTAGGTACATACATAGGTACTGAAGAAAATTTCTAGATCCGAAAATAGAAACGGAGCCGACCCGGTATCTGGGTATTCCGAACGTTGGTAGAGATCCGTAGTGGGTGGGTTTGCGTGTGTGCATTAGGTACCTACCTACCTACCTAATCTACCTATGTATGTATGTATGCATGTATGCATGTATGTATGTATGCATTCATGGTATCTGTGTGAGGGTGAAGAGGGTTGGGTGAACTACGGGTATTTTCGCCATATAATATGGTGTGTTTGTTCCAAAGAGGTGCAAGAGTGGGATTTGTTAGTTGATTGATTGATTGATTGATTGATTGATTGATTGATTCATGCGTAGATGGCGGAACTATCTACCTAATGTTGGTACCTTAGGTGCGGAATACTTGTTGTTTGTTTTGGTGTGAGATACCTACCTAGGTAGGTAAGTAGGTAAGTAGGTACCTAAGGTACGGATCCGTAGGTAGTTTAGGTTAGATCCGTAGGTGGCAGTTAGTGATTTGATTTGATTTGCCTGCCTTGCCTGCCTGCCTGCCCGCCCCGTTGCTACCCCAGATGTCGCCGTGAAGGACGTGAGTGCTACGGAATCTAGGTACATACGCCTCCTCTTCAACGGCAGAAGAAGAGGATGAAGATGTTGGATGACATGACAGGTACTGCGCTTATGCATCACTCATCAGGTGCAGGATGCGTACGACGGCTACCTCTTTCTACCTTAATCGGGGATGACGCTTGGGTACCGACCAAGTACCTACCTACCCGACGAGATAGGTACGCGCGGAACCGGCTTTGCTGTCGCGGGGAAATGGCAGATAGCAACTACCTAGCGCGGACGGATTCGATTGAATCTCAAGGAAGAGGAAGAGGAGGAGGAAGAGGAGGAGGAGGAGGAGGGGGAAGGGGAAGAGGAAGAGGAAGAGGAAGAGGAGGAGAGGAGGGGGGGGGGGGGGGGGGGGGGGTGGGAGGGGAAAGAAGAGGAGGAGGAGGCGGGTCAGGAGAAGGAGGATAAGGAAAGAGGCGTTTTTGTGCGGCGGCCGAAAAAAAAATTGCGACGAAGTTTTCGTTTCGTTTTCGTTTGATAATTGGTTATGGTTTTGGATTTGGATTTGGTTTTTGGTTGCTTTATTTCGTGCCTACCTAGTGCGAAAGATATAAGTCTACCTATAAGCCAGATGAGTTACCAATACCTACCTTAGGTACCTAAGGTAATTAACCTAACCTAAGGCACCTAGACTACTACCTACTTACACTACCTACAGTAGGTAGAGCTGGTACCTAACATCAATATCAATCTACCCATCTATCTAAGTACGGACGTATCTACTACCTACATAGTAGGTAGGTAATCTAAGGTACTACTACCTAAACAAGTTGCAAGTATGGACTACCTAAGCTGCCTTAGGTAGTGTGCAGAGGTAACTACCTACATTTGGTAGATGGGTGTGCGTTGGATAGCCAAACCCGGTGCCCCCTGTGCGATCCAATTCAGAATCGATTTTGGCTCTATTTTTTTTTTTTTCACCACGAAATCATGTGCTTTGGTGTGTGGGAGGTTATGCACTATGTAACAGTGGCGGATGCGGTGACTTCACACCTGTATCTCATACAGCTTGGCTGGAGTCTAGGTAACTTAGGTAGGTAGGTAGGTAGGTAGGTAGGTAGGTAGTTGTAAAAAACAATTGAATTGGACTGACTACCTTAGGTAGAGAGATAGAGAGAGAGAGAGAGAGAGAGAGAGAGAAAGAAAGAGAGAAAAGAAGACCATATGTACGTAAGTAAGTAAACTTCGCTTCGTATGTAAGTAGTGCAATGCAGGTAGGTTATGTGTGTTTGTGCATTAGGGAGTGGCTACTACTACATAGGTAGTATCTTGTGTTCTGGGTTGTGATACTCCATTCAGACGATGTTACCTCCCGCCTCTGTCATCGCCGTCTCGAAAAAAGGGTAACAGTGCAATACCTACAGTACGGGGGGGAAAAACACGCATTTTCATTCACTCACTCATCCATTCATTCATTCAGATTTGAGATATTTTTTTCCCTCTTCTCTTCTTTCTCTAACCTACTACCTAGCTATCTTTTCTGTGCCTGTGTACGGACGTACAAGTAGGTATTTCGTTAGGTAGTCTAGGTACGTCCGTAAGTCGGCTTAACATGCACATGTCATGGCATCATACCTACTACCTTACCGGTACCTACCAAACGCGCTCTTTTTTTTTTTCTTCTTTCTTTTCACCTCTGCTGTAAGTACGGACGTACCTACACTACACTACACTACCTACTACTTATATATCTGCGCTACCTATTCCCTACAATCCTGGTCCTAGGTAGTGTACACGTGTAGGTACCAGGTGGCAGTAAAGTACGGATCCGTAACCCTAAGTAAATTATTTGCCCACCCCCAAGGTGCGACCCGTGCCCACGGATGTTGGGGGACGATTAACTCTCGGCCCGAGTGTACCTATCTTAGGTAGGTATCTAGGTAGGTAGTTTGATAGATAGTCCGTACGGACTACCTAGGTACGGATTACCGCTCGGAAGGATAGGCAAGTAGGGTATCTACCCAACCCTACCCAAGAACGGACGTAATAATTCCCGGTCGACGATTCCAGACTACGTATCCGTACGGACGTATCTACTACCTACCTACGGACTACCTACCCTACGGATCCGTACCTGCGGGTGTGTACCTAGCTCATACCGGTCACAGCTTGATGGGCAGTCCCCAGATTGGATGCTTGTAAGTAGGTAGTTACCTAATACCTACCCAGACCCGTGATTCCGGGACCTTTATCGCGAAGCGAACCTCTTCTAGTTTAGATTCCCTTATTTAACAGATAGTTCACGTACGAGGCAGGTATTTCGTGCACTAGGGAGGTAAGTGCTTCGTAGGTGAGGTGAGGTGAGGTGAATTAGGTAATGTACTTCGCATACCTGTACTGTAAGTAGATAGGTATGTAAAGTAGTAGTAGTGTGTAGTTACTTGAAAAGAGACTGATTACTTATTCAAGCACACTACCTAATCCGTACTTGCAAGTACATAGTCCGTACTTACCTAGTAGGTTACGTAGGTAGGTAGGTAGTATCACTTATGCAGATACATTAGGGTTACCAGAGCACGGAATAGGGTAAGACTACCCAGATAGGAACAAGCAGATTCGCTACAAAGAGCACACTAGAAGCGCGGTTTACTCGTTGGGTCGCACTACGGACGTAGGTATGTACATAAACAGGCACACTAGAGGCAGCCTTACCTGTTCGCACAGGATCCGTAGAAATACCTGAGCTGGGTTAGGATGCGCCAATCGCCAGGCTGTCACCCGCTCATCTTAGCCTGCCGTAGGTATCAGCGGCTGACCAAGCCTTATTGTACGGATCCGTACCTCTGAGCGACTGAATGCAACCCGAGACCAGCTCTTTGGGCACCCGGCGCAATGGGTAGGACGCACCAATTGGTTAGCATCTACGGATCCGTACGGATCCGTTAGATATCTAGGCTCGGACATAGGTACGTACCTACTCAAACCATGTGACGAGCCATAACGCTAAACAGACACTTATACAGTAGGATGACGGGAGGTTGGTAGGTATTGTAGGTTATTTGATACTATAATAGAGAGAGATCTCTGGGTATGCTGGCGTAGGGTAGGTAAGTCTACCGCCTGTGCCGAAATCGGTACTAACCTACCACCTACTTCGCAAAACCTACCTACAGTGCGTTAGATCATTAGAATCATAGACTGTCACTGTATCATCTACACTACCGTCCCAACTTTGTACTTATCTAAGCTACCTAGGTACCTCACCTTACCATACTTGACCTATTCGGAACGGGTTAGAAAGAACCAAAAAAAAAAAAAAGAAAAAAGGTATCGACCGCAGGGATTACATGGTCATTTTAGTGTGAGGTACGCGATGTACGTACTGCGTGCGTATGTATGTATGTGAGCCAATAGATGAAGATATTGAACATGGCGGCATCTTGGGTCGCAGAATTAACTCTGCTGCACGTAAGACTTTATCTGATCGTTTTTCCGTTAGTACCTGGGCTTACACACATATATAGTAGGTACATATATATATATATATAGGTATATATATGTATATTTATATATTTATATATTTATATATTATTACATGAGAATTTGGAAGGACGAGAAGAGGTTAGGTAGGTACTTCGTACACATATGGATTACATATATTGAATTGGGCAACGCTGTGCCAATCAAGTTTAAAAGTAAAAGGTACCTACGTTCAAATGAGAGTTGCAGTTACATAGTACCTACCAGGCCAGGTATGAATATGCAGGTACAATTGAGTTGAAATTTAGTCGCGCATCGTCTCACGGGATAGGTACCTACCTATGTACCTATGTATGTATCTATGTACCAAAGGTACATCCACCAAGATGCGCTCCTTGTTGCTGTATGTACCCTGGGTACCTAATCTACTTTGTGCCAGGTAGCTACCTTGGTCTTCATAGGTACCTTAAGTACCTAAGTAGTTACCCAGATCTAGGTAGGTATACTCGTCCCAGAGCTCAGGTGCGAGCCTACCTAAAACCCTTAGCTGGTACCTATCCATCCATGCTAACTAAGGGCCCCCATAGTACCTAAACTGCTACCGAGGTATACGTAAGAGGTAGGGTAGGTAGGTACCTAGGTACCTAGGTGAAAGGATCTGACGCGGAAGGACCCTCCTGCTAGAGCGCTGTACTTATAGGTAGGTAATCTTGTTTGGTAGTATAGCGGAGGCAGGTAGTAGGTAGTGCAACTACCGGCCTACCCTAGGTAATACCTACACCTAGGTACCTAAGTGTAGGTACCTACTACCTACGACTGTCCACTGATTCGAGTCCCCCCCCCTCCCCTCTCCTCCCTAATTGCGTGCGAGCGAGCGCCGAACAGGTCCTCTCTCTCTTTTCTCTCACATAATGCGCTATTCAGGTAGGTCTGGTAAGAGAGATAGAATACGGAATACCCTAGGTACCTACCTAACATACCTTAAGGTACCTACCAGATGTGGTTGCGGGGGACCGGGGGGGGGCCCCTGTCGGAAATTACAACGCCCACCGGAGACACCGCTACACAGTACGAGCGCACACTAAATCGGTACCTTCGCATTGGGACGGCCCAAAAAAAGAGAAACCCTTGAAACCCCCGATTCACTGGAAATACCTACCTATCGCTGGCTGGATGGCTGGCTAGCACCCACACCCACACCGCTCTAAACTCAACCAAGCCCGTCGTTTCTGGCTGACACTTTGCCGCGAAGAGTCGGAGCGGCAGAAAAACCCCGCTGCCTTGACTACGTAAGGTACTTACATAACCTAAGGTACGGACGTACGTCCGTATATCTACCTAATCTATCTACCTACACCTTAGGTACCTTAGGTAGGTACCTAGGCGTACGAAATAGGTAGGTAGGTAGGTAGGTAGGTAGGTAGGTAGGTAGACAGGTAGGTAGGTACCTAAGATAGTAGGTACATGATGATGCCTACCTAAGCCAGGCCGATAGGCAGATACCTACGTACGTACCGACCTCGATTTCTTAAGTACCTACGTCTGTACGGACTATTACGGACCTACCTGACTGGTATCATCGTTTTCGTACGCTCCTCCGCCTTTACCACTTCTGTATCTCCCATGATCAATGACAACATTGGCAAAGCTCTCCTGGCTCAGCCCCGTCCGCTAGGTACTAGGTACCTATGGTAGGTAGGTAGCGCATACCGAGAATCCGGAGATCCTGAATCGGCCTTTGCCCTTCGTCGTCAAGGCTCTTCTTCTCTGGCAATCTTCTACCTACTTAATTCCAAAATCACAAATGATAGGGTACCTACGGACGTACTACCTATTCGTACGGATCCGTAGTTACGCTCGCTATTCCATACGCCAGTCCTAGTGTAATCTTTTGTCCGGATCCCGTACGGCTGCTTAGCAAATGTACCATGTATGGAATAGGTGTAAGTATGCGACACCATGTTCATCGCCTAGGTATCAGACTTGACATCACCATGCTACACTAGGTAGAAAACCGCCAAGCTTCCGAATCGAACCCCCCCCCCCCCCCACCACCACCACTTGCGCTTAGGCAGCTGCTTTCTTCTCGTCCGAGAGTCGCCAGCGTGATCACGAAGAAGCTACCTAGGTACAATAGGTACTCTGATTTGCGGAACATCTACCTACCGAATACGAATGCAATCATCTGGTTCTGCTCTTGGTAAATCAAGGTATCTTGGGACTTCGGGATGTCAATCTCTCGACCGTGTGTAAGGTGTTGTGCGCGTGTGCGCTCTTGTCCGAGTTGCTTTAAGTCCGACCAACATTAGCACCGCTGCGCCGCAGGCGGGCGTGGACGGTCTAATTAGTACATCCATTTCGTGATACGGTTACAACTTACGGTTCTCCTCCTTTCTGAGGAGTCGATTGTGAAAAGGCCATGCATGTTGTCTTGTAGGTAACACAGATTGTATGAACACACGACGTCGGAACTATTTCAGCCCGTCGATCAGCCTCATATATTATATATCTCTTGATCATGATGTAGGTATATTCGGATAAATAAACTGAATGTCATTCCCTTGCTGACTTTCTCAACAAGCCTAATTTCACTAGTGAATGTGACTCGACAGGAGTATATGCAAGGTAACCTAGGTATATCTATCATAGAAGTGCGACTGAGGCGATTTTGCACATTAATATTATTACAATGCCTACCTAGCTCGGTCAGAGCTGGGGATTGTTGTTCGGTGAAGTACGGACTACGGACGGACTATCTAACATAGACCTGAGGTGAGAGTCTCATGTTTTGAGGCTCTGGGTGCCACAACATGATGATGAGCGCCCGGTTCCAGAGTAAGAGCTTGTGGAACCGTGGTTGACAGCAATGTCACCCATCTTCTCATCTCGTTGGTGATACTGGCCTTCATCTTCACATGTTACACGGGTACCAGCCGGCAACCGGCGAGCCGCGCCTACGACTAGTCTCAGAAGGGCCCTCCCCCCCGGCCGTTTGCGGGTCGCCACTCAAGAACAGCGGCGGCTTACTTATTATACCTACACGACGATGCAACTATCAATACTACTCTAAAACATCAACAAAGTCACATCAATAACATCATCGACACTTGGATCTTACCTCCTCCAACATTCTTAAGGTTATATCCTGTAAGTCGTGAGGTAGTTTGATCCCATGTTCTCGGCTGAGTCTAGACACGAGTACAATTCGGAGAAATAAAACCCTCGGGATGTACATGACAATGTAACCCCCCGTCAAAGCTGAAAATAGCTTGGGGGCCACACGCATAAGTGAGAACGAGAACATACACTACACTAAAACAGAGTATCATTGGAGTTTCCGGAAGCTTATCATCCAGGATACAAGCTGCAGACGTGAAACCTGAACAATCCGACTCTACGTTGTACCTGTATCTTCGAATCTATCTCCGGTGGTGCGGTGAGTAAGATAGACGCTAGGTACCTTTTCTACAGAAGTACGGAATAGTTTCAGACTGAAAAAGAAGTGCGCCTGGTGTTATGTCTGGACATTGCTCGGCCACCTACCGACCGACCGAGCAGAAAAGACCCATGCCATCTTCTATTCCGTACGCCGCAGCAGAATCCGAAAAGGGGGGTTCGCGACGAAACCCTCTTTTTCCCCTTGATTGTGTAAGACTACTTATACACCTTCCGGAGAATATTTTTCGTGGGATATGAGTTACCTACGGTACCTGGTGTATGTCGAACAGCAAAAGAGGTAGTACCTATCGTAATAGGTAGGCACTTTTTATACATATCCATAAGCTTACCCAGGTACTAGGTGGCCGAATGAACCTTGAGTAGGAGCCGACTTATGCACATATCTATATGTACCTTCGGAATATTCAAGCGGATCTTAATTATGCCTTTTCCCACGGTAATTCATTCAATATTGTCGTGTGGTGTACATACGGACTACCTACAATATTCATCTAGTCGCATGGAAGGTTAATACACAGTATCTATCATACAGTACATACAGTGCGTTGTGTATGTTTTTGTACTGTATCGCGGTTGAGCTGCGATTTAGACGCGCGACTGGAGCGTGTATCTTTGGGCCCACCCGCGCTTATCTCGAGCCGCATGGGTTTCTGATAGGACAGTGGTCCGCGCCAGGCCCATATTTTCCACCCACGCTTCATTCACTCGCAAAGTCCAAGACCCACACAAACACACCACACACGCTCAGTCCAGGTGGGCTCACTACCCCATAGAGAGAGATTGCAAGAAGTCCAGTTATGCGTGGTTGTGGTTGTGGCTGTGGTTGAAGTTGAAGAGACCAGATCACAATCTCACGTAATTCTCAGTACGGTCACTGCGCGACGCTGCCTGAACAGAAGCAAATGATTGAAGCTCGCCCTTGGTCCTGCCGCTCGTCTCCTTTCATGTACAGCACATAAGACACGAGCCGTTCCTGGCACGGGAGACCTAGACACAGGACGCACGGGGCCGTGGGTGAAAAAAGGGAAGATTACTCAGTAGAGGAGTGATGGCAGTCGACAGAAGGTGGAGCGCGCGGAAACGGGCTGCGGTTCTTTCCGTCTTCCCAACTGACTCCTACTCAACGCCCTCGACGCGCTTCACAGACCTAAGCCAGTCCTTTGACAGGTCCCTGGCACGCGAGCAGATTCAGAAACGCATCTCTACATATCGTAAGTGGGGTGTCTCTAGTGTTGGTGAGTCGCCGCATCTGACGTGGTCGACCGTACCAGACAACCACCATGTCTCCGACCAGGACCGCTTTGACAGGGCTTGGCACACAGTCACGACCAAAATAATATTGCCGCCCTCAGTCTCAGTAGAGGATTCATTTGGGGCACTCCCAAACTCACAGGATTCTGATGATGGCATACTCGAGGAAGCATTGCTTGACGTATTGAATCCTGGTATCCGTGTGCCCTTAGCTAGTCGTACTGAAAACATATTAGTCTGGCATACACAGCAAATGCGACAGCACTTCGTTACGCATGTACTTCCACTACTGGACGTCTGCGATGGTCATCCAGACCAGACACAATGTCTTCTGGGCAGTATCCGGACCCTAGAAGCGGCACATCGGCAGTATCTGTATGGCTTCTCCTTGATCATGCGCGCCATGGAGCAAAGCCAGGCGAACGTGGCCCTCAATAATTTTTGCCGAGACCTACATGCCATTGTTGGAAACTCCATGTCTAGTGCTTTGGTAACCGCTCTCCGGGCGGTTCTCGGCCGTCTGATGCAGACTGTTCTAGGGATACATTCTACAACTTCTACGATATTGAGGGGAAAGAACCCCGAGCAACACCAAAATGAAATGGATCGGACAAGAGAAGAACTCATACAACTAGTCGACTCACTATGCAAAGTAGGACTGGCTGGTGAGCGATTCCAGATCTTGTTCGCGGAGCTGCTAGATAGGATGATGGTCATATACGTGCAACAGTCTTTTTCCGGGGACTGGGGTTCAATTGAAGACGTGACCATGGCAGATTCATTTATCAGCCAAACCCAGCTCGTCCAGCCTCGTTGCGTACAGCAACTTTCAGACTGGATTGAGAATCGCTATGCTCGCCTCGCCGTAGAAGTCACCAACAGGCTTGGGGGTGTAGACGTTTCTTGGGCCGATGTAGAGAAGTGGAAAGAGACTGCCGTCGGAAGGCTCGCCACACTTCGTATCAATGAACTGTTCGACATGGTGCTTAACTGGCCGAACAGCGAAGGCGGAATCGAGGATCTCCGGTTCGCCGTCACCACCCCCCAGCGGAGACTGCAGCTTACCGACACGTTCTCTGCCGCCTTGCAAAATCGTTTGCTCCACTCCGGTCGCTCAACTCTTGATATTGTACGTACTTATATTTCCATGATTAAGACATTCCACAAGTTGGACCACTCCCGCGTCCTCCTCGACCGCGTAGCCTACTCCCTGCAACTCTACCTTTGCACACGAGAAGATACCGTTCGTATCATTGTATCTGGTTTATTATCTACCCCTACGGAGGTGGACTCGGAAACCCGCAAGACGAAGCTGGTCGAACTTGTACAACTACTGCATGACCCTCAGCAATATCGCTCGGACCGTCAGGATGAAGACTGGGATGACCTAACCTGGGTACCACCGCCGGTGGACGCAGGTTCCAACTACAAACGCCGAAAATCCGACGACGTTATCGGGACTCTTATAAGTGCCCTGGGATCTCCTGAGGTGTTCATAAAGGAGTTCCAAGCTATCATTGGTGAACGGTTACTGTCCGATCAACCCTCCTTTGATCAAGAGATTGGTGTGCTGGACCTTCTGAAAAAGCGCTTTGGCGAGTCGTCGCTACAGGCTTGCGATGTAATGATCAAGGACATTCAAGACTCACAACGACTTGACTCCGCGATCCATCGGAGTGTCTCTAATCAACCAGAGAAGGCATCACTAGTCCGGGACATCCACGCGAGAATTCTTTCACGACTCTACTGGCCGGAGGTCGGCGAGGAGGACTTTGAATTACCCTCTGCGGTCTCTGCAATGCAAAGCACGTATGGGGCCATATTCGAGCAGCTCAAGCCATCTCGTAAGCTGAAGTGGCTGAACCACCTTGGCCAGGCCACCGTGGAGCTTGAATTTGAAGATCGCACCGTTGTTGAGGAGGTGCGCACTTACGAGGCGGCGGTCATCAATGCGTTTAGTGAGGAGAACGCGTCTAGCTGGACGCTTGAGGAACTGTGGGTTAAACTGCAAATCGACGAGGATCTTCTCACGGCCGCGCTTCAATTTTGGGTGAAAAAACATGTGCTGCGTAAACTGGCAGATGACAGCTACGTTGTCATCGAACGATTATCCGACGTGATCGAGTCACCCTCAGCGACACGATCCGGCCTATCCGCACCGCCGGAATCGGTCCAGACGAGCACGCGCAGGACCAAATCGAGCATGAGCGAGAAGGAGAAGGAGAAGCGCGCCGTGTACTGGCAGTTCATCGTCGGCATGCTGACCAACTCCAGCCCGGCCATGCCCCTGACCAACATCGCCATGATGATGAAGATGCTCATCCCCGACGGCTTCCCGTGGACTAACGAGGAGCTACAGGAATTTCTCGCCGAGAAGCTCGGTGCTGGCGAGCTTGAGTTCGTCGGGGGCAAATATAAGCTTAGCAAGAAATGAACTTAGCTACCATACCATACAATACAATACACACATGCAATACGTATAATGCGCACAATATAGAGTACCATCACGCCATCGCACATGCAGCTCTCAGCCAACACGTGGTATTCACCCGACTCGACCCTCGTGTCAGCACCAGTGTTTCGGGTGATGTGACGGAGCACAGGCCCTAGCATGAGTATGATGTGCGACGGAGCCTGTAGACTTTTCCCGCCCACTCCAGAAGCCGTGAATCGCGATTCTGCCTAGTGTATATACGAAAGTATTGCTACACAGGCATACATACGTATATAAGCGGTCCCTGGATCAATATTATTCGCTTACGAGCGCCAGCGCCGCTGGATGAGATGAGTAAGCCAGACACGCCCGTCAGCGAGACGAGCTGGAGCTGGTTTGTACATTGATTTTGATTGTGTGATGTATGCAGATGTATATGTATATGTATATGTAGATGTGTATGTGCAGGGAAATGCGTGCTTGTATAATATATGTATGAGGTATTGTGTATGGCGCAGGTCGTTGTGGTATCACTGATACGACGCGACGCCCTGGACCCGAATTCTGGCGCGGTGCTGATTTACTGCCTACCTACCTACTTACCTTTATTGGTGAACACTGAATGGCGATGATACGTTGACGCCATCATCGTATCTAGACACTGTACTGGTTAGGTACTTTCCGAGTTATGTTCTCGTTCTCGTTCTCGCTCTTGTTCTTGTTCTTGTTCTTGTACTTCTCTATCTCCTTTTCTCTCATCGGGATCTGACCTTGGGGAGGGTTGGAGATGCGTTTGATATTTCCTTCCTCGCTTGTTTATTCACTTATTCACTTACTTACTTGCTGACTTGCTGACGTACTGTAGGACACAAACACAGGTCACGCTCCGCTCCAGCGACAGCCAGAGGTCTCGCGGTGTGGTTGGTTGGGAATGTGACTGTGGCCTTTTCGCCTTCTTCTTTTTCGCTTCACCGATCGTGATGCGCCTTGGACTTCACGCACGGCTTGCGCTTTGGCCGGCACTGGTGCCTGTGCTTCTGGTGCGCTGATCGTGGGTGAGGGCGGCGCGTGATGATTTAAGTCTGCTCTGCCCTACTCTAGTCTGCCCTACTCTAGTCTGCCCTACCCTACTCTACTTGACAGATAGATAGGTAAATGGATTCTGGTCCGTGGTTTAGCCGTGCTGATCAGATGGCGAGGCTTGAGGCCAAGGGGTGAATCGAGTAGGCCTCTTCGTGACTATTTTTCTCCCCCAGTGATTGATTAGGGGGGAGTGTTATGATGAACAGGCTTGGCATTTGAAGTGAGAATTACATCGACGACGTCACGGCAACCTCTCGATGGGATATCTGTTCTGCCGTTCCCGCTTTCTGAAGTGCGCTGCTATTGCTCCCACACCCCCTCATTAACTTACCTCCTCGTATGTGTATCGCCAGCAAGCTCAACAGCTTTCTTCTACCCCCCTTTTGGAGGAATCGTCAGATTCGATGTCTAGGCTTCAGTTTTACAAGAGCCGCTACCAATACCAATACCAATACCAAAGCCGTGGATACGAACCGTGCGCGTAACCAAACGAACGATGAATCAGCACCAATCAAAGCAAGGCAGCGAGAGCTACAACTCGGCTGTCTCTAGTTTCCCAGCAAAATACACGAACAGAAACCCCCCCAACCCCCCCTCCCCCCCAAAAAAAAAGATATCAACGAGTACAAGGACGAAAACAAAGACAAAAAGACAAGGGCAAATCTACTCCGAAGAGAAGGGGGACAGCCTCGCATCCCCTGCTGCAGCCACGTAATCAATACAAAATCCTCTCGAGTCCGACACGGGAAGGAGGTAGGTAATGATGGCACCTTAACGTAGCGTACGCAAGGTATACATGTATGTACTGCGTAATAGTGTATGATTTCAGCAGGGGTAAGCGGCCCCTGTAAGGCCGGGAGCCCGGTTCGAACACCATCAACTTTGATCTCAGCTGCGTAGAGCTTCCTCCTCCTTTGCCGATGTGCGTCTGATCGAATGTGATACGGATATGGGGAGCGATGCGAGCTTATTCGCAGAATCCCGGGATTCGAGATCGCGGCGCGGTCTCTGGATATGTATGTGTATATGTGCGTGTGTGTGAGGAATTCGGGATTTGCTTTTCGTCAGGGGACTGTCTGACGAGGACTTTTGAGTCTGGGTCTACAGTGCTGGGAAGGGGTAGGAGTAGGAAGAATTAGTTTCTCCGACTAGGCCGGTAGACTTTATGCTGCGTGGTATACGCCACTCAACACCCATCGCCATGGCACACAACATCCGCGGAAAAAGGGAATCCTCATATCACATTCCCGCCTCCTCACACCAAAACAAATAGGTTGAGGCAGTCCCTCTCTGCTAAGCAGTTCGGTGCCAGTTTCGGCTTATCATGGGACACCGCACCACAACCGAGGATAGGACACGAGATGTCTTGCCTGCCAGATTCAGGACTCGGAGCACTGCTTTCATACACGGGGAAAGCAACGCCGCTACCTGCACAAGAGGGCCGGTGGGCTATTATGAGCTAAGTAATAAGTAAGCAGTTCACAAGCAGCACCACGCACAGAAGCCATCGAATCATCGACGCGCACAGCAGGACTTTGGGGTGCCTCGAGGAGGTGTAGGTATGGAGTAACGCAACTTCTATCTAATAAGGATGAAAAGGACGAAGTTTCAGAGTCCTCCGCTCATACAGAAGTGGCATTATTTCCAGCAGAATTCGAATACTTCATTCCTCACACCTGAAATCTGTTCCCTCGCTCTAGGATCAATATTTCCGATAGCCTCAACCTGAACGAGTCAAACCCGAGCAGATATTCTCTCGTCCGCTGCCCCATGAGAACCAGAGAAATATGGTCCAGTCTCGCATCCCCTTCTAATTCATGCCGTAGCACATCAGAAGTAGTCAAAGTCACGTGTGACTTGTGAATGCTATCACGAAATTCTTCCTGTTTTCTCTAGTGTATCAAAAGCGTATGATACGCGTGCGCCGGTGGCTAATTAGTCTATGAGAAGAGAACATCGCATTCTGCGATTTATGCGTCGAAATGTACACAATACTTCTCTTGAACAAGCTGCCTACTTTGGTAGTGCCAGGCTATAATTAATGGGTCCTTAGCAGTAATTCTTTTCAAAAAGGAGGTATTAGTAGGGAGTAGGTAATTCCGATTAGGTCTGGGCCCGCGGCGACAACAGCACGCCCACACCATAAAAGCTCACGCTTCCACATGAAGAAGGTAAATAAAGCCATACGCAAGTCCTCAAATTTCCCCATCGGTCTATCTTTTGTGGAGAGAGGCGGGGACTACTTTTCGACCGCTGCGTAACCCACAGACAGGAACTCCAATTTTTTGTTCTTCTTTTAGAATTTCGCTATGGAAGATTTCCGTCCTATACTCCTCGCTTAGATCCGATGAAATGCCTAGTTGTGTTTTTTCTTTCTCAAAAACGCGTTATCAACCAGAAACGCGTAAAATGGTGTGTCACGAGATGTCTCGGCAGGCTTACCTGCCATACAACTCTCGATACGGTGCTAATTGCTTCTCGCCACAAATCCTACTGATCTCGGCGCTGGCTTTCTGATACCCGGCATCCACTGGAACGCACGGGTTAGTATTTACGGTCTTGAGGGTTCAAGTATGCAAGCGTTACAAAAAAGAACAAAAAGTGAAGAAAACTCGTAAGTTATCGTCCTGGTTTGAATAAGAGAACTCGTAATCTTGGAAGTGAGAAGATAGGTGATGGTCGAGGAAAACGTACGGGTACGGAGAGCTTTCTCTCGGGCTTTTCCATCGATGCCATATGCTTTGACCGCCTCATCCACGGCGTATTGAAAGGCGTGTTCCACTAATGGGCATTTGAGTGAGCCATAACGGGTTTAGGAAAAAGAAAACGGAGCGAGGTTGAAGGCAAATCTTACTCTCTGCTTTAATTGCAACACGGGCTTCATCGAACAGAAGGGCCATGTTGTAATCCATCAATGTTTGTTTTATGTGATCGGCCAGGCGGATCTCGGAGTCGTATGAGGCGCAGAATTTGCACTTGCCGTCGAGCGTATTTGCCCGGAAACCCGCCTCCGGAGCTGGAGGGTGCTGGATTAAAGAGGCCAAAGACAAGGGCTGCGGAATTCTGGAAGAACGGCCAACTGCGTAACCAGGCAGAGGATCGTGTCCGTTGTCGATGATGAGCTTACCACAGAAGGCCTGATCAGGCTTACAAGACGGACACCGTGTTATGAGGTCGCCCAGATGCGTTCCGACAACACTGTCCTGCCATCCACTCTGTCGTGCGTGATAGCAGCCAGGAGAAATCATAATAACTGTACCGACTTGGCACATGACGAATAATATCAGGATCTCCTCGATTGTTAGCGTTGGTTCGACTTGTAGCGAGGCTGGGTGCTCGGGTGCTCAGAATCCGGGTCTGGATGAGATTATAGTGAAACAACACTCAGTCCTGAGCTTCCATTTCTATAGATCTGGTCATGTCCTGAGCTCGGGCTTAGAGAGTCGAGACTGAGCAGCCACGTCTTGGTAATGCGAGCCTATAATGACTAACATAATGAAACATGGTACAGGTAGCACGATTGGCTTTTGCCATTTTTGTTGCTGTGAACATAAGGCGGTAAAGTGGCCCGACGGCGATGAACCGGGATTCCAGTGCTATTACCTAACAAGATCAAGGGATTGGCGGATGGCCTCACGCATTAGTAGCACCGAATTGTGTGCGGGGGATGACACACCATGTGCAGAGGCGAAGGGAAAGGTAGGTTGAATTATAGGTGCGTACAACATGCGAATGTGCGAGCTGTGTGCTCCGCAGTAGCTCGGAGGCAACTCCAAGAGTCTTCATAACATATTCATCCGGAATGCAGTACATCGGTGAAATGGCACCAATCAACGCACCCACGCACCCACGCAGTCACAATGTTCTCCAGCTTCACACAACTGGACGATGTTTTCTTCGAAATTCCCCGAAGCGAGTCTGCTCATTATTTAGCGAATTTGACAATGACTTAAGCACTTTAGCTTCCCCGCCCCAGGTCATTCCTCAACACCAACGGATGCTCCACGCTTTGGTAGACAGATGTCGTCATTAGCGGGGGGTGATGATCATCACCGGGGTTATTGATCATGGCCGTCGGGGATTGCATAACTCTTTGCTAAGCTGCACGATGCGCTGGGAGGCGTTGTTAAGAGTTCTGCAGGCACTGTTTTTCTTTTGAGATTGACGATTACTGATGCGTCCCCGGAGTTCGACCTATTGCATGACCTCCTTGAGTTGATCCTTGGCACGGTCGAGATCAGCAAAGACGACATCCAATTATTGCTGAAGACTAGCTATAGCTAACAACTCCGTAATGGACCCGTCATATTTCTGCAGCCGAGTTCCCATGGCGGCCAGGCGTGCGTGATTGCGACGCTGAATCGCGTTCATTGAGCCGGGGGGGCTATTGGAGTGGGCTCAATGGAACCGCCCTGCATCCAGGGCTGCATGGAGAGAGAAAAGTGGCCGGTCATGGCAGCAATATGCGCGAAGGGGCTTTGGTTCACATTTTCTTCCTGCTGTCTATCAGTCTACGGCCGGCCCTGGGAGAACTTCCATGAAAGATCTTCCATACGCCATGCTCACTCGAGATGACTTGGTACGTCCAGAAAGGGTTCTCCTCAACCGGTTCCCGCTTGACGCCAACAGCTTTAATTTCTCCGGGTCCTAGCGTATTACTTATTATTCAAGTAGACTTGCTGGGTTGCCACCAGGGATTCCAGGGATCCAGCGCCAAGCTCATTGGTATCATCGACAAGTTGACTGCGGACTGGCATCGAAGTTGTGATACCTGGCGTGAGTTTCGACTGGTCATCCATTGCGCGAGAGTCCTGGAGTTGGTGTGGACAACCCCCAAGCGCTGTAACTCGACGAATGACGAGGATGGGTCAATACTACAGCCGGTAAGATTTGAGAGTGTGAAAGGTGAAGAGGGAGTAAAAACCGAAATGGCGGGAGATGCTCTCAAAGCATTCTGGTTAAGTGCTGCTGAGTCAGTCATTGCCGAGGCGCCGCTTTTTGAGGTTGAAGGAAGGAGGAAAGACATGGAGTTGCCTCGACACTTCCACTTGCAGGATCTCAAGCTCCTTCTCACGAAACGGGACCCGATAGTCATGCTGTTGGCTCTATTCAGCGTCATTACCTGCGTTCTCTTTAGGCCAGCTTAAAGGTGTTGAATATATATAATTCCGCATAGTAACAGATTTACATGTTTACTACGTTTTTTTTTATTTTTTTTTTGCGTTCTCACGTTGAATATATTGAATTGCCATTATCGTGCTTTGTTAGGTAGTTATACGTACATCATTAATGCCACACGATTAGTCAGAGTCTTGTCATGCGGATAGGATTGACAGGAAAGAGCTTCCAGCTTAACCACTCCGTGCCTGCCAGCAGCCGCCAGCAACAGGCCTAACCTTAGAAGGTACAGCTAACCGGACCCACTTAAAATCTAGCCACCTGCCGGAAAAACGTCGACTTAACTGCCTGGCAGTTGAGCTCTCGAGATCGCCTCAAGAGTGCTTATTAGGAACAACGGGCGTCCAATTTACGGATAGAAATCTTCCGCCCCGGACGCGTCCCAACGATCCCGTCCGTCCCGTCCATTAGCCCCCCTGACAAGATGGCGACACCACGCCTTGCCCGATCCCCGACTTGTCTAAGCTGCTTGCGACGACTGGCGCAACCATCTACTCCCTCGCCGCTTTCGTGGACCCAGACCAGCGCATATGCAACCAAGGCTGAGCTCGAGGATTTGCAGGGCATTCCCGTGCGTCTGCTGCGCGACATCCCAGCGTTCGGTCGGAAGCGTGCGTTATCACGAACCCTCTCACCCCTGAAGGCGTTATTATCAGTCTTCGTCGACGGAGGGGTAAAACAGGGCGCTGACAGACAGTTACAGATGCTATCATCCGCGTCAAGGCCGGTCGTATGCGCAACCTCTGGTTCCCTAGGGGCGCCGCCGAGTACATGACGCGGCAGCGGTTCACGGAACTAGGGCTCACCGAGGCTGCCATCGGCGTGCGCGACCGCACCTTCGGTACCAGGCTGGCCCTTGAATTGGAGGCAGAAATGCCTTCATCGGACGCGAAGAGCAAACGCAAGGAGGTCTTGACGGTGCCGGTAAGTCACAGCTATCTATGCCCCTCGACTCTCACCTCCCCGCCTTGTCCACATCCAAAGCTCAGGGTATCTATGGGACATTCATGAAAAAAGCTAGCGAAGAGAACAGAATGGAGTCGGAAAAGATAGTTGCTAACAAGCCATGCACAAATAGGCCGAAGAAACGCGTGCCCTCCTCACCACCCTTCTCCCAGAGACTCTCGTCTTCACGCGTATCCCTGCGATCACTACACCCGCGCCTCCCCCGGAGCCTGCCATCCCACGATCCCCATCGCTAGCCGTCCACGCCGTGACGTCTACGTCCACCCCCACAGCCCCTGGATCCACCGTGAAACCCATCTTTGGCTCCGTCTCACGCAACGACATCCTAGCTCTTATCAGGGAGAAATTGCTCGAGACCCCTCAGGGTAACCGCGTGGTGCTCCAGCCTGAGTCCCTGACGCTCATAGGTCTCGACCCGGAGCACGACGGCGCCGACCGCATCAAGACGCTCGGTACATTCGAGCTCATGATTGCACCCGGCATCGAGGCAGACGGCCACGAAGCCGCACCCGTGAAACGCAAGGTGCAGGTGGTCGCGGCCGAGTCTTAAGCTGCGAGGAAGCAGCAAAGTTTACAGATAGATGTCAGTAGAGCTTAGATACATAGGATACCCTCCGTAACGGGTGAGGAAGAGCCAATGAAGCAAACTGTATGAACATAGCTCGGACCCCAAAGTCAGAAGGTCGAGCGAGACTTCCAGAACAGTAGCTAGCCAAGCTATCTGGTTCTGAGACGGGACAGAGACAAACCCGTTCAACAAAAGGATGAGATATAGACAACTAACACCAGCACCGGGCGTCTGGATAGATGCACCAACACAAAATATGTAAAAGATTTCATCATCACCATCGTCGTCGTCGTCGTCGTCATCATTGCTACCTACCTCCTACCTTCCTAAGTTCTCACTGTCCCTCTCCTTCTTTACCTTAAAACTCCTCCCGGAGCTTAGAAACATGCACGCACTCGCTCACTCATGTATAACGTACATCGGAATCCATAGATTAATAAAACAATCTCCCAACCCCTGTCCTCTTCACCCCATTAGAAACCTTACTGATGTCAACTCATTTGAAATCAACCTGCTATGCAAGCAAACCATGGATGGAGAGAAGAAGAAGAAGAAGAAGAAGAAGAATCATCTCAAAATGAAAAAGAACGAAAGAGAAAGAAAGGGGAAAATAATTGAAAAAGCAGTTTTTAAAGCGTCTAGATATCCCCGCTACCGCGCCCAGTCAGTTCTAAAGTTTTCGCAATCTCCCTCGCGCTTTTTTTCTTTTTTGGGATGGGATTAGGTGGTTCGTCAATGCGAACTGAGAGGAGGATATGATTGATGAATGAGGCACCGGAACAAACCGTTGGCGAATTTTTGGAGTCGATGCTCGGGTAAGAAGGGGGCGGGGGGGGGGGGGGGGGGGGGAGGAGGGTTGTAAAACGGCGCATGTTTTGTTGCTCCTGTTCCGATGGATTGAGATATGTCACCAGGAGGAGATGCGGAGGTATGTGAATATGTATGTTTGTTATGCGTGTAGGTAGGTCTTAGGGCTGTTTGGGCACGAGTTGGTAGGGGTATAGGGTGTGACAACGGCTCTAATTTCTACTTCCCTGGATAGCTTACATCCAGGTTCCAGAGCGAATCCCATACTATACTTCTTCTACGAGTATCGCTTGCGCGGCGTTGGAGCTGTGGTGACGTCGGGTGGTGTCGGGACTGTGTTCGGGGCCGACTCTGCCTTTGCGGGCTTTGCTGCGAGTTTACGTGCGAAGTGTCATGTGGCTGAGGACGGCCCTAAGTACCCATCAGTCCTATACTGCGCTCAAGGACCTAGAAGAGTGTCAAGAGGGCTTCGCACCTCATCAGGGTTGTTTGGAGAGGCCAGCCCTTTGCCTTTGTCTTGATGATGAGCCTTATTTGAAGTTTCTTCTTGCGTGCTACTAGGCCTAGCATTGCAATGTTCAAAAGTCGGGCTTGTCTCGAGAGATGGACTGTCGGCGCGAACAGCACGTAAACTATTCGTCTCACTAGTCAACGCGCTGCCCTTGGCACCCGGGGCACCGACAGCAAAGGGTACGGCTTTCTTAGAGCCAGAACTACTCCGTCTGCTTTCAAGACTTCTGCTTAACGTTCTACTAACACCTTCTATGCCACCATTAGGTCCGAGCTTGGATTTCTGCTTGCCAGCTTGTCCGTGTGAATGCATATTTGCAACAGCTTCTACTTTATTAGAGGCAACCGTTGACTTGCCAAGACCGGGTGTAGATGGGGCACCCGGCTTGTCTTCGTGTGCATCAATCAGCCACCAGCGTAGGCCGTCTGACAGGTCAAATGGGTTATCGTTGTCATCGCCTGTGTTGATAGAATCTGTTTCGTTTTCGGAGGGAGGCGCATTCGGGGTCTGGAGGCTCTTTGATAAATCGACCACACGCTCCTGAATACGAGTAATCCGGGCCACAAGCCATTCTCGATTCCGTAAACGATGACTTTCCTGCTCACGGAGGAAGAAATGCGGGCAACCGACATTGAATGCCGCCCAGGCCCCGGCGGTTTGATTCCTAGTGGGAAGAAACAACGCCAAATCGCCTTCCTTGAAGTGCTTGAACGCAATTTTTTCGTGAGCTTCCTTGGTTGCAGCATGAGTGCGCTCACGAAAGCCGCGGGCATCGCGTGTCATCTTGCGAGCTGTATGTTCAATCTCTTTTGTGCGGCGGTAGATTGTTTCAGTGAAGGCATCGATATCGAAATTACCCGGCCCTGCCATAAAAGCTTGATACAGCTCTTCTTCCGCAGCAGAATCCTCAGCGTTCATCCAGTATAGCAACCGTAGGTCGGCACTCTCGGAGAGTGTGTTATTTGCTAACGTCAAAGAACGTTTTATAGATGATCCAGGATCAGACGAATCGTTGGGATTCTGCGTAACTCGCTCGGCCCTTGGAATTCTCTGAATAAGCATTGTTCCATCTGTTCGTGTGACCGAGAAGCTCAGGCGTTCCAAGAGTCTACAAAGTCTCTCGTTATGAGTATATAATCGTTGGGTCAAATCCTTAGAGCGGATATTACGATCCTCGAATCGTCGGCTCAGTGTCCCCAGGCTTGATTCCGTTGATTGCAGCTTTTCCTGGCATGCGCGCACCTCTTCTTCCAAGCTACCCACTTGGGACTGGCTGGATGCTAGCTGCTGGGACAACTCCGCGACTCTCTTCTCCTCTCCTTCAAGCTTCATGCGCAAGGTTTCGGAACCTGTTTCACCCTCTGTCATCTTAACTCTGAGCTCTTTTACTTGGTCGCGGCCCTCAATTACTTCGGCCTCAAGAGTAGCGCATTTGGACTTTTCTTTGTCAAGTAACTCGCGTATGCGCACGACTGTGGTCTCCTCGCTAGACAGTTTCTCGTTTGTGGTGGATAGCTCAGACTTCACTTCTTTGACAGTGCCATTAGCACGACCAAGATCAGCCTTCATTAAGGAAAGGTCTTGCTCGAGGGACTGTAGTTTTGAAAGCACGTCGGTGGAATGCGTCACGACAGCATTCGTCAGCTCCGAAAAGTCCCGTGGCGCCGTTTGTGTTGGAGACAATTGACCATGGAGCTCCCTAAGCGATTGGGCGTGAGCCTCCGTCATCTCGTGAGAAGCCTCTGCCTCCTTAGTCATGTTCTTGATCACGTCACGAGCTTCACGCAGCTCTCTCTCCAGGGAAGTGGTGCGTTCCCGTAGAATCCTAGCTTCATTGCGTAGGAAGTCCACCTGCCCTTGAGTCTTCAGAGCATCGTCTCGCTTTTCATTATTGAGGCGGTCAATCTCATCTTGCATCGACTGAACCATTCCGTCTTCGGTCTCCTCTAATCGTGCTTTGAGCAGCTTAATCTCATCTTCATAAGATTTGCGTTCTCCTACGAACTCTCTCTTAAGTGCTTCCATATTGCCCATGAGGTCTTGCTTGGTTGAATTGGTTTCATCAATATGCTCAACATGTGCGTCGACTTTCTTCTGTAATCCAGCAGAACGTTCCTTTTCCGCATTTAATTCAGTCTCGAGCTGAGAAAGTCGCTGTAGAAGAGCCTCGTTGTTATCTGGTACGGAAGATCGGCGATAGTCCTGGGACGCGCGCGAGGCACGAATTGAGGCTGAAGGGGTATTCTGATCAGCTTGGTTGGAAAATACGGACGGCCGTGAGGCTTGTGTGTGTCGATGCAGTAAGTCTTCTAGGCGACGAACTCGACTTTCGGCTGTCTTCAGCCTAGCCTCCAGCTTTGTCTTATCACTCTGCAAATTTCGAATCAGATCATCGTCTCCCCGAATGAGAAGGCCGCTTCGGCCTAGGGCCGCCTCATGAACACTGCCATTCTTGAAAGCCTTGAGTCGTTTATACTGCTGTTTCGTTGGGTTGTCAAGGTCGTCGATGAGTTTAGCGACGTCTGTCACAACGGCCGCGTCCGCATTCTGGCGCTTTATGCTTGCCAAGAATTCGTCCAATTCTTGTCTATTCAGATCTGGCCATTGTTCCTCTTCGCCACGCAGATTTACCTCGAGGCTGAGTACATGGGTTATATTTTTCTGGGAGCCATAGGTATTACCAACCATCTTTTCCCATTTCCGTCTTCTTTTCAATTCCTCATCCTGAAATATGGCCATTTCATTGACAAGCGTGGACGAGTCTGTCTTAATTTTCTCAGACCATTCTCGCCTTCTGATCGACTCGACGACGAAGGACGTATACATGAATGGAAGCTGGTGGATGAGACGTAAATAGTCAAAGGTGGCCATTTCTTCTTCGACCTGGTTCATGAAATTCATCTGAGTCTTGACGTCCTGATGAAGCGTTGTTAACTCTGCGATGGTACGCATCAGGGTAAGCGAGTCAGCAGCAACATCGTTACGAGCTTTAGTAACGTAACGGAGCATTTCATCCATTTCCAATGCACGCTTTTCAATACTAGGTAAGAGCAGCTTTGTATGACCGGCTGCGGTTTTGGAAGCTTGCGAAATATCTTTTGATTGGTTGGTATATTGAAGCGTGGTCTGATAGTCAGTATCAATCTTGCTCGCAACCGCCTCGATGTCTTCTGCAAGTTGCTTGCAGTCATTAATGTGTTGCATTGAAGAGCGTGCAAGGAGCTTGTCGAACTCTCGGAACAGCTCATCGCACCCATTAAACAACTTCTCAGCAGCCTTGTCGAGATCGGAGACCTTGTTGTTATATTTTCGCAGGGCGGTTGACGCGAGTTTACCGGCCTTGCGCGTCGGCTCGGGGTCAATCAAATCTTCCAGCGTAGGCTGGCGAGGCCTTCTCGCATCTTGACCGGTCATAAAGCGCACCATGGCAGAAGATACAGGGATGTTACGGGCTAGTTCGAGGTAGCTCTCCCAATTGGCACTTAGACTTGCATACTCCTCCTGCGCTGGGGCGGCCCATCTCTTGAATTCTAAATACTTCGGTTCCATGGGCTTCAGGGCGGTGTCCAGGTTCGCGACAGCAGCATCCAAGCACTTGAGCAACACGTCCATCTCAGCATACCGGGCTTCTGCAGCACCGGCCATGTTATGACAGTCCTCCAAAGTACGTAGCGCCCAGTCACGCCGCTTCTTGAAAAGATCTTGCCATGATCGGAGCGAGTGGGTATCATCAATCCAGTTCGGAGCGGCCGTGACCTGGTATCGGCTTGGCATTGGCAATTCGGAAGCGGGGGATGCTGAACCACCGGCCGAAGACGCCTGGGTTATTCGGATGTCATAGACATATATCTCTTTCTAATTTAGAAAATTGCATGAGCACTTGGATACGAAGAAAGCAGCACTGCAGCTACGACATAAGAAGATACTGACTTCAGACTGTAGGGTTTGGATCTTGACAGCCTTTCCCTGGGGAGTGAGCGCCACTACATTCTGGGCTGGTATTGCGCTTTGTCGGGCAACGGACTCTTTAAACTCATCGAGACTGGCACAAAAATGACGGAGACAGGTTAGCCAATGTTTTCGCGAACTGGTTTACATGTCGCAGATACAGAACAGGTGATAGGTTGACATATAGACAAAGAGTATAAATAGATAAATAGGTAATGGGCACTCACTCAGAAAATTGCGAGCTGTCAACCTGCAGGCGCTGGCCCGTGTGGGCGATCAACACCTGCGTCTGCGTGGCCATGACGCCTGCTGTCCATCCCTCGACTAAGAAGAGAGCGTATAAGTAGCAAGCGTAATACCTAGTCAGAGAAGATGAATATTCAGCGTCGCATGAGCTCAACCGGTTTGGGGAGCACTGGGCAGAATGCGACTCTTTCTCGATCGGCTACCTAGGTCAGGCTGATACAGACAAACCGGCAATAAGTGGTGTATATAGGCATGGAGTGCGAATACGGATTTACATATAAGTAAATAAAAATCAAGATCTACATTGATGTCAAGGCCCAACAAGGAACAGGGCCGATCCAGTAGGTAGTGCCGGTGCACTAATGTATCTAGTGGGATTCCGTAGGCAAGCAAGATGATGTACGAGAAATACGAACTGACGACGTATGGCATTCGTAAGTATCGTCTGTAAGTACCTGGTAAAATTCGGGTGGAAAGAGTGAGAGAGAGAGAGAGAGAGGGAGGAGAGAGGGAGGGAGGGGGAAGCTTCCCGCTTGATAGCCACCTACTGTACCTAAGGGTACCTATCTCTGTATGGAGGCGGTACTTGAATTTGTATAGAATGTTTGCCTTACAGAGGTGGTACCTGCTGCATTACTAACCAAGTCAATGTCTGTATTTTAGTAGTTGTGCGTACGTCCGTACTTGATAAGGTAGCGCGTGTCGGTAAGATATTCCGTGCACCGCGATTGTATTGTACCTACCTAGGTATTCACGTATGAAATAGGTACATACTACGGATCCGTACCAGCTGAATGAAAAGAAGAAATCACTCGTCGGAATCAACAGAAGGATCGAGAAACGAATCAAGTAAATAGACACATGATTACAGGTGCACCTACGGATCCGTATTCCGTAGGTACTTGTAAGTGTAGGTAAGAACTAGTGTAGCAGCCCGTACCTATCCGAGCTAGATACCTAATCCATCATCCATCATAGGATCGTTTTGATTAGGTATCAACTTCCTGTCTTTTCCATTTGCTAAGTTAGTGTATACCCAGTCATGCGCCACAGATAGGTAACCGCACTGCCACTAGATGGGTTATTTCCGCCACGTTTTTTTTTGCTCTCGCGACGCCAAACACAATCTCCGCTTACGGAGCGGCCGGGTTTTACGATACCTACAGTAGGTACTAGGTAATATACGTACGGAATATACGGAGATGTTACCTATCTACTACCTATCTTAGTACGTACGTACGGACGTAGATAGATACCTATCTAGGTATTGTGTACGAAATACGACGTGTACCTATTCCGTACGGACGTACTAACTAGGTACCTGTCATAAGCAAAAGCGAAACCAGTTACTGTACGGATCCGTACCTAATCTTAATAAAGATCTGAACAAACATGGCAGACGAGCAAGCAGAACCTCTAACGCCTCTCCTCCTCTCCGATATGGAGAAGCGCGTACTGGAGCTCCACGATAAGCTGCATCAACTTCAGCTTGAGATTGCCCTGCTGAATGCGCAACAAAAATATGTCCCTGGTACCCCACCCAGCCCTAGCAAACTGCTATCAACACCATAAGTCCCGTTTCTACGTACGGACGTACTAACGATCGCATTGCCAGATACAAGTCCGGAGCCCACCATAGAAGAGGCGCAAAAGGAGCTCCTGGACTCCCGCGCTAGATACATGTTGCGCAACGAGGTGGTTGCAAATGTGATGAGTGCATATCCCATACTGCAGGCAGTACATAACGGCACGAAAGCCTCGCCTATTGAGAGGTAGGGTCCTTTTTTTAATATTTTTTTTACAACATTACATCCTGAGAGTGTATCGTTCCATCTTCTCCTCAGGGGAGGCATATGCAACATTACGCGCGCACCGCCGGTCAATTAACAACAATGCGACAGAGATCTCCTCCCCCTGCTCGCAGACCGAGACGCTACGTCCAGCACACTCGCGTCCCAAGATACAGAGCTTCATTCCCTGATCGACGACCTGAAGGACGTCGAGAGCCGGTCCTTGCGGTTAAGTAGGGAGAATGTTTCGCTTGCGGAGCGCTTACTGGAACTCGCAAGGCAGACCGACCAGGGCAAGGCAGAGCTGCTGTCAGGTGACTCGGAGCACTCGACTACCATCACGGGCCTAGAAGCCGAGGTAAAGGACAGTAGACAGAGGTGGCGCGTCCTCAAGGGCACAGCAAGCGCCATTGTTGCAGGTAGTGGCGTTGATTGGGCCAGGGATGGAGAGCTGAGAGACATAGTGCTAGACCCGGCAGAGGAAGAGTTTTAGCTACGCGAAAGGACACGGCAAAATTTTTCGTTCGTTGTCGATTTGGAGGGGTCATGCGCTAATAATGGATAAATAAGTACGGACGTAGTAGAAATGTTTCGATGATGACCACTTGATATCGCGTCCGGCCTTTATATTGGATCAACCCTTTTTTTAAGTAGGCTGCTTTACAAGTACACACACTACTAGCCGGGTTAAAATCGATGCTTTCAGGCCAAGCATGCTCTGCCTAGGTACACTATTCATCACATCTCCTATAAATCACGCGATAGGTAGAATGTCTTGTCAGCGCTGTCTGTGGTGGAATGTTAGTGTTGAGACAAGCCTACGAGAGAGTCGGTCGCACTATGTACCTACGTATAGGAAGGTAAATTGCAGTGTAGAAGGTTGGTCGGCAAGGCTAGCGCAGCCAGTATGACCGAACAAGGGCGTCAACAAACATTAGGCATGAGGTAACAGCCTAAGGACGGATCCGTACAATACGATGCCTACAATACAACTTACATACTACCCGGAGTACCGACAAATGTATGGCTGCCTACCTACCTATACGTAAGTACCTAACCTACATACATGCCTTCCTACCTACCTAGGTAGCTTCGTAATCCGTAGTCCGTAATCCGTACACAACAGAGGAATACCTAAGTAGTAATACTTTAGGTAAGTACGGTATGTATCGATCCGTATGAATGAAATGCTAGGATATAGACTTGTGCAGCCCGACGCAAACTTGGCAAAATCTCTAAACCTGGGCATGTAACTACAACTATCTGTTTTTTTTTTCTCATTTCATTACAAATACCCAACACCGGCCGATTAACGCCCACAGGTGTAGGAACTGTTGAGAAGTGGCGCAAGCTTGCTTGCAGGTGTTGTCGCTACACTGCACATCCGTAGCACCTGAGCATGGGTAGGAGCATACATATCAGGTAGTGAGTGAGTGTACAGACTACGAAGGGTACGAAGTAGGTAGGTACTGCGTGGTGTAGGTAGGTAGGTAGGTAGGTAGGTAGGTAGGTAGGTAGGCTCGCTCGCTCGCTCTCTCGCTCTCTCACTCGAGGACTTTCTTGAGATCCCCGTGTATCCAGTGCGATATTTTTGTACCTGCTCGCTAGCGAATCAGGAATGTCTCATGGTTATAGGTAGGATTACGAGAGCAACACACGGTACGGACTACATAGAGGTTGGTAATAATGTAGGTACAGTGAGGCAACCTGCCGGTCCTAGTTAATTTAGACCTATCACTCATTTAAGACATATTGTACCTAATTGCATCCGAATTAATTGGGATCTTTCGTGGAATGTATAATGTTAATGTTTGCAAAAGATCACCAAGCCTGAGGTAGGTAGGTAGGTACAGGTATTATCCGTGATTCCTTCTACCTACCTAACCCACTTATACCCATACCTACCTGGTAGTAGGTAGGTAGTCTGTAGAAATTTAAGTAGGTACAATATGTCTCAAGCAGTCGAATCTGGGTCTATTGTAACAAGTTCATTTACTACCTATTTTCCCTGTTGATTCAGCGTTAGCTCGAGCGATCTTTCGGCATTTCAAGGCGTAAGGTGCGGTCCTTCTGCGTTGTTCCTGGCATAATGCTGAAAATATCTACGTCCGTACAGTTGCGGAATTCCCGTTGCGATAATTGCATAATTAGCTAATTTGCGGCATCCACAAATCCGTGGAAGTCCGGGGCGACTGTGGCGGCTCGAAACGACCCTCCATTCTACCTACCAAGCCTACAAAGTGCCTAAGGTACCTAAGGTACGGACGTAAGAAGTACCAGTACTCTATAAATGGTACCTAACGGATCCGTACGAAGTACTACCTACCTAGGTACCTGAGGTATCTGGTACCGATACCGATACCTAAGGTACCTACCTACTACCTGTATGTACCTAGTGTACCTAGCGATAGTGTTAGGTACACTGCGCTACACTACCTAGGTACCTGCCTAGATAAGTACCTACCTACCTAGCACTACCTACGCGGACCAGTATCTCCTAGGGTACCTAATGGTGTACCTAGTTTTTCCGTAGTAAAGCTAAATGTAAAAGTTACTAAATCCAGCAGTGTCAAGACCCGACTCCTGTAAGCAACTGGCTGATGCAACTCGCGTAAAAGCATCCTCACAATGTACCTACCTACCTACTTACCTAGGTAGGTACCTACCTAAGGTAATACGGAATGGATAAAAGCTGGCAATAAGGGTATGCCTATCTCGGGTATTCCTATCTCGGGTATTATGTACTACCTAGGTATGCAGGTATTACTCCTCACATAAAGTTAAAAGAGGTAGGAAGTACGTCCGTAATAAAGCAAGATTTCCCTCAACAAGGGGTGGTCAATAAAAGACCTACCTATTAGATACCATGTGTAGCAGACAGAGCAAAAATGGAGGGAAAGTGTTGACGCACACTAAAGAGGGGGCGGAACACACCCCATGATGATGATTCAATTGGGTTTTATAGGTTACAATCAGCTGCAGAGTGCATTGCGGACCAGCATGAATCGGGGCATTTTAGAAGGTAATGAAAGACAACCCACCAAGGATGTACCGGTGGAAAGGCAGACTAGGGCCATGTATATTCGCGCTAACAAGGGGCGGCGAGGTACTTCTGCGAGTAGTCCTTTAATATGTGTGGTATTACGGTACGCACGTATATCTATTGTACCTAAGCCCAACCAAATCCCGTCCTCTCTCTCTCACTCCACACGAGAGGGAGAAAGGAAGGAAGAAAGAAAGAAAGAAAGAAAAGAAGAAAGAAAGAACGGGAATAACAAGGAGAAAAAAAAAGTACGATGGTAGGTAGGGCTATTGTTACCTATAACAGCATACACATACAGGTGAACAAGGCTGGGTTGCTGCCCCCACCGTTCCGACAGAAGGCTGCACGTCCTCATCGACTTCGGATGTAGTGTAAGCAGATGGCGAACAGCGCTTCGTATCACGATTGCGATCGATAAATAAAGTTGTTGCCTTGACATGAATACATAATAGGCATTACATAGTAGGTATTCCATACATACTATTTATTAGATGAGATAGTACGGATCCGTACGTACGTACCGATTCGGGAAAGAAAGAAGGCATGTCAGTAATGGGGACTAAGGAAACTGTGAATCATGTGGCGGGTTAACGCATCTGCTCCCGTCTCTGATTCATTGTTTTCGGGGGCACATAACATGCAATCTTTACGGCCAAGCCCTCATAGCTTTCTCTTTCAGCCGTTCCTGTGCGTATTACAAAATTCCTTGCTATTGCTGTGGCTTTGGCCTAAATTCCTTATCGTCTTTTCCTGTCTCTGCCTGATGGGTGAGGTAGGTAGACATGCCAATCCAATGAAAAGTAGTTGCAGGTGGAAGAAAAAGGGAACGTGAATCAACACGCCATTCAGCATTGCAGCAGCTACTAAGCAGAACGGACCAAAAGCAGCGGATACGGAGGTTTGAGGACTTGTTATTACATTGATAAAGGTAGGTAGCTGTCGACTTTCGTTGTGGGGAGGGGGAGGATGAAGGTAATAAAAGTCTTAGCCGGGCTTATACCTATTTTATGCAATGCTGCGAGCCAGTCTGTCCTGCAAGCAAGCTTGGTGGGTTCTGTCTTCGGCGCAGATAGGAGAGAGAGAGAGAGAAAGTACATACGGGAGATAAGATAGGTACACATGGTGAAGATTGAAAGACGGTTGACCAGGGAAAAGGAAGAAGAGATATGTAAGGTGATATTCACACAAGGCGGCAAGGCAACTTCACACATGAATACCATGCCGAGTGAGGGCAATTTCAAAGGGATCCCGGATACCTAGTAAAATGCAGTATGTACATAGTACGGGATTAGTAGGTAAGCGATTTCATGGATTCATGGACAAGAGGCCAGGCGAGGAGACAACCTTAGGCAGGTAAGGAAGTATTCCGTACCTACACTTCCTACTTCCTAGGTAGGTACCTACCTAGGTAGGTATTGGTATTGTACTTATGTTCGGTACTTACGTTTAAGTACACAGTATTCCGTACCCACAAGCTAAGTAAGTAAGTAGCAGGCGCAATCGAGTCTGAGAATAAAAAGGGAAATGGTAGTTGTATACAGTGTCTTAGGCACTGTATAATCTATCGGGGCCCTGCCACATACATACCTACCTAGGTACCTACCTGAGGTACCCCACAGCGGCATCAAATGGGCAGACCTGGGCGGAATTTACAGTGAAATCCCCGTAGCGCACCACACCAGAATTACGCTATACAGTGTCTGTTGCGCAGACTGTACTTGTATGTACATTGGGTACCTACGTACGTACCTAGGTACGGGTTACCTTCCCTCCAAGCTGCTCCCTGAAGAGAGAAGCTACTGCTGAAAAGCCTGGAGCCCAGAACCTGCACACGCGCCTCCCTGCTGCCCCTCACACTCACACACGCACACACACACACAACACACGCCCGCTTGCACCCTACCTCCAATTTGGAGAGCTTGTCTCTCTGGTCTCTCACACAATCACCCGCCCACCCTGAAAAGGTCAGTAGCCCAAGGCCCCCCCCCCCATACAAATTTCCCTCTCCTCTCTGCTCTCATACAATCTCCCACCCAAATCGTCTCCCATACAAACACTGCACACACTCAACCTCATACTACCCACGCACATACATACAACTCTTCTGCGCCTACGCATATAACCCCGTGAGTACTTCTTTTTATATGGACTTCTGCTGCAAACACGAAGTCACCTCAATACAACACTGCATCCTACATCTCTCCATCCGCACCACCAGCATTGCCATTGTATATGCTATTTTCTCCTGTCTTGTCGCATACCAAGTTGGTCTTTGGTATTTGGTATTTATCCCAACGCTATTTTCCCTTTTCTCCATCCACTTCTATCCGTCCAAGTTCATCATCGTTCTGTCAACACCATCCCCATTACCATCGTGGCTATTGGTAACAAGATCCACTGACGGCCATTCAACCCAACAGCAAATCTGATTTTTACACAAACACGCTTTGTTTTCTTCACAATTTGTCTTAAGGTGTATGTCCTGGCTTCCTATTGTTGATTATGTCTTTGGAGACGCGGTTTTTACGCGTTGGCGGCTTCAATTGCGTTTGCGACAGTATCGCAAGTCTGTAACGTAAATTTGCTACCAAGCCAATTCATCTTTTCAATCCCATCACCACTCCCTCGCCGCAGGTCTGATGAAGTCTCGAAATCCTCAATTGTCAAGCACACTTTGGAGAGGATCAACCCAATGACTTTACCTTGTCATGGCAGCAGGGATATACCATCTGTTCTTTTCACACGTCTTTATATCGTGCAGACTATTTTTATGCTGTCTCTGATGACTGAATTTGTCGCTGACCTGGATTTACAGATCACTAGTCGCCATGCCTAAGGAAGCTACCAAGCGCGGGAAGGCCGGCAAGGTCGAAAAGAGAAAGGGCAAGAAGGGTATGCTATGCTTCGGCTTCTAACCCTCCTTGACCATGTCATTGGACTGGTTTACTAACTTGACTCTCAGACCCCAACGCTCCCAAGCGTGGTCTTTCCGCATACATGTTCTTTGCCAACGAGCAGCGTGAGAATGTCCGTGATGAGAATCCCGGTATCTCCTTCGGTACGCTCTCACTCGATCTTTACATTCACATACTCCGTACTGACAATGCGCTAGGCCAAGTTGGCAAGATCTTGGGTGAGCGCTGGAAGGCCCTCAACGACAAGCAAAGAACCCCATATGAAGCAAAGGCCGCCGCCGATAAGAAGCGATATGAAGATGAGAAACAAGCTTACCAGGTGAGCGGCTCGGGTGTATCTGGTACTTACTGTCATATCATGGCTAACTTGATGCATAGGCCGAATCTGATTAGAAACGCAGAGGGGGTGAGGGTAGTGGCGCACAAGCACTCTGAGTTCGCTGCCCTTCTAGTGTCTAGAGGCAGTTTCACGATGGAATGATCATGCTCGAGGTCGTTGGCTGTGAAAACTCTAGTCAGCCAGGGTGGCATCAAGTTTCATTTTCTCTATTGCGTATGGGTTCCGGTCGGTGTTGTGAAGCACAGGAATGGTTTATGATGCTTCGTTTTGCTTTCCAGGGTGTCTGTTATCTGGCCGACAGAGCTAGAGACACTCTACATTTGGCAGTGTTGTCCTGCATTGCACTTCGGATATACATGAAAGGCACTGAGAACCAAATTTCTCAACAACACCGCGTTGTAAATTAGTCCACGCTA
This sequence comes from Xylaria nigripes, assembly GCA_022984845.1. Lineage (NCBI taxonomy): Eukaryota > Fungi > Ascomycota > Sordariomycetes > Xylariales > Xylariaceae > Xylaria > Xylaria nigripes. Next base: position 92,233 of record JAJJKC010000024.1, on the reverse strand, counting down.
TGTTTACGATTCAGTATTCCTCGCGTCTATCGTATGAGACAGATAGCCAGTGAAGTGGATCTCGATGGTTCACCTACTGATCAATGAACAAGCACAAATTACAAGATTCCACAAGACACAACAACACATTAAGAAATGCATGGAGTGAACTTATTGAATCCGACCCCGAGTTTGTCATGGACGTGAAGGGTATGTGTCTCGACAGTGACAAGATGCCGTCTCATACCTCGTCGTTTGCTGATTTGTTGTTAGGTTCCAGTGAAGCCCGTTTTCACTATACCATGACTATCTTGCAATTCAACGATGTGAAGCACATTTATACATAGCCCTTCTATTTCTGCATTGCTGGGGAGTTACGCCAACCAGCTTAGATACCAGCCACTTACCCCCGGGATTCTGCAGAAGTCGACTAGGTTGTGTGCATATGCATGGCATCATCAAGTCAGAACGTCCAGCAACTGCGGCATAGCATCCCACGTTTCTATACGAGGCTGCTGTTCATTTAAGCTTAGATCGCATCTGAGCTTATTTCTAACCTCGTCTGAGATACGGATCCGTATCAGAGTAACGGCTGAAAAAATATTTTTTCATCTGTCAATGAGATATTGAGCGCTAATACCCCCTTGCGAGTATCGTATGGAGTCTGTCAAGTCAGCGAACGCACTCACCAGATGACCGTTTTCATGTGCCATTCTCCGTTTGCCAGTCCTTCTTCTTTATCAATCCATTCGTCCTTCGACGGAAGAATTTCGACGCTACAGCGTTTTGAACCGCGCAATGTGCCGGCGCCGATGCACCTTGGCGAGACAAATAAATACAGCCGATGGAATAAATCGTGATGTTCTTAGTGGCCTGTCCGGGGAGGGGCGGGATGTTGTGGATTTATCACCTGTCAGATTTTGCCAACAGTTACGGAAAGTAGACAAGTCATTCATCGGTGTTTTGCGCCTTTTTTTTTTTTTTTTTTTTGGGCAGGGCGGACGAGAGGGTTCCTACACTAGGTATTACGATCGTGAGCAACGCGATATCTTGTCTGTTGCAGATTACTCATGCAAGTCCCCTCACCCCATTCTCCGCATGGTGATTGGGATAAAGTCTGCGTCGTGCCATTTCCCCGGCGTCTATGATTGCTGGAACCAAAGTACTAGCTTCGTGGCAGTCCCTCACTGAGGCTTTTAGCTGTCCAACAGAAGACTTACATCGACCTGAAGCTACCCTTTTCAGGCATAGGCACGCCAAACCAAACGAACCAGGTCGAATCTCAGGGTGAATTGCAACGGGGGCCAGCGATCGTTCTGTATCAGGCCGATTGCCTCGCAAGGTGATATTCTATGTACGTACGGATGGTACCTCGATCTCTGCCAGCGCGCCGGTAATTGGCCTTCCTTCGCACATTCCGTTTTACCCAACGCCCGTCGATTGGACGCTCGAACACGTCCTTCGCTTTTGACTCCTGAGCCAAACCTCGTGATTGCAGCGGCACGCTCGCGTATGCTTGCAAATGGAGTCACGTAACTAATCATCAATGCATTACCCCCACCACAAATTCTGTGAATCCGGCCACGTCAGTATGAGCCGCATTGCTTCAGAGATTCATGGGTAGTATTTCTTTTGCATTCCCTGTCTCCCCGTCTTTCGATGCTCGACTCTACAGCCTCACCTGTATGCCGCCCACTCTTTTAGCATCCAACGGTGCATCTGCTCATCCTTAAATAGCGCCTCGTGGGACCTAGGTGTAGTCGAATTTTTGGTTCCCCATAAACTAGGCCGTTTGCGTTTCTACTACTAGTACTGCTATTTTTTTCTCTTCCTGCTTGGTGTTCGTCCGAGTCCGCTATCAGCGAATGGGAGTTGTGAAGATTATGACAACTTCTTGGTGACCTGTCAGGATAATAGAACAAGGAAATCTGTCGTCATGGAATCACGTCGCGTCTGGGCACCGAGACTCCGTGTCCCCAAGGGTGCATTCCGAGAACTAGGGGCGCAGGACTTGGGTCCGCGGGTGCTCGGCGGCTGTTGTATGGAGGCTGAGCGCGCCGATAGGGTCGGCCATTGTCTACAATGGCTTCGCAATACGCTATCGGAGCATCTTCACCCACATCTCACTGCCGTCATTGACCAGCTTCAAAACACAAGCCAGCTCCTCCGAGATCTCGCCGATAAGTCCCAGCTGTACCTGTCTCAGGTGCCGGTGACAATCGACTATCTCAACGTCATCTTGCCGTGCCTATGCCGTACGCTTCGAGATATCATGGAATACTACGAGGACCAGCGCCTTGATAAGGAACATCGCTGGAGGACCATGTATCATAACATGAGCAATGAGCTACCGGGCACGACCTTACCGGCCAGATTCGTCATGTACAATCAGTTCCTCAACTTGCTTAACATGATGTTGACAAGGTACGTCGTCGTGGAAATAAGCATAAATTTGACGGAATTTTAATTTTTTCGTTGTCAAACAGGGACCCGAATTTCGATATCAACGCCATGGAAGCGCTGCGTTCACGAATCCTTCAGCTACGCGAGGTGAGGAAGATAGGTCAGTTTGATACGTAACTTCGCCCGTATTGTTGAACTTTCCCCCCTAATGAGAAACCTGGCTTCTAGATCCCCCCAGTCCCATCCGGACCGACCTTGTCAGAATAGACACGGCCTTGGACTTCTGGTACCAACAAACGGTTAGCTTTCCCCTCGAGGGACATGCATATGGTGTATTTATTAACTATTAACAGGACTCTCACTGGGCCGAAGCTATATTTACACAGCCGCCGTCAACCCGACGAGAATTCAAGAAACGTGGCAGGTGAGACATCTGAGCTCGCCTTTTAGGGGTAATATGTTGACGCATGGACAGATCTGATGCTTTCGGGCCGCAACATAGGATGGGTCGCATGAATCCATTTCCCGAGGACGTCAAGATACTAGTGAAGCGGTGCGACCACAGCTCTCCCTCTTGCTGCCTTTTCGTCTTTTTCGGCATCTCACCCAATTGGGCAGCGACCTTTGGATACACGGCGCACGACATGAAGCTGACGCTCGTATGGTTAGGACCTTCGAAAACGATCGCATCTCAGTCATTATATTTGTGCGACAGTCCGATCTGATGCCTTTCCTCCTCATTCGGACGCGCATTGATAGCATTGAACCGTTGGTTTCCATCTACCCCATCGATCTCCTCATGATCGAGAGGGAGGCGTCATCCGTCTTGCACCTATCTTACATAGACAATGTGGATATGTGCAGGAAACCTTGGGCAAGTCTCTCATTCATAACATGGGAAGGTCGGTAATATCTGTTCTTAGCTACGGGAGTTTCCCGTACCCGCGTCGTTGGAATTGCAATACTGATTTAGAGAAGAGCTGGTATTATTCTACTGCACTTTCATCTGCCTCAAGGCCTGCGACCAATGGCCAAACATCATGGACCGTCGCGAATTCATCATTCGGAAGGAGAGACGTCTGTTTCAAGCGTAAGTACTCCCGCTTCCTTCTCCTGAAAAGAACCTGATACTGACAGTCCACAGCCAAATACAGGAGGACGACTTTGATCATTATTTGGTGGTTGTCGAGGACTCTAATACCAAGGCCCGCCGTTTGCACGTCGTGGTGCGGGATGGCCTGTTACGAAGATGTCCCGTCTGGTTAGCTTTCGGTATGTCTCATATTTCCACGACATGAAAATTATGCCCGCATCTTTCTAGACGTCCCACAGTATCCGTTCGTAATTTGCTAACATCTCTCTCCCCGTCCCAAGTGCCAGCAGAGCTGCCCGAAGATTGGTTGATCCAAAGAAGCCCTCGACGCATCTGGCTACGAGATCTGCAGGTGTACTCGTTTTCCACAGAGTACCGGCCACACCGCCAGCGCAAGGGGAAATTCGGCTCTTTCGAGATCAAATTCGCCCATGCGAAAGCCGCCACATTTTTCAAGCAACTCTTCATCTCTGGCCCCGAGCCCACTCTGGACAGAGTAAGCGAGGTCCCGAATGAGGAATTGGACACCAACGAGGACTAGTACACCTCGCCGAACACGTCATCAATATCAGTTGCATGCGAGTTTATGACGGCCATTCCATGCTACTGATTGATACGTGCGTAGGAGATGCGAGGGGGAGGGGGGGCTTCGGTAACGCGTTCAACGATGTGACGAGATCAAAAACCATGATGGGACGACCGAGATGAGATCCATGAGAGACGAAGATTTTTATCTAGATTGCATCATTAACCCACCCACTTTCTCTTGTTCTTTTCTTTGACTCTCCCTTGCATCTTTTCAAGCATTTTTTGGTTTGTTTTTTTTTTTGCGCTATTTTTGGTCTGATCATGCCAACATGATGAGACGATTGACATTTCCATATTGACGGGGTTCTGAGATCGAGGGTGGGATATGGATGGGATGAGAATGGATTCTGTGTGCACTGCATGTACCTTTTTTTTTATCTAACCTACTTACGTTGTTTTCTGCGCTGTGTCGGATACTTGCATTACGGATACCTCGTTTGGCAAGGGGAATGAATGCCGGGTTTAGGTAGCTGGGCGAGATAACTATGCAATAAAGGTTACAAGTTGGTACCTATTAGTACATACGAAGTATGGATTAGTTAGATAAGTCATTGAATATTATTTAATGATAGTCTGGGTAATTCTATAACGCTTCTGTGCGATAAGATCAATCGACTTTTCGTAGAAGATTCGGTTAATTTGACGTTTCATAATCCGTAAGTATCTTCAACTACCGACGAACAAACCCCTCATGCCTTATTCTATATATGATATATATGGTATATATGTAGGAAAAAATAAAAGAAATTGCTTTTCTTGTATCGATCAACTGGTTAAGGTGCTCTGAAAGCGTGCCCTTCACCAAATGGGAACGACTATATTCAGTTCTGTCAATCAACAGCGAGCGACTGGGCCCAGCGGCAAAGACCTGGATCGAGCCCTGCCCACTCTCTTAACTATATATGTTCCTGCTATCGCCGGGCATCCGCCAAACAAGAGCTCAACATACCTGTCCTCTTCTTTGTTATGCAGAATCATTGTTTCTCTTATTCTCCCCGTCCTTCCGTCGCAATTTCGTCTTCAACCATGTTAATCGGGCGGGCTTGCGAGATTCTGCGGAACCCAGCTTTGACTCCGGTTTTACGTCCACTGTCTCTTTCAACATTCCAATCTGGCCATCATCAAGCCGGCCCAGCTTGAGGAAATCGTCCGTTCTCTCCTCGCGAAAAACGTCAATAACAGCGGAATCGGATGCGTTGTTGCTCTTCTCCCAGCTTCCTCTCAATTCTCCCGGTATCAACTGCGATGCTGTATGCCAGACGTTGCCATACCGAGAATACTGGGCTTGTCTGGCGTACAAGACGGCTATGACGGTGACGTACAGCAGATGGATTACGATGAGAATAGTCACTGGTATGAATCCTCGGCAGCCGTACTTCGAACACTGTCCCGGAATCTGGACATCCGTAGTCATCGTCACGCCTGATTCTTGAGGCGTCACGAGCGATTTGAAGTAGTCGTAGTACACCGCAACTCCGATGACGGTCACGTAGGTCACGAGTGCGTCTGCCGCTCGTTTGGATTCCCCGATAATGTCGCTCAACAACAAGGCCAGTTGAAGATCTACTGTCGATTCCGAGACTGCGTAGCAGAATCTGCAAAATGCTATTGTTTGGTTGGTGCTTATGACCAGTGTGGCTTGATCGTAGAGTACGATATCCAAAAGGGCAGAGGTGAATTGAGCAGTGGTGATATTATCTGCGTCCGCGTAACTGAGGGTCTTGTAAGCCGGGCCAGATGCCGGTCCATCCCGAGGTCCGTCGATGATGGTCATGTCCAGAATTCCCCTCTCCGCAGCACTTTTGCGGCTGCCATCGAACCCATATAATGTTCGCACATCGGTAGTGTTGTATTTTTTTGATATCTCCGCGCCGGGTACCTCAGGCTCACGTAGGTTACCCGAGGAGTTCATCGTGACGAACTTCCGCTCCAGTGTCGTGCCAAGAAAGCAGAGCGTCATGTTCACGAATCGGCCGGGGATCATTTCGAAACTCTGCCATTCGTCATGTGGCTCGCCTTGGGGTAGCGACTGAGCATCAGTAATCTGGTGCCAATCGTCATCCCTCATATTCGAACTCATAACTAGAAACGCCGAGGTATTTACCGCCCATGGCATATCAGTCGGTGTCCATAAAGGATGGAAGGTCCACATGACTGGATTCTGTCCAGGCCTGCTGAGCCCGCATACGAATGTCTCATACTGTCCCGAAGTAGAGCCGGGAACCATACAGTTGTACGGCACCGTTCCGCATTCACCAGGCAAGCAAGAAGATGTCCAGTTGGCGTGTGCTTCGTCAAGACTTGAATCATAATGTAACTCGCCCGTGTAAAATCCTCCCCATCCTATGTTGGATGGGTCATTATCGGAGAGAACTCCGTATTTTCCCTGAATGACGGGTCTCATGCAAGCCGCCCTCGAGTTCAGGACCATTGCGTTTCCGTCGTATTTTCTAACGGAAGTTCTGTTCTGCTCGTTTGAGAAAGGCAGGAAACCTCTCTGTATAAGGCCTGTATCACTCATCCCGTAGCTGTTAGGAGTCGAATTAGACTTTCTCTGAACTTCGCCAAAGGTTGAATACGTAGGACGTTTCAACAAATATAAGGGCGACCTTATCTGAAAAATGAAATCATCTGCATTGTAATATAGCAGAGAAGGTACTTGGATTTGTCTGTGATCACCGATGATCGTGAAGTTCTGCAGGTCCGAAAGCAGGATGGTCGAGGAGAATTGAAGGGCAAAGGTGATGAGAAGCATCAATGCCGCTAGCCAGAATTCCGGATAGCGGACGACAGCCAGGCTTTTGGATGTCAAGAGCATCTGGACGAGTCTTAGCGGGCCGTCGTTGATACTTCTAATTACCGAGAACCAGGGGACGAATGACTTCCGCGCACTGCGCCTTTCTAAGATACGCGCGGCGATCATGGACGTGCAGACCGTCGCTTGGAGAGTCGCGAGGATCCGGATAACTAGTGAGCCCAGGGTGATTGAACGAGTCATCCAGTTCGAAAGCACGATTTGTCGCCATAACCCTATAGCATTGCTTGCTTCAGGAGTTGAGCCATGGCCGAACCACAGGAAGGCCAGGAAAAGTAAAACCGCAAGCATCCCGATGTGACCCACCACGAGACTTGCGATTCCTGAAATTCCAAGAGACTCTCGTATTGGAAGTGGAGTTATCGGAGTAGAATCCGCCAGCTCCAAGTCCGCGTGCTCGTCATCATCAGCAGTAGGGACGTCCGCTACTTCTGTGCTCGCTATCGATGATCTGATAGGGGCTTGAGTGCTGGTAGATATTGGGCTATTTGAATCTGAGTTGCCCGGAATGACAGTTGCAGCATCCTGACCCTCGACGGGAGATGAGACGTCAAGACCCGGTACATTGGAATCAACGGATTGGCGTGATTGTTGACCAATAGATGTACTAGCTGAAGGCGTCGGCATGAACCGACTCAAAACTTCTGAGTGACTTTCAGGATTGAGGCTCTCGTGGAATAAGGTAGTACTAGTCCCGGAGTCATCTGATCTGCTTATTTCAGTGGGTGTTATTGGTTCGTTCTGGAACTCAGTCAATAAAGTGAAGCTATGGCAAGAAGCACAGGACTCAGGAAGCATTTCTTACCGTAATTGCTACTGGATTATCTATCACTAAGGACTCAGAGCTGAGGCCATCTGATTCGTTTTCTGTTGGCATCAGATAGTGCGCTGGATGAGTTGGGGGTTGATTGGGTTCCGCCATATTGACTGGCAAACGGGGGTAAATCGTGTTGAAGTCGCAGGCTGTGGTGAGGGATTGTGGTTGAACTCGAGTTTTCAAAGCCGACCGGCTACGCCCAAGTAATCAAGCGTCTAGCTTCATTGATAGGGGTAGGAAACAAGTGCATTTAATAACCAAGCTTGAGGCCTTCCTGTCTATCCAGGCCATCTTGGCCCCGAAGCCATCGCGATGATCAATGTAGTATTCGGACCCCAAACAGCCTCCAGGCACAAGGTTCGACACGGCTACCAATCACAACCACACATATTCTTAATAGCACCACTTTATTCTAGAGAAAGGGCGCTGTTTCTCCATTGCATTGCATACGATGCTAGGTATAAGAAGGCCAGAAGCCATCGGCAGCGGCATGTTGCGCAGCTTGCCCCTGGTGTGACAACTGCAAGCCAGCTCAGAATCAAGAATAGGGCAGGGCATACTACACTACTGAAGCACAGGTGAGAATGATCGACGTTTTTACTGGCTTTTTATTGGTATGGGAGGTAAGCTGCAGCTGTATTACATTGCTTCACGACCAGTAGGGTATGAGAATGAAGAGATGTCCCACGGTTCGTGTATGAAGGCTTCGGCGCTTTCTCGTTTCTATATTTGTCCTATAGTTAGCCGGATGCTCCCAGACAGCTCAACCGACAAATATATTAGGTAGTTGGAGAGGCTTTTCATTGTTTATCGTGGGACAGAGTTCTGGACGTGGTAGCCTGCGGCCTGCAGCTCGGCTTTGATTCAGGATGACAGGTATCCGTGTCTAATCCTTGCGCGCAATAAAGATGTGCCGTTTGTTTGTTCTACGTTGGCTCGTCCTGCTATTGCAACGCTTGCAATTCAAGAGTACATAACACAACAAGTTGGTGCAAAGCCACTCTAGATCTATACTTGCAGCGCATTCGCCTCATCTCTTGCTATAGGAGAGTATGCACTCTTTCATCAGCTCAATGTTCGATGATGATACCTCGCATCTTTATCGCTCATCACTGATGATCCGTTCAAGTACACCCGCACTATAAGTATCTAGAAGCTGAACAGGCCATTTCCCTCTTATATGACTGGGGAGCTATGCCGAGAGCTTCTCTAGTGACGTTTGCTGAAACTTGTTAGATGGTGTGTGTATTGACTCTAGCCACCAATTTCGTTCCTGAAAGACATTGATACTCAAATTGAACGAAACCTTCACGCAATCCATTGGTTAATGTAATGGGGGTTGGATTAATCGTTTGAATCATCTGTGGTGGCGGTAGCGTCTAGAGGAATAAGACGAGTATCAGCAATGTCCATGGTTTTGGCTCGAAGTTCAAGGGCAACTCTATTTGCGTATGGGAGTCTGATTCAAAGGCGCCATGCTGGTTAGACCGATGAGATCCATTGTAGTGCTAGTAATAACATGACGCAAAATATTTGAATCCGGCTTTCGTACGAATGCATAGTCGAGCGTCTTTTTTTTTTGGTCAGTCAAAGTTCCCGAGATAAGTTCTACCCGCCAGTAAGCAACAGCCTTCTCGTCGAAGATCTCTTAATCTGTCTATTATTTATATCATGGCACGGTTTTTTTTCTTCTTTTTCTTTTTCTTTTTCTTTTTAACGTGTAACTGGTCTGATTGCGAGCCAGCACAGCCTTCCTGATGGTGTCTTAGATGCCTAGAAGTCATCCGGGGAAAGTACCGGGACGATGAGCCGAGGCCAGGGTAAGACATCTTGATTGGTATGTCGGTCAAATACACATAAGCATCATAACGCTTGTGGTCGTAGCGACAAAACACTTCTATCTTAAGACATGAAATGCTGCTGTGGTTGAAGAAAGACGACAAGCCTTAAAAGCCATGTTGAGGCACTGAAAGCAACAAGCAGTGGCGGGGATGGCGGGGCTAAGGAACGTTGACATGATGAGCAGTCCATAACGTGGTCCGTGCGCTGACGGGGAAATCCTGCCACCTCTCTTTCCTATCAGATTAGGCACCATCCAGAACCCAACCGTCACCTTCAATCACCCTTCAAACCTCCATTTCTCGTTATACCACTCAAGCTGTCTTCCATATGATCTTCCTTCTTGTCAATCCGCTCTCCAATTTCTCTCCCTCATTAAGTATGCCAGGATGAAACTCCGGTCTCCCAGCTTCCCTTTCGTCCTATGAGTCATGCATGATATAGCCATACAAGACAGGCGCCATAGGCCGTGTGCGAAAAGAGGTTCACACTTCACATGGATCAATGATTGTTTATTACTTTTTAAACAATGCATCAAGTAGTTAACCTATGTAACTGGTTCTGACCTTGAGTTTGGTGGAGACCCTGCTAAAATATGAATAGGATGGCAGTGCGTGCCAATTCCAGGAGATTTAAGAGTTCGTCAAAGTTTACTCATAGCCCACGATGCAGAGCCCTTGCTCTGCCATGGGCACGACTTGGTCGACCGCCTTGTTCATCAACGTGCTCGCCGGCGAATGTAATTGCAAGCTTCTTTCGGCTACTAATGCTTCCTATGACCTGCCAGACAGGATTGACCAAGAATTTCAACGTTGTGACGCCTTCAGTAAGAAGGAAATCTTCTCAGTCTGCCACCTATGTCGTGATTCTCTTCACATTCTGATGGCAAGCTATCAACGGTCTGTCAACACGGTCCCAAATCGTGTCGGAAGAGTAAGAAGCTGTATGAGAAGGTTGCCACAAAATGGTAGGGTGGTGCCACCATTCAAGAGTATGGCAATCTTGGCGGTCAGGGGACCACAAGGACGAGGGTTCTTCGAGATAATCTGGGATCTGGAACGTGAGCTTCTTGACCTTTGGAATTTCGGTTGTGGCGTCGGTCAACAAAGGAAAGTACATAGTTGATTTGCCAAATTGGAACGAACCAACAACCAACATGCGCATGCGCAGTCATTTCTCCACATGCAAACGACATTGAACAAGTACTCTCATCAGCTTGGGTCAATGGAATTAGAACGTTAGCTCGTACCAACGATAATGAGATGCCATCTCAACGTTGCGAAAGAGGACTCAAAGCGGCGATAAAATGTCCCAAGGGCTAGGCTCCGCTGGCCAGAATATTCAAGATACACCATTTTATCTAAAATTTCTGCGAAATACATCCTGAATGCGGGAAAGATCTTATTCACAGTGCTTGCCGCGGAACGCACAAACCCTAAGTGATCTTCAGAGAAAGCCCGTTGGAATTTAGAGCAGTGCGTAATGTTCAAAAGTGAATTATACAAGTGCAAGGATATATTTATTTACAAGAAATCCGCGTGGAACTTGTTTATGGAGAGATGCACGCAATGTTGCTCAGCCGGAGCCATGATGGCCCCTGAGCTCCTTCGAGGCTGGCTTTGTACTCTCGAGGATTTCGAAGATGGACGTCAGGCGAGGTTAGCGTGTTCACGCACTACACTTAGGTTTCGCAGCACGTTGGTCACTCACTCCGTTTCTGTTTCTCTTAAAGCGGCGGTGCTGGTGGCTATGGAGCCGCAGCTATGGATAAACCGGTCTAAGGGACGCTTTTATGAGGTGAGCAGCCACATAAGCATGGTTGTCATCTCATTCGTATCCGGGACCAGCAAAGTGGAAGCCTGGAGTCAGATAGCCGAGGTTGGGATTCATAGGCATGATAAGTAACTAGAATTTACTAAGGTTCTCACTTGCACCCTGACCGCCACCCAATTGCTTAAGAAGATGCGGTACTCATAAGGCGAATAAGGCGACAGTTTTTTTATTGGTTCATAACCCTGCGAGTGACCTACTGTAGGTTTTTGGTCTTTGGGCACTTGAAGACATATGATTGGGACGGTCCATGGATTTAAGCGCTCATGTTAGTGGCACCGTGACACTCTGTTGTAGTCATCTCTCTAAGATCACACACGGCCTCATCAAGACCGCCAATCGGCAAACTCAAGAACACGATAGTTTGAGAGCGGTATTCGCTTACGTGACACTCATAGCTCTCTCTCTGGCAGGAGAGTACGCCTTCCTGTGAGGACGGAAAAGGATGAAAATGCTCTCCTGCCTGGAATGCTACATGCCTGTCGGGTAGTTACTCAATAGGGGAGGGGGACTTACGTAGTTCCCAACTTCATACAAGGTTTTCGGTCATGTTGGTCCTACTCAAACAAAGATGACGCGTTTCGTACCCCCCAGCTAAGTTCTGGTGACATCCAGACAAAGAACTGCTGTGATCGCTTTGTCCGTCACTACCGGAGTTATGAATCAATTTCATTATAGCACGCTCCTAACTAGTAAATTTTTAACACTCGTTTCCCAAAAAAAAAAACGCACAATCATTACATCCATCTACATATCACTTTACCAGCATCGAACAGAATATTCGCCATTCCGCCAGACAGATCTCGTCAAGTATAGAGGAACATCGGTGCTGAAATCAAGTCTTCATCATGGCTTCAAAGAGGCAAGCAAACCGTGAAGCCCCGAGCCGTCAGCCCCGGCGGTCTGTCCGAAATGCCAACAAAAAAGGCCGGGTTGAAGCGAGGGAACCCGTCACGCGACCCGCACCGGGCGGTTTGAGGAAAAACGCAGGAAAACGAAAAGACACGGCCGCGACGGAGAAGCGGTGCAAGCAACTACAACAAGCTCTCCTCGACAAAGTGGATACGCGAGATCCCAAAATTGCCTGGGCAGAGCAGGCCGGGCTCTTGGGCTTGCCTCCTGGTAGTCCACCGTCTCCTATATCGCCGAAGAAGAGTAAGCCTTCGAAGGCCGAGGCCCGCCGCGTTGCCAGAGAGGAGAAATATGTGGATGATATGCTTGTCAAGGAAAATGAGGCCCTCGCCGAAGACCCAGACCGTGATCTGAAACGGGAGGAAAGGTGGATCCCCACCTTCGCGCAAAGAAAGAGAACGATCGAGAAACCCCTCTGCGTATCCTATTCGGTATGGATGGCGTATAGGCACCTTGATGAAATTATCTACCGGTCCTCGCTCTCAAGGGAGGAGCTTTTGGCTCTGCCGCTGTTGGAGGAGGTTTATGAATACCAGGATAAGAACGGACAGGTACCAAGACCCATCACACCTCCGGGTTTTCGATGGAATGAGAATCTAGAGCTGGAACTGGTTAGCAAGGGATTTTCAAAAGTCGAAGTTGAGATCTCACAAAACAGCAGCCAATCTCATTCGAGTATGCAAGCACATGCGATAACGCCGCGTGTCGGAGAGGATGAAAAGGGCGAAAACGAGAGCGAGGTTTAATAACGTTCATCGGAAGAAGGTCCAATGTTTTCCAATTCCCAATGTCAGAGTGGAGTATTAGAGAGGCAGCGTTATTTGTATTCATTATTCATTTTCAATTATGGTCACTTCTCGCCAGGATGCGAGGGCGTTATTTTATAGATACCTAGAAGGGTCGCTTTCATGGCGCCGATGGAATAGATTATTATCCAGGTTTCATTCTGATGACTTGGCTACCTAGTCGTGCCTGGACGAACTTCGTAGATGAGTCTATAAAAACAGTTATCGCCCCCCCTCGAAGACATGAGCACAAGTGCGGAATAGGTAGGTAACAGATTGAATAACGCCCTGGCCGGGAATTCATGATGGGATTTACAGTGCAGCGTACTTCGTAGGTACCTAGTCCCAACCAGCCCAGTCGACGATCAGACATCGATTACGATTCGGGCCGTTCCACTTGTTGATCGATCGTCGCATTTGATCGTCGACCAGTCGCTCCGACTGATCGCGGCGACCATTAATTGCCATGAGTACCGGTAAATTTCGATTGGTCGCTCCGACTGATCGTCAACTGATCGTCGACTTCCAGCTCACGGACTCACGGAGGACACTTGACTAACCTACGGAATACTTAGATTAGAATAGGTAGAAATACGAGTGGATCCGTGGCTTAGGTACGGACGTAGTGTAGTTAACTACCCACTAATCCGTACAATCTGGTACGTTCGTACGGACGTCACGGACGTACATAGTCCAAGTTCAGCGACTGATGAACATCGTCAAAAAAGGTGCCTATCGGTACCGGTATTCTACCTACACTACCTAAGGTACAGCAAGTCTTATACTTACTTCGTACGGATCTACTCTCCTTCAAAACCCTCTCCTATGAACAATGATCCATTCGCCTATTGGATCTACTGCGTATATGTTCGAGGGCTCTCGAGTCATCACTTAGCTTTCATTTCCGTCTATTACCGAAGACTCTGACTTTCGTGAGAATCATGTTTACTCAATAATTAGAGTAACATCTGCCGTCTACACAGTTGATTGCTTGTCAAACAGTCACTCACTTAATCACCGTTGATTGGGCTTCAGGCCAAAAGTCCTCCTCAGTAAGAAAACGACCGGCGCCAAAACTTGTCGATTGAATCATATGCTGCATGACTGACAATTCGGGCATCTATACTCCCCCGGAATTCTTCTATCAAATTCCTGAGCGTTGACTAATCGTGCTTTGACGTTCGAAACTCGACATCCTAGAAACTTCTGTACGAATGACTCAACATATGTGCTGCATTGTCTGGTGTTTATAGCCCATTGGGGCCGTATACGATGCTCACCATGAGCCCGAGGATAGACGGCCGAAGGCGGCGAGGCCTATTCTCGAACTCTTTCCAAATCTTTGTTTTTACTCGCCTTCCATCTTATTGTAGGTTTTCTTTCAAAAATTACCGGTGGCTAGCCACCTGATATACAAATCTACTGTAGGTTTCTGGGAAAGGTAGCTTCCTGGGAAAGGTAGCTTCCTGGAAAAGGTAGCTTCCTGGGAAAGGTAGCTTCCTGGTTCGCCCCGTAGGGCATATGGTTGGGTTGCCTCGGGCTTCAAAGATAGGAGCGGCTATATTTCGACGTGATGCGGCTCCCGCTTCTCTTCATCCGTCCAACTCCTATCTTGACCGCGGACAACGTCGATCTTTCCGGCTCAGCGATAACCATCGTGCGAAGCACACACACTACGTCAGCAATCTGTGGTCCGCTACCCTTTGAGGACAAGAAAACCGATCGAGCATTTTTATGATCGTGTATCGACACTGTCAACATGGCAGGGACAAAGAAGAAAGCGCCAAATGCCACGACGGTGCGCAGAAAGAAACTGAATAAGTTTCATTTATTCACCAAGCTGCCAAAGGAGATACAGCTCATGATATGGAGATTCTGGGAGGAGAACCATTCACCCATTTACCACTATCTGATTCTCTGTGCCAGAGGCCGATGCTACGCAGCAATCGACTCGGAAGAAGGGCGACCGCTCCTCTCGACGGCTAGGAGCGCGAGCATGATGCTCGACGACGGAACACCATTGAATCCCTTCGAGCACAAGATTCGTTTTGCGAACCGCGTCATGGGCAACATAACCGAAAGCTTCATGATCAACAACCTCATATCCCTCGCGTCTACCAAGACTCCCAACCAACTAGACACCGACTACCGCGCCACGAGTACCTCGTTCTCGACTTGGGTCAACTTCGACAGGGACGTCTTCTTCCTCGGCTCGAACTACCGATATCCAGGCCAGCTCAGATTCCTCTTCAGCGGAATCGGCACACGGAGTCCCAGCGCTCTCAAGGACGACCACTGGGCCCATCGCATCCAGCAGCTGGCGCTATACGTGTCCGAGAACGACCATCTCAGCGATCTAGACCGCAAGACGCTGCCGCAACTCAAGGGTCTTCGCAAGGTCCTACTGGTGATCCACAGCCCGGAAAGATATGGCCGCAGGCTGCAGATGGGACTTCTCTGGAAGATAGACGATCTCCTCGAATCCCGTCTCCCAGTTTCCGTGGACCTGTACGCGCTGAAAGCGAGGGTCGAGGGTTTCCGCCAGGAGCTTCTGCATGTCTTCCCGCGGAGCAGTAATCGTTATCCTGTTACTGTTGACTTGATGGTCGATCTGACGTACTTCAAGGAGGATGACATATGGAATTATAGAATTTTCTGACACCTGTATCAGATGTAAATGTCTTGATCAGCTCAGACGGCTTACACTAGGTCCAAGTGTTGGACCGTTCATGTAGGTAAATCACAGTGACTGATCAACATTGGTTCTTCGGACTGGCTTTGCCCATGTTGGTGATGGAGGAACGATGTGTGAAGTACATTGTTTGTCGGGAGTAACAGCCGTTAATGTACCATTACCAACTGAATACTAGACAACTTCATGTTGGTGCACAATGACCCTAGGCAGTGAAGTTGTGGACAAACCGACTTCTGTAATCCGTTACGAGGTACGGATCCGTATGAATGAACAGTTTGGACTCGACCATGACTTAAATTTGGATCCAAAAAACGCACTTCATCAGAATCTATGCACTGGCATTGTAGTAGTACCGGTTATAAATAGAGACCAACAACAAAGCGGAGATCTAATGGTAGGTAGGTAGTAAGAAGCGATCTACCTAACCAAGGTAATCCGTACACTATAGGTAGATATCTGGCTTATGTAGATAATCCTATCGTATCTATATCAAACGCCGTTATCAGATCGGCCTAGCCTACCTGTGCAGTCTAGGGAGATCGGTGCCATAGGTACGTCCGTAGGTAGACGGGCCTTACGTAACATCCGATCGGGAGGGAATATTAGCGCCGGGTTCTGGCTTGATTGGACCCCAGTTGATTGTTAATGTGAGGATTCACGTACAGGTACCTACTATAGACTCGCAAGTGTACGAGGCCTCTTGTTACCTAGTACCCGTTCCGTACTTGGGTAGACGCAATCGCCTCTGTGTTGCGACCAGAAACGTTGTCTTGAAGGGGAGATAGCACCCCTTTCAACTTGGACAAGATAGTTGCATGTCATATCCTGCACAGTCCCTATAACTGTACTCCCTGTGTTTGTGCCGATCAATAATTGCCTTGAAGTGCGTCAAGTTGGCCGGACCACGAGGTGAATCATGATTGATTTATGTTCTCCTTGTCAATTCTTTGTCCTTGCTGGTTGATTGCACTTTTTTAAAACGGCCGGCACGCCCAACCTGCAGTATCTCTCCTGTCCGCTGCTCATCGCTCCGAAGAACCGGCCAGCTTGCGCCATCGGCCTTATACAAACTGACCTCGAGCTTTGTGCCGAGGATCTTGAAAGTGGACTTGTCTGTATCAATCTGGCCGAACAGTGGAACAGACTTCTTATAGCGTTTCGGTACAGGGTCGCTTGTTGGCAGATCCAGATCCAGGGTATTTGAATTGAATGTGACTGTCGCTTTCGCACTGTCGATCTTCTTGAGGAAGAAGGACGCTATGACTGTCGCCGGTGTCTGGTAGAAGTCATGGCGCACTGTGTCTAGCAACTCTTCTCCGTTACTGCCAGCATTGACTTGTTGCTTCTTGCTCTTGTCTTGTCCTGACCCAATGAACAGGTGTCGCGGCGCCGTCTTGCAGCCCTTGATCTTCATGAATTGGTCGAATTCCAGCACTCGCCTCTTGCAGCATGTATACCCCTTGCTCCCCTCGTGAAATATGGGGGCGCCCGGATGGTGTACGCATTTTTCATCGTCGGATCGTGGCTGGTCCTGCTGGTAAGTGGCACCGCATCCTTTCCGCCTGCACACCTTGCCGTGTGGTATCTCAAGCGAGGGTTCGTCATCTTCAGACTCGGGTGGAGGCCGGGGGGCTGTAGGCGCGGGCTGGGCCGCGAGAGGGGCACGAGCAGATGTTGTGGCAGCTGCGGCAACAGCTTCGGAGAGTTTATCGGAGAGAGAGTGTGTAGTTGGGGTCGTATCGGGAGCTTGTTCCTTCTTCTCAATTTTTGGAGGGAGGTCGGTGGTGCTGTGTTTGCCCTCAGTACATGGAGGTATTTCTAGAAATTCATCAAACGTCAAGACCCTGGGTTTACAACATTTCCAGCCTAGACTAGCGATTAGCGACTGTCTTATACCCGGATGAAGAATATATATATATATATGCGTGTGCATATATAGAGAAGGGGAAAGTTTCAATTACCTTTTTGTCCCTCATGGAAAATGGGAGGACCAGGATGATACTTGCAGACCTCATTAGGGTCAGTGTACTCCTTGCCGCAACCTTGATGAACACATTTGGGGGCCATGTCTTCCACCAATGCTATGAGACGTGGGGTTGATGCGTAGGAACTTGTGATGCGTGGTGCGGAGATTAGCTTGGAAAGGTGAATATAGCAAGGGGCCGAGTCATGAATAGGAAGAAAAAAATCTGGCCAAAAAATCGAGCAGCACCGCCTATAAAAACCTAAGATATGAACTTACCTATTGGACAGGCAGGATGGGTCATGGAAAGATTTGGGAACTTGAGGAAACTTGACAGGACCCAAAACAAGGCTGTCAGTGTCAGCTAACGGTGTTGGAAATAATACCTAGGTACCTAAGGTACGGACGTACCTACCTTCAATATGGATATAGATACCACATACGGATCCGTACGTAGCGTCCATAGTGTGCGGTGGGTAACGGCTTACGTACGAAGTACATTACATAAGTACGAAGTACAAAGTACCAAATGGATTAGGTACCTATGTCCCTTATACTAAAACCATGACCTAACCTAGCATGGTAGTGGCACTATGCTCAAGAAGGGGTATCTCCGGTAGGTAGGTGTAGCCACATTAGCCACATTAGCCACACTAGCCACACAGTACCTTAGCCACACTGCGCATGGCAGGTACGGCACGAGTGACCCACATTGATAGACTATATACCTACATCCATGAGCTGTACCTAGAGGTAGAGAACTTAGAGAAGAACAACAATAAACAAACCTTGCTAAGCCTTACAGTAGGTACCTACCTAAGGGTAGGTACGTCCGTACGTATCCGCCTTGGCACGATGACGCACTGCAACGGACCGTTCCTGCCTAACCACTCGTGAGAGCAAGTTCAACTGCTTCAATTACTTATAGGCACTCTAATCTACTCTAGGTTAGCGCAATGAACGAAGCATATGGCTCATCATTAGGCTCGACCGGCGACCAGGTGGCACTCGTCTGTGTTGTTCTTTTACGGCTGCGTGATTAGGTCCAAGTACTTCACACAGTCTGTGTCTGTCTGTCTGTCTGTCTGTCTGTGTGTCTGTCTGTCTGTGTGTCTGTCTGTCTGTGTGTCTGTCTGTATGTATGGACTACCTACCTACACTTAAAGGGGGCTTCCCTTAACTTTGCTCAAATCGTCTCGGGTAGTCAACATACGTATCACAATGCGGCCTACCATCAGGCTTTTCCAAGCCTGCAGAATCACCCTCTTTACCCGCGAAAATTGCGGATTATGCACCGATGCTCGGTCTGTCCTATCCGACGTTTGGGACAAGCGACCTTTTCAATTCAGAGAGATTGATATCGTCAAGTCCGAAACCGGCCCTCAATGGCGTGACCTCTACGACTTTGATGTTCCTGTGGTATATCGTGCTCTATCCTAAACCGATACTGATATTTTACTGACAGTCCCTGTTAGATTCACATAAGCAAATCCTCTGCCCCTGAGGAGCGGCCACAGACTGTCTCGGAGGCAGTTAGGCTTATGCATCGTTTCACCATGGATCAGGTTCAAGCTAAAATGGACGAAGTTGAGAGGGCATAAGTAAGGCCTTACTCATGTGTCGCTAGAAATTGTGGCAGATACGGTGTGGCAATAGATATACATCTTCAAAGATGGAAACTTTTACTAATATCGCCCCGCAGCCTTTGGTACCGTCTGTCCGTGAGCTATGCTGAGGGAGTGCTCGAGGCTGGCCTGCAGCAATGTGGTATCAAGGGCAACGCTGATCATATGAAAACCTTTTTCAGCGTATTTCTTGGCATGCTCTCCGCTACTTGCGAAGAATCCAGCTTTCTTGCCGGCTTTGTTTGCGGCCACAAGGATGCGATCAATCGCCTGTTCGAGTTCAGGCTTTACAACACCATTGAGAATCGGATATCCGATGTTATTGCCCAAGTCGAAGGGTCCAACGAATAAACCATCAATACCTGGTACTGCTGCAATCTCCTCTACAGAATCCAGCGCCTCTTTCGTCTCAATTTGTACAATGGTCAATAGTGATTCATTCGCTTGCTGCAGATACTCTGTCATCGTGGGAGCCGGACTAAAGCGCTCCATCGCAAAGGGTGAGCCGAAGCCACGTCGTCCTTGTGGCGGGAACTTGGCTGCCGCAACGATCTTCTTAGCCTCTTCGGCCGAACGAAGTAGTGGTATCAGGATCTGGGAATTAAAATTAATATCGCGGACATCTCATCTCATTAATCCATTGATAATCATGGTAACTTCGTTTAGATTTCACCCACCCCGTGTGCTCCTGCATCGAGCGCTCCTGTGACGTCGTCAGATTACGGCGGTTCGTTCAACAAGGGTAGCTCAGCTACCTGGTCTGTTCTAGGAGTGGTAACACTAACTTTTGATCATCCAACCCTGCATATCTGGGACTCGGACAATAGGACTCACGCCACAGCTAGCGATAGCTGGGACAGCCTCATGCATGGCCGCATCATCGATGTTGCCGTGCTCACAATCGACCATTACCCAATCGACACCCGGTGTGCGTGCGAGAATTCGCGACACATTTTGGCCTGGCAAGGTTTGCCATACGCCCATGCTAGCGCGGTCGCTCTTTGCGAACACGGCCTTGAGTGTACACCCTGCCAACATTTTGGTGTTATGACACGTCTGTTTATATGTGCGTATATGACTAGTCTTGTGAGGATGGAGAGCACGCGAGGAAGAGCAATGCTGGGCTATAACTCGACCTGCGGAAACTATCTCGGCGGCTACACGACGCGAAACCCGGAGCATTGATTCTGATAGTCCGTTCTCAGTCCACCCTGAGGAGGAGGGCTCAGTACGGACTATCTATTGGTAGGAAACATCGCATGTCGGTCTCTCAGGCTGAATTGAACGAACGTTTAAACCCAGGTCATGCATACCCCCACACCTTGCGGGGTAATTTTATCATGGAATAACTTTCGGAATTCGGAGTCCCATCCTACCTTACACTACGGAGTATCTACACTACGGATACCTACACTACCTACATGTACGGAATACAAAGTAGTACTTCGTACATTATCCGCGTAGGTAGTGAGATGTCGTGTACGGACGTAGTAGTACTATGTTTAAACCCTTACCAAGGCTTACACGTGTATGGGGCATGGCCTCAAAGGTAGGTAGGTCGGCTGGCTGGGGTCAGAGGCTACACCAACCCGTATATTCCGTGCTTCCTTATGCTTCCTGAAACCATGATCATGTGAAGGCCATCGTGTTAGGTCTGACAGGATCTCATGCTCTAACCAACGTACAGCGTACAACGTACATAAATGTAGGTATACTAGGGGTGGCTGTCTGTCAAAGAGCTATCATATGTACAATCACTTCTTATAACGATGTTGCTGCTGGTCACAAAGAGCATCGCCCTGGAATACAAAGATAGTCGGAACATCAATCAATCTCTTTTGAAACGAGAATTGTTGAACGCGGGGTTTCGCAGTGAAAACCGTAATAGTAGTAGGTACACCAACCACTGCTTTTACTCAGTGCGTATGCTGAATTAATAAGAATTTCTAGTCCGTACCTAGTCGCAATATCGTTTATATTAAACGTGCATAGGTACAGCACCACTGGCAATTTGCCTACCTAGACCATTGCTAGGTAAGGTAAGCATACTTACCTATCATCCGGACGCCGTCTTGATAGGTAAGCGGATGGGGCTTACGGAGTCGGCTCCAGAGTCCAGAGATTCCCGGTTTGCCGATAGAAAATCAAACTCCCTTCGTTGCGTACTCCGCTTTTATCTACAAGCCTCTTCTCCTAAGGCATTGTTGTCTACTACCCAAGACATATGAAGCGTATCAATTTCCTCGATATATGATGTGCTTGTTTGGGGCCAATAATAGCCAATCCAAGAGTCAAGAATACTAGGTACGTATAAGTAAGGTAGGTAGGCAAGGCTCGGAACTGTTGATTGTGGCCAACTTGTTCGTCCGGTGTGGGATCTAAATAGGTACGTCCGTAGGCAGCCAACTGCTAGGTAGGTAGTTTAGTTAGGTAACTAGGTAGTGCGTGTTGCCGATCTAAATCCGGAGTTTGGAACAAAGGTCTCAAACTCATCACGGGGGTGTCTAACAGATACGCCATATACGTACGTAACGAATACGGGATACCTAGGATACCTAGGTACTCTGGCTAATCCGTAAGGTAGTTGCCTACCAATACGGACTACGTACATTGGTAATTACAAGTAGTGTAGATACTTCGTGGGCTGTGTATTGAATCAACTGACTCAGCTGTGCAATGAATGTCCCAACCTCTTTACTTAGTGCATTACCTACATAGCCCTGTGATATCACGACGATGCGATAGGTATTGTACCTACCTACCTACCTCTAGCCGTGTATTTACCCCACGCCCCTAGTGGGCTTAGATCTTCGCCCGCTGGCCTCAAACCAAGGTCAATACGGTAGGTATTCCGTACCCTCGTGGACGAAGAAAGGAAGACGTCGAAATACCTTCCTTATTTTATCTTGCCCCACCATTGATTGCTACCTACCCCTACGTCCGTACCTCAATCTCGTGTCTCTCTGGCGACAGGTTGGTAATTTGGTGCCGGCAAGATTAGGTACCTATTCGTGCACCCTGGATTTTCTTGATTGTGCGCCCTGCAGTCCGTTGTGGCCGGCTGTCGACGGGGAGGATATGTTCATCATCTCACTTCCAGTAGCCACGTAAGATACGGACTACTCTAGGTAGGTGTACCTAATCATACCTGACTGCGCCCTACGGTGTCCTCTTCGTTCTTTGTCCTTTCACTCAGATATTGTTCTGTTCTTCTACACATACACTAGAATTATAAGTCCTGCCTTATATTCTCAATGTTTGCACTGTTTTGGGGGATTTGATATTTTCGACTTTATATATCCCATGGAATTATCGTGTCCTTTGGTAACTCATTTGGCGACGTAAGAAGTTCAAAGTACGGAATAACGGACTGGTAGGTATTTGCCCTGCTAGCTGACGGACAGCTGTTCCCGGCTGAAGGATGTACAGCCAGGGAAATTAGGGTGCCTGAATATCAATGGCCCAGACATTTGGTACAAAGGAATGCGCCTTAAAATAGGTATAAGAGGTACCTACCTACCTGGTAGAAGTACCTGAGCTACGAAATTTAAGTACCTAGTTACATAGGTAGGTACACAGATGGTACATGCGACGTCGCAGCGCCTGGGCAGGCAGTCCTCCTGGAACCAGGTACGGACTACCTAGGTAGGTACTACTTACTACCTTAGGTAGGTACCTAATCCAATGTGCACTGCCCTGCCTAGTGTATGCAGTATCTCCTTCGTACTTCGATTTCTTCTTTCAACTCGCCCGTTCTCCTTGCATGCTACTCCGTGATGCCTATCTAGACCACTGACTTCGAGTCTTGAATAGAATCATAATATTCAACTTGGCCTGGATTTTCTTTTATTCTGGTGAATACTTCTTCGCTATGCATTCGTAGTAGAGAGAGAGAATTCAGAGGTACACACCGACACATCTCACAGAGAACGATCCGCAACCAACCATTCAGCCGCTGCGAATGCTCGGCGCATCTAGCCAACAATAACAACAATCCCTTTTAAAACTACCCGTTCGATCCTGTCGCCTCCTCAATACTGTTTCAGACTCTTCCGCGCAATTGTTCGGCCAGTAACAAGTAGTACCAGTGACCTAAGTCCATCGCATCCCATACTCGCCTGCTCCGTATCTATACCGGACCAACGTCAGCCTCCAGAGATCCATTTACCTACTACCAACTCGAACCCCGGTTTTAAGCGCCCTTGGGTGACCAGAACCATCACTTGCATAAGAGAGATCGGAACAAAGCGAATTTTAACTCGCTTAGTATGAGACTTCTAGTATATTTGCATTGCACGACCGCGACGACCGAAATTACGCTCCCTCTCCAAGAACAAACCTGACTCCTGCCGGCGGAGTTTTTTTAACTTCTACACTATACAAGTCGTAGCACACAGTCTTACGTTATCGGTAGGCGAGGAGAGGACTTTGTCGTCGTCCCCGTCCTCAAAGTGACGACGCCCATCATGGATCACGCGGCCTCTGTGCTCGAGGTAGCGCACCAAATATACGCTCGCGCCAACGAGACAGCTGTTGTCGATCCAAGTAAAGCGGGCCGGCCCCCAGCCTACAAAGCCATTGGTATTAGCTTGGCTGTCGGCTCCGGGCTTTTCATCGGGACGTCTTTTGTACTGAAGAAGGTCGGCTTACTCAAAGCCAACGAAAAATACCAAGAGGCCGCGGGCGAGGGCTATGGCTATCTCAAGAATGCTTTTTGGTGGTCGGGGATGAGCCTGATGATCCTGGGCGAAATTCTCAATTTCGTCGCATACGCCTTTACCGACGCTATTCTCGTCACGTCGCTGGGAGCTATATCCGTTGTTATCTCCACGGTGCTCTCGGCCATCTTCCTAAAAGAGAGGCTCAGCGTGATTGGCCAGGTCGCCTGCTTCTTATGTGTAGTAGGCGCCGTCGTCATCGTCCTCAACGCCCCTACTGAGTCATCGGTCGCCAATATTCAGGAGATGAAATTTTATGTAGTCGCGCCTGGATTTCTATCGTATACAGGTGTGATTATCCTGGGTGCCCTCTTCCTTGCCTTCTGGGTGGGCCCACGATATGGCAAGAAGAACATGTTCACGTACATCTCTATTTGCAGCTGGGTAGGAGGCCTGAGTGTTGTTGCTACCCAAGGCCTTGGTGCAGCAATAGTCGCCCAGGTCGGCGGCACCCCCCAGTTTAATCAGTGGTTTCTTTACGTCGTTCTTGTCTTCGTAGTAGGAACACTTTTGACTGAAATCATCTTCCTCAATGTAAGTTCAGAAGAAGCCCCCGCCGATCTTGCTGCTGATTCAGTCGTAGAAAGCACTCAATATTTTCAATGCGGCAATGGTCACGCCTACGTACTATGTCTATTTCACCAGCACCACTATTATCACCTCGGCCGTGCTATTTCGAGGTTTCAAAGGAACGCCAACCGAAATTGTTACCGTTGTATTTGGTTTCTTGACCATCTGCTCTGGCGTGGTACTACTACAGCTATCCAAGTCAGCTAAAGATGTGCCTGATACTGCTGTTTTCACTGGTGATTTGAATCAAATTCAAACCATTGTGGAGCAAGAGCAGCCCGAGACGGAGCCCAAGGCCGACGCGTTACGCGGCACTGCTGCGCTCTTGCGACGAATTTCCCATGCCAGGATTAGGATGGAACACGAAGAATTTAAACGCTTACATCAAGAGAAAGAGATGGAGCGTTTGGCTACGCTTAATGAAGATGGTTCACATGAGCAATATGAGTGGGATGGGCTACGGCGAAGGAGAACGACTTTAAGCAGCCAGCGGAGTCGCCCATTCACTGCCCCTAGTCCGGCTCCAACGCCCCATCCACCTCTAGGTCGAACGCGATTGCTAAGCGAGGAGGAGCTTCAGGAGATGGAAAGGGAACAACCGATGTCACCACGTGTCCTTTCTAGCATAGCGGGCACCATTCGTGATCGGGCCCGCAGCGTTTTATCTCCACGTCCAGGGCTGCCCCATCATGAGCGACGAGACGACAACTCGTCGACGTTGAGTCCAATGCAGCCAGCGCCGTTGACCCCAGTCTCAGTCGCCAGCGAAAAGTATGACAGTAAGGCCAGTTCATACCACTATGGATTAACAACCAATCCCCACGAGACCGAATATAATGGTGCGTCTAGCGGCTATCAGGGGGACAGGGATCACCATGTCCAGTTTACGGAGCCGCCCAAACCGGAAGGCAGCACCATCTCGCTCGCTCCAACGCCTCCCATTCATGGAGACCCCCATCAATCAGCGCGCCGGCAGTTCTCATTCCAAAATGTGTTCCGTCGGCACCCGGCTGATAGACCTCAGGATCAAGGATTACCGACAACGCATGACCATTCACACCTGCACGGAATGAGGGGGCGTAGTCCACAGGTGAAAAATGCGACCGAAGAAGAGACGCTGGGGCTTGTCGTAGGCGACTCACACTCAATGCCGGCACTGCCTCGCTTTGATTCGTACTCGGACGATCTAAATGAGTACGATGAAGAGGGAGTTAGTTCAGGCGAGAAACGAGTGGAGGGTCATAGCAGACGCTTCACGAAGAGTTCTCCGATCAGGAGAACCGAGGAGACGAATGTTAGAGCGACTCCAGAAGCCTCGTACGGTGACAGCCGGAGGTGGCATGAGAGTCGAAATCGAAGCAGAGATGATGAATCGCCATCGAACCCATCAACACCCGCGCCACCGATGGCATCTTCATATCGACGAGGTGCACGGCAGAGTGAAGATGATGGGGCATTTCTTTAATTAAGGGGGGGCAAAGAATCAATGATGAGACATGAATAATATAATATAACGTATTGTTTTGTTTTTTTTTACCGGCCGGCTTTTGAGTACCTAACGACTTCTACCCGTTAGCTGAGTCATGTTTGGGGTATTAGGGGGGCACGGGCACTCGGGATCCAGGGAAAAAAAGAATACTCATTGGATTGTTCTGTTCACCCGTCGATTATAGACTCGGGGTTCCAACATACACTTTACATGTTATAGTGGGCGTTCATGGACTGGACTGGACTGGACTGAACGAGGACGGATCGGTCAGTCTGTCGGTCGGTCGGTTTACCTGTGTGTAAGTAAGGATAGGAAGGAGGTTGCAAGTATATAGTGTAGATGCCCTCACCTGCCTTCGCTGAAGGTTCGTTGTTCTGTACATAATAGAGATGCTTACAAGATGAGGCTTGTTCTCATTACTGTACGATGCAATTCCGCTAGTAGAGACCTGTGTCAGCTACGGATTAGATGGATATCTCCGTATGCTGGAAGGTAGGTAGGTGGGTGGGTATGCTCTCTACGCTTTGTCTCTAACTCATCTTCCTCACGCGGGGACTGGAGATGAGTACTGGTTGATTGTCTTGGGCATCATCTATATATATATTTACTGTACAGGTATATATAAGTACTCTTACGCCGGGCAAGAGCCTGGATAAATGGGATAAACAGACAATCCAGTCGCGCGACGGGCTGATATGGGGGGTGGAGGGGTTCTCCCTCATCGCCTTTACTTGTTGTGCGTGTCTACCTAACACGTCCCTACATCTACGTCTCTGGCCGCAACGTAGATAATGCCCGAGGGGGGAATAGTCTTTCTGGCGTACGGCTCTATGGACCAGTGGGATTATCGTTCGAGTTTCTTCGCGGGCAGAACATGTGTATCCTGTCCTTGTCCCTGTGTCCGTGTCCGTGCCCGTGTCCGTGTCTGTGAAGACAAGCGTCTCAGGATCGGAGATTGGTCACTGGAGGGGGCGTGGGACACTCACTTTACCCGTGATACCTACCTACCTACCCTACACTAGGTATAGCGGGTATGCAATACCTACTGGTGGTAGGTAAGAAGGGCGTTCATGAGTCCGCGGGGGGATTGGGGGGTCGTTGTCGTGTCTTTATACTTATTCTTCCGGGCCTTTCTACTTCACTTATGTCTTGACTAGGTACCTAGCCTATTTCCAGGACAAAACAACAGGGGTCGCTGTCTGTCTGTCTGTCTCCATGCAGACCAATAACCAACCAGAGAGAAGACAATTAGCCTTTTAGGTATCACCTATCTAGTCAAGTTCTTGAGAGTGCGAAGTGTGTAGTATAAGGACCCGTAAAATCGACAATTTCTCCATTGGTTTTTCCCACCACTTTTAATGACCTCTTCGAAATTCGAACAAGCCAAGGAGATACTACCATATCTTAGGTACCTAGGTAGTCCGTAGGTAGGTATCTACTTACACCTACTGCTGGCAAGGTCCTTAGTTCCTTTAATCCGTACCGTGATGATGATGGCGTCAATTGAGGCGTGGGTTCATCAACACCTCTTACCTATTTGTAGTTCAGTGGGACTGGGAACTACTACCTAGGTACCTACGTACGTATAGATAGGTTAAGTAGGTACTTACCCAGGCAATTGAAAGTACGGATTAATGCAAAAAAAAAAAAAAAAAAAAAAAAAAAAAGATACCTAAAGAAAGAAAGAAGGAAAGAAGGAGGGGGGCCCGATTTCTGCAGAAAAGACGGCATTTCTTGTCCTTTTCGGCGCACCGGATGCCCCTTCCCTGCCTTTCTACGGAACAGGTACTATGTACTTACGACTTAGGCCGATACCTGGTGTACTTAAGAACCTCCGAGATGGCTTAAGTAATAGGTACCTAGGTAACCTACCTTAGGTACGTATGTACCTATATAGTGCACTGCACCGTCGGTCGCCGTCTTCTTCGTTCTAGTTATTGGAGCCTTTTCTTGTTAGCTAGATGGATATTCGTAGATAGATCGGATCGGAGCAGATCGATACACCTAGGTACTAGGTAGGCAGTGATCAACTGCTGACCTGCTCATCTTCGAACCGCTCTTCGCTGCGCTGTCTCTCTCTTCTGCTAGGTATATTTACCTACCTATTCGATCCTACCCGGGCTCGGACCTCCGTCAGATGAGGGTCTCTTTGGTAGGTAGATGAGTATGTGCGGAGAGAGAGAGAGTGTGTGTTTGTGTGTCTGTGTGTGAATCACGCAAGGACAAGACACTGCTGAGGCCTGTGTAGCTCATTTGTTCCACACATGAAGCGACTCGTGGATCCGCAATACATGATGCTAGTAGTACCTACTCACAACAACAGCATAGCATGAAAAATGAAACGATGAAGGATGATTTTATGAGAGTGTGAGAGAGTGCGTGAGCAGTATCGATGTATATGTAAGTCCGTTGTAGGTGTTGGCTGTCAAGCGGTCTACCTACCTACCTACCTACCTACCTACCTGTACCTACTGCCTACTTCGTACGGACGTACGTACGTACACTGCCTACACTTCAAGATATGAGACTTGACGATCATCCGTTATCTCGCTCTCATGATCTACCTACCCTTACGTATCCGTACGCTACCCACCTTACCTACTTACGTATATCTACTTACCTACTCTACCTAGCGGTACCGGCGATAATTAGCGGACCACAAGGGCGAGACCTAGCTACATACCAAACACAAAACACCCCGTCCCATCGTACTATGTAACGCCCTAAGACTAAGTACGCTGGTATACGTACCTACATAGACACTAGAGTTGTAGTTAGAGACGGTGAGCTTTACGGAATAGGTCCCGGTAGGCAGATGTAATGTACGAGGTGTGTGGTGTGTATGTTGTTTTTCGAGTCGAGTTACGTAAAAAGAACCCTGAGTCACGCGTTGGTTCGTCCCAAGGTAGGCACTGGGTCCCCAAGAGAAACTCCGATCGTGCCCTATTTGAGACTCGAAGTTCGAGACGGAGCGGCCGACGGCGTGCATTCAAAGGAATAGGTACCAAGGTAAGGACGGCGCTGTAAAGTAAGCAAGGAAGGGCACAGCAGCGCGGGAGAGATGAAATAGGTAGGTAGGTAGGTAAGTAGAGAGCCGATTTGTCTTCTTCTACACACGCTACCTACCTAGCCGAGACCCCTGAAATAGAAACTTGTGTGCTGGCTTACGAAGTAGGTATATCCTTCACTACTACCTACCTACCTACCCCCGGAGGGTATCACCTAGGTATCCCAAATATCACCATCTATAATTGCCTAGAACCTATTCCGTACAGACATGTTTAGCCTAACAACATAACTATCATTACTACCTACCTCACCTAGAGACTCGCTAAGTTCAAAGGAGAAAAATGGCTGCCAGTCATTGACCCCACTTGCCTACCTATCACCATTTGGTGTTTTCAGTCCTTCATCTGGGGCCGACCCCAATGCCAACTACCTACCTGCCTGGCTAACTGGACCTGGGTGCTATAGCCAAGAAATCTAGTATCAAGAGACTTTGCCCTGCCCGAGGGACGAAGACGTGTCTGAACCGTCTTGCTACGACAGGGGGCGACGACGACGTGGACAAGAGTGACGGAAACATGGGGACAGCATGGTCACCCAAGTGGTGGCAGGGCTTCTCGCGCGGTGCTATTCACTGGCGTCCACAGCAAATTGGCCTATTCATTCTGACCATTCTGAGTATATCGACGGTGGCGTGGGAAGCACATAGGAGATACGGATGGTTCGCCTATGACGAGATAGTCGCCGCGGCGCCAGAGACGCACATCCCCGATTCCGCAGGACCACCCGCGCTGCCGGGCCGTTGCACTACGTGGCCAGTCAGTGTGAGGGGGAAAGTTAACATACCAGCGGTTCCGAAATCGAACCTCGAACTTCAGAGCTTCGCGCCGCCGGGAGGCTGGAAAAAGCCCGAGGGGATTGCGGTGAAGGCGCTGATTTTCTATGGCCGCAAGAGAACTGTTGACTTCTTGGATTGTTACCTGCAGCAGAACCTTGCTGTGAATGGTGGATATCTCGACGAGGTCTGGTTCATGGTACATACGGATATTCAGGAGGATCTCGACTATCTCGATGAATTAATTCAGCGGAGGAATCAATACAGACTTGTGAACCCTGGCGAGTGCCAGGGGTTCAATTACGCATGTATGTGGGATCCCGTCGTGGAGGATAACACGATCTACGTCAAGATTGACGACGACATTGTAAGTCGAGCATCCCCACGAGAAGCCGGAATAGGAGGCATATGAGGTGTGACGGCTTTGCTTACTTTCCTGTCCACAGATCTTTATTCACCCGGATGCCATTCCTCAGCTAGTATCAACCCGAATCGCCGAGCCTCATCCATACGCTGTCTCTGCCAACTTAGTCAACAGCCCGCTGACCGGCTACAAACATTACGATCTTGGTGCCATCCATCCTTTCGTTCCCGATCCGAATAACAAGCCTTCCCGTCGAGCTGCTCAGCTTTGGCGCCCGTCAGATTTCGATTCCGTCAGTGGTAGCGAGATTCCTGGAGTTGACGAGATCAACGAGGAGGTCCTGAACAAGCACGTATTTGCGGAGCCATCGTATGCCGGACACCCGTGGCTACTACTCGAAGACGCCGGCGAATCGCTTTTGAAGACCCCAATGGGCGTCAACACGCTCCAAATACCGACCGCAGGACCCGGATCTATATACGGCGCTGCATGGAGGTCTTGGATGATAGCGGCGCAACAGCAATATTCCCTGCTGCGGAATCTCGAGCGCAATGACATGTGGCGATACCACTTTGGGACCCAGATTGAGTATCCGCAAGGTGTCAACTCGTCAGCAGATGCGGCAGCTCTCGAATTCTTCGATCCGAACCACCTGGGCCCCGGAGCCGAGCAGCTCTTCGACACTCAGTACATTCGATACAACCTGAATTTTATTGCGATTTGGGGCCACGACGTCAAGAACGCGCTGCCCATCGCCGAAGATGACGAGCAGGACATCACGGTGACGATACCGAAGCGCTTTCAACGGCCATTCGTTATCGATACACGCGCGGTTGTCGGGCACCTCAGCTTTTACCCCCAGCGTGATGGGGTCTATCAGACCGATCTTACTGACCGGTGGCGGGCTTTCGCAAACAACATGATCTGCGCTGCGAACAACCAGAAGACACCATTTGACCCGCCGTGTCCCGGATACTGATGTTAAGCATTACGACGTTGTTTCTTCGTCCCTATACTTTTTGAAGGGTGGATCATTTTCAGCCTCACGACGTTGTGATATAGTATCTTGGATGAAGAAGGGAAAAAAAAAAGGGAAAGCATATTCATGGCGTTTGGGGCATTCGAACCCCCCCGGCGGCGGGTTCTTGGAGTATGGACCTATCTATTGGCAGATCCTGGAAATGCTGTGCTGACTTTGGAATGAGCTGTGTACGTGCTGGGAATTGAGGACGATGGCTTGCTAGAGGCCCCATGAGCTTTCATGTCTATGTTTCTCTTACTTTAATTAACTTGGACAGGCGGTTGTTGTAAGATTGAAAGGAGGGGTGTGTGGTTAAACGTCGGGGAAATAATGAATAAATGTTTTAGGTAGTACTGGCTTTCTTCTTCTGTGACGAAGGCCTGATGTGAGTCGGATCTATCCCTCTCCATCTCATTCTTCTACATACGTATTCCGTATACTGCTTCTATTCCGTATTCCGTACTGTAAGTCCGTACTGTCAATCTACTGGCCCGGATTCGCCCGGCTCACAAGCTTACACTAGATAGTTCATCCTCCCGTTAAGCCCGTGAGCTGTTGATATGAGATGGCGTCTTCCATTTGTGCCTTGTACCTATGCGCGGCCGTGGTAGCATATAATACTGACCAAATGAGTCCCTCCATGTGTATGACTCTAGCTCTATATTCGTCGCATCTCAAGTATATCCTCACTCACGATATCGCGAATTGCCCGATGAACAGAGTGTATGTTCTCATCCGAGAGCAGTCCTCCAGCCCTTGATGCCATTCCGCTCCTCCTCGGTCAGCCGCAGGTCGAAGTACTTCTCCAAGGCGGTGACCCTGTCCTCATCCGTCTTGCACTCGTGGATCACGGCGGTCCTGCCGCCGAGATTCTCCTTCACGACACCGTTCACCAGCATGCGCTTCCCGTAGATCTCCTCCTCCCCGTCGTCCTCGCGCGCGCGGCGGAGGAACTTCATGGTGATGACGGTCCCGCCCTGCCAGCACTTGGGACTCGTGCTCGCGTAGACGTTGACGACCTCCCAGTCATTGGGCATGAACTCGACCAAGGGGAAGCAGTAGAACGGGTTCCACTCCATGTCGGGACCGTTGCGGTACTCGTAGATCCAGAGCTTCGTCTCCTCGGTGCGCTTTAGCTGGGTGGGGATCCAGTCGCGTATGAGACGGATCTCCTGCGTGCCGATGTTCCGGTGCACTAGGCCCTCGACTAAGGGCATGGGGAGCGTGGCGCAGTCGCCGCCAAATGCAATGTCGACGTGGTACTTGGCCCCGTCGATCTCGACGATGCTCACGACATGCACCCAGCCGGGAAAGTCGCCGCTCGGTAAGCCGCCTAAGCGAAGCCGCGTCCTCACGCCGACGGTGTAAGCGTCGAAACCGAGACCGACGAGTATGTGGTTGTAGAGAATGGCATTCTCCATGCAGTAGCCGCCTCGGCCACGTTTGTTTACCACGATCTTCCGGAATAGATGCTGAGGGTCTATCTCGACGCTGTGCGTGGGGTTGTAGTGTATAGCCAGATTCTCATACGGCACAGCGGCCAGCATGTAGGTGTGGAGGGTCTTCAGGAGGGCATATGACGGTGGCGCATGGTGGTACTTCCTGGGCAGTTGGATATGATCCAAGAATTGGTCAATCTGCTCCCTAGTGTATACCGGAGAGGGCATGGTCAATTTCGTAATGAAATCGCCTTCTTCATGTGCCGTAGGCCGTAGCTCTATAGATTCAGTGCCTTCCTGTAGTGACCTTCTTCATGGATGACCGACGGGGACTCTTATGAAAATTTCTATATGAGAAACAAAATTTCGACAAGAAAACAAAACTTATAAAACTACCGACGACATAGAAGGGACTATATACAGACTACCTACTCCAAGTTCAGACTGTGATCAGTGGTATTCGCACAGAATACCTACCAGACAGAGATGGGATAGGTTTGAGGGTCCCGAGCGACCTACCGCACCGGAGAGGAGAGAGAGAACTTAGAAGCCATGATGTTACCGGGACGGCCCCCGCTAGCTACTTACACCAGTTACCTAGTTAGCCTTCTTAGATAGGTACAAAACTCACAAGTCTACGTCCGTACGTCCATACGGAATATGTAATAAACGCCGAAGGAAAATTACATAATCGAATCTATGATGGCATTAACCAATGCAAATATCAAGGTTAGGTACGGATCCGTAGTTGGGCTGAGGTACGTCCGTACGCTACGTCGGTACAGTAACGGAATACCGGTAGGTGACGATACGGAATATGTAGGTACTTACCTCTTGTATGTGCATGTGCCCCCCACCTACGTCCGTACCCACCTTGCAAAGGGGATTGCAAATCACCCCTCCTCCGGCCCCCCCCCCCCCCCCAAATCGTGAATCTTCAACATGGACGAACCAAGATATTAGGCCGAAAACTCTCTTCCTTGTACGTACGTAGCGATACCATAGTCTCTATCGTGCATTCATTTTGTGCTATCATTTACGCTCCCTTCTCCCCGTCCTCGAAAAACTATCGATTCTTGCCGTTCTGTTTCTCTAGCCGTCAAGGTCTCATAGCACTCCCATCCTAAGCTATGGTACGTGTTCCCATCCATGATTTAATTAATTCCCTCGAACTCGGAAGCTTTTCACACAACCGGCCAGAAATCCAGAAAGAAAAAGAAAAAAAAATCTAACCTCATTGAATATAGGCCACCTTAACATCCAAGCAGCGCCTAGCGCTCGCAATCTGCGATTTCCTCTCGAGCTCGCTCGAAGATGGCACGTTATCAACTGCCGAAGACAAGGACAGCATGGACGTGGCGATCAACTGCATCGCCGAGAGCTTCAAGGTCGATCCCGCCGACAGGACCGCCATGCAATCCGCCATCGGGGCCCAGAACCTGCAACAGATCTACGGTGTCTACGAGAAGCTGAAATCGTCCGGCAAATCCGCCTCTTCACCCACCGCCGCCTCCTCCTCCTCCTCCACCGCCGCCGACACCCCGGCCGCTCCCAAGCTCCCGACCGAGGAAGAAAAGGCTCGGGCCGAGGATCTCAAGGTTCAGGGCAATAAGGCCATGACGTCCAAAGACTACGCGCGCGCCATCCAGCTATACTCCCAGGCCCTATCCCTGCACCCGGGCAACGCCATTTTCCTATCGAACCGTGCCGCCGCCTACAGTGCCGCCCGTGACCACGAGAGCGCCCGTGCCGATGCTGAGGCCGCTGTTAACACCGATCCCAAGTACACCAAGGCTTGGTCACGTCTGGGGCTCGCACGCTTCGCCCTCGGAGACGCACGGGGAAGCATGGAGGCCTATAGCCAGGGCATCGCACACGAAGGAAACGGTGGCTCCGACGCCATGAAGAAAGGGTACGAGACAGCCAAGCGACGCGTTGAGGAGCTCGAGGCCGAGGAGCGCGACAGCAGCAACCCCGCTCCGCGCAGCACCGGCGCCGCCGCCGGCGGCATGCCCGATCTGAGCAGTCTAGCCAGCATGATTGGTGGCGGTGGAAGCGGTGGAAGCGGTGGCGGTGGCATGCCCGATCTCAGCTCCATCATGAACAACCCCATGTTCGCAAGCATGGCCCAGAGTTTCATGTCCAATCCCGAGATGATGCAGAGTTTGATGAGTAACCCTCGCATACGAGAGATGGCCGACCGTTTAACCCAAGGCGGCGGAATACCCGACATGTCTGCCCTGATGAGCGATCCCAGTCTCGCCGAGATGGCTCGGAATATGATGGGAGGGGCCGGGCGTGGCGCTGGGCAGTAATTCATGTCACACCCGTTTGCTTACTACTGGCGAAGGCAAGGTCTGGTCTTATCTTATCATTACTATGGCCAAGCGGCGTCTTAAGGAGAAAGCCGAGTTCGATGCGTTCATCTAGGAAACTTGAGCGCAAGCAGAATCAACTAAGAACATATGGCAGTCCCCAATAACACATAATCGCGCGCCATTCAGGGCTCTCTTAGAACACGTATGTGACGGGTTGCGATGCTCAACATTTTAATAAGACAAGCCAAGGAATCATACTCTATTGCTGTATGAGCCATCTAATGTTGCCACGTCAAAACCTCCTGTCTATGCTGCGCCAATCCATGACCGCGGTGCGCCGGAAGAAACATGAGGGAGATAGCAAGGCCAGCCCGATCAACCCAGGCATACTACTTGCGGTGCCCGCGTCATGCTCTCATGCTTCATCATCTTGTCTAAAATCGTTGCCGCCACTCTAGACCATGTATATTGCCATACGCATCGCCCCTGTCCCTTTTTTTCTTTTTCTATTCGAGTGAATAAGTCATGAGTACAACCCCAACCCCTAAAATGATGCTGATGAGATGTTCTCCATAGTAGTAATAAGTTCAGAGAAACGATGAGAGACTCCCTCTGACACCTTATGCTATACCGTCTTCCCTTTCTTAAATAGAAAGGAGGCGGATCATACTAGAATTAAGGTATACGACCTCAGTGTGAGGGAAATAATAAGAATCAATAAAATGAGAAAGAAAAAAAAAAGAATAAGGCTTCAAGTGGTTGAGATGTGTGATTTTGGATGAGTCGAAGGTTGTGAAGCCTTGCTGGTTTGCTTGTCCTGGTTTTGTTTTGTATTAGACATATTGTGTCGTCCTCTTCCACGATATCGACCACGATGACCTCGGCCGCGCGAGCTTCTACCACGAGTCATCCCCTGTGGGGCTTTAGATTCCATAGCTAGCGGTTTAGCTTTGCCGGGTTGTTGATTAGATTGTAATCGCGTTTCATCTCGATTTTCAAAGGCGATGTTATTGTCAGGCAACGGTGAAGCGACACGAGGACTTGGTACCGGTTGACTGACAGAGCGCGATGGGCTGCATTGTAAAGGAAGTAGCGGAGGGTCTGGACAAGAAACAGACTGCAAAGTGTTGCGACGAGGTCTAGGCTCTAGTGAATCCGAGGCGATTGTGTGCGCCGCCTCGTCGAAGTCGTTGGGCGAAGCAGCAACCGTGTTCGGTGGAGCTCGAGTGTAACCAGAGTGTGCTTCCCATTCTAGACCGAGCTTGGTGTTTTCAGCGGGTACTCGCTGAGGTGAATTAACCTCGTCCTTAACGACATCGGCCCAGCTTTTGCGAAATTGAGTCGGAGATATCGGCTTGATCGCGCGAAGGGTACGTGGAGTGAACTCCGGTGCGCCCGGATTCAATCTTGAACCCTACAAGTTAGAGGTCAGCATCGGTCAAAAAATCAAGATTGATCTTTTGACGGGTCTACCTCCTTCTCGTGCGCCACCGGAGAATTCACAACCTTGGTACCGCCTGCGTTCGTTCCGTCCGCTTCCGCCCCGGCTTGTTCAGCAGGTGAGGGGGACACTTGGGTCGCTGAGGAGCTTGCTTCAGTCAGTCCTTCGTCACTGCGCTCATTTGGCTGCCCACTAGATACGTGAGAAGACGTTTCGGCCATCTCGGCAATGTCGGCATTCTCCTTCCGTTCTTTAGGTTTTACAAAAATCTGCTTCGCCCACAGCTCTGCGTATTTACCATTCTTGGCAATTAACTCCTCGTGTCCGCCTTGCTCCACGACTTGGCCATTAGCCACGACGAAGATTATATCGGCATTCATCACGGTGGAAAGGCGATGCCTAGTATGCGTCAGTCGACCTTTTCCTAGCAGTTGCGATCTCCAACTTTGAGTAACTTACGCTACGATAAACGTTGTGCGGTTCTCGCATAAAGCACGAAGGCCTTCCTGGATTTTTTGTTCCGTATCTGTGTCAACAGCACTTGTTGCCTCGTCGAGAAGAACAATTTTAGGGTTCTTGAGTATGGCCCGTGCAATTGCGATCCTTTGCAGCTCTCCACCAGATAGCTTTCTGTCGGCTGTTAGCAACCATAGTGCTTGATTTGGCGAGAGAACTTACACGCCGCGTTCTCCAACTCGGGTTTTGTATCCCTCAGTGAAACCCATGATCTGATCATGTATGGCAGCGGCTTTGCAGGCACTATAGACCTCTTCGTCAGAAGCATCCAATCGAGCGTACCTGACGTTGTTGATCACTGTATCATCAAATAGAATCGGAGACTGCGGGACGATTCCGATACAATGGCGTAAGCTAGGCGATACAAGTCAGCGACACGTATTCGTATATAGAGCAGTCAAGTTAACAGCATCAAGTTAACAAACAGCAGGTTTACTTCGGGTCATTCTTACCTAGATAATGTCACGTCTCGGATATCTTGACCGTCTATCAAGATTGAGCCACCAGTAACATCGTAGAATCGATCAAGAGCTTTGAAGATAGTTGACTTGCCGGCACCCGTCGCGCCTACAAAGGCAACAGTTGTGCCAGGTGGTGCAAACAGCTTCACGCCCTTCAAGATGTCCTTCTTCTTGTCGTAACTGAAGCTGACGTTGCGAAACTCGACTTTCCCACCTTTAAGATTCAGGGGACGAGCGCCAGGTTTGTCGACGACCGTAGGTTTTGTCAGCATGACCTCGAGCAAGCGTTCAACTTGAACCAGGTTTTGGCTAAGCGTGCGCCCCATTGCAGAAAAGAATTGTAAAGGCGACGTGAGTTGGCCCCAATATGTCAACAGCATGACAAAGTCACCAGGCGTGGCTTTCTTCTGAGTGATTTGGTAGACAGCCAGAAACGCTCCGGCAAGAAGACCGGCGATGAGAATGAGGTACTGGAAAGCCTGTCCAACGAGGTAGCCCAGGGAAATAGACTTGTACGCAGATACCTGGGACTTGACAGCCTTGCTGTATCGGCCCTCTTCATACGGAATCTGGTTGAAGGCGCTAACTGTATACCAGCCTTGAATACCGGCTTGGCGAGTGTAATGCTCTTCAAAATACCTAACAGAGTATTAAACTGGGTCATGCAGGGCAAATCTTGGGGAGAGGGTTACTTACGTGCTGACCACTTTCTTTCTTTTTTCTTTGAATTTAGTAACCAGTCGAGCAGCGGACTGAATGAATGCTACACCAGTTGCTATAGTGATGAAACCTTCGTAGGGGCCGAATTTGATAGACAGGTAAGTGAATGCCACGAGCAAGTCAACGACCATAGGGATTGCCTGGAAGCAGATCGACTCCAGTAAATTAGTAATGTGGTGACCATTCGAGATGGCCACCTGGATATCGGAAGAGCTCTGACTGTCGTGAAATTCAGACGAAAGGTTCATAACATGGGAATACGCTGCCACACTGAGTGCCTCATGGGAGTAGTATTCAACTGGGATCCAGAGTAGACGTCTGATCAGGGGAAGGCCCGCTTCGGATGATAAAATTCGAAGACCTGCGAATATCATGATCTGCAGCCACGGACTCGAGTTTGAAGCGCCGCCAAGTGAGTCTAGTACAGCACCGTACTGACGAGGTATCAAGAAATTGAGTCCATTGCCTGCTAGCAAGCATACCCCCACAAGAACGACATGGATCTGCAAACGACGGTTCCCTACAGGCCATATGTAAGGGAAAAATACCATGAAGCCCTTAACATAAGCAATCCAGCTGCCTTCACTTTTGAGGCGCTGCTCCATCTTTTCTCGGAGAAGGCGCTGCTGTCGCTCCCAGGGGGATTCAGGGTCCGCAGGAGAGCTCTCGGTTTCTGTATTGGTTGTGTCGGTATTTGCGGCCTCGGAACTAGTCCCATAGCCACTGTCAGCTGAGCCATGCCCGTTGCTCGATCTCTGATCCGACTTGGGTATTAGCGGGCATCGTTCTTCATCGGAGCCTGCGGCGTCATTGTGCTTGCAAGACGAGATATATATCAAAACGGTGATCAGCGCAATGATAAAACGAGCAACAGAGATAGCAGCGTCCAAATAAATGAAGGTCGACAATTCAAACTCCGGGTGAACGTCTAAATGAACAGTAGAGGCCCTGTGCGCAATAAAGAAATCTAGCACCGCAAGGGCCGGTTCAAATACCGACGCCATCAACCATGAGCCATAGTATGGATACCAGACGACATCCGTAGGATCTCCCAAGCTGTTCTGCTGCACACCAAATATCAGAACACACGCAAGCAAACCAATGATTGTCGACTGAGCTGGCCATCGCGACCAAACCAAGATTTCGACAATCTTCAACGTAATCTGTGCTCCATACAAAGCTATGAATAGGAGCAACAAGTACCAAATGACTCTGAACGTGTTCGATCTAGTCTTGATGGAGGGTCTCTGCAGAGTACAGAGGATAACTGTCGACGAGACAGCGAAGTAGATGAACACGGTAAGGGGATAAACATAACACAAGATAGCCTGTGTATGTTGTAGAATGCGATCCATGATCAGTGGCACGTAGTATATCGAAGGACAGAGTACAGTGCTAAGGAACCAACAGGTCAAGACAGCCGCTTTGCTGATAGCAGGTCTCTCTCAAGACGTCAGTAGTTGAGGGCGGGTAGCGCAGGCGATGGATAGTGCCTAGAGGTTGTCATTAAGTCAGCTGCATGTGTCTCGCTTTCAGTTCGTGACGCCGAATAATGAATAGTGGAACGAGTTCCAAAATTTGAAAAGGCCTTTTCCCTGAAGGCGGAAAACAATTGTATGAGTGATGTGCGAAAGTGAAGACGTAGAAGAAGGTATCAGACAAGGCCACAAAGTACAAGTGGAGCGAACAAAAGGAGGTATTGAGCTTGTTGATGTCATGCCGCTTTCTGCGACTGCACTGTGA
This sequence comes from Xylaria nigripes, assembly GCA_022984845.1. Lineage (NCBI taxonomy): Eukaryota > Fungi > Ascomycota > Sordariomycetes > Xylariales > Xylariaceae > Xylaria > Xylaria nigripes. The sequence continues at coordinate 52,248 of JAJJKC010000024.1, read as the reverse complement.
AAAAGTAGATTCAATTGTTATGACAATAGGATTTGAGTGAGAGTCAGTCACGGAGTCAAGTGTAAGGTTCAAGTATGGATGGGCAGGGTAAGTTAATTGGGAGGAGAAGGGGGGAGAGGGGGGCAAGGGGAAGCTGCTGTGATGAAAGAGCATGCAGTAAATAACAAGTTGTCGAGGAGAAGGGAGGCTGACGAAGTACCGGTATACGATTGTAGGTGCCGATCAAGCGATTCTACTCGGAGATGGTCGTGATATGTTGGAAGTAAGGATAGGCCTGATGTAGGCACTTGATCGGTGGTTGAAGTGCACTGAGGCGGGTGAGCTATGACGACGGAAATATGGATGCGATGAAGCGAAGAAGCGAAGAAGCGAAGAGGCTCAGTGATCCCCGACTTCGATGGACCAGAGGTGTGCCCAAGCGCCTGCCCAGGAGAGCGCTCATAAATGGAATATATTCGGCAAATTTTCGCAGTTGGGAAAGCGCATGAGTAGAGATAGAAAGCGGGAAGTATCGCCAGATCTGGAGAAGGCGAGAACTATGCTCAAGAAAAGAGCGTAATGATGAAGCCGGGAAACCACGTTGAAAAAAAAAACCCAAAAAAAAAAAGGAAAAACGAAGGGGGAAACAACACTTAAAGCACTGACAATAGCAACAGCAACCTGCTTCACAGTCCAGTTCCAGTTCTTGGGAGATTTACCACATGCTCAACACGCCTATTTCCCCTGAACGGTTTGCAAGTAGCTGTCAACAAGATGGACCAAGCCCTCTATATCAGGCAAAGGTTTTCCCCTCTATGTTCTGGTTCTTATATGTCCAACCATTTTAATGCATCGGGTTGGTTGCTATTGCTATTTCTCGCCTTGTTGCTATTGTTGTGTTACTGTTGTTAATGCTTTGGAACCTCAGGTGACTCGCCTCTTCCCTTGATAACAGCATTCGTGAACTGCCTCGCTACACCAATAATGACGGATAGCCGCAGAAAAAAAAAAGACGAGAGGGCAGGAAGGGCAGTGTCAGGACTGAGAAAAATGCCCACATGACCTACGGAGGGATAAATAAGAAATATTCCTCCACTTACCCGAGCACTTTACACATAGTCACCACACGTGGGCGTGTAAAGTTCGAGACCGAGAATATCCTTCTCTCTTATTTACCTGGTACAAGTATTAATATAGTCAGTTTGGGTGTCAGCAGCTTCAACCGCCAGGCTACATCGACACTGGCCTTAGGTAACACTGTGGCGAGGTCGGTTCCTTCAACCTGAGCGAAGGATCCTGTGGTCAGCTAATGATAGCCTCACCTACCTAGTCTCATCGGGCCGTGAATTTAGTGACGAAGTAAAAGACAGAGCGTAGCTAAGTTAGAAATGTTGTTGAGATCAGCCCTATGGCGCGACCAGCGTTCATGCATGCAGAATGAGGCCAAAAAAAGAAGTCATTTTTACCAACCTTTGAGTTAAGTGACAGAACAGGACCGACTTTCTGACCAAGGGAGTCGAGATAGACCGTGGAACCAGCTGAGTTCGAGACCTTGTGCCAACTTACGCAGCGTCACACTCGACCCAGAACCTTTTCGTTTCAGCAGACAGCCAGATTTTGATACCGTCTTTGCCTGTGGCACGGCGTCTACTGCATTGCTAGTCTAGTGCAGCAAGCATAAATGGACGACAGCACGGCAGTGGACGAATTAATGGTAAAATGAACTCAAATGAAGGGTAAAGAGACAGAATTGGGAGGTAGATAACTAGTAGGTAAGTGAAATCGTTCTCTGAAAGTCCAAGAGGCAAAATTGAGAATTCTGCTCCAAGTGCCGCCTGTCGTAACCCGTGTCGAGGGTTCGAAACCTTGGATCGTGTGCACATAGGCGGTCAGCAACAAGACGGTTTGGTACATCCCCATTCAAAGATCCACGTTCTCAAAGGAGAAGCCATCTGATACCCCGGAGATACGGGTCGGATCACTCAGACACGACGCTAGTTTACTGGTCCCTGAGTAGGGGTATGGAGAGGCCTCACAGACACAGTACTTCGTACATACTGTATTATTATGCTTGCAGGGGACCAGGGACTAGTCACGAAGTAAGTAGTACGCAGTACTTCCGAATTGTACTGCGTACGCACATAGTAACCGCCATGGTGGATTTGCCGGCCAGCCATGGGTCGTCTCGCATCGCGGTATCGGTTAGGTAAGTATCTCATGTGACTCTTGATGTAGACAAGGTGAACTCCGTTGCATGAGCCGAACAAGTCTCGAGTGTTGGCAGAACGAGCAGCTAAGCTGGCCAGTTTGAAGTCTCTCTGGCCTGCAAGGGCAGAATGCTCAGCCGGTATTCCGTACAGATGTTAAATACGAATTGTTGTTAGTTACCTATGTGCTTGTTTAACATGCCCAAGCTGGGAACAAAGCCAAGACTTCTTTTCCCGCCTTACCTTTTGGGTTATCCTGCGGGCTGTGTGTGTCTTAGTTAGTTACCTAGTACATACGCCCGTACCTACGCTTCTTTTGCCGTTTCTTTTGGCGGTATGTGCAGATGCAGCCGACATTATGTACGTCCAAAAGTAGGTAGCAAAATTGTGTCTGGGCAGAATCTGGATCAGTGATTTGAGCGGCACCGTGACCTGGGTTCAGGGTTACTAAGTATAGGTACCAAAGGTAGATAATCCATGACAACAACTGAATACTAGGTTACCTTCATACCTCCTATATGCACAAGAGAATTCGCGACAAAGGAATAAATTTCTGGCTTTAAGCATCAAAGATGCCGAAGTACGGAATATATTACCTACCAAGGTATCTAAGGTAAGTACCTAGGTAGGTACCTACACGATAGTAACCGAAGCGTGTGCTGGAATGTTCGTCCAAAATATTCCTTCCCGCAGAGTACCTAGGTACCTACCGTAGCGCACTTTGGGGGGTCCTCAAAATTCTTGTTAAATGCTTGTAGCAAGCATTTTGATAAAATTGAATTATTTTGCTAAAAGACGGAAATAACATGTGTTTAAGCATAAAATATTATGGGAAACCCCACTATTTCGAAAAACTAAAACAATTATGGCTAGGACATATTAATTTTCTAAAAAATAATTTTCTTATAAAATAATAATAAATTCTTATTGGGTGAAATAATTTCGGACCCATAAAATTATTAATCCACCAAAATTATTCAAAAATATTTTCACCTCAAAATTTTTATCAACCCAAAAGAATTATTATATAAGAAAACTTTTCTATATAAAAGAATTTTTATACTGTTTAAAGTAATAAATTAGTACTTGTTATATACATATTTATTTATTTATCCTTCTTTCCATCCTCCTATCCTCATATCCTCCCCCATATCCCCCCTCCTATCCTCCCTCCTATCATCACCATCATTGTCGCCTACCCTCCCTCCTATCCTCCCATCCTCCTATCCTCTCTCCATTCACCAACTTCGTTGTTGTCCATCCTCACTCCAATTACCTTCTTCGACGTCGCCTATCCTCATATCCTCCTATCTTCCATCCTATCCTCTTATCCTCCCTCTTATCACCACCATCGTTGTGGCCTATTCTCCTATTCTTCTATTCTCCCTCCTATTCTTTGTCCTATCCTACTATCTTTTTATCTTCTCTTCTATATTCCCTCCTATCCTCATATCTCCTACCTATTCTACCTCTCCTACCTATCTTACCCATCATATCTATCCTTCCTATCCTACCTATTCTACCTATTCTACCTATTCATCTGATATATTCTGTACAGTAAATAAAGATGAATTATGGTGGAAAAAAATAAGTAGGTAGGGTAGTAAACAAAACAGTAAGTAAATACATAACCTAATTGGGTAGTAGTTACTTATTTATTTCAAAAAATTTAAGTTATGGTAGTTACGTACTAGTTATATATAACCCAATACGGAAGGTACTTTCTTAGACAGGTAATATATATGAAAATATTTTTACTTCCAAATTTTTTCCCTTCAAAATTTTCATTTTTTCAAAATTTTTACCCATTAAAAGTATTATGTAATTAAAAAATCATATTTTTTTCCCACAACAATTATAAAATAGTGTTCTCACTTATAAGAATATTATTAGTAATATTATGTCTTTACAATATCATATTCACTTAGTATAATAGTTATATAAAGAATAGAGTATGTGTTTATAAGTGTCATATTTCCTAATATTCTTATATAGTGTGACGGGGGTCATAAATAACTGAAGTGCCGTAGCGATAGAGTCAATTGAAGTTCGGATACGAACTGAAGATGTCGGCTATGATAGTGCGATACGGCAACTAATGTCCTTGATGAGGCCCGGAACAGTAGTTCAATTCAGCCTATAATTGATTATAGTCGCAAGAGTCGCTATGGTTCTAATGCTTCCTTCCCGTCCTCTTTCCGGGAATGTCTCCGTCTTATATCTTCCTCCGTCGCGACCTGCAATAATCTGCCAGCGCCCTCCGGTACTCTCTATAGGCTTCAATAGCCCTCTAATTCTCTGTAATAGTGTTCTGCCGTGTGCGGTTATCTTCCCGTAGGGTCGGTTGTTGCTAAAAGCCACTGTGGTTCGGTGTCGTCAGGTTTCTTGGTTTTCCTTTCGTCACTTCCCCATCTACGCACCGACCCCACTTGGGTTAGAAACACGGTCCGGAGTTCTCCCGCTCGCTAAGGTCATTTCCAAGATATTATTAGTATGTGGAAACTTTCAAAAGGACTCACGGGAGCTGTTCCGAGAGGAGTTCTCAGGAGGTTAAGGGTCTGGACTTAGCTGTAATGACTTCATTGTTTCAGTCGGACCACCTTGGTCCTTCCTGAAGCCAATGATAACTCTTCTGCGACGTGTCTTGGGTATCTGACTGCGTCGATCTATCACCCGGACTGTCGTATGACTTCGGGGACCATCCTCATGGTCGCCGATGAGCTGATCTCTTCGTATTCGCTGATATGGGATTGGTTTGGAATGTATTACTGTTGAGTAGTAAGACATCGCATCGTCTCATCAAGGCCACGACGGCTACGACGGCATGAGTCGACGTGTCCAACAAGACAGGGGAACCTGGTGAACAGACGTCCCGAAGCCCGAGTGCCTCCTGACGTGTGCTTGTCAGCCCTCGCACTCAACAAGGACAATATGCGGGAGATGTCGGGCTTCAGGACGTAGTAAGAGGACACGTCAACATGTTGGGTGCGTCGGAATGTAGCTACCGCGACAATGGGATGATGTGATATCGGGTTCTGTAAATCTCTTTGAGTCAGCTGGTTAGTCTTATTGGCGACTAGACTGCCGATCAGATAAGGCATCAGATGCCGAAGGCTATAGCTGTAAGCCAATAGCTTCGTATTCGGTCCGTTCCTATGATAAGTCTTAGTAGAAGCGGGTCAACGGACTTATCCGTATGACATATAGTTAAAATAATTCTTAATTATCAATATAATATTCATTATAACATTAATATATATATCTTTTACGACTATTAGTCTTATTTACGTATATTTGTATGGAGAAATCCGCATACTTTCTACTTGATCAGACTAGCTGCAATGCTTTTGGTGACATAAAATGCTGTTTTTTTTACCTAACTGTGTTGATTCTCTAAAACCCTCACAGACACCATTTTCTATACCCCCCCTGGCGCGCTACGGTAGGTACCTAAGGTAGGTGCCTAACCTTAGGTATGTCCGTAGGTACCTACAGTACCTATCGTGTCCACTAACTTCCAGGTACGGGTAGCGTACCAACTGGCGTAGCTACAAGGTGTGGGTGCACTGCTTCGTACCTACGCTAGGTAGTGGCCTATCAAGGGTGTGTGAAATGTTGGGATCTCCCCCGTTACCTACCTAGACTCAAGCAAGCCCTACCTGTAATGGACATTTTTACATGAACTGCGATGTACGGATCCGTACCTATCAAGTAATACAATACATGCCCGTATTTCCAATATTTATGATGCAAAGTATTGATACATCTTGTGTGTGGTTTCAATGTACGGACGTATCGCTTACTTCCTTTAGTAGCCTATTTTGCGTATATACATACCTAGTACTTTGATATGTCGCGCAGGTTTGTACGTAAGTAGGTACCTACCTAAACGTTAGGTAGGTACCTCAGGTACGGAATAGGTAGTCCACCTAGGTACCTAGGTAGGTAGGCAGGTACTTGCCCGTTAGGCACCTAGAATTCGGAATTTAGGGGTCGCTGACTTACCTACCTACTTGCCTAGTAGGTACTTAAGGTACCACATAAGTACCTCTCAGGGTACCTAAAGCAGTACCTTAGGTACCTAACCTTGCTTTAGGTACGGACGTACTAGGTATAGGTACCTGGCACCTAAGGTTGTAGATCGCCGGCCACACAAAGGCCGTTGAATCCGTTCGTTTCCCTCTCGGCTCATATCACGTTAAATGTCATCCTATGCACCACCACCTACTGACCTACATGCACAGCATACCGGCGGTACACAAACAAACCCAGATCTCAGCAAACGTTCGTCATCACGTTGGATCTTGAAGCTACAGCAACAGCAAGGCTACTGATCACAAGATCGGGAGCACGCAGCTTGATTACGTGTGTCTCTCAATAAGGTAGCCGTTTTCCCTCCTGGCTCGTGGCTTTAATTACATACGGCGGCAGAACTTATTGCCGCCGCATCATCACATCAAGATGAAATTTGTGGCCGGCTGTCCCATCTTCTCACTTTGATGGGATTGACAATCTTTTATCTTTGACATCAGCCCGCCAACCAATTGTTTGTTGAACCAACATATGTGTTTGTCTACGCCAGCTACCATGCACGATGCTTGTTGGTGGAAGACCAAAAACGCCTCCTGCGCTCTGGTAACGTTCCTATAGGTCCCGTCGACAAATCAGCAGAGCTGCGATACGACCTTCCTTACTCTCTTGTACTGCCTATTCTTTTTCTATCCCCTTTCCCTCCCCAACGGCCGTAACAAGTGGATCGAACATCCGCATGTTGCATTCTGGTACGCTACTGCATTCTACATACATAGTAGTATGTAGATGGTAGACCAGGAGATTTTGCGCGAAGGTTGCATTCAAATGCCTTTTCGGTTGCTTGTCCCGACCTAGGCCCTTCTCAGATGCGGCGACTAATTACTACTACCAGTCACATAGGAAATGAGAAGAAAAAAAGATCTCCAACTGAGGCCCCAGACCCAGCAGGATGGATCACCAATGAGAAAACATAAAGGCATTGGCTGCTTCATGCAGGCCCATTTAAATGATTGTCTGTCACTACCATTCGTCCCTGCAAATCACTTTTCTGATGGTACGATTCCTAGAGGTTCTTTATTGAATCCATTGAATGTGGGTAGAGAGATGTCTACCTATGCCTACCTATGCCTACCTATTCCTACCTACCTACTTCTCTACTACACCCCGTCATAGGTAAGGTAGGTAGGGTATACCTATTAGGTGCCGCCGTCGTCGTCGTCAGCTTCCGGAAGTAAGCCCTAGATATCCTAGTTGCCATGCCGTTCCATCAACCCCCGATTTTTCGCCCTGCATGCGGACAGTAGGGCGCCGATCCATGCGTCCGTATATGGACCTCTTGAAAGTTCTTCACATATAATTGAATAGGGTGCCTACCGCTCAAAGATCAGGGGTGCTAGGTAGCTGGACTTAATTAATGTCCCCTCCATACGATCGATCAGCATTGTCTAATCTCAAAGAATGATTTATTCGGGGGGTTGGCGCACAGTCACAATTACACACCAAGCTACACTTTGCGTACCAATCTTGGGAGCTTATACCTATCACCGCCTACAATGAACCAATCTATGTTTACGTTGATATCTGACAACATCTTGAACGCTGGGCGCAATATCTATCGTCAGCCATGCCAGATATTCAAATCGTTGATATCCAAGCAAGCATGCACCATTTCATTGGCCAAGCCAGACTCACCGCCAAAGAAGCATGCGCTGATCTGAGTCAGATTAGTGAGGCGAACCTCATCTGTTTATCATCAATCCTATCCAGAAAGATCATTTCAGTCAGTCTACGCATTCTTAACAGGTTGGTTGACATGAATATGAATTTGCCATGTCTCTTTCTTGAGACTACTACACTACAGGATGCTCCCCTTCAAAACGGGCAATGATCCTAACTATAGCGAATACATCAATGGAATTATACCTTCATTTTAAAACAGGCGACTATGCAGAAGAGGTATGCATAAAAGCATTGGAGATGCAGCTGAAAAGCTTGTTGCAGCCCAGCACAAGCAGTAGCTGAAAGACGTAAGTTTGGTCAGTTGCTTGTCTGCTGTGGGCTTTACGTCAAGTAAATTCCTCAGCCGACTACGTACCCACCGGGCACGTTATACAACACGCCAGTCATTTCATATTTGTTAGACCTCGCGCGCCCAAAAAAATACAATCTTGCTTCATGCCATGAACTCCGGTAGCACATACGGCATTACGAGGGAGCCAGCTTTCGCAAAGGCGATCAAACACTGGCCAAAGGCCAATGGTAAAAGCCACACTGAAACGGCGTACTGTTTCTGTAAATGAAGTCGCATGCTGAACATACTAACAGTCATGAACATAGAGACCAACGTCCACGGGCTTGCAAGCATACCACACAATAGGGCGGAGAGCACTTCGACGTTGGGATTGCCACTGCTGGCATAGCCCACGAAGCCATGCTGAAGGATGCTTAAATCTCCGTCTGTAGAAAGTCAGCCGAATGATAATATTATGCTCCTGCATTTAGAGAACTATACATACCCACATCCGAGATCAGGAGGCACATCAACTGGGCGAGGACGTTTAACACCAAGCTGTGTGGTTTTCGCCTCCGGCTGAATTCCCTCAACTGACTTTGCACGACCGCGTGGTCTTTTAATGAGGGAACGTGAACTGGATCCAGAAGTTCTTTCAGTATGATTGCATCCTGGAAACCCACAGTCATGCCGGCACCCGAGACCGGGTGGCGCATATTCAATGCGTCGCCAAGCAATACGACGCCTGGCGTGTCGTTTGCACAAGGTGGCATGAAGGAGTTCGGTACTGATCGCCATCTGCCCTCGGTTAAGACCTTCTCTGCCACCGGCCGCAAACTGGGGGGAATGGTTGGAATCAGCTTCGTCAACATAATATCTCGGACGTCGTCTCCTTTCGACTTATTCTTCACAATGACGTCAGGTATATGTATCATAATCCGTGTGTCATTGCTGTCAATCGAATAAATGGCAGACGCCAAAGGTACTCCAAATGTTCCTAAACTCAGGCCGCCAGTTTTGAACTTCGTATCAGGCAGCGTGATTGCGTAGTACTTTGAGTCAGAGAAGGGCTTCTTATTCGTCAGCTGTGATCGAAGACTGGAGCCTTTGCCGTCGGCTATCACGGTAAGATGCGCCGTGTGATTATACTGTACGGTATTGGAGCCTTCCTTAGCCCGCGAAGTTACTCCCAGTACGGTTCTTCGATCCTCGGACAGCAAAAGACCCACGACTGTGGCCTCAATAACCCGAACATTCTCCTCACGTAGAACCTTCTCACGCAACTTGCTAACTAATCGTCCATTGTGGAAGGCGAGACCATAGAGCGTTTTATACCCAAGCTCTTCTTGAAGAGCAGCCGCAGTTTTCGAACCCAACACCCCGTGATATTTGGCCAGCGGTGGGTACCAAAGATTCGCTTCCTCTCCGTGAAGACACATCTGATATCCCTTCAGATGTTGTGCATCGATCCCCTCGAGACAATCGCCAAGACCCAGGTGCTGGAGTGCAGTCACTCCTCCGGGTTGCAGAACCTCGCCAACAATGCGTTCAGGCTGGCGCATGTCGCGCTCAATGACGAGCACACGTCGTCCCTGGCGCGCGAACAGGATGGCCATGACGGATCCAACGATACCGGCACCTACGATGAGAACATCATAGGTGATGGATCCATCATCGTCGGCATAATCATGAAGCGCCATATTGTTGCAATGGACTCGGCACTTTCTTGATTCAATAGTGGATAGCACTCTGGAATGACGACGAAAGTAAGGTTTCGTATTTAGACGAGCGACGGGTTCATCGATCCCTTATGTACCTAATATATGGGCCTTAGGGGAATGTAAAGAGTCAGTCGCACTACCACAGTCACTCCACCTCTCTACCGGTATAGTGAAAAATTAAAAATCTCATGTTCCGTAGGTAAGCGCATATCATTTTTTATCCATGCATGGTGGCTTACCCATCAGTCATCTCCGGAGGTGTTACGAAGTATAAGTAGCTTCCTGCTCGCCTCAGCTACCTTCTTTCTTCGGTGCCCAATAGGCCGATATGAAGGGCTCAGGTACGGTTTTCTCGACTCTCTTGGGCGATGCAAGAAGTCAATTGAATTAGCTGATTTACTATCATAACTTTTGAGCATCCTGGACCACCTGAGATGACGACGTGGTCAGCGCTCTTCATGGTCGCTCCCGTATCTTATTCGAGGCTGTCAGAACCGATGGCGTTATCTAGGGTGGTACGGATCCATAAGTCGACATGAATCGTAATACCGGGCTGGACTCTGATATCATAGGCATTGATTGCATGCTAGAATTACACAGAAATACCTACCACTGACTGACATGATAAGACGGCATTCCCAATGTACATACCTAAGAAACAGCCTACGCGTCTCGACCGTTAGTACTTTTTGTGGGACAAGTCCAACGACGCAATTATGAGAGACAGTACACCATTTCTAGGGTCAAGATGATGCCGGGGTCTCGACACGCAAGCCCCATGTAAACCGTGAATAACGAGATGTCGGATAAATCCAGGTGACGCTTACTATTTATATACACAAACAATTAGCCGAAGGCTTGGGCTCCAATGAGATCTCACTTTACCCTCGTTGCCGCCCCCTCGTAAATACCAACTGCTGAGCTGCCAGAACCCGTGGCAGCAAATGCCGTGGGGTAAGTAACAAGGCATGTTATCCTGAACAAGGGCGTAAACTTAAGCCTACTTAAGCCTGGTTACAGCAGTCTTACGCTCAAGATACGGGCACCTCCGAGGCGGTAACCATCTCTGAGGCTTGGAGCTATTATCCAAGTCAGTGCAAAGTTTCTGAACACAAATGCACACCGAGGACGGACCAACTACTGCAGGTACTGCACAGTATCTACACTATTCCAAGCCACCTACCGGTAAATCCCCATTTTTCAAGCTACTCGGTGTGCTCTTGGCAGTTACTTTCTACGAATCAGTCATATTATAATTGCGTGATCGTGTTGATCGATTCGAAGTTCATTACATGATCTGTCTGTGATCTCCCCACACTACGACAGTAATGTATCTACCTTGCGCTCAACCTCTACGGCGAGAACCCGCTTACATAATTATCTACCTCTATTCGAGGTTGGTCCGCTAAAAAAAACACACACTACATGGTTAGACTACGTGGTGTACAATACAACGTACACGACGGATTGCGCATGTATCCTTGGATTTTGAAAGTTGAAATCGCCCAGCAAAAGAGCTATGCTGGGGGTGGTCACGATATCCTCCTCCGGAGAACTTGTCAGGACTGGACGGATAGTAACCCACCAATACCTGGCAACTTACTTATGACAACTACTGGCAAGCCTCCGTATGTCGTTTAGCCTTCATGTTTATTTGTTTATTTGGCACTGGTTGCACTGTTGGAGCTTCACGGATCCCAATTGTGTAGTCTTTTTTTTTAACCCCAGCGATTTCTCACCTTGGCGATCACATATATGGCTATGTATTTACGAACTCTACCGGAACAAATACAAGGTCTATTGAGGTTTTGTACCGCTCCCTTCTATCAGAAAACAGTTTACGATCCTCTTGTCTTGTCCAGGGAGATGGATTCATCTGGATCCGGCAAGCGTAAAGACCCCGTCGTTTGCAGGCATTAGGTCATCTTCATGTAACATAGGTATAGCCAGATGTATGGGACGGACCGTTTCCACAGATCGTTGTCTAATCACGTACACACGTAAGCTCTAGACGTTCTGATGGCGCCTTCTTATTTCCCAAAAGACCAATTTGCACTCTGGTCCCGGCGTCCATTATGGTTTGTCTATCAGCGCCTAGCAAATACTACGCAATACGCCCTGCGACAACAGGGAAGCAAATCAATTCGGGCCTGGGACCCGATTGACTTTAGCCAGATTTGTTTGTCGGAGTGTGAGAATGTCGGTGGTTGTAACGGAAGCTCCAAAGGTCAACGGTATAGTAACCTCGACTAGTTATACGCTGGATATGCTCCGCGACAGGTGGTATTTACCATCGACCTGAACTTCCCCGGTGGAGATTACGACAGTAAAATATATCGTTAGTGGCTCATCCTTAAAACTGTTGCCGCTCTCGAATGAGAAGCGAATTATACTTTACCTAATGCCGTTGGAGAACCCAAGGGCCAATGGAACAGCATGTATCACGCGTGCGCTGAACCAACATGATTGTTGGTTCATCAGTCAAAGGCTATATACAACCCTGGTAGCCATTATTTATTTGGTTGTGCTTACCTGGACGTCTCCTATTGCCTGGCGCCGCCCTAACAGGCTTTGCGAAGACCGTACTGCTTCGGCTACATTTGGCAGGGTGCACACTCTGACATCTCTAGGTAAACACTTTCTCTGAAAAAGAAAAAAAATATAATAATCCCTAATTAGCTTCTACAAATGTCAGAAAACAATTATAAATTTGGTACAACATTCCCCAGACTTTAGAATGTTTACATGCTTTCGTAAATTGTCCGTGATGGTGTCCATAAGCTTATGGTGATCGGAGTCGGAGTCGGAGTCGGAGTTCTTGTACTGTTATCGCATCCGCGAACCGCGCCATCATAAAATGTTCCAGCTCGTGAGGGACGACGTGTGATTGCACGTTTTGATGTATTGTCGTACCTGGAGGGTACTACCTGTCAAGTGGCACAACAGATTGAAGCCTGCAGTACGCCACAGCCTCACGGCTCGGATCACGAGTATAGAAAGAGGTCAGAAGAGGCATCAAATGCCATAGAATTCAATGATACAGATACGAGGAGGAAGCCGGACGTGAACAGGAGAATCTCACGATGACCCCCACCACCCACATTCTTCTTGATCTGACCTGGAGGGAAGCGCAGTCTAGTATCCCCTTCCCACTCTCAATAATCCGACGGCCGTCCTCTTTGTTCTCGCCATTGACATTGCCAGACGTATAGAGGCTGCACGCCATGAATTGGCTCGACACTTCCTCGCTCATGTACTTGGGCTTCAGCATCGCATTGGCCAGGGCGGCCGGGCGGGGGGCGAGAGGCGCTCAACGTTATGAACCTTGGTGGGTAGTCAAACCATAGAGAGTCTCAATCTGTCTAGGAGTTTCATTTACTGAGGCGATGCATTCGATAGATTCCCCACCGTGCTCAATGGCCTCTCTACATTTCAGGTGACAGCTTTGCTTGAGGTCTACCTCGTTCTCATCATGACAAGGCTTTCTCTGTGGATTTTTCTTGGGTGTACGGTGCAGGAATGAACACGCAACGCTGCCGATGATATCGATGGATATCACGGGCTCAAAGTCCCTTTCCCCAGTTGACTGTGCATGGGCTGGATTGGTGAAGCGCATATGTGTATCGGGGACTATAGGGTGAGGAGGCTACTAGTAGCCTCAACAGTATGACCAGACATTTTCTCCCCTTATCCTTCTCTATCATTTTAAATTCTTCTTCGTTCTTTCCATATCCCTGAGCAGCAGAGAGACTCTCGGAATTCTCTGCTACGAACGCTGCCATGCTTCTCGGTACCTCAAACGCGTCCGGCACAGGATGGCGGCGTATGTACGAAATAATGGCAAGATGGAGCTGTCAAAGATGGAAACGCGGCCAAACCCAAGCCTTCACCCTCGCGGATTTTGCCTCAGAGTGCCCGACGCTTCGCTCAGTGCTAACTTTCAAGACAATTCCAGAAATGCAACTTATCTTCTCCAGGACGAGCTTGGCTTTTTTCACGTTTGCAGCACCCGAAAACGACAACAACGACGAAACGTGTTACTTCGCAATCGTGGGTTGCCATGGTGACGCGGTCGACAAAATGGGAACTTTGGCATCGGAAGACGAGGGGGGCAGCCGTGGTCAACATGAGTTCGTGATTTTAGGGCGGCGGCGGAACCAGTTCTTGAATCCAACACCCCTGGTTCTCGAGATAGAGCGCCGGGACGTCATCGCTTATCGTGTCAACGTGGGGAGATTGAGTAAAGGGCGCGGGAGACGGCGCCTCATACGTGGAAACCTATTCCACTTGCCAAACCGCTCTGGTGAAGGGTTCCCCTACAACCATAGTCGGAAACCTTCAGCTACTGCTTTCAGCTCTTTCGAGTGACATCGCAGTTGCCGAGATCCAATCTGACATAATACTCATCGCCATCCATAACCGATGCTGCTGAGAGAAACCGGTAATTTAAACGCCGCACGGCCATTAATATGTACGTGTACTAGTATTCAATGAACATGGTGTACGATATACCTGCGATAGGATACTGGGCGATATAATTGATGCCAAGTCCCGAGGGTAGGGTGCCTTTATATATCACGTATTCCGCAGGAGTATGACCGCGGCGGGTGCCACTCCTGTTGCTCGTAGGCTTTATTCACCCAGCTAGATGGTAGTATGTCATCTTATGCGCATAAAAAGATGATGGTGATTCTCCTCTTCCGGCTAAGTATCAGTGCTAATAATCTCCATGCATGTCACTGCCTTCCGCAGTTGCAGCCTTCCAAAGCGAGATAGGGGGTGACATGTGCCACAGCCTTAGGTGAAGGATTTAGGGACGCTGAATCAGCGGAGGTATTCAGGAATGCACTCCAAATTTAGGAATCCAGGATAATAACCTGACATTTCAGTTCTTCCGTGAATTGATATTTTCGTGAACCGCATTATAAGACAATTGTGCGCTCCGGTGCGAACAGGTGCGTCCTCCGATGCCAAACGTTTACCTCTTCGCCATGGAATCCCTGAATACGCAGTCAGATTCGTACAAAGAGAGTGTGAATAGACAACATAGGACATCCCAACCAGGCTTGGAGGCGTTGTCCACGGGCGCCTCTAACCAACAAATCAACCAAGAACCCAATCACGACCCTAACAGCCTCCACCCCGCCCAAGAAGCGACTATCCTCGGCGTAAGACTTCCAACATTCTTCCTCTCCGTCGCCCTAGCTATCGCCATAATTGTGGCCGCAATTGGTGGAGGGATCGGCGGTTTGAGCTACATCAGTGTACTGTCAGGAAACATAGCATTGACCATGTCTATTTCAACAGAGCATGCATCAGCAATCATAGCAACGAATTGAACAATAATAGCACTTGATTGGTTACGCCTACAGAGACAGTAACCCAATACCTAAGCCCTTCGACGGCAGAACCGCTGGTTGTTCTCACGCCTATCCAACGACATAAGCCTAACCTTTGAGCAAAATACATGGATCTTCACGCCTCGGTGCGGCGTAGCGTACGAGGGTCACATTATTGGGGGCGTTGTTGCGTACACGTTCAACGATTGCTTATTCGCCTGCGCATCACATAATCATTTCGTCGGCAAGGGCGAATGTGTTGCGATCACGTTTAAAAGTAACCGGACCAAGCATATTCCGTTGAATTTTGGCAATTGTCGGATGAAAATCACGTCTCAGAGCGAGCAATAAGAGGCTGGCATCCCTGGCATGGCCGGCATAGAGATGAACCAGACTGCTAGTGCCTTGCTTAAACTGTCGAGTCTGTCTAAAAGTCAAGGGTGAGGGTGGGAGCTGTTAAGTGGAGGGCTATACGAGTGTATATTCATTGCGTTGGCCCTTACATTTGTTGTTGAATTTTCCGATAACAATCAACAACTCCCCAGAATCTGCAAGGAGAGATGTTCCAGTATCTATTAATAGTCTCTCTAGAGATGTTTTTATCGCGGCTCCGGCGGCTAATAATGATGATGTGGCATATCCTGCCGGGGCTGCTAGGTATTGGGTCAGACTGAGACCATGACTCACCTCAAGACATATGTTTGAAACTTGGCAGGGCTATATAAAGCGCGTGAGTTTGCGGAGAAATTCTATAAAGGGAGAGATACCTCCTGTCTTAGACCCTATCTAGGTTCTCCTATTTCCGCCCACACATGTTTCTCGTATCTCCTGGCATGTCGAAGTTCGCCTCACTTGAAAGCAGACCTCACAACCGGTACTTCAGCAGATAGTTACTATCGCCAATAGCAGAAGCTAATGTCTGCTGTTGTTTTCTGTGACGGTTTTGAAAGCTCGAAGTACGAAGCGCGCTCTAGCATTTGTTTTGTCGTTCGGTCTAGCCATCGGGCGGAACGCTGCCGCTTGGACACGGGACTTGATGAGTCAGGTATGTAAAATATCTCAGGTATAGTGCCTTTGGTAGCCCGAAGTGGGTAAGGACTTGGACGGCGATATTCTGTGAATTGTAGTCAGGCTTCGTGGGTACCTAACTGATTCATGAGTTGGGAAACAGCGCTGGAGGTTTTAATCATTCAGTAACAGATCTCTTCACATTATCATTATGTACATGCTATACGCATATATGAATGAAAGATAAAAAATAATAATAATATGTAAGTAAGCCATGTAGTACATACTTGAATGTCAGTGGCACCTGGCTATTGGGGCACGTGACTTCCTAGCTTAGTACCAGCACTGCTTATCCACCTCATTCAGATAAACCTACTCTCACGTCTCAATGTGAGTGCTGGCTTAGTCTTCAGAGACGATAGCTGGTGAGATTGCGGATTTCTGAGCTGCTATTTGGCAATGAGAGATTGGTCTATTTGAAGTCTTACTGCAAAGGATTGGTTGGCGCTCCAGAACGGTTAAAACTTAAATCGCTATCTACCATATAGCAGCTCAGAGATCTCCGAGCCCACCGGCTATGAACACTAATGCGTATACGTCCGTAGACTAGACGATATCAAGTGTGCCTCAGACTGAACGTCAGCTTAAATGAAAAGGACATCTGCCTTGTATAATTTCTCAATCCTCTACAATCCTAGGCGGATTGTTATACGGATCTTCTGGATAACTCGTGATGATACACAAAAAAAGGTTTTCGTACAAAATGGGAAAGCCAACTCCAAGGATAGTTACGGTTGTTGTATCCCAAACGCCATCTGACAACTTATGCCCTGAATCACATGGATATCCCTAGTACCACTCCTGCTTCAAGTACCGAGCATCGCCTTGCTAAACTACTGCGATATAGAGCTTCCAGGGTTTGGATTGTGGCTGCTTCCTGATACTTGCTATTCATCCACTAATTCGCAACGCCTTCACTGCCGATTGTCTGTGATCAACCTGTCTGAAGCCGAAGACGAGATACTACTCAGCGGCCAGACTGCTACCGGATACTTATACAGAGACCGAGTCCGCAATGCAGGGGTACAAAGAGTGTCCCGGACACTGGCGTAAAAAGAAACTTGGAACGCAGACATCCCCATGAAACGTGGCCACGGGTACGAGTGCCAGCTGCATCATGGAGCCCTGGTCAACGAAAATCACTGGAAGGCCTGCTGCGCAAATGCGTTGTTGTTTCCAAGGAGAGACTGGAAAAGTTGGTACAAATGTCCTGGTGAATTCAAGGCACTCGCAGAGGAAGCTTGTGCCGCTACCCGGCTATCATGACCAGCGTGCGGGGTTCACCCACTACTCCAGATTTCTGCATGGCAACGCAAACTTGCAGAGCAGAAAGATGATACCAGATCATCTTGTCTTCTGCCAGGAAGTTTCTCTAAAAAAAAGCGGAAAATCCAAAGCATACTTCCGGACAGGTCCAGCCGGCGAGACTAACCAAGATGTTAGTTACCTCACACGAGAAACGTGAGAGCCTCATTCAAGCCACAAAATTATACCACGGTGATCTCCTATTAATCAGGCCCAGTGAAGTTCTTCTATGTGTTTAATCTATATATTTGTGAGAACGACGGGAAACTAAAGACCGTACGGACGCGATAAAGGGAAAGCCGCATGAAAGTAAAATTGGGTAAATCATGCGGCAGAGGACACTGAAGGTGTTGATCATCCTCTTGCAGCGTTTGCTTTTTGCGGCAAGTGCCCGTGTCTTCAAGGGTCTTTCTCTCAGCCAGTATTAGTGCGAATTAGGTAGTCAGCCGAACGTTCCCCCAAAAAATCTGATGCCGAAGTATCCTATCCTACCTCCCATTGCGCAGGTGCCATGAGCCGGTCATTTATAGATTCGTATTCGTAAACATGATGATTCTTATTGATTGTGGTCAAGATCTGTAGACTGGGTGATCGAATGATAACTAGATGACTGAGGGGAAGCTGGTTGTGTCTAGGCGAGGCAATTGACTCCAGAATACAGGCTTTAGCGTTTGCGTCTCGCTGGCCCCAAGCGGGAGAAAATTGGCAACTGGCTGGGAATTGTTTCGAAGGTTTCGTACAAGAATGTAACATCATCTTTTAGCTTCACTAGGCCGATATTCGTAAAGTGTATTTGGATGATCGCTTCGCCAATAGGGCGGCCATGCTGGCCTCCTTGCCATATGTTTCCATCATCGCTGATCCTATGTGAAGCTCCAGTCATGAAGCACTCGCCATGGCTATTCTGAACAAGCACTCTAGACGTGGTTGAGATAATCGCGATATATCCGTATTCTTTCAGTATCTTACTGAAGATTAATACTCCAGGCCTCAGAATGTCATATAAAGTGTTGTCTATGATGTCGCTTCTTGGCTGGGAGGGTTTGATTTGCCGCTGTGCTGGTAGGTCTGCACACAATGGTGGGTGAAGCTCGCGCTGACACTATATGGGTATATAGTCGTACATCCATATGATGAGGTTCTCTATGCGCACAGAAAAGAGATTCGGGGAATTGTGATTATCTGGGCTGCAAGACGGGAGAGCCGTAGGAAGAATGTAGTGCAGTACAAATGCCCTTCCGCGGCAGCTGTTTGCGGACATGATGTGATGGCTTCGTGTCTACATCCATATTGCATGCTTGAGATCATTAACACCTCGCCAGCACGCTCTTTGAGGTCCGCATCTTCAACGGGTCTCTACTGGACCATACTCCGGCGCCATTTCAAATGACGACAACTCCCTTGGTTGCGCAGTACAGATGCCCGTCATGTTTTGCTTTTCTCTTGAGAGAGAGTCGCGCTGGAAATAAACCGCTATCCGGATCATGATGTTGAGTATGCAAATATCCGTCGGGTTAGCGCTTGAAAAGACGTCTTTATTTGCGGGAGGTCGGTGTAAGCAAGGCCATCGTGATCAATGGGCGGCTTTCGGCGGCAGCTTGCCGTGTGGCCAACACATGTGCATCTCCAGGACGTCATCATCGTGTTCTAACATGAGCGCGTTGAGGGGATTCTGTGGGGTCGGGTTTGGCTCAAGATATGGCATGACGTCCCTGGCTGGGTCTTGGGGTGACGGAGACCATGGCATCTATTCTCTGTACTTAAAGTCTGGGGACGTCCGGCTCCTCTGACGGCTATTTCTTCCGCCCTCCTCACCACTCTCTGTAAGAAAGTCAGCGATCGATTCAAACTGTTCCCAACAGAAAGATAAACACTTCCATCGCCGCTCTGCTCAGCAGCTCAACATCAAAATGCCACAACATCAGATGACGCAGTCAGATGCATCGCACATCCAGTCGACTCAGGTGAGGCTCCTTCATTAGTGTCTATCTTTTCAACGTGTCACACCACCTCTCACGTCTACGTTGTCATGGACCCCTGCGTCAAGGAATCTACAACACTGACATGAATAATCCAGGCGAAAAGCGGCGGCGACATGAGCTCCGGCGGCTTTGCCTCCCGGGCCCAAGGAGCCGGTGACCGCAACGCGAATGCCGCGGCCGCTAAAAACACGGGGAACCAGGGTGGTAACTCCAAGAGTACTCGTTCCTAGGAGCGGAAAGAGATGTCCCGAACCGGTTCATCGAGAATGTGGCAAACGAAGCGCATGCAATTTTGCACATTAACGGCATTCGGGTTCCGTGGTAGTACCTTGAGTTTGTGGGGCCAAATTGGCAGGTTGTTGGTTGGTTTTATGGAGGTTCGCGCCGTGTATTGATCGCAGCTTTGATAGCAGTGGCAGTACGGACGTACTGGGAAGGTCATTCGCGATATCTGTGTACAAGCCAGCCAGCCCATTAGTAACTAACAGACACATCCTTTCGTCGTTTATTTTCCTTGCCAGCGTCCCGTGATAGTTCTAAACGGCTTATATCTAGCTTATCTCCTTGACTGTCCGAAAGCTGCAATTCCGGTCACTGGCTCCATGGACTTTGGTCATCACCCAGTAAGTTAATAATGAGAGGTAGGTAGCAGTAGGTATAAGTCGACAAGTTTTTGATTGGTTTAAACCCTCGTCAGTGACCCAATTGTAGTTTTCGGGCAGTCAAAGCAAGTCAAGGAGGGACCTATCTCGACCTACGGATAAGTGGGTCACACGATCCCACTTCATCTCCAAGAACATCTAGGTAGTATAAGGGACGATCAACCGACCCTTTTATCGCCAACGCCTTCACTTAGGAGGTCAGGTCATCAATATACTGGATTCTATTGCCTCTATTCTACGAAGTGAACTGCGCTCTGCCCACAGACTCTGGCATGGCACAGTGTCTTCACTACGATCAACCACTCTGGCCTCCGTCAGAAATAGGTAGACCATCTCCCTCCTCCAAAAATATCTCGCCCCGAGGAACGTCCAGGCTCTCCACTAGTGTTGTTCACCCGAGTTGTGATCCGATGCCAGAACGCATACCTACCTACCTACCTACCTACCTAGTTCCGATCGCCGATATTTTTCGCGAATTGCTGATTCATCTCACGGAGAAAACACACCTCGGTCCGATTCAAAATCACTTTGGGCCTTTATAGCCTTGATTCCGTAATAATCCGTACATATCGTCGAATCTGTGATACCGGTACCGGTGCAGCGCAAAGCCGTAACTCGGACTAGGTAATTTAGACTCCTTCGCACCTCGGTGAATTGTTCGGCAAACCGTACAGTACCGGTACACTAGGTACCTACGCTCCCAATTGTACGGAATACCTACCTAGGTATCTACCATCCGTACACCTGGCAGATGTGTAAGTATGAACGTCTGGAATGGATTAGGTAGGTAACCACACTACTGACGGGATAACCTACCCACCTTCTCTATTTACCGTAGCGCAAGGGGTCGTGGCTGGGAGATCCCTGGAGGTCAATTGTCCTTTGTTTCGCCTACCTACCTACCTACCTCGGTGAGTATACAAATCCGTAGTAGTAGTTAAAGCACGTGTAAACTGCCTGCCTACCTATTTGATTTCTCGAGATACCTTCCGTACCTGTGCATAATGTAATTACCTAGGCAGCTATAGGTAGGTAGTGTGTCGTAGTCAGCAAACGAAAGCCAGCAAACTTCAAGTTTAGACGATCATTGAACAAAACCACCAAGTTTCCGATATATCCGACTGGCTTGAGGAACGACCTCCTTACCCTAGGTACTTACCCATTGATATGTACCTAGTCGTACGGAATACATAGGTAGGTAATCCGTACACCACCTATACTAGATTACCTGGTAGGTATTACTTATCTCCTTGACTGTCCGGAGGTTACAATTTCGTTCGTCACCAGCTCCACCGTACCCAAATGAATACTTCGTACTCACTTGTACTTTGACCCTCACCTGAAATTCAGGATAAGTTGTGGTAGGTACTCTTAAGTCGCCTATCTTTTTATTGGTTCAAACCCCTATGAGCTACATACTTATAATTTGTAGATAGCCTTCGGACAGTCAAGGAGATAGGCACGAAGTCCACTACCTACCTACTACTGAGTAGGTATTCCGTAGGTGGGCAAATATCTAGCACCAAGGTCCTAGGTACGAAGTTGCCGATCCGTAGCTATGCAGTAGTAACGGCATGTGTCATGCCAAAACTCCAAGGCTTCATGAAGATGTGGAGGCGGCTTGGGGCCACATGCCTACCGGTAGTGTAGGTAAGATTGTAGGACTGGGAAGGTATCGGCCCACCACAAGACAGACGGTCATCCTTCTCCGCCGCCAATCTACTATGTAGCGAGGTGTGCGCAGTAAGATCGACAAGGATGCATCAATGATCACGGAACCTGTCGATCCGAATAAAAAAACAAAAAAAAAAACAATGTAATATATCAATGATGTCTCTTGTCAATAAGGAAATTCGGAGTGCTGGTTACATGATTCTAATAGTTTTATTTTACTTCTTTTTTTTTTTTGGAAGAGGATGGGAGCAAATAGTTATCTAGTATACGTAGATCGTATTTAACCGCGAAGAGTGCAGCTGGATTGACGGCTGAGCGCAACACTGATGTGCCTAGATCTGTTGCTGTCAGCTAGCCGATGATCGGTCGAGAACGGTCTCATTGACGCAGACAGGTATGTAGGTACGAATATGTATTTGCTGTTTGCCAGTAAATGAATGGAAGGGTACCACAGCAGCTTGCCGAGACGTATACCACATAATACAACATACGAAGTCGGTAGGTGCTTACAATTGTCCACCGACTTACCAACCTAGTATGCCATAGCGGTGCATTGTAGGTGGGAGGATTTGATGCCTACTTGGATAACAGCCTGATCCGATGGTGAGGGCTTTTTTTTTTTGGCTCTTGAGAATGCGACCAGCTCACTTTTTATGGAATGGTTTCCGCATGTGATACCTACCAACCTAGGTAGTGTAATGCACAGGAGAGGTTGCCGCACTTATCTATTCCGTAAGCTTCACCGGAAATACGGATCCGTATACAGTCAGAGATACGACCGCTCATGTTAAGCCTTCTTTAGAGTCTAATGTTTATACCTACCTACTTACGCCCAGCCTAACAACAGCTGGACTCCTCCTTGGTTAGCCAAGCTTAGCTGGGTAGCTCGGTAGGTACGGACGTAGTAGGGCGAAGAGACGTCATGGTTTCAGATATCCGATGGGGGCGGTGGAGAGCACCGTCCGGATACCTAGGTCCAGCACGAGTGAGCACTTGTACCTCTTCGGATGCTGATGTTGATCAGCGACCCACCCCCCGGATGAGCATGTGATTTCATTCGATGTCCTCTTGAGGGGTTGTCCACCAAGCCTACCTTTAAATAAGAATGACGACTCCCTGGAATGCCCATGTAATCCTGTCCTTGTAATGCTTCGTGCGTGATACAGCCTGGCTCTTCAAGCCCTCGAACTTTCCCCTCTTGTCCTGCTCTTATGTAGTGCAGAGTTGTGGGAGAAGATGTCAGCTGGATAATTGCCCTTACCGCTAAGTGCCGCGAAGCTCTGATCTGTTGTCTTCCTTGGAGAGGTAAACGGCGACAACTCGTTTCGGGAGGAATTTGAGTACACAACGTAGACGGCCCCGGTCACCACGAACATGGACTCACAGTGGGTGTTATCTCTTGAGCATAGTCCTAGTCGCGATCGAGATTTCGGCCGTTTTTCGATCTTCAGAAACACTAACTCGGACGGTTGAAAGGTCCCTTGCCAGCGATTGCACAGCACTCCACGACAAAATCTCCAAGCTCCTCTCAACCTTGGCTGATTTTGTACGTCATGTTCGTGAAGCCCGATCCGATCTCGACGCTGTTTCGCGCGAGTTACACTCTTTACAGACTGTTCTTGGACTACTGAAGGAGGACGCCGTGCTACTTCCCTTGGAACTTGCTGAGCAGGCGCCCACCATCATCGAGCAATGTTCCCATATGGTAGATCAGCTCGATGAGTATGTCTCGACGTTACACAATCTTGTACTATCCAAGCAAGAGAAACGAACGCAATGGCTTGGGACGGGACGGATCGAGACGGCCAGCTTCAGAGCAGCGTTAGAGGCACACAAAGTAACAATCGGACTGGCGCTAGATTTGGTGGAAGCGTAAGAATCCAGCTTCGCATGCATTACCTGAACATGGCAGAATCGTCATACTGACCATTTCCAGGACTACTCCCCGAGATTCAACACACGACACTGGAGCTGTTGGGGAAACCGACAGTGAAGTTGTGGCCGATGTCTCGAGGATATTAATGCAGATGGACGAAATCCGCTTACAGTATCCCGAAGAATATGACGAATTTGGCTTATACTTCAGCCTCCACGAATATATGGATGATTTGAAGCGGTACGCGGAAGCAATCATTGAACAGAAAGAGACAAATGACGAAGCCGAGTCACAAGTCGGGTCACAAACCGAGTTACAATTCGAGCAGCCGGAGCGAGAAACCGAAGCGGGCCCGTTTTTAGGTGATAATCAAATGTTTAAGGCTTTCATAGGGGATGGGCCGGACCACGCAATTGACGTTGACATCGAACCGGCGGACCCGAGGATGTACATACCCAGTCGAGCGCCCACGCCACCGCCGAGGGATGCAAAGAGATTAGAAACGGCTCAGCGGAAGATCACCTTGCAGTTGTTGGAGGGCAACCCATATCCCTTGAAAAACCCATCTGAGTTTACAGAAACTTGGTCTAGCGAGCGTTCTCCCAAATTCAGCGAGAGCAACAGGATTTCTACGAAGTCTAGTATGGGCCGAGGAATTAGGAGATTTCTTACCCGCAAGTACTCCATGTCAGAAACTATAGTATCAAAGCAGGGTACAGACTCTTCGCAAACAGTCTTGACAGATGCTAGACAAGGAACTTCGTTTTTCCGGACAGGCGTGGAGAGACGGCGTATTATGGGGCGCCTTTCAATGTATTTCAACAGGCAACTCGACACAGAGTCATTGGCAGAGATAGACAGGTTTGTATCCAAGCCTGTCTTTGGCGTGTCTCTACACAAAAGCATGCAGGTTGCCAAGGGGACCTCCAAAACGCACCACGGCATCAGTACAGGGTCGTCGCGCCGAGACTTCCCTTTATGCTTGCAAAAGTGTTGTTTCTTCCTGAGGAGCGAGGGCCTGACAGCGCCCGACATATTCGCGGAGCCAGGTGATATATTCAGGGTCTCGAAGCTCAAGGAGATTTTTAGCAAGGGTCCGACATACGGTGCTGATGTCAACTTCGCAAATTATACGGTGTATGATGCAGCTGATCTCATCATGCTATACCTTTCACAGCTTCCCCGGCCTCTGATTTCCGAATCTCTCGCCAAGCGATGGACCTCGTTTTCCCGACGGGCGACGCCAGCGGAATCACATGCTGTGAGGCTTGATCGATGCATAAATTTTTGGGAGGATGCACTGAGCGGGCTCCGGGGTCCGAGTCGAAGCTTGTTCAAATTGTTGTTGAACCTTTGGGCAGACATAATCACAGCCAAAGATCAAAACGATATGACAGCTGAGAAACTCGCGGGAGTTGTATTGAAACCGCTGCTACATATTTCTTCGGGGCAATGTAGGGCTGACTATATGCTCTCATTGGCTTTCTTAATCCGGAAGAGAGCAGAGTATATGCGGTTACTGGAGGAAAATCAGTTCGCGGTGAAGCGAATCAGCCGGGCAGCATGGTAGGAAGGAGCATCATCTCATGTTTTTTTTTTCTTTTTTTTTTACCACATGTCTGGGCTTGAAGATCAAAGCTATGTAGCTCATATGCGCATAAAGTGTGTTGCTGTGTTGCTCATGGGCTTGGAATCACATTGTTCAGACAAACTCGTTTATACTAGGTATGTGGTAGGATGGAAGGCGCATGAGGAGTTCGGGAAACAATCTGGGTATACCCCTAAGCAGTCCCCCGTCTGACCTGACGGGAGGAGGTTCTTTGTGCGTTTAGGGTAACGTGAAGAGAGAATGGCGTGTGGAGGCGTCTTTGATTTCAATTGTTTCCTGGTTGGTATGCTGTTTTGAGGATCGGGACAGCTGGAAAGGATGTTTGCCTGAGCTGGCATGAAACCAGGCAAATGGTTTGCCGTGTACGGAATACGGAACACGGATTACGGATTACGAATTACGGATTACGGATTACATAACTATACGTCCGTATAACTATGTAAATTCAGATATCGGGGTGCTCGGACCCCTTTGCTAGTTATGTTTCATATTGCATCGCCTAGATACCTACCTACCTAGGTAGGTACCTACTTAAGTCATGAAGTTGAATCTGGTGCAAAAAAGGGTGCGGCCCAATGGCGAGAGAGTTCCAAGTCTTCAGACAGCACAATTTGGGCCTGAAAAATCCATTAAAATGGCGTGGTAGTTAACCGTGACCCCACTGGAAAAAAATGAAAAAATGAAAAAATGACTTGTAAGTAGGTATTGTAGGCAGGTAGGTATTCCGTACGGATCCGTACCTATTGTAGGTACGTCCGCAGGTACAATTCATTACCTACCTAACCTACCATGTACCTTTACGGATCCGTACCTACCGTGATGAAATCTAACCTCAGGTACGAAGTTACTTCGTACAATCTCCTAATTCCGAGGCTAATAAGTAGCAGGAGCCAGTCAGCGGTCGGAACGCGGTGCAAAGCGCTGGGATATCGCGAATTCTCTGGATTCCATTAAAAAAACGCGAGTCTTTTTTTTTTTTTCTTTTTTTTCTTTCTCTCTTTCTCGCACCAGCCCCAAATATAGGATACCTGCCTATAGTGTACATACAGAGGTACGGTCTGCATACTTTCATTTCTGAAGTCATTGTGTGTTGGCCATATGTTCCTATTCTGTACCCAATGTACACTACCACTCGGCAATGAACAATTGGCTGTCTACCTACATTGCAAACTTCTCTCAATACCTACTTCCTACCTGTAGGTAGGTCTCTTCAACTCCCACCCGGAGTCCCTGTCAACATTTCCTTTCCTACAGAGAGACATACCTACCTACCTACCTACCTACCTACCTACCTAAGGTATCTTCCAAACTTCTTCCTCAGATCTCGCTTTCTCTTTCTCCTTGTCTTTCTCTTCCATTTCCGCTGCTCGACTCTCGACATCTGCTGTACCTTTATTTAGGTACCCTAGGTTAATCTGAAAAGTCGAAGATAGGTACGCAAATCTAACAAGCCAACAAAGCAACCCGGTGTCGGCACACGACCAGCTCAATAAGTACCAGGGCTGGCTTAGCATGAGTGGGGGTAAAAAGTCGCGAACGCGCTCCTTTTTCTGAGTAAGACATGCACTTACACGCGACGTCTGCAGTGTGAGCTAGATTTGCACGGTCTCTACCTCGACAGATCGACCTTCACTAAAACCTGTCCCTACTTTTTACACCAAACACGCCCTTTTTTTTTCTACACCGCACCACGCCTTACCAAATATTCCCACTCACTAATCACGACTAACGTGATACCTCTCCATCTACCTTATCCTCTAGGTACTACGGATTACTCCTATCTCTCTATCCTGCCCACACACACGTCCCCACTATTCCTCCTCGCTCACTTACTTACTACTACTTGGCCTCTCTGCTATGCCTTTGGATACTCCAATTATATTAATATGAGTTCCTCACCCATCAAGTCCATCGAGGAGATGGGGCCTCGTGAACCTTCACTGCCGCCCCCTGCCACCTCCTCCAATCAGTTGAGCGCTAAGAAACGACCTGCTTCTTCTTTGCTCCCGCCATTTGAGCCTTCTTCTTCGCCTGGTCTTCCTAGATCTTTGAAGCGTCCGGCTTATGATGGCCCCAATGGACCCACGACCGCCTATACCAAGTATCCCACACCTATTCCTACTTCCAGTACTGGCATTCTGTCTTCATCGCCGCCACGCGTTGAGCACTCGAGACGTAGCTTGATACGTCCGCAATCTGCCATATCAGAGCGTGTGCCGCTGTCGACGGTGCCCTATATCGAACTAAACGAGAATGGTGATGTCTTGTTTATGGGCCGGTCCAGTACCTCGTCGCACTATCAACTCTCGGCAAGCCGACACGTGTCACGCGTTCACGTGAAGGCCCGGTATATTCCGGCCGACTCTCATCTCGAGCCCAATTCTGTCGAAATCGAATGCAATGGGTGGAATGGACTAAAGCTGCATTGCCAGGGGAGGACCTGGGAATTGGCAAAGGGCGACACCTTCACGTCCGAGACCGAGAATGCTGACATAATGATTGACGTGGAGGGTGCGAGGGTTATGGTGCTCTGGCCAGCCAGAGATCGCCGCCACTCAGTAGGAAATCTTTCTGACTCTTCCTGGGATGACTCGCCTTGCTCGCGACCCGACCTGAATGGCCCCGCTTCAGAATCTCCGGAGTCAAGCCCTCTCCGACGCCGGACACGTATTCAATCACCTGAATCACCCACACGCGCCCCTAAGTCACTTGCCAATTTAGACGACCTATCGGGTCTCGGTAACGCGAACGAAGTCGTGCAGATATACGAGGATGGCAGTGAGGACGAGGGAGAACAATCGTTAACTGCTCATGGTGCAGATGTATCCTTCGCACAGACAGAGATCACCAACAGTTTTTCGAGTGACCTCAGCGACCCTGACGAAGAAAATGACCCAGATGAAGAAAACGACCCGATTCTACACTCTTTTGGGCCTTATAATGCCAACCTCTCCGGCCGTCTCACGGCCTTTGCTGCCCAATCACGAAACCAATCGCCTCGTGTAGTATCGGACCGAGTTATGTCTAAAATGCCAGCAGAATCAGAGGAACCGCTTAGCCCCAACGTTGACGTGAACGCTATCAAAAACCATGTCGTTAATCAGTTGGCATATTCTCGCCTCTCATCGAATCCACTCACTGCTATTATGAATAACCTGCCTGAGGAGGAAAAGAAGGAACTGTCCAAGTCAGGACTGCGTCGCATAATCGAGGAAACAAAATGCATCGGTGTCATCGCTCGAAAGGGAAAGGATGCGGCCGGTAAGGCGCTGGAGAGCGAGTATTACTACATCCCCGAACATGACACGGATGAGTCGCGCCGGATTTCTGTGACGGACGACTTGCGCAAGCCTAGTCTGCGGAGTTGTAGGAAACAACACAAGGTATTATATGAACGTCCCAACACATATCTGATGGCCCGCAGTATTAACTACAGACAGCAATACTATTGGAAGCGCCCAAAGACCCCATAGCGACTCATAGTGCTTTATCCAGAGCGGAAGAGTAACAGTGGAGGAGACTCTGGGCCCCAGGCGTGACTCTTCCGAATCAGAGAGAAGAAAGGCTGCCTGAACATCCAGCCATTTGATTTCGCATATTGTATGGCGCATGCATAGCTCCAGGCGTTGTTGGCCCTTTGATTTCGAGACCTCTCCTAGCTCCTCAAAAATGGCGCAGGGACTGTACAGAATCTACCCGGTGTGAGTTGAAGCACCCCTCCCCCCCTTCCCATGGTTAATATACATGCGGCAAGACCGGGTGTTTGTACAAACGCGTAGGTAGCTACGTTGAAAGTCGCCTGTCTGTACGAGAATAGTGAATGAATCAAAGAGTTATGACACACGATCCATCGATGTCCTTGTTTCCGGTATTGGACGCCTTGGTTGACGGGTTTGAGAATGATGAGTCCCGGGTTATGATTGATGCGAGTCTCGGTGTTGCAAGCAAACAATCACTGACGTGGATGGATGAACTCTCCTTTTTGGCTGAGCCTACCTAACCTTTACCATACCTACCCTTACCTACCCCGCAGTTCGCCCAATGCCCGCGACTCATTCATTCATTCATTCATTCATAGGTAGCCAGCTGCTTTTCGCAGGTGGACAGGTGAAAACTGCCGAGGCTCTCATCTCATGGTCCGGCGGGCTTTTGGTGACGTCTTTCGCCAGCTGCAGGCATTATCCCGTCAGGGCAGGACCGGATCGGTACGGGATCCGTACCTAAGGAGGTAGTTTTCCTTCAACCTTAATCGCTGCTGCAATCCGGTTATTTCTACTTCATTTTTAATCCTTAATTCCAACTTCCACTTTCATCCGTGTGTGTGTGTGTGATCATTGCTTGGGCATCCTTTAGTGGCAAAAACACATTCTTGTTATTATTTTGAATGGTATTGTACTTTTTGTGATCTGTTATAGAGAGAGTAGGTGTTTGTGTGCGTGTGTGCGTGTGTTTGTGTGTTAATTACCGCCTTCACGAGGGATAACGTCACGCACGCACGTATCCATCCATCCAACCCGACAGGCCAAAAAACCGATTCAATCCGCCGCAGGGGGGTCGAAAAGGGGAGAACCAAACATCAAGTATCTATCTGAGCCATTGAATCACCAATAATCAATTCATTCATTCATTACTGCCATCAAACATATACACCATAAAGCCTCAAAGCCACACCAAAGAAAATAATATCGCTGGTGGGAATGCTGTAGAACGATAATCTGCAAATAGTAGATGCACTTAAGGTGATAACGTTTCAAGGGGGTTAGGGAGCGGAATAATAGAATTACTTCACATTCACATTGTTGTGTCCCGGGGTTCTAGATCGACAGGCATCCATTTTTCCCGACAGGAATGAGTCGCTATCTATTTATGTTACGCAGCGCCTAAGTGAGGAAACTTACACATGCATTAGATAGGAGTCCACGAATCATGATCTGCGGCATCCCCAGGCGTTTCAAATCGCGAGATCAATGTGGCTCTTTTTTTTTTGCACGTCGGAGTAGGTTACAGGGGTGTCATGGTAAGAATGATATATATTGGTGAAGACCTATTCAGAAATGAGAGCTGGTTCTGTGGAGGAGAGATATCCCGTAAAGTTTACAGCAAGAATGATAAATACTTCCAAGGATGCAAAGAGGCATACCCGGAGCGTAGACTATGAATAGCTATGAAAAAATACTGACGAGTGACTTTGAGCACCATACTCCAATAATAGGCAATGTCAAGATTTTGAACTGGACGAAAACCCGAGATGTCAATCAAATCAAATCGGGGAAAAGCCAGTCGGTCCCTTTCCGTCAGCACCACCTGTGTTAAAGTATTCACTGACAACACCGAGAGCATAGGAGATGCCCGCTACCGAAGCACCTCCAAGGATGACTCGCTTGACCACCCTCATTCTCGGTTTATTGCCTTTCTTGTTCCCAGAAGATGACTTCGGTCCACTAAAAACGGGCTCCTCTCGGCGAACATGGATGTTCGATCGAAAGGCCGGCTCCGCTGGCGGTTCTTCCACATGTAGAACATCGTAATTCACAAACCCAGTCGGTGAGACAAACGCTGCGGCGTTTGGTACCGCTGCCGGGCGTCCCATCAAATCAATCGGGTTGACGTTCGCAGTCCCTTGGGCCGCTGCTTTCCCAGGCCGAACTTGCCGGAAAACCAGCATATCCCCTCTACCAGTGACTATCTCGAAGCCTTCAGCTTCCAAGGAAGAGAAGTAAGGAAGGAATTTAGTAGGGTTGGAAAGGCGAGGGAGCACCTCTGTTGGGCTTGAGGGGGTTACTAGGTCTGGCACTACCGACGTTGTCTCTGCAATGCTGATATTTTGCGTGTTTGGATCGTACGCCAGGATTTTATAAATGGTGGGTTCTTCCGGCCGGGCCCTCGCACGATCATGGGCTACTTGTGTTGAATCCTTTTTGGGTATCCCATCTACTTCCGGATCTCTATGGTAGTATGAACCAGACCAACACTCGGAGTTCTCTTGCACATCGATCTCTGCCGGCTTGGACCTCGCGGCTAATTGACCAGGCTCATTGCCGTAGGTTCTTGTGTATAAAGGCAATGTATCTTTGCCCCCACATTCGTCGGAGAACGAGGTTTCTAGACCCTGTGGTTTCTTGGAATAGAGATCTAACTCATAGGCACGGATCGGAAGATGATCTTTCGTAACAGAGACGTGACGGTCTAGCGCAGGTTCTAACCGGTGAATACCATAAGGGCGATCTGAAGCCTTTTGCACAAAAGCATTGTCTTTGGTGTTCTGGTTCAAGCTCTGCGCTTCTTGGAATGGGCCTTCTAGAATGGCAGCTTTGTATCCTGTCGGCACCGATTGATCCCCATGAGGAAACCTGGTCTTGTGCAACTCTTCCGGTGAGTCTCGTACAAAGCTTTCACTGAAAGCCAGTGGGGGGTCCAATTCTTGAGCGTATTTGAAACTTTGGATAGTTTGGTGCAGTTTGGAATTTATTTCGCGATCAATCACGTCGGAAGTTTCGCGAAGCTTATCCATATGTTGCTGCAATTCCTGCCGAGTTCTGGAAATATAGCCGGCTGAATGCGCAGTCCCAAAATCCCCCCGACCAGAAAAATGCTTAGAAAAAACATGTCCCTCAGGCAGATTCATCCTTGGAAGCTTTCCATGCGCATTGTGAAGATTGTCAGCGACATCCGAAGTGCTGTTATACTGTTCTTTGCATTCGTATTCCTTAAGACTCTCTGCTACGGCGTCTCGTTCCGGGGGTACCGTTGTATCAGACTCTTGGTGTTTGAAAGCCTTGTACTTCTCAAGATCTCCATATTTTTCAGGCGATTGATCTTGATCCTTGATTTCATCGAAAGTGGAAGGCTCATACTTGTGGAGATCATCATACTCCCTGATCCGATCAGATGAAGATTCGGAATTTTCCGAGGCATGATACTGATACTTGTCTAGGTCCTTAGGCTCATCGGAAACGTTATTAGACAATTCCTGGTCATACATGTATGGCCCATACTTTTCCAATTCCTTTTGTAGTTTGTCTACCTCCGAGGTAGGCTGGCTCGAGGCACCGAAGCTGTGAATCACATCGTAATTTTCAGAAAGCCCTGAAGGCTTTTCAATAGCTTCGTCGGCTGCCGCATTTTGACTCTCATCAGGACCTCCATCTTCCTCTATTGAATCCTCGATGGGTAGGTGATTCAGGGAGTACTCCTCGTTCTTCAATGCCGAGTTGTCGAGTATGGGAGAGGAAATTTCGGGCTCTGCAGGTTTTTCGGTGCGGTGGGACGGAGACTCGACACCATCGGCCGCCCAGTCATCAAATTTATTGTCCTCATACTTTCCGAGCTCAGCAACTGACGGTTTACCGTTTGAATAGGTTGGTTGGCCTTCTGGTTCGGAACTCGGGGAAGCAGATGACTCGAACTGTGACCTATATGTTTTAAAAGTGGAAATTTGGGGATCCAGATCCATTGCCAGGGCGCCATACTCTCTCCTGGGTACCTTGCGATTCGTGATGGGATCAATCACGTAGTCCTCTGCTGTGGTATTACTATCAGTTTGAATGGACTCCTGACATTCTGGTGCGGCGCTGGCACCTTTCCACTTGAAGGGCTCGCGTCTCCTGTCAGTCTTACACTGGCTCTTTGTATCAGGACAGGTTTGACGATGACCTCGACGGCTAACCTCATCAGTGGACCCCTTCGGACTTGCATGTCTGGATTCGGCATCAAAGGAGAAGGTTTTGAAAGAGGAGTATGACCCAATTTTCTGACCGTCAGGCTTAAATAGGGAAGCCCATCGCGGGCGAAAGGTTTCGTAAATACTCTTCGCAAGTTCGTTCTGGTCTACAGAATGCGGAATATCGTGCCAAGAATGATCGTGCCAAGATATATTCTTATTGACATGGTCGTGTTTCGGGTTTCGGCAGCGACGTCGGGACTCATGACGATCGGCAGGGTCGAGGTAGGAAGACCATATGCCAAAGCGGTATGCACGCGTCTGAAGCCGATGGCGCGACCGTTGCGCGGGCGCTTCATATAAGGTGAAGCTGTTATTAAATGCGACGGAAACTCGGAGAGGTCGTGACCTCGGGACCATCAAAGATGTCAACATGCTGGTCGGCTCAGCGTCAACTACATCATAGGCTATGTGCAAATAGATATATCACACTACATGTAGGTATATCTATATAGGACGTAGGAGGTAAGCGGGTGTGTTGATCTTGGGCTTATTCGCAGGGCGGGGGGGAATCAGGACAGCGGACAAGGTAAGGAACACTACCTAGTGACACCGATGATGAATTTGTATACGTCACCCGACTTCGAGGCGACGGGAGGGTGAATGTAGTTGCGCAAAACGACGTATCATGCCTTGGTTACATAGGTATAGACTAAGATGAACACATCTACTTATATATAGATAGACGTGACTAGAACGATGGATACCTAGAAGGGATTGCGCAAAGAAAAAAAGAAGGGAAAGTTGAGTACGGATCCGTACTTTGAGGTAATAAACTACGAGATTTAAGTAGGAGTAACTAAGATGGCGGATGGCGGCTTAGAGAACAGAGGATGATGAGAGGGCGCGTAGCGTAGGTAGATTGGATTGCCTACATGTAAGGCCAGAGACTTTAATATCAGGATTCCCTAGGGATACTTGTATGTACTGTCACAGTTTGTTTGTTGTTCGTTCTCGAGTATTCCGTACGGATCCTATGATATCAAGCAGAGGAGGGAGTCTCCGCCTACTATACAAATGAGGTATGAATCCATATAGACGTAGGTAGTCCGTACGGACGTACTGTGCTGGTACCTACCAGGAGCCATATCGAGTCTCGATATTAAAGTCTCCATTGGTAGGTAGGTACTTTACTCCGCGAATTTGAAGCCCGGATCGTTCCGTGCATTTGCGGGGTAGACTTAGGTATGTAGGTACCGGTATTAGGTACCTTATACCTAGTGTAGCTAGGTAGGTACATATTCCGTACGTACATAAGTAGGTACCTACCTACCTTAGGTAAGTGCCTACCTTAGGTACCTATCTACCTAAGGTAGGTACACTATACGTACGTCCGTACCTAGGTACAGATCCATACACTAAATATGCATGTACAGGGTATAGTGACTTAACCTAACCAGGCGCGGCATCCGTCGGCCTGAGTCACAAATGCCACAAATGCCCCGTAGTCAGGTATCTAGGTATTTGATCTAACAGAGATTGTTGAAGAAAGAAGTCTCAAGAACACACTACTTACATAATCTTACGTATATCTTTTCAAATCACATCATCGCCTATCAATCATAATAGGTAAATAGTCATATTCTAAAGAAACGAAATAAAAAAGAAAAAAAGAAAAGAGAAAAACCTGTAGGCTTCTGTAACTTTGAGGCATTTTGGCTATTCATGGATGCTCTTTCGACGACGTCACATGGTTAAATTAATAAGAAGCATCTACGGGCTACCTAGGTAGTCCGTATTCCATACTATATCATATCGCTAGGGAGACACCTCCCTATCTTATCTCATACCCCACGGTGGGGTTTTAAATCTTCCCAACATTCACTCGTTTGCTTATTGGCTGACCTCTTGCGCCGCGCATCTGGAACCTTTCGCAGCAGCATCCTTGCGCGTGCTGTCAATCGATTCTCTTCAACCAAAATACCAACATATGTCCTGTACAAGTTGGCGCCTCTACCTCAATTCTGGCTAGCATGAGTCGCAAACCGGGCAAGACTCGCGCTGCCAGTAGCAAGGCCGTCGCCGTCTCAGGTTTCGGCGTAAGCCCCTTCGTTGGCTTTACGTCTGCAAGTGGCATCAACCTCTCCTACCTTGCAGAGCCTCCCGATTTCTCCTCCGTGTCCGACGCATACGTTGTCGTGTCGCTTAAGAACTTGCAAAAGAAGGATGCCACTACCAAGGCAAAGGCTCTTGAGGAGTTGCTCATGTATGTGCAAGCCCATCCTTATGAACAGGATGGAGGTACGGAAGAGCCAGTGTTGGAGGCGTGGGTAGGTCCTCCTTGTCCGCCAACCCTTGACCGGTCACTTTTATTGATGTATATTAGGTACAACTTTATCCTCGTGTATCAATAGACAACTCAAGACGCGTTCGCGAACTTTCTCATATGCTTCAATTCGAGCTAATGAAGTCGGCCCGGAAACGCATGGAGAAGAACGTCCCCCAAATCGTTGGAACATGGCTGGCCGGTACCTTTGACCGAGATAGGGGTGTTTCGAGAGCCGCCAACGAAGGGTTCTCATCTTTTCTTTCCACACCCGAAAAGGTCACACAGTTCTGGAAGCGCTGTCAGCAGCAGATCCTCAATTACGCCAACGATGCCATCAAGGAGACAGCAGACACACTAAGTGATCATCGCTCGACTAATACCGACGATGCCCATGCGAAATATCTCAGAGTGCTTGCTGGAAGTCTTGCATTAGTCATTAATCTCCTACAGAGACTGGACAGCGCCGATATCGAAAAATGTATTGACAGCTACGATCGCTTTTTCGAAAATGACAAAGTATGGGCGGGTGTACTCATCGACGATTCAAATGTGAGGCGACTGTCGTCCCAGCTTTTATTGGCATGCATCGACAAGAGGCCAGACCGAATCGAAGCCGATCTATCTCGCATTAGCAAGGTTTTTGTTGCCGAGGGCCTTAAAAGTAACCAGTCCGGCTCTACCACAGATTATCTTGATGCCCTAGTCAAAGCGACGATACAATACCCAACAATATGGACCTCCGAATATCGAGCTAAAAGATCTCCTATTTCACGGCTCGGAACGTTCCTCGAATCAGGTTCACAAGGAGGCCCTCCACAGTACTGGGTCAAACTTACTCAACTACTGGAAACAATTCCTGATGGCATTCTACCTGGCGATCCCAACGGTGCCATAGAAATTTTGAAGTCGATGAGAAAAGGGCTCGCAAATCGTGAAGAGCCCCGCACGAATGCTGTCGAGGCCTGGTCCGCATACTTTGGCTTGGCACGACACTTCTTACAGAAGCTTCCATCCAGCGAGGACCGTCTGATGCTTTGCCAGGAGAGCATTTTCCCATTGACACAACATTTTCTCTTCCCATTGCCTGAGACGTCAATATGGGCATCGGGAAGTCAGTTGCAAATCCTGATAAAATCATACACCTCGACTACGACATTATCCTTCAGAGATTTGGTTGACGCTACGAAGCTCGAATGGAGCCGATTGAAAGAGGAGCTCAAGAACCACATTCGCAACTCATTACCTGAGGCATCGAGAGAGTATCAGAAATCGCAGGAGTTAGTGGCTGAGGAGGGAGGTAGATGGTTCTCTTTGACGGGTAAGATCTTGGATGCACATGAGAAAACTGTGGTCAGCGATCGCCCTATCCCCGACCTTCTGTCTCAATTATCTCTGGAACTACTCGAAGAAGCTCTCAATATACTTAAAATAAGAAACTGGAAACCGTTTGGTGCTGCTCTAATCTTGGAATCAGCAATGAAGTTAGCACCTTTACTTTTTAAAACGACTTCTGCGACCAAAAGCATAGTCGACGGGCTGGGTAATTCCATTCTGGATGGTCGGCTGGAGTTCCTAAAGTCGCCAGGCGCACCTTATATTCTCTCGAATATCACACTACTTGGTCGAATTCCCCAGCAAAGCAAGGAGTTCGAAGAGTTATGGAAATCTAGTGTTGCTGTTGTCATGGAACATTTAGAGACACCGGAAGCCATTACTGCGCTCAGCAAGCTCATCTCCAGCGCCCAAGCAGCTGCGATGGCGTTGCAAAACCCCATGCTACAGAATGAGCTCGTCCGGATATGTTTATTATGCACCACCGAAGGTTCTGGGCCTAGTTGGGACTTGTTCAACAATATATTGGTCTTCAATGCGCTTGACGAGTCTTCTTCTAGAAAATTTATTAAGGGGCTCACATTTTCTTTGACCATCCCCGGTCAATCAGACAAAGGTGTTCTCAAGCAATTGCGGGTCATTGCAGAGAAGAGGCCAGAATTATTGACCCAAGACGAAGAAATCTACATGACTTTGATGTCTAGCCTTCTAAGTCTCTCAGAAAAGGGATCTAGTCCAGACGTCTCTAAGTTGCGAGCACTGGTGGAGAATCATTCTAGCGGAAATTTGAATACCCATATCCTAATACAGCAAAATATCAACAGCATAAACTCATCATCACTATCGTATGTATTTTCTAGATGTATTACCGCTGTTAATATCTGACTGGATTTCAGGGTCGATACTCTTGTTCATCAAGCAATGCAAGCGCAAGAAATTCTGAAAGCATCAAAACCAGACGGAGAGATCAATGCTGAGCTGCGGCTCCTTCTGCCAGATACTTCGGTATGGACAGAGCAGTTATCTAACCTATTTCAGAAAGTGCCAAACCATTCTTTAGCACTTACGAATAGCCTTGGCGGTTCATGTTTTCTTGTAACCGGTGAGACTATGGGCGACATCACAAGTGCGCAACGGGATGCTCAAGGCTGCTCCATACCTGGCCGCATGGCATTATACATTGCCAAACTTATCTCTGCTGGTTTTGACTTTGATCGTATAGAATTCTCTGCTAAACTTGATTTGATCACCAACCTGAGCTTAACGGTTGAGCTTGCAGCGGATCAATTGACCATGATGAGTAAAGATAGCGTCTGGCTTTCCTTATCTTCGCATGATACTCTGTTGGACCTGGAAACTCTCGCCGCCACTGCTCAGAAGTATATAATTGGCGTAGTTGACGATGCTCCGGGGTGGTGTGATGGATCCGGAACTGAAAGTTCACGACTAGTGTATACGGTCATTGAGATGTTCATGGAGAAGTCACGAATTCTCTCACCTTTAGGGTTCTATTCTGCCCGCTCAATGCAGAATATTATTCAAGCCCTAACAGGGCGATATGGTTTCCAGTCAAGTGGAGAGCAATGGCTGATAAATACAGGCTGTCTCAAGTCATCCCCTTCTACCTTATTCCCAGCAGCTGCCATCCTAAGCGCACTTGGTAAGGCTGCTTTAACATCGAAGACCATCAGCAATTTCTGCAACCGTTTAATTAGTGATATTGCGGGAGCCGAACTCGGTCAAGAGAAAACCCTGAGCACACTCATTCTTCTTAACCATTGCATGCAAATTTATGACGGGGACGAACTACCAGTTGCCAACAACAGACTGGTGTTCGCCGTCAGACAGATTACTTCCTGGTTGGATAGACCAGAAGATCTTGAACTGGCATTCGCCACAGAAGTCTGTCGTTGCTTGGAACACCTTCTGCCTCGCATCAAGGATGTATATGGATCCTATTGGGAAAAGGCTATTGAGTTTTGCATCTATGTATGGGATAGGCCTGCCTCTGAACCAATTGATGGTCGCCTGCCTGAAATTCATGTGTCGTTACGGCTCGTGTCTACTCTACAATCATTGGAGGAGCCAAACGATGACTTAGTTGATGTTTTACAGAGTACAGAGGAGAAAAGGTCGGCCGCTTTAATCAAACTCCTGAAGCTCCGGCGAGAAAGTCTCACTCAACCCCAAGAGATAGTAGACTCTATTCTCTGCAGACAAGTCGAAAAGCTACCGCTCCAACATTATGACGATCTTTCAGAACTCTATGGATTGGTGGCCAGCGAATCTCGCGCGATTCAAACCGCGGCATATACCATATTGAACAAGGCACTTCCAGCTCTGCAAGAAAAAATATCAGTTGATGTACTCTTAGAAAAGCGGGATGCGCGGCTACCCGATGAACTGTTGTCGCTTCTTCTCGATGCGCCCACTTTGGATTCCTATCCAGAGGAGGTCATGGCCCAATTTCCGACTACTGTCCGCTCCTACCTGCTGTCGTGGCACTTGGTTTTCGGTGCTTTCCGCGCTGCGTCTTTCAAAGTGCGTGGCGATTATGCAGAAAATCTCAAGACTGAGAATTATATTGGCCCGTTAATGAACTTCACTTTCGATGTGCTGGGTCACTCGGCCGCTCGTGGGCTAAGCTTAGATCGAGCAGGATTCAGCGCAGATCACATCAGAAATTATGACTTAGTATCTGAATCGGAGTCGGAAGAGAAAAATATGCAGTGGCTCCTCATACATCTGTACTACCTAGTGTTGAAGTTCGTGCCGGGCCTCTTCAAGACGTGGCACATCAACTGTCGCTCAAAGCAGACAAGGATTGCTGTGGAAGCGTGGATGGCGAGATATTTCTCTCCTATCGTTATCTCTGAAGCCTTGGACGATGTAGCGAAATGGAATGAGAGTCAAGATGCTCCGGCAGACGACGAGAAAGAGCTGATCGTCAAGGTGAGCCCGGCGGCACGGGAAGTCATTGCTGGATATGAAGTAGACGATCTCAACGCCTCGATCGCTATTCGCATACCTCCAGGATTTCCACTCGAAGCAGTCACAGTCGTCGGCATCAACAGAGTCGCAGTGGATGAAAGGAAGTGGAAGAGCTGGATCTCGACGACACATGGCGCCATTATATTTTCGGTATGAACACCGTTCTACGTTAACGTCTTAGTACGCTTAGCTAACATGCGCAAATAGGGCGGTAGCATTATTGACGGGCTCGCTACATTTAGACGCAACGTCGTTGGCGCCCTTAAAGGTCAAACTGAATGCGCTATTTGCTATAGCATCATTAGTAGTGACAAAAAGATGCCCGATAAAAGGTGCCAGACTTGCAGAAACCTGTTCCACCGTACATGTCTTTACAAGTGGTTCCAGAGCAGCAACCAGAACACATGCCCATTATGTCGAAATCCAATCGACTACTTAGGTGCAGACACCAGGGCGAGAAGAGGCGGTGCCGGCGCTTGAATGAACGAGACAGGACGGGGGATCATGGTTACAATGCTGCCGAAGATATGGCTGGTTTTATTAGTAAACACTGAATATTGAAGATAGAGGATTGTTCTGCTGTTATAGATTTCAATCTACCTGAATACACTGATTTCGTGTCTACTGTACATGAAACCCACCTTTATCACATGACTGAGAAACAACAGAGCTCTCAAGCGACAACGATCCCACTGTTGCAATGGTTAGTCATGAAATCCCCTTGGAATACGGAACATCTTAGTTAACTACAGATTGATAGGCGTTTATGACCTTGGCGTTTCAGAGTTTATATATAACATACTCTCTCTCTCCCCTTTCCCTTCCCCACGGAAGATGACTATCACGTTGGAAAGTTGGAGATCACTTTACAGAGAATATATAATATGTCGTATATTGTCTCATTATTAGCGAGCTCCAATATATCTACGACATGTTTCTCCTGGAGCTATCTAAGCTTACGGAAGTTAACACCCGCGATTGTGTCGCCAGCCACTTCCCGACAGCTCGGGTTCAATGGCATGCCAGCGACACATGTCTGTATAGCAACTCCCATCATGACAAGATAGGGAAGTATAAGGAAACTGCCCCTTCGGCGATAAATAATGGCTAGCTTGGGAGTCCCAGTCCAGCCACAAACAAATGTAATTACGCATGTTCTATTTCACGACCTCTCTTGTTGTGTGTTTTCAGTCTAATTGGCACAAAATCTGATTTACACATTTGGCTATATTTCTACGACAGCTCTGAACCAGTCCCACGAACATGTCGCTCCTCCATCGGTGGTCACTGCCAAGTCGGGGCTTTGTAGCTAACAAGTCCCGGGACGAAGAGCCCGCCCAGTCCAATTTCTCTACCATACACATCGGCCCGCCAGGCCCCCGCCGACGGGCAAACATATCATCCGCTTTTTCAACATTGTTTGAGAAGAGCGAGAATCGCCGCAGCATACGTGACTTGCAAGATTGTCATCAGGGCGATGAGCTGCCGCTATTGAGGCAGCGTCGTGAAAATATACCGCCTGATGTGCCCCCCAAGTACTCGCACGCCCATCGAGGCGAGGAAACCGGGTCACTTGAGATTGATATCTTTACGTCGCTTGGGCAAGGTCGCAAGTTTGAATCCGATAGCTTGAAGGATGTTGAGAAGGAGACCTCGCCACGTCTCTGGTCAGCACAAGTCAAGCATCGTGTCGGGAAATTGCCAAAGATCCGATCGTCGAACCAGTGCAGTAGCAGTACAAACAAGACAGACAAGCAAGGCGACGAGAGCCTTGTTTTTCAAACAAAGTCAACTAGTGAGCTCGTGAGAGTCCGCTCTACTTCGTCTTCTTACCCGTCCGAGGGCATACGCTCTCCTCATGATGGGAATGGCTCGCCGGAACCAACTACAAATACCAATAATAACTACCTCGCCAAGTATTGGGGCCACGGCAAGTATCCTTCCCGGAGCTCGTGTCGCCTATCCAGCATGCCCGTGAGCGACGGTTCCGCTGGCATTGCTAGGGAGATACGGCATACCCGGGCGACTCGGGCCAGCAGCGACACGATAGCGAGTTATACCCCTGCCGGCCAGAACGCCACCTCTTTGATTTCTCCTTTCCTTGATCCGCCTGAGGAACGGAACGCTGTACGCTCATCAGGCACCATTCGCGCGGGAAACCAAACCCATAACGCATCTTCATATAGCGAGGTTGTCGTGCCGATTTTAGAGAACGAGAACGCAATGACGTCGCAGCTCGATGTCAGGTTCATGCTTTATAACAAGCCGAGTGCTCGAAGCACGTCGGACGATGATGGCGGTAGACAGCCTCGCGTTAGCGATGTTGGTTCCGAGGATCGTCTGTGTCGTCGCACGGAGACAAACGAGACGGCATTGACCGCGATACGACATACTACCCTATCCGATAGAGACGACGATGATGGCTGGTCGACCATTCATGAGAGTGGAGCGAGACCGCTCTCTCGCCATACATCCTGGCTGCAGCTTTTCACCATGAACAATTCGAATGGTTCCTCCGTTACTCTCACGCAGCGCTTTCAGAAATTCAAGTTGCGTAAATGGGTCAGGAAGGTGTGCTTCAGGACCAAGGCCGGGTTCGAAGTGGTGGGAAGACCAGTTAAGCTTGTTGGTGCGCAGGTTGTCCCGCGACGCATGTGGCGGAACAAGAAGAGGAAGGGAAAAAAGAGAGTTATGGCTAAGAAGAGGCTTGGCGGGAAGATGAAGACCCTGGACTGGGATGTGGAGAAGACGTTGGATGTCAGCAAGAGACCGAGGAGACAGCACAAGACTTTGACGGATCGTCTTCTGGGCTCGTTGGTGAAGAGGAAGAGTTTGCAGTTTAGGTTTTATAAGTCGGAGAAGAAGAGGGCGCGGGCTGAGGTTGCGCATAAGCGGGTGCAGTCTTGTCCTGCTGTTATTGGGGTTTGAGGAGGATGAGTATGGATTGGGACGGTATCTGGTTTGTCTGGGGCGACGAGGGATACGATAGCACCTTGTTTATTTATTTTATTTTTTTTGTTGGGGGGGGGAATAGCGAGGTTACGTACGTACGTACATGACATGCATGCGCGTATATGTATGTGTAGTGTATAGATAGATAGTGATAATTCATGCTTTGCGCTGAGATATTTTATCTATCTATGGATTGAGTTTCTACGTGATGGATTTACGAGGAATCTGAGCTGTTCTTTTTTTTTTTTTTGGGGGGGGGGGTGCCTGGTTACTGAGGAGTATGTGATGTGATGATGTGATATGGTTGTTATGTGTGTGTTTTCATAGGTAGCTTGGAATCAGCACCACTTTTCGCCTGAATAGGTACGTACTGGTGATGGTGGTGGTGTTGGCGCTTCGTCACGGGGAAGGGGAACGTGCTGGTGTTGCTTGAGTCGGTGGAATTGACCTGGGCTTGGAGACAGGGCTGAGACGCGATTCCTTTCTGGAAGCTCACTGCATACAAAAAGTAATTCTTTTGTACTCATTCAGAAGATGGAGCGAGGCTTGATGGGAATGACCGGAGTGATGAGAGCCTCATGTCGTGCAGAGGTCTATTTCGGGGCTGTGCATGCATGAAGATTCTGAAATGAGCTGTGAGACCGCCGCCCTCTCGGTGAAATTCCAATTCCAATTCCGTTCCAGAGATACGGTCTTAATCAAATGAGACAATG
The DNA here is from genome assembly GCA_022984845.1 of Xylaria nigripes. NCBI lineage: Eukaryota > Fungi > Ascomycota > Sordariomycetes > Xylariales > Xylariaceae > Xylaria > Xylaria nigripes. The sequence goes on along the minus strand of JAJJKC010000024.1, from coordinate 8,806 downwards.
TATGACGGCGAATAAAAGTTGTTCTGAGCAGATACTTTTGTGCGAAGTACATGGTAGTAAGTAGTAAGTACACTACGTACGTCCCTACGCGCGACAGAAGTACATACTGTATGTTGTTGGTTAAATGACGACCGAGATCGAGATTATCAAACAAATCAATCCACGACCACGACCACCACCACTCCCCCAAAAATGAAATAAAACAATAAAATAAAAGAGACGAACAATCCAAGGTTGCAAAAGACAAGCCTCGCAACAGAAACCAAAACGAGCAAAAAAAATCATCTCTCCCCCGGACAGGCTTGAACTGTCAACCTCTCGATAACCTGTTTTAGTAACAGTCGAACGCGCTAGCCAATTGCGCCACGGAGGACATTGTGTTGTCTGTGTGAATCCACTGGACGACTGATTGGTCCGGTCGCTTCTATGCTTGTTAAAACCACCAACACATCCAACGTTGACCTGCGACGTGCCGCCATCCTGAACAGGTGAAGCTACTACCTAGCCTACTAAACGTTTTCTTACACGTATGCATTCCGTATGATACACCCAGCGTACCAACCTAGAATGTGGGATTCCATTTCGCCAAAAAAAAAAAGCATCGACCCCCGAACCGGCAATATCCCGCCTCGGGATGCGCCAACGACTGATCTGATCAGCGGCCCAAAGGCAGAAGGGGAATGTCAGATAGGTTTACCGTGGCTAATCAATTCCCGCAGACCCCGTGACATCATGCAAAGTGATCCGCTTCAATCCCTTCACTACTTGTCTACGTCCGTAAAATCGCCAACAATCAACTTGCCATGGTACGTCCGTACGTCCGTACTAGGTACCTAGCAAAAGTTCGCCAGAAGAGGGAGGTCTGTCGGTCCCGCGCAAAATTCCGCCCTTCCCTTCTGTGCGACTGCGGCGCCTGTTCCATCCAACCAGCAGCTGTCGCGTTGCACTGTCGCGTTGCACTGTCGCGCCGTGAAACAACAACTTAAATCTGTACTTCGCACACTACGCATGATCGTACCGTTATGAAGTTGTGGATGAATTCTTCATTTCCTCGCTCATCTCTTTGAACAAATCCCTGTAAATCGGTTCGTTTCGAGGCGTCTGATTGGCCCACAGACCCACAATTCAACTCCTTCAGAATATAAGATTCTAAACGCGTCAGGCACCTCAGGCATTCGGCCCGGCTGGCTCAATGGTTAGAGCATCTGACTTCTAATCAGAAGGTTGCGAGTTCGAGTCTCGCGTCGGGTTGATAAATTTTTGCCCTGACTATTTTTAAATAGTGAAGATTCACGAATTTCACTCAGCGCACAAAACTTCTAAACTCACGGAATGATAAAACAAAACTTAGAATGGATTATCTAGCCTTGATGTCGCGGGTCCTGAACCGCTGGACGACGGCTGCTGTCGCGTAACCCTTGTAACTTTATACGGAGAATACCTAGGCTCCGGGAGCGTGATCTCATTTCGAAGTTTCTCTTTCCCATCGGGCACACGATTTGCGAAAACGACACGAATATTTTTGTACAAGAAGAAGCGACCCCGTGAGGGGCAACATATATGTAGATGAACGAGATATCTTAAGATCGGGCGATCCGCTGACGAATTACCACTGGGGCTAGGAATATTATCAATGGTGGGGCCGTTGGAATAGCTGCGTTGTCGCACGAAAGTCTTGGTGCCAGGTTCCATTCCAGTGAGATCATATGGAACCAAGAATAACTTGACTGCTGTCTTATTCGGGTTCTTGATTATTATCTGAATCTGTCCCTTTTCAGGAATCCGATAACCTCCTAGCGGTGCTCGCGGCGACCCAGACCTGCGCTTAGTTCTCTGGACTTTGCGAGCCTCACCGCTGGACGTATTGGGATCGGCGTGGTCGTTATCCATCGCATCTGTTTCTCCCATTATCCTCTCCATACTCGTCCCCAGAGCCCTACGCTGCTGCTTTTTGTTCAATTTAGCGTCATCCTCCTGATTCGGTAACTCATTTTCCAAATCAATCTGCCCCACGTATGGACTAGGCCCATCGTCTTGCTTAGACCGGCCATGAGACGAACCGGCGTAGCTGTAAAAGACAGCAGGGAAAGGTAAAGTCACGTGTGGGGGGCATCGAAGACTCGATTTACATTTGCCAAGACCAAGGACGCCAATCTGAGCAAGAAAGTTTAGTGGCCTTGATGGCGTGGTCGACATGCGGCCGTGCAGAATGCTTTCTTCGTAAGACCCGACCATGGATGCATGTTGGAGTGGAGAGACGCCAGATGTGATCGAGTGGCGGCGAGTATGGAGAGTTTCTGGTATCTGGGAAGAATGCCCAGATACCGAGAAGGTAGATGATGCAGTGAGAAATTGCCGAGGTTGATGTGCTTGATAGGGAAGGTTTCTCTCCTGACGGAGTGATGAACTCTGTTCCAGCAGCAGCCCCTGAGAAGCTCCAAGGGAACCCGGCACAGACGGCATGATCATATGCTTGCGTTTTCTTCCGGGAGTAGCACTGAGATCGATCCTGTCAATGTGAGAAGCCAGGTCTATTTCATCATTGCTCTCTGACTGAAACAGGGGACTCGTTGGTGGCTTGTAGAGGTAATTGGTTGAAACGGAGGTGGATAGAGGAGAGAGGATCGATTGTACCTCATTGGATCGGACGCGCAGTGGTTGCCTCTTTTCAAATTGCAAAGGTGTAAAGTCCCTCGGGGGAGAGGTGGCGATCCAAGAACGGCTGCCGTCATTCGACTCCTGCGTTGCTCGAATAGAGGGTTCATTTTGGGAGCGGCTGGCGTCCGGGGACGCCTCGTGTGTAAAATCACCACTGTGTAGTGCTGATCGTGGTGGTTCGATCTTCAGAACATCTCGGTGCCTTTTCTCATCATCTGATGTACTTCGAACCTCGTCAGGCATTATATTCGGGGGAGGTAGAATCAATGCAAACGAGGGAATGCCGGTACCAGCGTGTGTCAGGCTCCAGCTAGGAGATGCAAATGGTTGTTTTTGTCTGTTCCACAGCGACTCAAACTAACGGCGAACATAAAACATGTCAGCAGGAACTCTCACATTAAGTCATCTGGGAGGCGGGAGGCAGGAGGCAAGAGGCACGGCAATACTAACATGTTGAAGATTCCATGTTGGACTTTTCCCTCCCTTCAGCCACTCGATCAGATCAGCACGATCAGTGGCAGTAGCCGAGCTTGCATTGTTCCCGTGCTCATCATCATGGGCGTGTGCGAGCGGTGGGGTATTGAAGAATAGATCTTCGCAGAGCTCGGTCTTTACGCTCTCATTGTCGTCATCAGCGGACTCCCTCCGCGTCAGACTCCTGTCCAGTTTTTGGCCGCAGAGCTCCATGCTCCACTTACACCAAATTTCACGAAGAGGTAGAGTAAAGGATCAAAGACATGAGAAGGTAGAGCGATGAAAGGTACGGACGTATTCTAAGTAATTAATTACCTATGTACATTGTAGGTCTGGTACACTATAGGGGGAAAGTCATAGTAGGAAACGAAACGGCTTTCAACGGAATCTGCTGACTGTTGAAATGACAAGTTCTTATTTATATTACGAAGTAAGGTACGGATCCGTATGTCTCCACTAATATATTCCGTATAGGTACCTATCACCTACACTACGTATACACTACCTACCCACGTAAGTAGGTACGGACGTACCTACGTAGAAGGAGGGGATCAAGGTCGAGGTAGCTACAAAGTAAAAAGTACATACAGACGACCTATACCACTACGTCCATACACTAAGATTAACCAGTACCTAACCGGTATACCTACCGGGCCTAATACTTCTTACGTAGGCCAGACTTCCAGAGGCGAGAGATGACCTTGTCATTTACTGTAACATGCGCTAACCTTGGATGCTTTGTGTCTGTATTCCGTACATTTTCAGCGCGTAATTACTTGGGTACTTTGTTCTTACATCTAGGTAGGTACCTTAGGTACATGTAGCTAGGTACCTAGGTACCTAGATAGTACGTACGTAGTAGGAATATCATTTTCCAAAGGTGCTTCCTAGCACTCTGGCCACCCACTCACTTTCACTGGCCGCCCCATCTACACACCTAACCATAGGTAGGTACCTACCTATCCATCCTGAGGTTCTGCACGGATAGGCGGAGCGGCTACCTAACTCAGAGAGTCTCGCAAGTACCGGTTTCAAAGGTACCGGTAGGTACCTAAGGTAAGGTTAGGTACTTGTTTAGGTACGCAGTACGGACATACGGACGTACTTACCTACCCCTAGGATTTATGCCCGGATACCGAAGCAAGGAGTCCCCGGTTATGGAATACCTGCTCCGTATCTCCTTGACTGTTCGAAGACAACAATTCGGTCACTCACAGGGGTGAGAACCAATCAAAAAAGTGTAGACTTACGGATACATTGCCCTTCTTGAGAAGTTGGCTGGTATTAGAAGTCCAGCTGAGTCTTCTTTTTGGTAGCGTGGGGCCAGTACCCATTTGTTGTCTTCGAACAGTCAAGGAGATAGGACACAGCTTCTTCCCTTCTATTTTATTTTTTCTTGGAAAAGTGGGTCCGCCACACCGCCGGACCACGCCATCACAACACATATTCACTCATAACTCATAACTTCACTTCCGACCTTGGGCCAAAACTCGGCCCAGGGCCTCTCACCCTTCCCCCCCCCCCCCCTTCACCCCCGTGCCCCCTCCCCCCCCCCCCCTTGGGACAGGATGGATTCTGGCACTATGGAGGGTATTTCAAATGCCCCTCCGCCTCGGCTTGACAAGACAGTCCCTGTCACCCCCCGCCGCTCACTGCCACCCCGCAGTGCGCAGCACACCAGGCTGACTGAACCCGCGACCCTTTCGTGGGCCAATTTTATAACAAAGAAAGCTCGATTTGACAGTGTGCAGGCACCGCCAAAGATAGCACTGGGAGCAGCACCTCTGACTAATGGCACGCCTCTTGAAGAACTCGTGGCGACACAGTTTGCTGCGGCCGAAAGAGACGCAAAAATCAAGAAAGAAGTCATCACTGCTTTCGCCAAGGCAATGGATGACTTCGTCACTCTGTTTAGAGGCCCAACCCAGAGCTCCCAACTCAAACTAGCAGACACCGTCTCCCGAGAAGTAGCTGCCTACCTAAACGACAAAGTCTTTAACAACAAGGACACGAAACAAACCACTAAACGAACACCAGAGCCACAGCAACCCTCATGGGCCCAGGTGGCGGCCAAGCCCGCCAACAGGGATAGCCCTAAGGCAGCCACAAAATTGCAATCACGCAACAACGACAACACCAAGCTATCCGCCAACGAAGACGCTAGAATCCTCATCCGAGTAGAAGAAAACCTACTCTCTACCCGCGCACAACCTTTCGCAGCCAGACACGCGCTGGTGCAAGCACTGGGGGTCAGACCAACAGACATACTCGACACTCACCACACAAAAACAGGATGGGCAATCAAGCCGGCGACCTTGGCAGTCAGGGACAAGCTGATGGAGCCAGAACAACAAGACACAATTCTGAGAATCCTCCACGGACGACAAGCAGAACTACCCACGGTATGGTCCACCTACATCGTCACAGGCGTCCCGACATCAGTTCCCAGCTACCTACAACAAGGCGCGGTGAACGACATAACCACAGCCTGGGTGCTTGACGAGGCACTCACCCAAACAGGGCCTAGGCCGGTGGATGCCCACCCATCAAAGCATGGACCCAACCCCCGCACCGGACGGATGACCTGGATCGTCTCATTCAGAGAAGAGGTAACACCATTCCGACTCTTCTCGGCTAGCCAGACAGCCAAACTGGCGGTAAGAAAGCAGACTATTGAAAGGCATGGGGCCAACGGGCCAGGCTGCCAAGGATATCACACCGCCAAATACTGTACCAGGGCCCACCGGTGCGAAAGATGTGGCGAGAAATGAGACTCACACCCTCGGGGCCCATGCACCTCAGCGCCCAAATGCGCTAACTGCTACGGCCCACACCCAGCAGGGGACAACAGCTGCCCGGCCCGACCAACCCGGGTGGGCGGGACAGTCAAAGCCCCCACCAGAGCAGAGCTCGACAAGATTCGGAAGGCCAACCAGAAGAAGGCAGCCGCAGCCCGACGCACGTCAACAGCCTCAGGGGCCAGCACTCGAACAGAAACACACCAGGCTTCAGAGGAGCCAGTCCCCCGCAACGAGAAGAAGAGGAGCGCTTCACCCGTAGAGGAAGCAGCAGCAGACCGCTCACCCAGCGGCTCGGACGAGATGGAGCTTTCCGCCCCAGAATCCGAGCCGACGGAAAGATTCACCACACCAATGGAAGAGCTGAATGACAGACAGGCCGAACAAATCTAGGCGCCACGGACGCCTGGGGGAGCCACCAAAAGCTCTGCGCGTTGAGACTTGCAACGTACAGAGGGTTCTGCCCGTTCACGCCGCCTTCCTGCAGAAGTGCTGGGAGGAAGAAGTCGACATCATACTAACACAAGAACCATGGATCTCCAGCCAGCAAGCAACCTGTACGCAATCCCACCCAGGATACACTCTTTACGCACCATTGGACTACTGGGACACAGAGGAAAACAGGCCAAGAGTCATGACGTACGTCAGCAGAAGGACAGGGATTAGCACGACGCTCAGGAGACCCATACACTCTAGGGACCTGCTATGGACTGACGTTAACGGCTACACCTTTCTGAACTACTACCGGGCCCCAGGCTCAGACAGTACACTCGACTATCTTTGCGCTCTACACCCGCCCACCAGGTGCCTTATCGCGGGGGACGCCAACGCAAAGCATCACACATGGGAACCCGGCGTCGCCTCCCAGGACGGGGGCGCCAGGCTGGCAGAATGGGCAGAAAGGTCGGGAGCGAGCTACATAGGAGAACCGGGAGTACCCACACACAGAGGCGGATACGTGCTGGACCTGGCTTTCTCCAACATACCCTTCCTGGAAGCAGTGGTAGACGAAACCTGTGACGCCGGTTCTGACCACAGACCACTACGGATACAATTCCACAATGGCGGCCTCAGGCCAGCGGTCACGGAAGGAAGATGGAAAGTGTCAGAGGAGCAACTGGAACGGCTAGGAACTATAGTGGGCAGCACAGCCCACACACTACCCTCACTCCCCCAGGTGCCAACGAGACCTGACATCGACAGCGCGGCTACTGCACTGGGGACGACTCTACACGACGCTATAATGGCAGTAGGCAAGAGGCACCGCACCCAAGGGAGGTCAGCCCCATGGTGGACCGCTGAATGCAGGGAAGACTGGAATAGATGGCGGGAAGCCAGCAGGACAGGGGAGGCGGAAGCTACCACCAAGCACCTAAAGAACGGCTTCCACAACACAGTCAGGAAATCCAAAAGAGAATACTGGAGGAAACGCATTGACGGCATCGAATCAGATAAGGACCTCTATACCATCATAGGGTGGCACAAGAGGAAACAAGTGGGAGCACAACCACCGCTCACTGACGACGCCACAGAACAGCAATTTGAAACCACAAGAGACAAGGCACGCCATCTCCAGGAAAAGATCCTGCGACGATTCACGGCCGAGGACGACACAACTGACTCCATCCAACCCAGCTCGCAAGTACTGGACTGGCCAACAACAATCACCACTGAGGAAATGGAACACTTCATGTGCGACGCAAAATCCACGGCCCCCGGAGAAGATGGGATCACTTCCAGGATCATCAAGGCCTGCTGGAGCCACATAGGGGATTACTGCAGACACCTTGGGGAAGCCATTTTCAAAATCGGTTACTGGCCTACGGTGTGGAAGACAGCCAAGGTGGTAATGCTACCAAAAGTGGGCAAGACAGAATTCACCACATACAGGGCATTCAGACCCATCGCCCTGCTCTCCTGCATCGGGAAAGGGTATGAAAGGCTTATAGCCAGAAGGATGGCATGGACAAGCCTGCAGGCCGGCATTTTTAGCTCTCAACATGCCGGGGCAATACCCACTCGATCAGCGATGGACTTAGCGACAAGCCTTACACATGACATAGAGCTCGCACTCGCCAAAAGGAAGAGGGTGACAATGGTAACCTTGGATGTTCAGGGAGCATTCGATGCCCTTCTACGCAAAAGACTGATCAACAGAATGGCCACCTAAGGATGGTCCAGCACGATTCTGAAGCTGACCAACAGCTTTCTCGAATCCCGCGAAGTCAAAACCATGCTCGGGGAAGAAACCTGCGACGCTCAGACACAGCAGTGTGGAACTCCTCAAGGATCACCACTATCACCAATCTTGTTCATGCTATACATGGCCGAAGTCGCCGCCGGAGGCGAGGGAAGGTGGTGCTATGCCGACGACCTAAGTATATGCACCACTGGCAAGACTCTGGAGGAAAGCACAGAGAAAGCTCAACGCGAGGTCGAACGGGTCATCGCATACGGCCGGGACAACAAGATCAACTTTGCACCCGACAAAATGGAGGCTATACACATCACAAGGGGCCGGGAAACAACAAATCCGGAGATCACTACCTCGATAGGGCCAATCAAACCCATCCCAATACAGGACGACGACAACAACCGAGGCTCCAGACCAGCCCTGCGATGGCTTGGCGTGTTTTTCGACAGGAAAATGACCTTCAAGAGGCATGTGGAGAAACGGGCGACGCTAACAATGAAGATTTCTCACCACATCAAATCTTTAGCAGCAACCACACGAGGCCCCCGGCGGCCGCTCTCCACAAAGCAGTCACCACCATTGTTCTCCCATCTCTACTTTATGGATCAGAGGCCTGGTACAGTGGACGGACAAAGAAAGATGGAACAAAGAACCGCAGCACCAGGCTGGGAGGGCATGTCAA